>JARQOC010000001.1:206514463-207714463 GCA_033576535.1 Allobates femoralis
ATCGCGCCAGCAGTTCAATGATGTGTCGGAGCGGAGGAGATATTCTCCTCACTCCGACACTGTCTGCTAGCCCCGCCCGCCAGATCATGTGACTGCGGTCATGTGACGTGCTCAGCGAGAAGAACCGCAGATATGAGAGGAGCAGCAGCCGGCGGTGGAAACAGGAATAATAAGGTATGTGACTTTTTTTTTTTTTTTTAATTAGGAGGAAGCATTTCCTACAAGGATGGGGGCTATACAAGATGGGGCATTTACTACAAGGATGGGGGCTATACAAGATGGGGCATTTCCTATAAGGATGGGGGCTATACAAGATGGGGCATTTACTACAAGGATGGGGGCTACACAAGATGGGGCATTTCCTATAAGGATGGGGGCTATACAAGATGGGGTATGTACTACAAGGATGGGGGCTATACAAGATGGGGCATTTACTACAAGGATGGGGGCTACACAAGATGGGGCATTTCCTATAAGGATGGGGGCTATACAAGATGGGGCATTTACTACAAGGATGAGGCTATACAAGATGGGGCATTTACTACAAGGATGGGGGCTACACAAGATGGGGCATTTCCTATAAGGATGGGGGCTACACAAGATGGGGCATTTCCTATAAGGATGGGGGCTACACAAGATGGGGCATTTCCTATAAGGATGGGGGCTACACAAGATGGGGCATTTCCTATAAGAATGGGGGCTACACAAGATGGGGCATTTCCTATAAGGATGGGGGCTACACAAGATGGGGCATTTCCTATAAGGATGTGGGCTACACAAGATGGGGCATTTCCTATAAGGATGTGGGCTACACAAGATGGGGCATTTCCTATAAGGATGGGGCTACACAAGATGGGGCATTTACTACAAGGATGGGGGCTACACAAGATGGGGCATTTACTACAAGGATGGGGGCTACACAAGATGGGGCATTTACTACAAGGATGGGGGCTACACAAGATGGGGCATTTACTACAAGGATGGGGGCTACACAAGATGGGGCATTTACTACAAGGATGGGGGCTACACAAGATGGGGCATTAGCTACAAGGATGGGGACTACACAAGATGGGGCATTAGCTACAAGGATGGGGGCTACACAAGATGGGGCATTAGCTACCAGGATGGGGGCTACACAAGATGGGGCATTAGCTACAAGGATGGGGGCTACATAAGATGGGGCATTTGCTACAAGGATGGGGGCTATACAAGATGGGGCATTTGCTACAAGGATGGGGGCTACACAAGATGGGGCATTTCCTATAAGGATGGGGGCTATACAAGATGGGGCATTTACTACAAGGATGGGGGCTACAAAAGATGGGGCATTTACTATAAGGATGGGGGCTATACAAGATGGGGCATTTACTACAAGGATGGGGGCTATACAAGATGGGACATTTACTACAAGGGGGGGGAATTAACTATAAGGATGGGGGCTATACAAGATGGGGCATTTACTACAAGGAGGGGGCAATACAAGGGGGGCATTTACTATAAGGATGGGGGCATTACAAGGAGGGGACATTTACTATAAGGATGTGGGCATTACAAGGGGGGGCATTTACTATAAAGATGGGGGCAATACAAGGAGGGGACATTTACTACATTGTAAAGCGCTGCGGAATATGTTGGCGCTATATAAATAAAGCTTTTTTTTTATTATTATTATTATTATTATTATTATTACTACTACAAGGAGGGGGCAATACAAGGAGGGGGCATTTACTACAAGGATGGGGGCATTATAAGGAGGGGGCATTACAAGGAGGGGGCATTACAAGGAGGGGGCATGATGGGGTTCTTATTACAAGTAGGCGGCATGATGGGGCATTTATTACAAGGATGGGGCATTACTACAAGGAGGAGGCATGATGGGGCATTACTACAAGGAGGAGGCATGATGGGGCATTACTACAAGGAGGAGGCATGATGGGGCATTACTACAAGGAGGAGGCATGATGGCGCATTACTACAAGGAGGAGGCATGATGGGGCACTACTACAAGGAGGAGACATGATGGGGCATTACTACAAAGAGGAGACATGATGGGGCATTACTACAAAGAGGAGGCATGATGGGGCATTACTACAAGGAGGAGGCATGATGGAGCTTTACTGCAAGAAGGAGACATGATGGGGCATTTCTGCAATGAGGGGGCATGATGGGGCATTACTGCAAGGAGACAAGGATCGGGCATTACTGGAAGGGGACAAGGATGATGCATTACTGAAAGGGGACAAGGATGGGGCATTTCTACAAGATGGGAGCAGAATGGGCCATTACTAAATGTGGACAAGGATGGGGCATTACTACAAGAAAGGGGGCAGAATGCAGACATTACTGCCAGGAGAGGGTCAGGATGAAGCACATAACTACAAGGAGAGGGTAAGGATGGAGAGATTACTACAGGAAGACGGTCAGGATGGACCACGTACCTAGAAGGAGAGCGTCAGGATGGACTACGTACTTACAAGGAGAGGGTCAAGATCGACCACATACCTACAAGGAGAGGGTCAGGATGGACGACGTACCTACAAGGAGATGGTCAGGATAGAGCACATAGCTACAAGGAGAGGGTCAGGATAGAGCACATAGCTTCAAGGTGAGGGTCAGGATGGAGCACATAACTACAAGGAGAAGGTCAGGATGGAGACATTACTACAAGGAGAAGGTCAGGATGGAGCACATAACTTAAAGAAGAGGGACAGGATGGAGCACATCGCTAAAAGGAGAAGGTCAGGATGGAGCACATAACTACAAGGAGAAGGTCAGGAGAGAGACATTACTACAAGGAGAGGGTCAGGATGAGCACATAACTAAAAGAAGAGGGTCAGGATGGAGCACATCGCTAAAAGGAGAAGGTCAGGATAGAGACATTACTACAAGGAGAGGGTCAGGATGGAGCACATAACTAAAAGAAGAGGGTCAGGATGGAGCAATAGCTACAAGGAAAGGGTCAGGATTGGGCACATAACTACTATCTATCTATCTATCTATCTATCTATCTATCTATCTATCTCTAATATTCTTCCATTTTTTCTTCATACAGATCAGTCCACCTGCTGTTTCTAGAAAGGGCAGTGGCAGCAGCTCAGCTTCAATGTGAAGTTCACATGAGCTGGATGACCACTGCTGAAGAGAAGAGAAGACTGCAAAGGTAAGTTTAAAATCAATTAATTGTTAAAATAATAGAACTTATCAGGGTGTCAAGACTACAAGCGCTGTACAGGCAAGAGTGTTGTCAGCTGCTGACTCTTCCCCTGTGCAGTCCTTGTGACGGCCACATTTAGGATAAATTGCCCTATCGGCACTTCACTATGAAGAATTAGGTTTTAGGTTGCAGATTGGGCACTCGGTCCCGTAAAGGTTCGCCATCACTGGACTAGACTGTAACATTTTATTAAGCATTTGTTTGTAAATATTTGCATTTTTCAGAAAAGAGTGTTTTTAGAGCATATTTTCTTTGTATTCTGTGTTGTGTTGTTCCTCTGTTATTAATTCTAGAAATGTATGAAAAAAGAATCAATTTTACTATTCCCCTTTAAGGGTGTGTCCATAAGCAGCAGTGATTGGACAGAGTCACAATGGTAACACCCAGCTATCAATGTAATCCTAAACTCCCAAGAGGAAGAATAGAGGAAAATTGTTATTCCATGGGACAGAATTATTTACTAAAAAAAAGGCACGTGAGGACAGCTGAGCAGCATCTTCAAAAAATGCTGACTGCATGTTCCTTTTAATGGAGAGGGTTTAGGCTACATTTTATTGACTGTGGCAGACTTCTGCTAAGGATAGATAAGAGCTTATATAGCCTTTTATATTTTATTAGTGTAGGCATGGGTGGATTATATTGAGGGCAATCTGGGCTACCACTCAGGCTCCATTGTCCCAGTGGGGATAAGCAAGGCCAGATTACCCGCATTGTAAGGTTTTGTGTGGTAACAGACTCACGTCACTCCTGTTCCTCAGCACAGATCTCTGGGTATGGAGCTTTCCTGGAACTACGCTGCCTGTAATACAGAACAGCAGCGCAGCTCCAGAAGAGCTCCTGTCAGCTGGGTGTGATGACGTAACCAGCTGATGTGAACATGTACCTGCCGATATCTGGTAAACCAGAGAAGAAGAACGGTAGAATGGGAGCGAGGTGAGCATGGTTTTTTTTATTATTTTTTTGTATGTGTATAGGATGTGTGTCAGTATATAGGGAGCTATTTGGAGGCTCATACTGTATGTAGAATGCTTCACAATGAAAAATTGGAGTAATAACGCATACTACGTCAAAATTGTGCAAAAACACAAACGATTTTTATTGACAAATAATTAACAGACAAAATGTTAAAAATATATAGTGATTATCCACAGTGATGAATCCAGATTGGATAAAAGAAACATAGCATCCTATACAATTGTATTTCACACTGAACGGCTGCAGAAACTAATCCTGTATTTATAAGCTATTACACTTTCAGTAATATATAACAAAAGCAACAGATAACCAGCAGATAACTATATGGGATTTGTTTCTACCACATCATCATCATCTGCTCAGGTGGCTAACAGAGCCTATATGCACATATAGATATGGGTGGTCAATGCATATATGGTCACATACTTTGTGCATTCTACATAGTACCACATAACCATGCATGTTATCAAGTGCTATTCAACCATATAACCAATGATAGTCTACCAATATAGCATAAGCAATACATAGAAAATCTGCTGTGGTTTACATCATAGGACAGAGAAGGACCTGTGGTCATGTGATCTGTCTGGAGCCTGGCAACAGACTCATGTCTTCCTATTCCTCAGCACAGATCTCTGGGCATGGAGCTTTCCTTGAAATATGCTGCCGACTATACAGAATAGCAGCGCAGCTCCAGGAGAACTCCCGTCAGCCGGGAACGATGATGTCACCAGCCGACGCAAACATGCACGTGTCAACTTTGAGATGATGTGGAGCCTGGTGAACCAGAGCACATTGCTGGTGCAATGGGAGCGAGGTATGTGTTTTTATTTTTTTGTATGTATAGCAGGGGTGGAGAACCTCTGGCCCCAGGGCTGCATGCGGCCCTCGATGACCTTTTCTGCGGCCCCAGGCAGATTTATAGGGACCTCAGTGCTCAGGCTGGCAGGTGCGTTTTGCCGATTGTCTGTCTGCCTTTTAAATCCTACTCCCTAGTGATCTTTATGCCCCAGCCTCAGCCCCCCCATTCATGTATATGCTCCCAGCCTCTCCTGTGATGTCTAGGGCTCTAGCAAACCTGGAAAAACAGTTGAGTAGCAACATGATCAATATCACCTAAAATCACAGGCATGCCAAAGAGAGCACCCACTGCCACCACAGTAGGGGTAAGTTGATTGTTTAACCAAATATAGCAGGGTAATTTTCAAGTTGATAATTTTGGGCAGCCCCCAAAGGATAGTAGAAATTTCCAAACAGCCCCTGGCAGAAGAAGGTTCCCCACCCCTGGTGTAGTGGCGTAACTACCGGCATAGCAGCCGTAGCGGTCGCTTTGGGGCCGGCGCTTGTGGGGGGCCCGGGACCCAGCGCCGCTACGCAGCCGCTGCTATGCGGCAGCTGTGCGCCTGCGATATGGTACCTGGACCTGTTGTGTGTGGCCGTCAGGTGTGGGGCCGGCTGGGGGGCGACCATGCCCGACGGGGCCCCCGGCGAGAGGGATGCCGCAGCGGCGCAGCCGCTCTATTCAAAGCGGCCACAGGCGCCGCACCAGTGATCAAAGGGCTGCCGCCGCCAGTCTGTAGCCTGCTGCTGCCTGCCTGACCCTGTGTGTTTCTGGCTCTGCAGCAGTCTGCGAAGTTGGTCTCCGCCCCCTGGCCGGCCTGTGACCTCGCTCCGAGCGAGTCCTTCCTTAGTACTTACTGACCCACCGAGTGACCGGTCACAGCACAGCAGACAACAAGCAGGATTGGAAGGAGGGGAGCTGCTGCTGCACTGAGCCGGAGCGAGGGTGAGGCGCCGCTAATAACAATATTATATTTATGAGCAGCCGGCAGCATGGGGGGGCCTGTATATACCTGTGTGTGCTGCTGGGACACTGTGAGGGGGGGCCTGTATATACCCTGTGTGTGCTGCTGGGACACTGTGAGGGGGGGGGCCTGTATATACCCTGTGTGTGCTGCTGGGACACTGTGAGGGGGGGGGCCTGTATATACCCTGTGTGTGCTGCTGGGCACACTGTGAGGGGGGGCCTGTATATATCCTGTGTGTGTGCTGGGACACTGTGAGGGGGGGCTGCATATAACCTGTGTGTGCTGCTGGGACACTGTGAGAGGGGGGCCTGTATTACCCTGTGTGTGCTGCTGGGACACTGTGAGGGGGGGCCTGTATATACCCTGTGTGTGCTGCTGGGACACTGTGAGGGGGGGCCTGTATATACCCTGGTGTGTGCTGCTGGGACACTGTGAGGGGGGCCTGTATATACCCTGTGTGTGTGCTGGGACACTGTGAGGGGGGGCCTGTATATACCTGTGTGTGCTGCTGGGACACTGTGAGAGGGGGGCCTGTATATACCCTGTGTGTGCTGCTGGGACACTGTGAGGGGGGGCCTGTATATACCCTGTGTGTGCTGCTGGGACACTGTGAGGGGGGGCCTGTATATACCCTGTGTGTGCTGCTGGGACACTGTGAGGGGGGCCTGTATATACCCTGTGTGTGCTGCTGGGACACTGTGAGGGGGGGGGCCTGTATATACCCTGTGTATGTTGCTGGGACACTGAGGGGGGGCCTGTATATACCCACTGGGGCCCTGTATATACCCACTGGGGCCCTGTATATACCCACTGGGGCCCTGTATATACCCACTGGGGCCCTGTATATACCCACTGGGGAGGCTGCTGTATACCGCACTGGGGCTGCTGTATATACTGCTGGGGCCTGTATATACCACTGGGGAGGCTGCTGTATACCACTGGGGCTGCTGTATATACTGCTGGGGACTGTATATACCACTGGGGAGGCTGCAGTATACCACTGGGGCTGCTGTATATACCACTGGGGAGGCTGCTGTATACCACTGGGGAGGCTGCTGTATATACCACTGGGGAGGCTGCTGTATACTATCACTGGGGAGGCTGCTGTATACTACCACTGGGGAGGCTGCTGTTATACTACCACTGGGGAGGCCTGTATACCACACTGCTGGGAGCTGTATACCTATGCTGGGGTCCACCCTCAGCTTATACACGAGTCAATAGGTTTTCCCAGGTTTTGGGGGCAAAAGTAGGGGGGTCGGCTTATACACGAGTATATACGGTAAGCTGGGTGGCGTCAGACTGTTAACATCGATTCGGTAAGGGGGTGTGCCTTGAAGGGGGCGTGTCATTGGGGGCGTGTCTTGGAGGGGGCCCCGTTCAAAAGTTTGCTATGGGGCCCTGCCAGTTCTAGTTACACCCCTGCCTGGTGTATAGGATGTGTGCCAGTTGATAGGGAACTATTTGGGGGCTCATACTGTATATAGCAGGGGACTCAAACACGCGGCCCGTGGGCCGCATGTGGGCCCCGGAGCTTCTCAGTGCAGCTCCGACACTGTGGACAGTGAATCATGCCGGCGGCGTACTGGAAAATCTGAAGACTGGATTATACTGCAGGGGAGGTGATAGGGCTCTGGAGCCTGTCCGGGGCTGGAGGAGGCTGCAGGAGGCAGAGGGATATCTCCTGCTCCCGCTCATATAATATGCACTGCCGCTGTCCATCACCATGGTGCTGAAACCGCACCACGGTGATGGGCTGGGGGAGCAGCGCATATATGCCTGCGCCCCCCTCAGTGATGGCACATACCCCCCCCATGTTCTGTATGGCCCCCCATGCTACTGCCCAGAGTAAAATAAAAAGGCTTTATTTACCTCCTCCAGCGATGTCCTCCCGCTGTCTCCCCACTCTCCCTGCTGCCGCTGTGATCGGGCACGCAGAGATAATGTCTCTCTGCTGTACCGATGACGTGACCGGCACTGAGAAGCAGGAAGTGGAGGATTGCAGCGTCAGGAGAGAGACCCAGAGGACAGCACTGGAGGAGGGTGAGGAAAGAGCATGGGGGCCATAGCCAGGGCAGGGGGGATGTGTGCCATCCACAGGGGACATGTTCAAGCCACAGGGGACATGTGCCAGCCATGGGGTACGTGTGCCAGCAAAAGGGGACGTGTGCCAGCTATGGGGGATGTGCAAGCCACAGGGGACGTGTGCCAGCCATGGGGGGCATGTGCAAGCTATAGGGGACGTGTGCCAGCCACAGGGGACGTGTGCCAGCCATGGGGGACGTGTGCCAGCCACGGGGGACGTGTGCCAGCCACGGGGGACATGTGCCAGCCATGGGGGACATGTGCCAGCCACAGGGGTTGTGTGCCAGCCATGGGGGACATGTGCAAGCCACAGGGGATGTGTGCCAGCCAAGGAGATGTGTGCCAGCCATGGGGGACATGTGTAAGCCACAGGGGACGTGTGCCAGCCAAAGGGGACATGTGCCAGCAAAAGGGGACGTGTGCCAGCCATGGGGAACATGTGCCAGCCATGAGGGACATGTGCAAGCCACAGGGGACGTGTGCCAGCCATGGGGGACATGTGCAAGCCACAGGGGATGTGTGCCAGCCATGGGGGACATGTGCAAGCACAGGGGATGTGTGCCAGCCATTGGGGACGTGTGCCAGCCATTGGGGACGTGTGCCAGCCATGGGGGACATGTCCCAGCCACGGGGGACAGGTGCCAGCCACGGGGGACAGGTGCCAGCCACAGGGGACATGTGCCAGCCACAGGGGACATGTGCCAGCCACAGGGGACATGTGCAGACGCAGGGGACGTGTGCCAGACGCAGGGGACGTGTGCCAGCCACAGGGGACGTGTACCAGCAAAAAAGGATGTGTGCCAGCCATGGGGATGTGTGCCAGCCACAGGGGACATGTGCAAGCCACAGGGGACGTGTGCCTGTCACAGGGGACGTGTGCCAGCCATACGGGATGTGTGCCAGCCATAGCGAACATGTGCCAGCCATGGGGGACGTGTGCCAGCCATGGGGACGTGTGCCAGCCATGGGGGACGTGTGCCAGACATGGGGGACGTGTGCCAGCCATGGGGGACGTGTGCCAGCCATGGGGGACGTGTGCCAGCCATGGGGGACGTGTGCAAGCCATGGGGGACATGTGCAAGCCATGGGGGACATGTCCCAGCCATGGTGGACGTGTGCCAGCCATGGGGGACAGGTGCCAGCCACAGGGGACATGTGCCAGCCATGGGGACGTGTGCCAGCCACAGGGGACATGTGCCAAACGCAGGGGACGTGTGCCAGACGCAGGGGACGTGTGCCAGTCACAGGGGACGTGTATCAGCAAAAAAGGATGTGTGCCAGCCATGGGGATGTGTGCCAGCCACAGGGGACGTGTGCCAGCCATACGGGATGTGTGCCAGCCATAGCGAACTGGTGTGCCAGCCATGGGGGACGTGTGCCAGCCATGGGGGACATGTGCCAGCCATGGGGGGCGTGTGCCAGCCACAGGGGATGTGTGCGAGCCACAGGGGATGTGTGCCAGCCACAGGGGACATGTGCCAGCCACAGGGGACATGTGCCAGCCATGGGGAAAGTGTGGAAGCCATGGGGGATGAGTTCCATCAATAGGGGACGTGTGCCAGCACAGGAGGAAGTGTGCCAGCCATGGGGGGATGTGTGGCAGCACAGAGGGACGTGTGCCAGCAATAGGGGACATGTGTGTGTGTCAGAGCGTGAGTGTCAGAGAGCATGTGTGTGTGTGTCAGAGAGCATGTGTGTGTGTGTCAGAGAGCATGTGTGTGTCAGAGAGCATTTGTGTGTCAGAGAGCGTGTGTGTGTGTGTGTGTGTTCTGAGAGCGTGTGTGTGTGTCTGAGAGCATGTGTGTGTGTGTGTCTGATAGTGTGTGTGTCTGTGTCTGAGAGCGTGTGTGTGTGTAAAAAGAAGGTAGATCAGGTTGGGGACATCAGTACAAAAGGGGTCCAGCATGGGGGACATTACTGCACTATGGGGGCCAGGATGTGGACATCCTCATGCTGATCCCCTTTTGTAATGGACATTACTACACTATGGGGGCCAGGATGTGGACATCACTACAAAATGAGATCAGTGTGGGGGACATTACTACACTATGGGGGCCACCAGGATGTGAACATCCCCATGCTGATCCCCTTTTGTAGTGGACATTACTACACTATGGGGGCCAGGACGTGGACATCACTACAAAAGGGGATCAGCATGGGGGACATTACTACACTATGGGGGCCAGGATGTGGACATCACTACAAAAGGGGATCAGCATGGGGGACATAATTACTACACTATGGGGGCCAGGATGGAGACATCACTGCAAAAGGGGATCGTGATGTGGACATTACAACAAGAAAGGGACCAAGATGGGGACATTACTACAAGAAGGGGATAAGGATCTGGACAGTACTACATTGAGCAAAAAATTCTGGTATTACTAAAAATGTCACTTAATCCTGCAAGCCATGCGGCCCCCCGATAAATTTTTTTTCTATGTGCGGCCCCACCAACGCAGCCAGGTTTGAGACCCTGGTACATAGGGTCTATGTGGGGCTCATACAGTATATAGATGGCTATGTGAAGGCTCATACTATATATAGGTCGGCTATGTGAGTGCTCATACTGTATACAGGTGGCTATATGATGTTTATACTTTATATAGGGGCTATGTGAAGGCTCATACTGTATATAGGGAGTTTGTGGGGCTCATACTGTATGTAGGAACTATGTGGGGCTCCTGCTGTATATTGGGGCTATATGGGGCTCCTGCTGTATTTTGGGGCTCTGTGGGGCTCATGCTGTATAAAGGGGGCCTGTGTGTCGGCTCATACTGTATATAGGAGGTCTCTATGGGGGCTCATGCTGTATTTGGGGGGGATTTGTATACTTAATTCTGCTCAATATTAAGTGATACAATTAATATTAACACAAAATAATGATTGATATATTAATATTAGCATTGAGCAAAATTAATGTCAGCCTCCACAACAATCATGGTCTCTCATGTGGCCCTTGGTAAAATTAATTGCTTACCCCTCTCTATTATGTGACGTGCTATGTTATGTATAGCTCTGTACATAAGGGAAAAACATTTGTGCTGTTCGTGCTGCTATCTCATATTGTGATTACAGATGTGCACTTGTGTAAAAATCATGTGACATGATAAATCGGGGCTAGGGTTGGGGGCTCACCATCTAAACTGCCCGGGACCCTGGCTACTTTTCATCCGCCCCTGATTTTAGGTAACAATTCCTGTGCAGAGGATATGATGTGTATTATCAGATCTTGAGTACTGGCCGGCTATCCTGCGACATTGCATAAGCATCCAAGCCGAAGCTCTCGTATATTATTAACTAAACAGTATCAACCCATACATCTCCATAACAGTATGGGAAGGATGAATAAATTAAGTGTCAATCAAAAGGCACGTGCTTTCCTGGAAAACAAGAATTTATTTTGTAAGTCAGCATCTACTATATAATTGCCGTAGGCATTTTCGTGTCGGACCCCGAAAACGCCGTGGCTATGTCACGCTGTGACGTCACCACGCGCGAGCAATGGCCGCGAAGCGGCCATTGCGAGTCGCTGTCCGAAAATAGAACCAGAGGCTCGGCCACAAAGTTGGCGATTTACCGCTGAGGTAGCGCGAGCAATGGCCGCGAGGCCATTGCGAGTCGCTACCTCAGCCGCCGCACCTGCCGCATCTCCCCCTATACTTTCAATGGGGATCTATTGCGAGTCGCTGTGTAGCGCGAGCAATGGCCGCGAGGCCATTGCGAGTCGCTACACTTGCGGCGCGGTTGCGGTAATCCCCATAGAAAGTATAGGGGGACTTGCGGCAGGTGCGGCAGCGAGTCGCTGGCTGAGTGCGAGCACTTGCGGCGCGGTTGCGGTAATCCCCATAACGATTACCGCAACCGCGCCGCATTGCGAGTCGCTGGCTGAGTGCGAGCACTTGCGGCGCGGTTGCGGTAATCCCCATAACGATTACCGCAACCGCGCCGCATTGCGAGTCGCTGGCTGAGTGCGAGCACTTGCGGCGCGGTTGCGGTAATCCCCATAGAAAGTATAGGGGGACTTGCGGCAGGTGCGGCAAGTGCGGTTTTGCCGCACCTGCCGCAAGTCCCCCTATACTTTCTATGGGGATTACCGCAACCGCGCCGCAGATAAAATAATAGATTTAAATAAAATAAAATAATTTTAATACAAATAAATTTACTTAAAATAACAAATAATAAATACATTTAATAATAATAAAAATAGTAAAAAAACAAAACAAAATAAATAATAAAATAAAAAATTCCTATCTACTATATTGCCTCCTACGCGTTTCGGTGCCCTCCTGGCACCTCATACCCTGAGGAAGGTGCCAGGAGGGCACCGAAACGCGTAGGAGGCAATAAAGAAGTTATTTTGAAGTTCCATCTTCACGTGCATTACTTTCAGAGTGGATGTTTTTGGCAGCGCGGACCATGATACACCATTTTTTTCCCCACGAATCGATATATTTCCGCACTAGAGTGGACGGTGGAAGTCCTGCAGCAGCCATCCAGAAATAAAGCATTAAGTACGCCTTCAAGCCAGTTGTGGGTGACACAACTGTCTCAGGTGAGTGAATTCCTTTTTTCACCACTTTATATCTAGTGCCACAGTGATAGGGCACTATTGCGCCTCTTGTTCCCCCTCCTTCTTTTATTATCTACTATATTGGATTATTATTTGAAAATCTAAAAAAAAAAAAAAAAAATATTCTAGACACCCGATGCATTTGCATCGGGCTCACAGCTAGTGTACTATATTGTTGTGAACTGGGAGCAATAGGAATCTTTCATTTCAAGGATTTTACTAAAAGGTAAATTAATTGCACAATTCCTGATGGCCAGTAGGTGGTGCCATATTGCCATTTCTACATTAGTTTGATGACTTTGGATGATAGTTCACTAACTATAAAAGGAACTGAAATGTTTTCCCAATTTCTTATAGACTACATGCCCACTGTGAATATTTTTCTGTGCTGCATTTGGCAGTTACACAAACGCGGCTGTCTATAACAAAAGCAGCACAGACCTATTGCGTTTGTGCTGCAAATTGTCCACATATAAATGTAGCACAAAAATCCAGCACAAATAAGGGAAAACACACAATTATAGACAGAGATAGACAGACTCCTTTTCACCCTCCCCGGTGATCCCACGGTGATCCCCAGTGATTCTTCCTCTGTGAACTCGCTGCAGCTGTGTTTATCAATCTTCCAGATCCTGCGCACCAGGATGAGTCACATGGTGCAAAGGTAATGGAAGATCGATAAACACAGTTGCCGCCAGTTCACAGGGGAAGAATCTCCAGGAATCACCGGGAAGGGTGAGTATTGCAGCATTTTTGTTTTGTAAATCATTGCGAAAAAGCATCACAAAAGGACTGTGGGAATACCCATTCATTTATGATGCTTTTTTGGGGGCGTTAGAATAGAGTCTATGCAGAAAACGCAGCCCAAAACCGGGCATGTTAATTGTTGGGACATTAAAAAGACACAGGCAATTTCTGCATCAAAAACACAGCACCCACAAACGCACTTGTGGGCACAGCTTTTGGAAAATCACATTGACTATACTTAGGATATTATGAATAAAGGGATTATTCCGACTAAACACAATGCTGCCTGAGGACTTCTCTGAAAATAACTCTTAGGTTGGCTTCACACTACATTTTTGTTCCTGTTCGTTGGATCCTGTTTTTTGCAGGATCCCATGAACAGGAACGGACAGCATCGGATTGGCAACTCCAGATGCCATTTCTGTGTCCGGTCCGGTATACGGACGCAGAAAGAGCAGCAGGCAGCCGATGCTGTGACAAGTGCTGTCGGCGCTGTGTGACAAGTGCTATTGGTGCTCTGTAATATCACTTTAACAGTGTATCTACATACACTGCTAAAATGATATTAAAGGGATGGTTAAAAATAAAAAATCATAAATTCTCACCTTCCGACGACTTTCGAGTGTCTTGCGCTGAATATATCTCTTGGTAGCTAAAGGACCTTGAATGAGGTCACCGGGAGGGGCGGGGCAACCTGATCAGCTGATGGTTCACATGACCGCATCAGCACGCGGGGTTTAAATCGTGCTGGTTGCCCCGGCCCTCCTGGTGATCTCATGCAAGGTCCTTTAGCTACCAAGAGATGTATTCAGCGCAAGACACTCGGAAGTCGTCGGAAGGTGAGAATTTATGATTTTTTTATTTTTAACCATCCCTTAATTTAATATCACTTCAGCAGTGTATATAGATACACTGCTAAAGTGATATTACACAGATTTAGTATGGGTACAGAGCAGAGCTCCAGTTCTGAGCATGCTATGCGCCCTGGAACCAGATCCGGGAAACGATTCTGTTGTTTCCCGGATCTGGCTCCATAGGCACCCATGTTGTGTGTGCCGGACCAGACAGGGTTTGTTTGTGTCCTGTTTTGTCACCGGAGCCCAAAAATGATGCAGGCGTCGTTTTTGGGACCGGTGAAAAACAGGATAGAAACTAATCCTGCACTGGATACACAAAACTGGATGGCCAAATATGGCTAAACTGGCACCAAAGGGATATATGGGGGGCAGAAAAGATCCTGTTCTGTTTGTTTCAAAAACGAACAGAACAGGATCACAAAAAACGTAGTGTGAAGCCAGCCTTACATACTCACTGCTGTCTCAGACCCCGCTCAGGCCACTCCACAGTCTGCTTGATCACCAGAAAAGATGTCATCATTGTTCACCTCTGTGGTCTGTGATTGGTTGCAGCAGTCAGGTCACTTGAGCAGAGCATTATCAATAAAGCATTGAGCAGCACAGTGGCTTATCATTTATGGCTTGTAGCATCGGGGGCCTGGAATTTAGTCCATCCAGGTACATTTCTGCATGGAGTTTGTATGTTCTCCATGTGTCTGTATGCGCTTTTATTTTTTTTGCACTGTCCAAAAGACATACGAATAGGTTAAATGGATGACAGGCTAATTCATACTTAGGAAGGAGTAGATTGAGCAATCCAAATGGGTAAAGTTAGAAAAAAACTTTAAATCGTTACATTAAAATCCACATTGTACAGACAAACAAAAAAAAATAAAAACATCACTGGGAGTACATCAGTTGACACGTTTTAAAGCCCAAAGAACTCTTAATCATATCCTGTTAAAATACTAACATTTTCTCTTCAAATATAGTCCAAATGCCTGGCTTTTGAACTATATTTGAAGAGAAAATATTAGTTAGTATTCTCTGTATTATATGTCCCTCATCCTGGTATATGTCCCTCATCCTGGTATATGTCCTTCATCCTGGTATATGGCCCTCATCCTGGTATATGTCCATCGTCCTGGTTTATGGACCCTATTTTGGTGTATGGCTCACATCCTGGTACCTGTTCCTCATCCTGGAATATGGCCCCCATCACAGTGCACACATAAAATAAATGATTATACCCATTGTCCATCGCTTCCCCGCAGTGTGACATCCTCTTCTCGTGCCAGCAGCTGACCAGCATACAAGTGTAGCAATTACATCACTCTCCTGAACTGTGCTGCACATGCAGTCAGCTGCCGGTAGGAGAAGAGGCTGTCACACTGCAAGGGAGTGGATGGACGGTGAGTATAATCATTTGTCCACTGCCGTCTGCCAGGATATTCACTGCTCTCACGCAGTGTGTGGGAAGCAGTGGGTATCCACTTTTTTTTAATAGCGGGCACACACGATCGCCTGCAGTTGTAGCAGTGGTCACTGTTTAAGAAAATTTTATATGCTCCTATGCTCCACTTCCCCTCACCCATCATCCTGCCCATCTCTCGGCTTCAGTGCTAAGCGGTGATGGGCGGGGGGAGGACTGCATAGTATATTGATGTAAACAGCGCCACATGTGATCACGGGCAGGCACTGCTGCAGCCTACTCCTGGCTCTAGTGATCTGCTCCACCGCCGCTCCCTCCCTCTACAACCACAGCCAGATACCGTACATCTGGACTATTAGACTCACCATCACTTTCTCCCCAAAGTTTTTGGAGAAAAAGTGCGTCTTATAGTCTGAAAAATATGGTAACATGCCAAAGGAGAACATCACACAGCACAATACAACTAACACTAGCTGTCTGTTGACACTGCATAGTTTGGGATTATGGATTTATGCTGTTTTTACCAAATTCTGAGCTTTCTATCAAAACAGTGTGAAATAAACTGAAATACATTGTATACATGTCTTTTAGGTCAGGGGTCTCAAACTCCAGGCCTCGAGGGCCACACACAGTCCAGGTTTTCAGGATGTCCATGGCATTTGACAGTTGGTAATCAAACTATCAACTGTCAAACTCTAAGGAAATACTGAAAACCTGGACTGTGTGCAGCCCTCGAGGCCTGGAGTTTGAGACCCCTGTTTTAGATGCTGGTATTATGAGAGTTGCAAGCAGAAAACATTTCAAGAAAACAATGGTGTGTTATCTGAAGCATCTTTTATGGTGTCTGTGACAGGGAGAAGCTGCAGTGTTGATTTGGAATCATCAAACAACTATAGGGGTTAAAATAGTTATAGCAGACAGGAAGTTGTTAGCTCAGCCGCAGGGAATGAACAATTCTGTCTGAGAAGCGATTGCTGTAGTCAAGGAAGCTGTCAGAACAGTCAGGAGCATCTTAACTACCTCAAGATGTCCGAATCTGGTGGTGAATCACTACAGTGACACTCTCAGAAGCACCCTGGACCAAGTAGCGCCCCTCATCCTCAGAACCTCCAAACACAGAGAGTTAAACAGCCCTGGCTCACATCACAAACTCTATTCCTCCAGCAATACTCTAGGAGTGCTGAACATCTAAAGAGGAAAACCCGCACACCAGACAGCTTCATTCACTATAAATTTATGCTGAGAAGTTACAACTCTGCCCTCCACCTCGTCAAACAAATTTACTTCACCACCCTGGTCTCCTCACTGTCCAACAACCCGAAGAAACTCTTTGACACCTTTCACTCTCTCCTCAATCCTAAAGTGCAGGCCCCTATCACTGACCTCTGTGCTGATGATCTGGCTTCTTACTTCACTAAGGCTGCCTTCACACTTGCGTACGCCTCCGCAGCGTCTTGCGGACGGCGACCGCAATCCGAGCGCAGACACCGCGCGTCCCTATGTTTAACATGGGGATGTACGGTGATGCGTTCGGCTGCGGATTGCCGAGCGCATCACCGTGCATCCTCATGTTAAACATAGGGACACGCGGTGTCTGCGCTCGGCTTGCGGTTGCCGTCCGCAAGACGTTGTGGAGGCGTCCTAAAGTGTGAAGGCAGCCTAAGAAAATACAAAACATCCATCAGGAAATCAACTCCCAACCTCAAATCGGTGTTACACCTACCTCTCCCCACATTTCCTCCAGCTCACTTTCCACATTCGACCCAGTCACAGAAGAAGTCTCCAGGCTCTTCTCTTCCTCCTGTCCCACCACATGCACCGCTGACCCCATCCCCTCACACCTACTCCAGTCTCTCTCTCCGGTGGTCACCACTCACCTAACCAAAATCTTCAATCTCTCCTTCTCTTCTGGCATCTTCCCCTCCTCCTTCAAACACTCAATCATTACTCCATTATTAAAGAAAACGTCCCTCGACCCATCCTGCACAAATAACTATAGACCAGTCTCCAATCTCCCTTTCATCTCTAAACTCCTGGAGCACCTGGTCTACTCCCGCCTCACCCTTTACTTCTTCACTCACTCTCTTCTAGACCCATTACAGTCTGGTTTCCACCCCCTACACTCTACAGAAACTGCCCTCACCAAAGTGACCAATGACCTTCTGACAGTAAAACGTAATGGTGACTACTCTCTGCTTATCCTTCTTGATCTCTCTGCAGCCTTTGACACTGTTGACCACCATCTCCTACTCTCCATGCTGAACTCCATTGGCATCAAGGACAGGGCTCTCTCCTGATTCTCTTTTCTATCTTTCTGACTGCTCTTTCAGTTTATCATTTGCTGGCTCCACTTCCTCCCCTCTTCCTCTCACTATTGGGGTCCCTCAGGGTTCAGTCCTTGGACCTCTTCTCTTCTCTCTCTACACAGCCCCAATTGGACAGACCATCAGAAGATTTGGCTTTCAGTACCATCTTTATGCTGATGACACACAACTATACACTTCTTCCCCTGACCTTACTCCCGTACTAATAAAGAACACCAATGACTGTCTAACTGCAGTTTCCAATATCATGTCCGCTCTCTATCTGAAACTAAACCTTTCCAAAACTTCTTGTGCTCCTGCCCTCCACTAACCTCCTAAATCTGGCATCACGATAACGCCTAGGCAGTAGGCTCGTTGTCTGACTGTTATGTTTGACTCTTATCTTTCCTTCACCAAATATATACAATCTCTCGCCTTCTCTTGCCGCTTGCACCTGAAGAACAAATTTAGAATTCGCCCCTCTCTCACCTTGAAAACCGCAAAAACCCTCACTGTGGCCCTCATTCATTCCCGCCTTGACTATTGTAATCCTCTTTTAATTGGCCTCCCCTGCACTAGACTCTCCCTTCTCCAGTCCATCCTTAATGTGTGGCGCCCCTGCGTCCAAGAGGCCACAAAAGGGAACTGCAGCCAGGCAGGTAGGACACTTGTTGCACACCAACACCCTCACAGCCCACACAACCCACGTGTCAGAGGAGGTAACATCCAGCCCTGAGATTAGATACTCTATGAGATTGAGGGGTGGTGGATCAGAGGAGTGGGTTGGGCACACCAGAAGTCAGGTGACTTGACAGTATATAGGAAGGGGGAGGAGTAAAGGTGTTCAGTAGGCCACAGTGAGCTGAGATGCAAAGATCAAGAGCAGCAGAGAAGCTGAGGAGCAGGCCAGAGAACAGCAGCAAGTTGAGCTGAAGCTGAGCAGTAGAGAGCCACACTGCCTGGAAGAGTGAAGACCGACGGAGCGCAGAATCTGTACTGAGCCAGTACGAGCCAGAGGAGAGAGAAAGCCCATCCAGAGTCAGATCCCCAGGAGTGTGAGAGAGCCGAGAGGGACAGTGTAACCGGGGCCCTAGAACTACAGCTAAAGCAACTGACTGCAGGCGGAGTAGCCCTCCTATATACCGAGAGGAACGGAGAGAAGGAGCCTGGTAGAGCCTCGTGCTGGAGGACTGCTGGAGGCTGGGCTGAAGTAGAGTGTCGGCTCTAGAGGGGACCTTAGTTTACCCGGTATCCCCAAACAACACGACGAGGGGTCTGAGTTTCAGATTGAGATCCCTACCCTAAAGGACAGGCAGCTCAGTGACACACTAGGACTCACGGAAGCCCGAGTCACCGCCATACTGTCCAGCGTTTCACACACACCCGTGGAGACGGAGACCGTTATAGCCCGGAAAGGACACTGCAGACTGTGTGAGGGGTCACAGAGAGAGAGGCCTGGCTGCAGAGCAAAGGGAACCCGGAGAGGGAGAATGTGCCTTGTACTGTAACTTGTAAGAACTGCAAATGACTTGTAAAGTAACTGGAAAAACTTTGAGTAAAGCTTTGGAAAACCCTGGAACTGCTTCCCTTATGTCTCTGCACGAAAGTGATTCTCTCCTAACAGGATTGCATCAGAGAGACCTCCACCTGCAGAGCCACAGCTACAGCCTGTCAGCACCAACGCTGAGGAGAGATCCCTGCAGCGTCTGCAAGTAAGTGTGCTACAACTTCACCATAGACTTAACCTTAGGGTACCTTTACACACAGCTACATTTGTAGCTTGTCACCAGGTAACTTACTGGTTGCAGTGAAATCATGGAGAGATGATTCCATTTGTACACAGCAACAAGATAGAACCATGTATCCATGATTTCACTGCAACCAGTAAGTTACCTGGTGACAAGCTACAAATGTAGCCGTGTGTAAAGGTACCCTTACTGCCCCGGGGGATACAGTTCTGCTCACTGGAACTACACCATCTCCGCTGCCATCACATCACCCCCGGAGGTTCTGCAGCAGCGGCGGCCCCCATCACTGGCCGCATCAAGTGGGTGGCGTCACGAGTGACAATCCCCTGTAAATATTCCCCCTTTTATTGCCAGGGCCCGGGACATGGACCGGACTAGGACCACCCGTGACTTCCCCAGTAAAGACCCGGTCCGGTACCGAGTACCCCCGTCCCAGTGGGCTCGACAAATGCAGCAGCCAGGATCACCTATCTAGCTAACCGTTACCCAGACGCATCTGCTCTATGCCAGTCATTGCACTGGCTACCTATACACTATAGCATGGTCTCAAACACGCAGCCTGTGGGCCGCGTGCGGCCCCTGACACGTGGACAGTGAAACATGCCGGCGGCATACTGGAAAATCTGAAGACTGGATTATACTGCAGGGGAGGTGATAGGGCTCTGGAGCCTGTCCGGGGGCTGGGGGAGGGTGCAGGAGGCAGCGGAGATCTCCTGCTCCCGCTCATATAATATGCACTGCCGCTGTCCATCACCATGGTGCTGAAACTGCACTGCGGCGATGGGCTGGGGGAGCAGCGCATATTATATGTGCCTGCGCACACCTCAGTGATGGCACATGCCCCCCCTGTGTTCCATATGGCCCCCAATGCTGCTGCCCAGAGTAAAATATAAAAGCTTTACTTACCTCCTCCAGCGATGTCCTCCCGCTGTCTTCCCCGCTGCCACTGTGATTGGGCACGCAGAGATAATGTCTCTCTGCTGATCACATGACCGGCACTGAGAAGCAGGAAGTGGAGGAGTGCAGCAGCAGGAGAGAGACCCGGAGGACAGCGCTAGAGGAGGGTGAGGAAAGAGCATGGGGGCCATAACCAGGGCAGGGGGGATGTGTGCCAGTCACAGGGGACATGTGCAAGCCACAGGGGATGTGTTGGTTCCAGCCACAGGGGACATGTGCCAGCCACAGGGGACATGTGCAAGCCGCAGGGGACGTGTGCCAGCCACAGGGGACAGTGCCAGCCACAAGGGACATGTGCAAGCCGCAGGGGACGTGTGCCAGCCACGGGGGACATGTGCCAGCCATGGGGGACGTGTGTCAGCCATGGGGGACTGTGCAAGCCACAGGGGACGTGTGCCAGCCATAGGGGACGGTGCCAGCCACAGGGGACGTGTGCCAGCCACAGGGGATGTGTGCCAGCCACAGGGGATGTGTGTCAGCCATTGGGAACATGAGCCAGCCATGGGGATGTGTATCAGCAAAAGGGGACGTGCGCCAGCCATGAGGAATGTGTGCCAGCCATGGGGGACGTGTGCCAGCCACAGGGGATGTGTACCAGCAAAAGAGGACGTGTGCCAGCCATGAGGAACGTGTGCCAGCCATGGGGAACGTGTGCCAGCCATGGGGGACATGTGCAAGCCACAGGGGGCGTGTGCCAGCCACATGGGACATGTGCAAGCCGCAGGGGATGTGTGCCAGCCACAGGGGACATGTGCCAGCCATGGGGGATGTGTGCCAGCCATAGAGGATGTGTGCGAGCCACAGGGGACGTGTGCCAGCCACAGGGGACATGTACCAGCAAAAGGGGATGTGTGCCAGCCATGGGGAACATGTGCAAGCCATAGGGAATGTGTGCCAGCCATGGGGGATGTGTACCAGCAAAAGGGGATGTGTGCCAGCCATGGGGAACGTGTGCCAGCCATGGGGGACGTGTGCCAGCCACATGGGACGTATACCAGCAAAAGGGGACGTGTACCAGCCATGGGGAACGTGTGCCAGCCATGGGTAACGAGTGCCAGCCATGGGGACATGTGCAAGCCACAGGGGGCGTGTACCAGCCATGGGGGACGTGTGCCAGCACGGGAGGAAGTGTGCCAGCCATGGGGGATGTGTGCCAGCCATGGGGGACATGTGCCAGCCATGGGGGACGTGTACCAGCCATGGGGGACGTGTGCCAGCAATAGGGGACATGTGTGTTTGTCAGAGTGTGTGTGTGTCAGAGTGTGTGTGTGTGTCAGAGCGTGAGTGTCAGAGGGCGTGAGTGTGTGTCTGAGAGTGTGTGTGTGTGTGTGTCTGAGAGCGTGTGTGTGTGTTAAAAAGAAGGTAGACCAGGTTGGGGACATCAGTACAAAAGGGGATCAGCGTGGGGGACATTTCTACACTATGGGGGCCAGGATGTGGACATCCCCATGCTGATCCCCTTTTGTAATGGACATTACTACACTATGGGGACCAGGATGTGGAATCACTACAAAAGGGGATCAGCATGGGGGACATTACTACACTATGGGGGCCGGATGTGGACATCACTACAAAAGGGGATCAGCATGGGGGACATTACTAGACTATGGGGGCCAGGATGTGGACATCACTACAAAAGGAGATCAACATGGGGGACATTACTACACTATGGGGGCCAGGATGTGGACATTACTACAAGAAGGGGATAAGGATTTGGACAGTACAATGACTATTTTCATACCAGTCTATGGCTTTACCAAACAAAATCTTCATGCTGCTCCAACACAGTCTCCGTGACTTAACACACCTCAGCTCAGTTCTATAATTCAGGGTACCATTACACGTCACAACATTGCATGCAATTTCACTTGCAATTTGCTGGTTGCAGTGAAATCATGGACACATTGTTACATTTGTACACAGCAACAAAATAGAACAATGTGTACATGATTTCACTGCAACCAACAAATTGCAAGTGAAATTGCATGCAATGTTGCGACGTGTAAAGGTACCTTTAGTTACTGAGAGTTCTTTTATCAACCTGTGGCTCCATGTTTTCTCCTACATAACAAGATTAATTTGCCAATATGACCAGTCCCTAGCTTAGCTGCTTTTGATGCCTTGGGATCTCTGTCTGGGTCACTTTCTTCATCTCACATTCACTGTTCCGTCCTGGCTCGTTACCTCTCTGAGTTAAAAAAATGGGGCCATACTACTAAGTGTACTATCCCAGGACTCATCTTCTCTCGATCACTTGACACTTTAGTCAACTCGTACTTTTTTATTTTCTGTGTTCAGATCATGCTAGGCCTCTACCTTAGTCTCTTCTCCTGTCAGGGATACCCTTGTCATGTAGCTCTGCTATCTGGTCAGACCTTAGGTTCATCACTACTGCAAGATGGACCCTATCTTTCCTCAAGACAGAAATCATCAAGGATCCTCCCACTCTGGGCTGTGCCAAACATTAACTCTGTGTTTACCTACGGTCAGACAAAACACACTCTGTCACAAATAACACATCAAAATATTCATTACACATCTAACTATAATTATGGGTTCGAGGGAAAAATATGGCAGTATGTTCATCTTATTACACACTATTATGCATGTATGGGAGGAAGACAGTGGTGCCAAGCAGTTTTGATTTTTGCCTTTTTCATATGAGCTCTTGTATTGACGTGTAAGGTCATGAAGAAATAGTAAAGCTAAGCTGCGATACTACTACACCCTGACATCTGATACTTCTCTTGTGGCTAGAAAGCAGGAACATTCTTAGTAGATAGACAAGCTTCCAGCACCTGTGATTTATTATTAATGTGTCATAACACTTTGAATGTCTCGTAGCTGGTGAGTATGTGTTTTATTGAAGACTTCTTTCCTATCCTTTAAGTGGTATGAAATCTGAGCTTCACTGTCAGCAGAAGACAGGTGCCGGGAACTGTGAATGTGATCAGAAAAGAATTGTGCAATATATGACATGAACCAGCTCAGTCCATTACTCATTTGTGCTGTCACAGAGGGGGAAAGACTATCAATGCCCATCAAGTTGAAACTTTCACTAAGTCCTAAAAATGTGCTCTAAATCTTAGCACCAAAATATTAACTACTAATGTCAATGTGATGCATCTCCATACCGCCGATCACCGCACCTGATGTGTCAGTAATGTTTTCTATGGCTAAAGAAACCATTGGTCAAAAAGTAAGACATCACCGCTGAACTTATTATGGTAAAGTTTCTATATTTTAATAGGGTAAAGCTGATATCTCCATGAATATATGCTCCTCTTACAGTCAAACACCATCTCCTTCTTTTATTTTCCCCTAACATACATAGACCTCAGTTAGAACTAAGTTGTGGCCAGAATACAAAAGGTTTACAAACTGCTAAATGATGTGTCAACTAACAAAACAAAATAGAGATGTTATAGGTCTACAGTGTATTCAAGTCCATATACCAGGGTCATACTATCCATTTTGCAAACGCAGATGGCCAACCACAAAGCCTGCAACAGTTTTAACAGGACGCAGAAACGGATTCCTGCTTTGCCACATACCAGGCTGCAGGGCGCATCATACCTGGAAGCAAGATGGGACAGCGCTGGTAAATTAGGTTATCTGCCCATATGGGAATAATAACAACGGAAGGAAGGCAGGGATGGATACCAAGCAATCGACCCTTCAGACCAGTCTCAATATCATTAACATTAGAAAATGTAAGAGTATAAATGCATTTTTTTCCACTTTGACACTACAGTATTAGCTTAGACAGGGATGCATTGAATAGTACTAGGAAGCACTAGGTACAAATACTGATAGCCGGGGCATAAATTAGCTGACAGGATCCCTTTAAAGTGGATCTGTCCCTATGTTTCATAAAACAAATTGCAAACATTACAAAATAGATGTATTAGACCTGATGAGTAATTATTTTAAAATCCATGTCAGAATGGCTGTATAATGCTATTTTGAAAATGTAAACTCCTCTCCTCCCAGCATCCACTGACAACTACCGCTTGTACTGAGCAGTGTGAGAGTTAAGCAGCATCACAGAGGAGGGATTGTAGAGTGTCATCAGGTACGTGGATATTAACCTGTATACCCACCTAATTCATGCTTAAGTGAGTACTTCGAATACTGAATCAACAGATTGTAATTATCTTGATTACTTGCTAACAGACCTTTATCACATCTCCAGTGCATATACCAAATATGTCTAAGGTGGATTACCCATTTTGGGTAAGGGTGGGTTCACACTGCGGTCAGGTCCGGTCCGGGGCTGTCAGCCCTGGACCGAATCAGCACACAAAACCGGTGGGCTAATATGCCCTCCGGTCTGGTGTGCATGGGAGCTAGCCGCGGTCCTGAATTATTACAGCGGCGTGCAGCCGCCGATATCCGGTTCCCGGATCTCCCGGATCCTCCCGGATCAGGGCAGTCCAGCCCCATAGGCTCCCATGTTAAGGGAGTGCCGGATTGCCCTGGAAGGATGCGGGGGAATCCGGGAGGATCCGGGAGACACCAATTAGGTGCAAATCGGACTCCCCGGATCCGGGAGGAAAATCCCGCTTCTCCAGGATTCCTCCGGCGAGATGGCAGCCGGATGGCAGATAACTGCCATCCGGCTCCATCCAGCCCCATAGGATACTATGGGGCCAAAATCCGGTCCAGGCTGTCACCCGACCGGACCTGACGCATGTGAACCCACCTAAGAGAGAAAAGTGTAACCTCCTTTTTTTTTTAGTGATGTTAATTTAAATTAAAAGATATATATATATATATATATATATATATATATATTATATATATATATATATTTATATATTCATTCAGATATAATATTCAGAAAAATAAGCCACATTTTCTTGTTAAATTTTGATATGAAGTGTCAGTTAGCATTGAAGTCAAAGACATGAAAAAGACATTTGCTTTTACTGTATAACTTGCGCTAGAAATTAGTATGCTTATTCTATAAACTTTGGCTTGGGCCATGCTCACAGTAGTATTCTAGAACATGTTAATAAGAACATTTATATACGTATTGTTTTAATTGTTGGCTTTTTAGGAAACTTTCCTTGTAAAGGAAAAAAATAAGCTTCAGCATTTATGGCCAGGGCTGTTCACATGAAAATCAAGTTTGACTCAGTGCAAGTGAACTATAATAAAGAAGAATTCTGGAAAATTCCTTACCTTGCGGTTTGGCTTTGGATGTTATGCAGAATTGCTGAGCATTTGCTAAGATCTGTAACCCTGGACAAACCGATTCATCTAATTCTTCCACTGCTGTAAGAGTTCTTTGAACCCTCAGCTCGCTGACTGTGGATCTGCTATGAGAAGATGATGAAGACACAGAGGTAAAAGGAGCGACGCCTTTCCTTGAAGATCTTACAATGTTTGGATCAGAACACTTTTCAGTTTCTTTAGTTCCATTTTCCAGACTATTTTCTTTTGTTCTGTATGAATTTCTGTAGTTATCATCTTTTTGATTAGAAGGTTGTCTATGGGAAACTTCCATACATCTGCACAGCTTCTTCTCTTTAGGGCCTTTAGTATGATGCTCAATGTGTTTCTCTCTCTGGAGGTATCCGAAGGGTGATGGCTGAGAACGTACAGTTGTCATGTCAAACTTTCTCTATACTTAGTAATAATAAGTTACTGTTATTTTTGCTGCTAGTCCAAGCTGTCTGACATCAAACCTTCCTAGTTTCCTGGGATATCTCCCTTATTAATCCCAATCCCCTCTGCCTATTGGTGTTTCCAGCCCAACCAACCGGATGTTTCTTAATTCTCTGCAGGAGGCTGTCCGGTCTGTCATCCAAAGAGATGGGTTACCATGAAAAGAATACAAAAGTCAACTAAATACTTGCTGGGATTATGAGTAAGAAAAGAGACTCTAGACATTCTTTACTCAGGACAACTGTCAATCAGTTTCCTAGGCCAAGATCCACGTATATTCCTAGTTCACATTTTCATAGTGTTATCTTACCCATCTACTGTTCTACTTGAGAAATAAATCCAGAAACATAAATAGCACAGGAAAATGAATGTATCATTACTAATAGAATTTAGATAGAAATTAGACAGATATATGGCTACTCTAAGCAAATAATAAAGGTATCATTGAAATGCAGTTGTTGCTGTTTTAAATATAAAGAATGTGTAGATTCAGGATCAGAGGGGCAGATTGCAGTAAATTCTCTGATTAACCACATTACATCATTTGCTTGTTAGAGTTGAGCCATGGCTATGAATGAAGCACAATGCTCTTATTGAGTACATTGCAGGAGCAGTTCTGGGAAATGAGGCATTTGTTGGCTGCTGTCTACTTCTAACTTCACAGACAGACAAGAGAAAGAGAATTCATTGCTGTGTTTACTCTGGATCCAATACCAAGAAAGATTCTCTTTACCATCTGACAGCATGACACATCCACATGGATCACATGTTTGTTCAAGGACCAATCTTTCACAATAGGATTGTAGAATTGAATTTCATCAGTGCTGCCAGACAGGGTCACATAAGGGTGTCCATGATACAGAACAAATCTTTTTTGAGGCCTCCCATAGAGCCCAGATATATTGATATACATTGACACAATTTTATTTCCACATACTTCTGAATTAAAGGGGTTGTCCACTACTTTTACAACTCCTTCTCATTCTCCTTGTGCGACCCATAACAATAAAAAATACTATACTCACCTCTGCTGCTGGCGCAGTTTCCAACAATGTTGGCACTCATGTTCCCAGGGCCGATATGACATCATTATGACACTTGGGCCCGCGGCCAAACGTCGCCGATTTCCCTCTCCCCTCCTTTGAACAGTTAAGTAATTAACAAGGAGTGAGCACTACGGCTGTCACTCACTGGTCGCAGGCCTTGTATGATATAACAATGTCATGTGGTTCCTGGGAATGCAAGTTCCAATATCACTGGAACTGCCCCAGAACTTGAGGTTAGTATCAGCTTTTTTATTCCTATGGGGGCGCACATGGGGAATGAGAAGGGTTTGTCCATGTAGTGGATAACCACTTTAACTAGCCACAATCAAAAAAGCACTAACACATTTTTATATGAACTTATATGCCCATTTACATGCCATTTTAGTGACATCATCTCATGCACTAGTTAAAGAGGACCTGTCACCAAACCAGGCATGGTGATCTAATTACAGCACTGAATGCAGCATGTCTGCTGCATCCAGACAAGGGGTCCCCCAGTCCTTGAGCCCCCCTGTACCCCGAGATAATATACTTTGAAAACTTACATTGTGGAGCCAAATAGGAAGTGGCTTGTGGCTGGAGCCAAAGGGCAGTTTCACACCCCCTGCATGTTTAAAGTGCCCACCGCTGCCTCCCTGATGCCAATCATTGTCTCCCTCGCCTGCAGCATAACACAGAGCTTATTGCAGTAATGGCCGCTTTGCCCTGCCACTAAGGAGTCTCTAGCATTGGCTATCCACCTTAAGACCTTATAGAAAACCTCTCAGGTAGTGATGAGCGAGTACAAAAATGCTCGGGTGCTCGGTGCTCTGGCCGAGCATCTCAATATACTCGTGTACTCGGCCAGAGCACCGAGCCCAATGTAAGTCAATGAGTGACAGGCTCCTCCCACAGACTTCCGGCTATAAAACGAGTATTTCTGTCAGAGGGCGGGAGGGCGGACTTTTTCAAATCGTCTCCACATATAACACCTTGCTGTGGCCCCCAGAGGGACCCTAATAGTAAATCTGCTCTCTGTGAGGTGCAAGCTCCCTGTGTGCACTAAAGGGGAGCTGTGTATATGTGTTAGATCGATATTTATTAGTGACGAGCCTGAGCATCTCGGCGGTACTCGGTGCTCGCCAAGCATCCCGAGTACCGGAATACTCGTGCGAGTAACGAGTAGCGCCGAGCATACTCGCTCATCACTACTCCCAGGCAATGTTACTGAAAGTACCCATTATGATATGGCTACCAAAAAATAGAGAAGAGCGGAATCTGCCAAGATTCAAATATGCAAATTCAGTGGGGAAATTTGATCACATCAAATATATTCGATGCACATTGTCCTTTTTATCCTCTGGGCACTTTGGTTCAACAAAATGACATGGTTATTTGGACGCAAATTGCAAAAAAAAATTCATATTTTGCAGAATACAACATTTTAACATTTTTTTTAGGTGAATTCAGTCTTAGGCCCTTTCACATCAGCGTTTTTCGTAATTCGCGGCAGATGCGGTGAAAAAACGCATCTGCCGCGTTTGCCGCATAACCGTTCCACTTGCGGCGCGGTTGCGGTTTTTCCCATAGGAAGTATAGGGGGACTTGCGGCAGATGCGGCAAGTGCGGTTTTGCACTTGCGGCAGGTGCGGCAGCAAAAAAAAACGCGGCTGACCGCGGTTTTTTTCGCTGCCGCACCTGCCGTAAGTGCAAAACCGCACTTGCCGCATCTGCCGCAAGTCCCCCTATACTTCCTATGGGAAAAACCGCAACCGCGCCGCAAGTGGAACGGTTATGCGGCAAACGCGGCAGATGCGGTTTTTTCACCGCATCTGCCGCGAATTACGAAAAACGCTGATGTGAAAGCACCCTTACCCGTATACATTTGCTCATCTCTCCCCACCAACTTTCACCACTCCTGTACATAAGTGGTAAGATGAGGGGAATGATGCTGTGCCATTCATCAGTTTATTGGAGAGTGTCTTTTGATACTTTCACAGTCAACGCATGTGGGAATGCATAATCGTGTGGGTGCTACCAATAGGGTGGGAGAAAACCCTCTCCAAAATCACCCCACTGAGACCTGCACTCAGCAGTGTGGAGAGGAATGACTCCCGATACACTATTGTGAGTGTATGGCTCAGATACTTCTGCTTCATCAACTGTCTTGCAGTCATCATCCAGGGACGGGCTATCTATTGAGCTAAGTTGCCCACTCTGCGTATTTGTTTGGGCTGCTTTTTTTCAGCCACAAAAATGCAGCTGTTTCAAAAAAGCATTTATGCTTTTCTAGTGCTTTTCTGCTGCGTTTTTTTTAGTGATGCATTTTTCAGCTCATTAGAATGGTTGGCAATGGGAAAACACATCCCAAAAAAGCATGACCCAAGATAATTGATAGGGACTTTTATAAACGCATGCTTTTTGGCAGCACCGAAAAATGCACATTGTGGGCACAGCTTTTTGAAAATCACATTGACTTTCATTGCAAAACTGTGGGTCATGCGTTTTTGGTGCAGAAAGTGCAGCACAAAAAAGCAGCAAAAACGCACAGTGGTCACATAGCCTCCGTGTCATAAGCACTGTTGTCTCCAACAGGAGAACCACCTGAGAATGACTGTGATTAAGTCACATAGGCTGTAATGTGGACCTGCCATAGTCTATAATGTATTGTTGGCAATGTAAATACATCACTTTTATTATAGAAGCCATGATCACTTCAGACATGACAGTAATATCCTGTGCGAAAATAGTACTATACCATACAATGGCCCCATACAGTGTGTTCCTATATATTGTGAGGTAGCGCCCGGGGAACCCGCTTGCATAACGACAACAACACACGTGTTCATAATTTAGCCAATGTCTACCCGTTTATTTTTCACATATTAACATAACCCGGGTAGCATGTTTGACACATTTCACATTAATTATAAACACTTTCTATAAATACACCATACATTTACATATAACATTACATAACACTAATATTGCACATAATGATTATAGTAACCCGGGACCTGTAACCATCTCTCTGTCCCCATTGGAGCTCTACCAACAGCTCCCGTGGTGGCTACGGCCTCCGGCCTATCTACACATTCCACATACATTCCGGTTTGTCAGGACCTTTAACTGACTACACTGAGTCGGTCCCAATGGCGGTACCAGCCGCCTGACTTTATTTCCCCAGCTTCATACTACCCCGGCATCAGGACTCCAGCATGACCAGGTTCTTACACACCGTATGTGATCCATCCCAACACATCCATGGATCACATACATCCTCACACACCTCACAGCCCATCATACACATCCATGGACTGTGGCTCCTCTGGGCTCAGAACAGGGATTGGCAAACCCTAGTAACCCGTGGGTGAACCACACGTTACCCAGTACGGGAGCCCTTCTAACCCCTGCTTCTGACCTCTCGTACACACATTCCGGTTCATCAGGTCCTTTAACTGAGTACTCCGACTCGGACCCAAAGGCGGTCTATGCCCGCCTGGCACACTACATAAAATCGCCTCCCGAAGGGCTACATACAATCCGGTTCATCAGACCTTTAACTGACTACACTGAGTCGGTCCCAAGGGCGGTCTATGTCCGCCTGGCACACTTCATACATCGGCCCCTATAGGGCTACATTCACTCGCTGGGTCTTTTAAAAACCATACAGTACTTATAAGGTTCAACAGGTCCTTCACTGGACCTAATGGCGGCTACACTCGCCTAGCATGATTTACACGCAAGGTGCACAGTTCACACAATCATTAGGAACTGCTTTTCTTACCGGGCACGGATCCGGGTCTCGCTACCTGTGTCACAGGTTCCACCAGGCATCCCCACGGGCCCCTTCCCGGACGTGAGGTGAACCACGCCCGGACCATCGTTCCCGGGGTCAACCACGGCTTCCCCCTCCAGGTGCTGCCACGAACCCGGACCTCGGCACCGGCATGGAGCTAGCATGCTCCCTTCAGGTTCACACAGAGCCTCTGGACTGCTCTGCACTTGGCTGGCAACCAGCCCACATGCTCTCAGGCTGATCTCTGGCTGAGAATGAATCTCCCAATCACTCAGCTGGCTGACCTCTTATCGTGCCTGCCACACCCACACTGAGTCATCCAGCTGGGCTGCTATTCCTCCGACACACAGACCTGACACACCCACCTGGGCCATCAGCAATCACTCATTACATCCCATTCCTCATGGCCTCCTCGATTTCATGAGCCACTCATTAGTCACATTAAACCTCATGTTCAAAGTTGGTTCACACAGCATTATCACAGGAAAAACCGGCCAGTGTGAACAGGATCCTCCTGATCCTGCATGTGATGCGCCCCGGCCATGAGGATCATGCCGGCGGTGCCTCACAATATATTGTAACAAAGTCAGGTAGGACTGGGTTAAATCATCGCACTGCAGGTCTTGATTAGATGCACTTGGCTAGCATTGACTATCAATCAAGGTAGCAATCAGGGCATGAGTTCACCTGGGTCTCTCAGTCTGAATAGAGTGGGAAGGAAGCTGCAGCCTGTCTGTGTGAACTGTGCATGGAGTTAAATACTGTTTGTTTGGTGCTGGAAGAGGCTGGAGAGTAGGAGGAAGGTGATAGTTAAGGCCGCTTCACACACAAGGATATGGAAGTACATTGAGCTGTAGGCTGATTTTCTGCTAAGGAAAAAAAAAAAAAAAAGATTTAAATCTGATTTTCTAGCGAGTGTGACACGAGCTGAGTGTGACACGAGCTGAGTGTGACACAAGCTGAGTGTGACACAAGCTGAGTGTGACGGAGCGCAAGTGCGGACGGAAGTAAGTGTGTGACTTGTGATTCAGTGAGGAGGTGTTTGGGAATCCTGCAACAAATACCTGTGTGAATTGCTGACTGTTTTTTTTTTTACCTTTTTAATTTTATTGGGCTTTCTTAACTTATTTTCTCTCTACAAGTTTATAGTCTCTTATTTTACTACCTGTAAGTTAAAGGGTTAACTACTTTGCACTTAAAACCTGTAGTGTAGCTGTGGTGTAGCTATACTTACAAGGGGTTAATTAAGGGTGGGGGTGCATAATTAAGGGTTTATAAGAAGCAGCTGATTGGGGCTTCAGTCCTTTGGAAGTACACTGAGCTCTAGGCTGATTTTCTGCTAAGGGAAAAAAAAAAAAAAAAAAAGATTTAAATCTTATTTCCTAGCGAGTGTGACACGAGCTTAGTGTGACTGGGAGCGTAAGTGAGGACGGAAGTAAGTGTGTGACTTGTGATTCAGTGACTTTGGATTCAGGGAGTTTGGAAGGGAGGACTTACTGAATTGCAGGTTGTATTTAATTAATACTTTGCATTTCTTTTTACTTATCATTTCTGTCTGGTGCAATCCCCATTAGGAAATGAGCTCCATGATTGGCAATGCCATCCAGTGTACATCTTGCCACATGTATGCATTCCTTGAACAGCCGGTCGAGGGTGAATACTGCTGTGTGAGATGTGAGTACGTTGTGCATTTGCAAGCCCAGACACTGGATATAAATGAACAACTGACAACACTGAGATCCATAGACAATATGGAAAGGAGTCTGCTGCTCACTGAACAGCTGCTCAATGGGATAGATGTGGGGGAGGATGGTAGTATGGAGCTGAAGGACCGTGAGATATCTAGTTGGGTGACAGTTAGAAGGCGGGGGAGAGGGAAGGGTGGCAGGGAGGCTAGCCCTGATCTGGCACACCACCAATAAATTTGCTATGTTGGCAGATGAGGGGGGTGTGAGTTCAGGTACAGCACTGCTGCAGCAGGGCATGACCTCTGAAAGCCAGAGGAGTGTCTGCTCCAGTAAGGGGGAAAACAGGAGAGAAGGGCAGGCCCGACAGGTGCTGGTAGTGGGGACTCAATTATTAGGGGAATAGATAGGGCAATCTGTCACAAAGACAGGGATCGTCGAACAGTGTGCTGCCTACCTGGCGCTCGAGTCCGGCACATCGCTGATCGGGTTGACAGATTACTGGGAGGGGCTGGTGAGGACCCAGCGGTCATGGTGCACATTGGCACAAATTACAAAGTTAGAGGTAGGTGGAAGGTCCTTAAAGATGATTTCAGGGAATTAGGCTGCAAGCTTAAGGCAAGGACCTCCAAGGTAGTATTCTCTGAAATACTGCCTGTACCACGAGCCACAGCAGAGAGGCAAAGGGAGATTAGGGAGATAAATAAGTGGCTCAGGAATTGGTGTAGGAAGGAGGGGTTTGGGTTCCTGGAGAACTGGGCCGACTTCTCTGTTGACTACAGGTTCTATGCTAGGGACGGGCTGCACCTCAATGGGGAGGGTGCAGCTGTGCTGGGGGAGAAAATAGCTAGAAGGTTGGAGGAGTGTTTAAACTAGGGATTGGGGGGGAGGGTATTCATTGTACAGGAGGGGAAGATAGTGTAAATAGTAACCTGGGCACAAGTAATAAAATTGGGGGTGGCTTGGGGGGTGGGGTTAGAACAGTCAATATAGTAGGAAGGAATAGAGGTAAAGAGAGATGCATAAAGTGCATGTACACTAATGCCAGAAGCCTCACCAACAAAATGGAGGAATTAGAATTGATTTTGTTGGAAAATAATTATGACATGGTGGGGATTTTGGAGACTTGGCTGGACGAGAGCCATGACTGGGCTGTTAATTTACAGGGCTATTGTCTGTTCAGAAATGACCGTACAAATAAGCAAGGAGGAGGTATATGTTTATACGTAAAATCATCTTTAAAACCCATCCTTCGTGATAATATAGGTGAATCTAATGGAAATGTAGAGTCCCTGTGGGTGGAGATAAGGGGAGGGGGAAAAAATAATAAATTACTGTTAGGGGTTTGTTATAAATCCCCAACAATAATGGAAGTGGAGGAGAATATCCTCATAAAGCAAATAGATGAAGCAGCGACTCAGGGAGAAGTCATTATTATGGGGGACTTCAACTACCCTGAAATACATTGGGGATCAGAAACCTGCAGTTCCAGCAAAGGTAATAAGTTTTTGAAAACTATGAGAGACAATTACCTTTCACAACTGGTTCAGGACCCAACAAGAAGGGGGGCACTGCTGGACCTAATATTAACCAACAGGCCGGACCGCATATCAAATATACGGGTTGGAGGTCACTTGGGTAATAGTGATCATAACTTAATAAGCTTTCAAGTATCCTTTACTAAGATGTGTAGTAGAGGGGCTACAAGGACACTAAACTTCAGGAAGGCAAATTTCCAACGGTTGAGAGATGATCTTAGTGCAATAAACTGGGACGATGTCCTGAGACATAAAAGTACACAAAGCAAATGGGAGATGTTTATTAGCATCCTGAATAGGACCTGTGCACAATATATACCCTATGGGAATAAGCATGCTAGAAATAGGAGGAAACCACTATGGCTAAATAAAGTGGTAAGAGGTGCAATATGTGACAAAAAGAAAGCATTTAGGGAATTAAAGCAAGTAGGTAGTGATGAGGCATTAAATAAATACAGAAAATGAAATAACATTTGTAAAAAGCAAATTAAGGCAGCAAAGATTGAGACAGAGAGACTCATTGCCAGAGAAAGTAAAAATAATCCCAAAATATTTTTTAACTACATAAATAGTAAGAAACTAAACTATAAACGATAAACTATATAACTAAAAAATGATGGTGTTGGCCCCTTTAAAAATAGTCTGGGTGGAATGGTGGATGAGGATGAGGAAAAAGCCTATACGCTAAATTTTTTTTTTTCAACAGTATTTACACAAGAAAACCCCATCACAGACAATATGATCAGTGATAACAAAAATTCTCAATTAAATGTCACCTGCTTAAACTTGTAAATAACTAATGAAAGAATAAAGTTACGTTAAAACCAAGCACACCATTGTTTTTCTTATGAAATTCTCAATAAGTTTGTGTCACATGACCCTCTTCCCATTGAAAAAAATAAAAGTTGGATCCAAAATGGCTGATTTCAAAATGGCCACCATGGTCACCACCCACCTGGAAAAGTTTTGCCTCTCCCATATACTACTGAGCCACAAACAGAAAGTTGATATCGCCAACCATTCCCATTTTATTTATGTTCACCCATATAAATGGCCCGCCCTGTAAAATATATATAAATATATATTTATACTAGATGGTGGCCCGATTCTAACGCATCGGGTATTCTAGAATATGTATGTAGTTGACATACTGTGACTGACAGAACTTGTTCAGTCAACGTGAGTGAACTATATATATGTATATATATGTATAGCAGCGCTATGGTATATGGCGGTACATTACAGCACATGTATAGCAGCACTATAGTATATGGCAGTACATTACAGCACATGTATAGCAGCGCTATGGTATATGGCGGTACATTACAGTACTTGTATAGCAGCACTATAGTATATGGTGGTACATTACAGTACATATATAGCAACGCTATGATATATGGCGGTACATTACAGTACATGTATAGCACTATGGTGTATGGCGATACTCCGCTCCCAGCGGTCCCCCACTTCTCCTGGCCCCCGGTCCTCCACAGTAAAAGTAAAAAAATCCTCAGTGAGGCTCGCGCCACCTCCGTCTTCTAGGTCCTACAGGTCTTTAGGACCTGTCGTTGCCTGGGAAACCGATCAGCTGAGGGGGGGCAGAATGGAGCGAGTGGGGCAGGGCGATTACTCGCACAGTAACGAGTCCAATGCAAGTCAATGGCAATCCTAGTTTTGTCAGAGTTTACTTTTTCTCACTCGCTAGACTCGCTATATGACATCGCTATGTAGCTTGAATCTCCCCAAATCGTTTAAAGAATCGCACCGCTTCATGGATACCCGCTGTCGGCAGCGATTCTGAGCGAGTCTACGAATCTGAGTCCTGTATTCTGTATTCGGGACTCGCGAATACAGAATCTGTTATGTTCCGACAAAGCTTCCGAGACAGCCTAGCGAGTTAGGTCAGAAAACTTGTGAAGATGGACAAGCATGTTAGCCAATCATATTCAGTAATGCCACAGCCATGTTGGTTGTGGCAGGACTATGATTGGCTTCTGTCCATCGTTATGCCTATGTCATGTATGAGAGGCGAGGCTGTATATAAGCCTTGCCACCGCCATTTTGGGCACATTCCTGTGAAGATCTGAGCTAGAGCAGGGTGAGGTAGATGCTGGAGCAGATCATAGGGATTGTCAGTCAGTGTAGGGAACCTTAAAAATTCCTTATATTTAACCCAAACAGCTCTTGTGAGGGCTACCAGGAGGACAGAGGAGTACTGTGTAGAGGACTGTAGGCAGGCAGGCAGGGAGGAGCAGCCTTACAGTGCTCACAGGACCAACCTCATAGCTTAGTTAACTCACTCAGCTGTCCTAATAGCTGAAGTCAGAGGCTTAGCTGAGGTACTATTTACAATTTTTTTGTACCTGATAGATTTTGGGTCCTAAAAACCCCTTCAGCTTTATTTTGTCTGTGGCAGATCAGTGCGTTGCTGCTCTACCTGCAAATAGCACGTACGCCACCTACTTGTGCGACTACTTGTGCGCAATTACTAATTTTTTCAGGGACTAGTGTGCTGCTTCACTGACAAGTGTTAGCACACACTTAACCCGCCAGCAGGTGACGCCTACAGCAACACCTAACTCCATCTCTGGTGACTGTGCATTTGTCAACAATGTCACAAAAACCACAATTTCCCAAAAAAGAGGTTGCAAAGGGACGGGGACGAGGTCGTGGCCGTAGCAGTCATGCCCAAGAAGGCACTGGTACAGGTAGACAGACGAGGATTGATAGATCTCTCTTTCTCAGGTCTAAAATTCCCAGTACTCAACAAAAACGTGTCTTGAGGCCGGAAGAGCATGACCAGATAACATCTTGGATGGCTGATAACACCTCGACCACTGGTCCTTGCCAACACAGTCTAGTGTCGCTACAGACAACGCAGGGCCATCCAATCCTCAAAGTCTTTTTATTTCCTCAACCCATCGGCAGCCAGAGGAAAACTTGGAGTGCGACCTTGGTCACTCCGATGATTTATTTGGTTCTTATCAGCCCTCGATTGCATCTGGCCTTTCTTTGTCACTGCCTGAGGAGATATTTCAAGAAACGTAATGTCTATTCATGGCCAAAGTTTTGAAGCACCTCGTACTGAAGAAAGCCACTTTCAGCAAAGGCATACAGCATGTCAGGAGGTAGATGATGATGAGGATGATGAGACACACATCTCATCTGGCCAGCCTGCTCAGTCACGTTATCCAGAAGACTTTGAAGAGGAAGGCGTGGATGATGAGACCACAGATCCTACCTGGACTCTTGGCATGCATAGCCAACAGAGCAGCCAGGAGGAGGAAAGTGGCTATGTACCACCGCCAAAAGCACCAAGGCTTACTCCTTTTTTCAGAACACAAACTGTGACAACAGTTGCCCAAATTGTGTCAACTTTTGCACAAAGTGTACCAACTGTTGCACAAACTGTAAACACAGTTGCCTAAACTGTGTCAACAGTTGGTGTTGTACAGAGTCATCCTCCTCCGCCTCCAATTCAACATAAAGGACGAAAAGCCATTGTGTGGCAATTTTTTAAGGATGCCACATCTGTACCAAATATGGTTATCTGTAACATCTGCCATGCAAGGCTAAGCAGAGGCCTGGGAAAAGGAAACATGAGCACCAGCAGTATGCGTAAGCATATGTCTGTTAAGCACCCAATTCAGTGGTCGGCCCATCAGGGTTCACAATCAGTGCCTTCTGATCCCAAGACTTCCAGGCCACCTCAGATCCATCCTTCACCAGCTAGTGTTCAGGCATCAGCTCCTGCTCAAACGTACTCCTCCCAAGCTGCGCTACAAGAGAGACATGACAGTAGTCAAGCCACTGGTCAGTGTGCGCCAAACGTCCAGTTGTCTGTGCCACAGCTGTATGAAAGGCAGCGGAAGTACCAATCGACACACCCATTTTCCCAAAAAGTGACTGCGCAAATTGCAAAGTTGTTAGCTGTGGAAATGCTGCCGTTTAGGCTTGTGGGTACAGAGTCTTTTCGGGAGTTGTTGACTGTGGCAGCACCACGATACTCTGTACCCAGCCGCTACTTTTTCTCACGTAGTGCCGTCCCCGCGTTACACCAGCATGTTGTTAACAACTTAAAGCGTGCACTAACAAATGCTATAACCGCCAAAGTCCACCTAGCAACGGACACGTGGACAAGTAGTTGTGGACAGGGCAGATACATCTCAGTAACGGCTCACTGGATCAACCTGGTGGACAGTGTCCCAACTTCGCAAAGTGGACCATCTGAGATACTACCAACTCCACGAATAGCGGGCACAACATCATTCCGGGTGGCTGCCTCATCATATATGTCCAGTACACAATCTGCTTCTGCAACTTCCTTGTCCACTGCTGAGCTGCCCGCACCATCACGTCCAAGTTGGGAGCTTTGCAGTAGTGCTTCAGCAAGGCGACAACAGGCTCGTCTGAAGCTTATCTGTCTAGGTGACACACCTCACACTGCAACTGAGCTGTGGAAGGGTCTTAAGCAACAGACTGGCTGGCTCCACTGCAACTACAACCAGGTCTTGTTGTCAGCGATAATGGACGAAACCTTGTGGCGGCAGTAAATCACGGTAACCTTGTTCACGTGCCTTGCCTGGCTCACGTGCTGAACCTAATAGTTCAGAAATTCCTGAAAATATACCCCGAGCTATCTGACCTACTCGAGAAGGTGAGGCGAATTTGCGCCCATTTTAGACATTCGTACACAGCAGTTGCCAGTCTTTCAGCCCTTCAAAACAAATTAAATTTGCCTAAACACCGGCTAATTTGCGACATGCCGACGAGATGGAACTCAACATTCCATATGTTGGCAAGGTTTAATGAGCAGCAGAGGGCAATAGCTGAATATCAGCTGCAACATGCCCGTCACCACGGAAGTCAGACCAGACACATTAGTACTTTCGAGTGGGTCTGGATCGCTGATCTTTGCGAGTTGCTGGAGACTTTGAATACTGCACCAAACTTGTCAGCGGTGATCAGTCCATTATCAGTCTCACCATCCCCATGCTCTGTTTACTTAAAGAATCGCTCCTGAATCTGAAAACAGAATCTTTGAGGGCCCAGCGGATGGCTATGGAGCCAGAATTTAACATCGCAGATCCTAGCCAGCCAAGCCAATATCAGCAGGCTACATTGGGTCTGGAAGAAGAAGGTGATGAGGGTGATGATGAAGAAGATTCATTTTTCTGTGTACTGATGTGAACCCTGATGGTACTCCCAACCCTACGTTTATGTCAGTACAGCATGGGTGGGCTGAAGAGGAGGAGGCGGAGACCGATTTAGAGGCCATGATGCGTAGTGATCCTCATTCTGTTGTAACCGAGGAGATGAGTCTTTGCAGCTTAGCACACATGGCTGACGTAATGTCTCAATGTCTCTCCCAAGATCCATGCGTCATTCACATATATGCCAGCAACCTCTACTGGTTGTCAACCTTTTTGGACCCCAGATACAAAGACAAATTTCCGTCGCTGCTGTTGCAGTCACCCAGGGGCTTAACGATGGATTTTTTCAAGAGTGTTGTTTGACCATTTGCTGTCCATATCACCGTCTGACTCCGCTATACCCCAAAGAACCAGCTCTTTGCAATAGCAGCCTTTGGTTGGGACACAAACGTCATCAATGTCAAGAAGAGGTGGGGGTAAGATGTCCACCAACTGGGCGATGTTCAACAGACCTTCCGATACACCTACGGTCACCTTGACTAGGAGACAACAATTTTCCAACATGGTGAACGAGTACGTCAGTGACAGTACAAGCTTCATAACCGACCCTTCTGTACCCTTTAATTACTGGGTTTCCAAGCTTCACACTTGGACAGAGCTCGCTTTGTATGCCTTGGAGGTGCTGGCCTGCCCAGCTGCTAGTGTGACATCAGAGCGTGTTTTCAGTGCCGCTGGGGGAATTGTCACTGATAGAAGGTCACGGCTTACTACAGAAAATGCCGACAGGCTGACTCTCATTAAATTTAACAAGGACTGGATATCATCAAAGTTCTTAACCCCTCCAGACGACAGTACCCAAACCTAGAGGGACATAATCAAATTTGATATGTTTGGCTGACTGCGGTTTAAACATTATGTCCTATTCTGACACGAAGGATAAACAATGTGCCTCTGCTAAGAAGCTTTGACAACTCATGTTCCTGCTACACTTGCTGCATGACAACAAAACTACACAATCAGTTTCAGTAATGTTACTTTACTACTGCATGCACTTGTGATGATTTTTGAACGTTGTTTTTTGTCAGACAATACAATACAGTCTCTTGGATGAATTTTTAAAGGCAACAAGCCTATGCCTGCATAGTGGGCATTTCTCCAACTGCAATAAAATATATTGTATGGCTCAAGCACCTTGCATTAATTTTTAAAATTTTGATCCCGCCCCTTGGGCTAATTTTTTGAGGCAACAAGCCTATGCCTGCATCGTGGACGTTGCTTGTACTATGCTCTCAGGACAAGCAAGAATATAGTACGGGCCACGCGCCCTCCTCTATTTCTAAAAAGAGTTTATTAAGCCCTTTGAGCTAATTTTTTGAGGCAACAAACCTATGCCTGTATCGTGGACGTTGCTTGTACTATGCTCTCAGGACAAGCAAGAATATAGTACGGGCCATGCGCCCTCCTCTATTTCTAAAAAGAGTTTATTAAGCCCTTTGAGCTCATTTTGTGAGGCAACAAGCCTATGCCTGCATCGTGGACGTTGCTTGTACTATGCTCTCAGGACAAGCAAGAATATAGTACGGGCCATGCGCCCTCTCTATTTCTAAAGAGAGTTTATTAAGCCCTTTGAGCTAATTTTTTGAGGCAACAAGCCTATGCCTGCATCGAGGACGTTGCTTGTATTATGATCCTGCTGGAAGCCTGGCGAAGGGTCCCACTGTACGCTACGGAGATAACGCGTAAACGCGCTGTGTTGCAAGTGATGTCCCAGCCTCTCGCATCTGTGTTCCTAGTGTTGTTGCCATACCGAGTCATTAAGTAACCCCCCAAACACAGGCACTATTTATTTGTCAGCAACATTTGTATGTGCAGTCATGATTTTACACATACTAACCAAGATGCCTTCATGCGCCATGCGGGCCGTAAAGTACTTGCTAATGATGATGACTTAAAGCCCACCCACAAAACAACCTACACATCCATTCCCTGAAAAAAGACAGACACAAAGCAGTTTTTTAAAAATGTGTATTATTACGCCTTAATGGCAAAGATGTCAGATTCTTTTTTTTTTTTGGTGAGCTTTCTAAAAGCTAACAAAAACAGAAAAAAACAAAAAAAAGTGTGCAATGCACTTTTAGGCTAACAAAACAAACAAACAAAAAAAATAAGTGGGCCCTACAGCTGGTGGTAGGTTGGCTCATTGTGTGGGGTAGCCTCTACCGGGCCACCATCACCCTGGTCGTGGAGGAGGTCCAGGGCCCCATGGATAGCCTCCCCCAATGTTTGTAACCCTGTAGGGTGGGTCATCTGGGCCGGTTGGCCTTGTGTTGGTAGGTCCATGTTTGGTGGACACCACCTCTGGGTCGCCACGTAGCTGTGCCGGGGTGTGGGCCTGTCCAGCCTGTTGGAGCTAGACTGCTGCCACCCCTCCAAATAAGAAAATACCTGGCCAGGGTGGTTTGGGGGCCGACAGGCATCAAGGACAATGTGGATTGCTGACCTTGCCCGCAGTCGTCTCTCCAATGGAATGAGAGCCAAGAAAGGTATGAGACTGCGGGCAAAGTCAGGATCACATTGTCCTAGGTGTTGATTTTGTGCCCCCGGGATCTGAGCAGGGCTGCTGGGGTTCTGGTGACTCCCCACACTGCTGGCAGTCGGCAGTGGATGAAGCTGGATGGCCAGAGGTTGGTTTTGGTGGGGAGACGGTTGTGGTGGCCCTTGAACTTCCTCTTTTTCCTGTGGCCGGCCATGCCCCAAAGGTGGTGTTGGTGGTGGTGGTATTCCCTCCTCCTCCACTCCAAGTCGAGGTGGTTCAGGGGCCTCCCTCGCCTCTTCAGGCAGCTGTGGTGGCGGGTTACCACGCCGCCTCTGGTAGTGAGCAGCTCTGTGGGTAAATATAAAAAAAATTTGGTGAATGGGTTGCGTTTGGAAACAAAACCATAGGCCAAACATAAAATGTGCACGCTTTTTTGACTCAGTGTATCTGTGTATTCTGTGTCTTTTCATTGTTGGCCTTAAGATGGAATTGCAGCAAATACATTAAGGACATTTTGGCTCATGCCTAACCAATATTCTATGTGTGGGTAGTGTTGGTCCACGAATTTTTGCCATTACATTAGAAATTTAAAAATTTGTCTGCACTATGACACTGTGCCCTGCCTTAAGCAGGACAGCTATTTAGGCACTTGAAGACATATTATTGGCCACAACTATTGCTTTGACTTTTTGTGGAAACTTTATGTGGACAAAGCTATAGCCTGACACTGTGAGGCAAACACATTCTTCAGGGTTGTTTGCCATCAGATGGACACAAAAAGACGCAGTGTGGGCGGCCTTGGTCTCAATGCACATAACCCAGATCTATATGGCAAATGAGCAAGACAGGAAATGGAGTCCTGCAGCATAGGTGACACATGAGCATTCGGCGTTAGTGGCCTACACTCCTTTTTGCTGCCATGTATGCTAATCAGGAATGTCTTGGTAAATAAAACACACCAAACAGATGGCTTGGCTTTTGAAACGACTGTAATGGACATAGAGTATGGGGTTGTTTTTGAGCAGCAGGTCACACACCGTTGGTGCCAAACAAGGTGGTATGCACAGATGGACAGTTTTACAGTTATTCCAACGGGGCCGAACAAAAAACGGGAGCAGCAAGGGCAAACCTCGGGTTTCCTAAAGGACCTTGGACATAAAAGCCTGTTGCACTTAAAATATGGCCCCCTTTAGTTTGATTTTATACAGCATAATACACTATGTTTTCCGGAGGATTCGTAATGTGGCCATGAGTTAACGACAAAAAAATAAAATTCACATGTGGCCCTAATATCTACACCATCACCTTGCAGCCCCAAATATACCCATGGGAAAACTGACCCACACGTATTTGTAGTGATAGAGGGTATGTCCTGAAATGTGTGTGACTGTGTCAACAATCTGGGATGGTGTACAAACAGTTTAGTGCAAAAGGGGTATATCCTTGCAACTTTATTTAGCGGAAAAAAACACCCACAACTAAACGTGTAGGGATGTATGTGGCCTTATGCAAGTCGAGGCCATTTGAACTGATACAAATGAGGCTTATGACAGGCAAAGCAGACAAGGCCACACACCTTAGAGGCCATTGCAGGAAGAACACGGCTTTGTTCACAAACATGCCAACATAATAGCTAATTGTGAGGTCACGGAACATTGTGTCTGCCCACCCTGCAGAACATTGCTTATTTGTCCAACGTCACAATGTGACTATAAATGTGTATGTCCTGGACCATTGCCAAAGGTAATAGAATTCTGTTGCACCATGGCAGAAACAAACCCCAGTGTGGGTATGTAAACCACCACACTCATTATAGAGCTTCATACGTAGACTGTGTGCCCTCGTGGAAAGGGTCCTCTCCTCTAGTACCTGTATGACCTGATTGTCTTCATGTACTGTTTTTTGTCGTTAACCCTTATCCTCATGTAAAGTGCCATGGAACCTAATGGCGCTATATAAATAATAAATAAATAATAATAACAATAATAGTACACAACAGTGCAGCAGACACATACCTTGGCATACAGACCACCGGTTCAAGGAAGGACAACCGGTCGTAGTGGCAATATATCGGCCCTGAATCAGCTTCTGGTCCCCCCTCCATGATCTTGCGGTGTTGCCTTTTGTGCTGATCCCGACAGCTCCTCCACCGTTTGATAATCAGGTCAACTGTGAAATGATTTCAAACCGGGTTAGACCTCTGTAACATTTGAAACACTTAAAGTATGTGTACAAATCAACAATAACATTTTATTCATGTTGTGTGGTGTAACAAGGCACAGTGACACGACAGTGTGGAACATCATCAGCAGCATTACGGACATTGAACTCACGTGGCCACAATCACAAATGGGGCAGGGCACATGTCAACGCATAGAGAATGTAATAGTGCGGGCACCAGACTCCGCTCATTAGTGGTATTTATATACACCCAACCCCCTGGCCTTCAGAGCCAGGAGGACCAGCCTTTAAACTAAGTGTACTATTGTTACCCCATCCAAATATAGGCAACCATGCGACGGCGCATGATAACACATTGAGGGCCCTGTATACCCTACTATGGGGGCCCTGTATACGCACGGGGGCCCTGTATACCCACTGCTGGGGGCCCTGTATACCCACTGGGGGCCCTGTATACCCACTGCTGGGGGGCCTGTATACCCACGGGGGCCCTGTATACCCACTGCTGGGGGCCCTGTATACCCACTGCTGGGGGCCCTGTATACCCACTGGGGGCCCTGTATACCCACTGCAGGGGGGCCTGTATACCCACGGGGGGCTGTATACCCACTGGGGGCCCTGTATACCCACGGGGGGGTTGTATACCCTAATATGGGGGGCATGTATACCCACTGGGGGGCCTGTATACTCTGCAGGTGGAGCTGTATACTCTGCTGGGGGGCTGTCTACCAGTGATAGCCGCTGTATACCAGGATGGCGGTCAATATGTTTTCCCAGTTTTTTGGGGCAAAAGTAGGGGGTCGGCTTATACACGGGTCGGCTTATACACTACTATATACGGTAAATGCAATATAACGTGTGAACACATTTAACTCACCCATATTGCTCTGTGCATCCTGGCCACTGCGATGGAATGCAGGGAACATGACTTGAGCGATCTCCCTCCAGGCTGTAGTCCGCTGGATGTTATCCCGATAGGCAGGGTCAGTGGGCAGCCAAAGCAGGGGCCGAGCCTCCACCAGGTCAATCAACTGCAGGGTGTTGACAGGGGCCATTCTTGCTCTGTGTGTGTGCGTGTCTGGCAGCTCGAGTCGGCTTATTTCCTGTTTGCTAAAAGCATGGGGTTTGCTGGAGAAAATCGCTTGCCTCGCCTCATCGGCGCCAAATAAGACTTACACATGCGAGTTTGGCCTCGGAGACAGCAGCAAAATACAGTTGCGAGTGGGGATTCCAACACGGCAATGCGAGTGCTTTCCGAGACACATCTGCGATTTTTAAATCGCACATTACTCGCTATTACTCGCTTCCCCATTCATTAACATTGGACTCGCTAGACTAGCAACGAGTAGCGAGTCCCGGGCTCGGACTCGCTAGAGTCAAGCAATTCCGAGTAATTTGGGACTCGTCCATCACTAGCTACAAAATATTATTAGGACGCTGGATGAGAAGTAGACAACTGTTAGTGCAATAGTAAGAAAATAGAAGAAATACAAAATGAGTGTCAATCGACATTGATCTGGGGCTCCACGTAAACTCTCACCTCGTGGGGTATCCAGGATCATGAGGAAGGTGAGAGATCAGCCTAAAACTACATGGGGGGGAAATTGTTAATGCTCTCAAGTCAGCTGGAACCACTGTCACCAAGAAAACAATTAGTAACACATTACGCCGTAATGGATTAAAATCAAGCAGTGACCCCAAAGTCCCACTGCTCAAGAAGGCAGATGTGCAGGCCTGTCTGAACTTTGTCAATGAACACGTTGGTGATTCTGAGAGTGATTGGGAAAAGGTGCTGTGGTCAGATGAGTTTGAGGAAAGAGAAATGCTACCTATGACCCAAAGAATGCAAATAGAATATGCGGTTCTAAAGTAGAGCGCAGGTATGAGACGGGATACTTAGATCTTTATCTCCGTAACTTTATTCTTAAAAAGCTCCAGACCACAACATGTTTCGACGTACAGACGTCTTCCTCAAGCGGATGAGGAGCTATTAATAACAAACCATTATATACTTCCTCTAACCAATCAACCGTCAGTGCAGCCTACCTGACAGCTGAAAGGTGGGAGGTTACACAATTTTAAAACAATTTAAACAAAATTAAAAACCTTCAGTTACAGAACAATTTATAAAACCAGAATCTAAATATAAAAACCCCAATAAAACAAAACACATAATAATACAATGAGTTTTTCTGTTGATGTTGATGATAATTTTGAACATATGCTCACAATTCCCGATTCTCTATATTTTTCAACTTAAGAGCAATAATAAATTTAATTGTATATTTTTACTATCCCCAGTTGTCCACGGGTTGGTCATTTATTTAAATTCTCATATCCTTACAAGTCAGAACTGTGCAAACAATGAATTAAATATAAATTCTGATTTTTTTTTTTTTTTTTTTTTTTTTTTATTATATTGCTGCCCTACTGGGCTATTTTAGTGACCCCTCTAGTTCTCACTGTAATCTTGAAGGATCCTTTCTAAACCAGTCTTATAAACATATCACTAGCATGATATTTCCAATATTATTCCATAGATGTTGATGATTATTTATCTCAGGCTGTTTCTTTCAATTAATTATTCATAACCTCACACTAAATTAAATTAACAGTAGGTAGCACCTAAACTCCATCACCGCTGCTCCTCTCACTTACGTTCCTACTCAGTAAATTATTATCAATTACTCTATATTTAGTACATATTCATCTTAATTCAGTCGATAGTGATGATTATTTTATTTTATTTTATCAAGATTTTCTCCAGCCCTAACTTCCAAACATTCCTTCTATGTTATCTTTTTTATCTACTTTCAAGATTAAATCCCATCCTAGAGTATATGAGATACACGCTATAATTTAGTTCTTTTATAAGGGCTTCCTCTATTTTGTCGGTTTCTCTATTGTTAAATTAAGGCCTTCAGGTGTTAATGTACCCAATTTGTATATCCAGAATGATTCTCTCTTACAGAGAGCTGCCATTCTGTTATGTATCCCTTCTTCGATTTGGTCGATTATTATCAATTTTAAACTAGTGGGGTCCTTATCATGCACCTTTGTATAGTGACAGGAGACGCTATGTGCCATGAATCCATTTTTAATATTGGCTCTATGTTTGTTGAGCCTAGCTTGCATACACTGTATTGTCCTGCCTACATATTGCTGTCCGCAAGGACATTCTATGAGGTATACTACATAACTTGATTTACAATTCAACGATTGTTTTATAGTAAAAATCTCATTTGTTGTATTAGATTTAAATGTTTTATCACCATGACCTATGCTTTTACAGCATTTACACCTTATAGAGCCACATTTGGAACTACCTGGTTCTCTCTGTATACCCAGCCTATTACTTGTTTCTGCTGATTTCACGTTTCTCAATTTACTTGGTGCCACTATAGTCTGCAGATTTCTTCCCTTTCTAAAAATTATTACTGGCTTCTCAGTTATGCTCTTGGATAATACCGGATCTTCTTTTAGGATGAACCAGTATTTTTTTAATATTCCATAAATGTTCTTATGTGATTGGCTGTAAGTTGTTATAAGGTTATTGCTGTATTCTTTTTCTTTAGTATTTCCTTTTATTCTGGGACTTATTTTAAGAATAAAGTTACGGAGATAAAGATCTAAGTATCCCGTCTCATACCTGCGCTCTACTTTAGAACCGCATATTCTATTTGCATTCTATTAATCTAATTCCATTGTGGAAAGCGGTGACAGAGCTGCAGGAGGGATAGGGTTAATGGATCAAGTTGGTGGTTCCTGACCTAACCCTGGAGAGAGAGTGTGGACAGCACAAGGCCAGGAGCAGAGGTGATTGAGGACACAGGAGCACTACAGATCCAAGGCTGGCAGCCTGAGCCACAAACTACGCTCACAATCTGGTTGTGCGGATCGGGCACAACCTTTAAAGGTTAGTTTGCTTATAATACGACCGCTTTAAAGACAGGAGAGGTCCACAGGTGGCGCAACACTATTTTTTCTTTTTATTTGCATGGTCTACTCGGGTGGAGCGGTATCGCATCATTGCAGCCTAGGATGGATCGCATACTGTTGATATAAGGAAAGAGGAAATTAATCCCCTATCCCCTCCTTCCCTCTTGGACTAAGAGGGAAAGAAATAAGGATTGTACATAGGATCATAGAGAATAGGAAAGCCTTACCGTGCTTTAATGAAGAGAAAGGTTTGATAAACGATTAATGAACTGTGAACATAGACTCTATTAATAAATAGAATCGTTAAATGTTATAGTGTTACAGAGACTGATAGATTGTTTTTACTGGGAATAGAATTATTATAAATAATCCAGGTAGTGTTTTTGTTCCAAATGTGAACATATTTTTATAATAATATTTTTATATTATTTTATGTGGTTTTTTAGTGATAAGTACATTATTTTATAACGTGTTATATTTTATAAGAATAAGGATATTGCTATACGATTGTTAAGAGATTAATAGAAGAAGGGGTCGCTAAAAAAATTAAAAATAATGGAATTCTATATAACAAACAGGGAAGGTCATAGGGAATTGTTGATAAGAGAAGCTGTGGGAGGAGGTCAGAAAGAGGCAGCTGAAATTAATGACTCTAATGGTAAGCACCCAATGAAAGAGGAAGAAAGGAAACAACTCCAAATGATATTGAATGAATATGAAGGGAAATGTAGAATGGAGATTGTAAATAATATAGATGCGATGTACTTGAGGAAATATTTGTTTGAAAATAGGGTACCAAAGGGATTGAGAATCTCACAAGGATCATCATTCCCACAAGATAGAGAATATACTGAAATTTGGGAAAATTATAAGTTAGAGTGCTCTATGGGCATGATACGAATATTGTTACAAAAAAGACTTTCCCTGGCTGGAAAAGCCATGCAGGAAATGATAATGTTACGTTCCACTTTGGATAAATACATGTACACTATAGAATATAAGGAGTTTGATCTTAAATTGAAAGCTAGATTAGACAAATTGGAGGAAGAAACTATAAATAGGAAAGGTGCAAAGTTTTTAAGGGATACAATGGCAGAAAGAAACACAGAAAAAGACGCACCCATAGAAATAATGGATATAAGTACCAACAGTGAAGAAGATAGTACAACCAAGAATATACCACAAGGAGGATTAGAGAAAGAAAAATATACTAAAGAATTTTGTGAGGTTCTGAAAACAGTTATACAAAGAGATCATTATGAATCCTACAAAAAAACCTTAAATAAAGCGAACAAAAAAGAAGATTTAAAGATGAAAAATAAAAATAAAGAGGGAACAACTAGTAATAAAAACATGAAAGAAACAAACAAAGAAATAAAAGAAACAAATGGAGATATCATCATAGAAGAAAAGGATAAAGATAACAATATAGAAATAAACAAGAAAAAAAAGAAAAAAGGGGAAAAGATAATGAAAGAAAAAAATAAACGGTCAGCTAAAAAGAAAGAAAAACAAACAGGAAAAAATAACAATAATAACAAAAATGAACCTAAAAAGAATAACATACTAAATTCTTCTAGTCCCGGGAAGATTGAAAATAAATTGGATGAAAATGTAAACCATAACGCACATAAAGAGATAATCACACAGATGGCAGATGAATCTTTTGAATTATTCACAGTGCACAATACTTCTAATACACAATGCTTACAGTCACAAGAATCACTTATAAATGTACTAGATGAAACTATATATCAAATTTTACCTGAGTCACCGAAGATAATAACTTCACTTGAAGAAACAGAATTAGCACCAATAATAACAAAAAAAACACGGAATGCACAAGATGAAGGCATAAGGAATGAGACACAAGAATTAAATGGGGAATCCACTAATGAGTGCAAGGAAAATAATAATGACATAAAGGAAACTGAACAGAGGGTATTACGAAATAGGAAAATCACCCAATTTTTTCAAGTGGTACCGGGAAGAAAATCAAAAAGGAAAAGAGATATAGAGGATGCAGAGGAAGCGGGAGTCAAAGACGACAATCTTTCTCCAAAAGAAGACTTGGTACAAAAGAAAAAAACAAAAATGGATTAAACCCTGAGATGATAATTAAAAATAAAATAGAGAATACAGGTCAGGAAGAAATTAAGGAAGATAAGGAAACTATAGATAATGGTATATTCAATATCTCAGGAATAGAACTTACATATGATGAGATAAAACTGTTGGGAAAAGGACTATCCTTTTGTCCTAATACAAAGGTTAATCCCTTTGAACTATATATTGATTTCAATGAGTATATGAGGAAACTCACAGTGAAACGGCACTTTTTATTACAGGAAATACAAGGAAAAAATAGGAGATCTGAAGGAGATACGATGAAAGATCAAGGAGAAAACCTAGAGAAAGAATATGTACATGTTAATCCAAAGATGACTAGTAACTTTTACCCATTGCATCATAGGGGTCCACACCTGGAAACTTTTCAGCACCTAGTAATGAAAGAAATACGAACCTTTAAAAATAACTATAAAAAGGACAATCTTACTAAGGAAGAAAGAATAGCAATGAAAAATCTGAAAGAAAATCACAATTTAGTGATAAAAAGAGCTGATAAAGGTGGAGGTATAGTCATAATGAGTAGGGAATGGTACTGTAAAAAGGGGAACAACATGTTGGCAGATGAAGAATACTATGAAAAATTACTGACAGATCCGATGAACACAGTCTTTCTGGAGTATGAGAAAATAATTAAAAAGGCCAAGATAGAGGGTGTTTTGAATAAAAAAGAATATCAGTTTTTGAATATAAAGAGTTTTGAGAAGTCACATTTTTACTTTTTACCTAAGCTACACAAGAACTCAATTGACCCTCCGGGACGCCCTATTATCTCTGGAGTAAATTCTTTAACGAGTAATTTATCGCACTATATCGATTTATTTTTACAGAAGTATAATCTAAAGTTGGACTCATACTTAAGAGATTCATCACAACTAATAGGGCAAATAAAGAGAATCCCCAATGTACCAGGATGTATACTCTTGACGCTAGATGTGAGTTCCCTGTACTCTAATATCCCCCATAATTTAGGGTTAACAATAATAGAACAGTTCCTAGTTGAGGATTTGGAGATGAAGGATAAACAAAGAGGTTTCCTATTGGAGGGTATAAGATTTGTCCTTATGAATAATATTTTCATGTTTGAAGAATCAATATATAAACAGATAAAGGGTTGTGCAATGGGGGCTCGTTTCGCCCCCAGTTATGCGGGCCTTTACATGGGGGCATTTGAAAAAATTGCTATATTTGAATCCCCACTCTATAATAACCAAATCTTATTTTATAGAAGATTTATAGACGATCTATTTATGATATGGAGGGGGACTGAGGAGGAGGCTCGAATTTTTACAGAAAATCTGAATAATAATAACTGGGGTCTTAAATTCACAGCGAATACTTCATGCTCAACCATTCAATTTTTAGATCTCCAGATTAGCATCAATGAACAAGGAAAGATGAGTACATCCACTCACTTCAAAAAAGTGGATGTTAATAGCTACCTTAGCTATAAAAGTGGACACCTCCCTAAATGGATCAAAAAAATCCCATATGGCCAATATTGGCGAATAAGAAAGAACTGTACCCTTGAAAATGAATATAAAAAAGAGGCAGCAATTTTAAATAAACGTTTTAAAGAAAAGGGATATCCCAAAGGTATACTGGTTGATGCATATAAAAAATGCAAAGAATTGACACAAGAGGATTGCATTAAGAAAATAGAGGATCATCAGAAGGATAAAATAAGTCCCAGAATAAAAGGAAATACTAAAGAAAAAGAATACAGCAATAACCTTATAACAACTTACAGCCAATCACATAAGAACATTTATGGAATATTAAAAAAATACTGGTTCATCCTAAAAGAAGATCCGGTATTATCCAAGAGCATAACTGAGAAGCCAGTAATAATTTTTAGAAAGGGAAGAAATCTGCAGACTATAGTGGCACCAAGTAAATTGAGAAACGTGAAATCAGCAGAAACAAGTAATAGGCTGGGTATACAGAGAGAACCAGGTAGTTCCAAATGTGGCTCTATAAGGTGTAAATGCTGTAAAAGCATAGGTCATGGTGATAAAACATTTAAATCTAATACAACAAATGAGATTTTTACTATAAAACAATCGTTGAATTGTAAATCAAGTTATGTAGTATACCTCATAGAATGTCCTTGCGGACAGCAATATGTAGGCAGGACAATACAGTGTATGCAAGCTAGGCTCAACAAACATAGAGCCAATATTAAAAATGGATTCATGGCACATAGCGTCTCCTGTCACTATACAAAGGTGCATGATAAGGACCCCACTAGTTTAAAATTGATAATAATCGACCAAATCGAAGAAGGGATACATAACAGAATGGCAGCTCTCTGTAAGAGAGAATCATTCTGGATATACAAATTGGGTACATTAACACCTGAAGGCCTTAATTTAACAATAGAGAAACCGACAAAATAGAGGAAGCCCTTATAAAAGAACTAAATTATAGCGTGTATCTCATATACTCTAGGATGGGATTTAATCTTGAAAGTAGATAAAAAAGATAACATAGAAGGAATGTTTGGAAGTTAGGGCTGGAGAAAATCTTGATAAAATAAAATAAAATAATCATCACTATCGACTGAATTAAGATGAATATGTACTAAATATAGAGTAATTGATAATAATTTACTGAGTAGGAACGTAAGTGAGAGGAGCAGCGGTGATGGAGTTTAGGTGCTACCTACTGTTAATTTAATTTAGTGTGAGGTTATGAATAATTAATTGAAAGAAACAGCCTGAGATAAATAATCATCAACATCTATGGAATAATATTGGAAATATCATGCTAGTGATATGTTTATAAGACTGGTTTAGAAAGGATCCTTCAAGATTACAGTGAGAACTAGAGGGGTCACTAAAATAGCCCAGTAGGGCAGCATATATAAAAAAAAAAAAAAAAAAAAAAAAAATCAGAATTTATATTTAATTCATTGTTTGCACAGTTCTGACTTGTAAGGATATGAGAATTTAAATAAATGACCAACCCGTGGACAACTGGGGATAGTAAAAATATACAATTAAATTTATTATTGCTCTTAAGTTGAAAAATATAGAGAATCGGGAATTGTGAGCATATGTTCAAAATTATCATCAACATCAACAGAAAAACTCATTGTATTATTATGTGTTTTGTTTTATTGGGGTTTTTATATTTAGATTCTGGTTTTATAAATTGTTCTGTAACTGAAGGTTTTTAATTTTGTTTAAATTGTTTTAAAATTGTGTAACCTCCCACCTTTCAGCTGTCAGGTAGGCTGCACTGACGGTTGATTGGTTAGAGGAAGTATATAATGGTTTGTTATTAATAGCTCCTCATCCGCTTGAGGAAGACGTCTGTACGTCGAAACATGTTGTGGTCTGGAGCTTTTTAAGAATAAAGTTACGGAGATAAAGATCTAAGTATCCCGTTTCATACCTGCGCTCTACTTTAGAACCGCATATTCTATTTGCATTCTATTAATCTAATTCCATTGTGGAAAGCGGTGACAGAGCTGCAGGAGGGATAGGGTTAATGGATCAAGTTGGTGGTTCCTGACCTAACCCTGGAGAGAGAGTGTGGACAGCACAAGGCCAGGAGCAGAGGTGATTGAGGACACAGGAGTACTACAGATCCAAGGCTGGCAGCCTGAGCCACAAACTACGCTCACAATCTGGTTGTGCGGATCGGGCACAACCTTTAAAGGTTAGTTTGCTTATAATACGACCGCTTTAAAGACAGGAGAGGTCCACAGGTGGCGCAACACTATTTTTTCTTTTTATACCTATGACCCAAAGAACACCATCCCCACTGTCATGCATGATGGTGGAAACATTATGAGGACTATTTCATCCCATCAATGGGACAATGCATGGAGCCATGTACCGTTAGATCCTGAGTGACAACTTGCTTTCTTCCACCAGGACATTAAAAATGGGTCATGTTTGGGTCTTCCAGCACAATAATGACCCTAAACATACAGCTAAGGCAAGAAAGGAGTGGCTCAAAAAGAAGCACATTAATGTCATGGAGTGACCTAGCTATTCTCCAGACCTTAATCCCATAGAAAATGTATGGAGGGAGCTGAAACTCCGAGTTGCCAAGCAACAGCCTCAAAATCTTAATGATTTAGAGATGATCTGCAAAGAGGAGTGGACCAGATTTCCTCCTGACATGTGTGTAAACCTCATCATCAACTACAAAAAACATCTGACTGCTGTGCTTGCCAACAAAACTTTTGACACTAAGTATTAAGTCTTGTTTGCCAGAGGGATCAAATACTTATTTCTGTCTGCAAAATGCAAATAATTTATATAATTTAGACAATGGGATTTTCTGTATTTTATTTTTTGACATTCTATCTCTCATGGCCACTTTACACACAGCTACATTTCTAGCTTATCCACAGGTAACTTACTGGCTGCAGTGAAATCATGGAGACATGGTTCTATCTTGTTGCTGTGTACAAATGGAATAATGTCTCCATGATTTCACTGCAGCCAGTAAGTTACCTGTGGATAAGCTAGAAATGTAGCCGTGTGTAAAGTGGCCATCACTGTTAAAATTAACCTACCCTTACGATTATAGACTGTTCATGTCTTTGTCAGTGGGCAAAATTACAAAATCAGCAAGCGATCAAATAATTATTTATTTCACTGTACCTTTGTGCCCAGAAGACACTGTTTTGGTTTCTCAATCTCTAGGAGTTTTATAAAAGCACTAAAACAGTACTACTGGAAAAAATGCCCTTGCCTGTGTCAACACTACCTATTGCCTACCTGAGAGTGTGAATCCCTAAAATATACTGTATATTTTCCTGTCCTTTCCACCAAAAATACAAAATCCATTACCTTGCAGACTAGTAACAGCCTTTGCAGGTCTAAAATTTGTCTTGGAGCCACAGCACTCTGGTTAGGTCCTAAGTGTAACATTTAAGGTACCTTTACACGCCGCTACAAAAGGTTAGAATCAACCGGGTGTTTCACGTGCACGAGCACGCACCAACGGTTGAAAACGGTACCCGCACCGCCTTTACACGCCGCAACAAGGTGCTCTACAGAAGGTTGAAACTATCTCTGGCTGCCCTCAAGTTACCTTCTGTAGAGCACCTTCCCTCATTTACACGCTGCTACAGAAGGTAATATGGGAGGACCTGGTGCAGCAGGGACAACACATAGGCGTGCCAGAATTGTGGATTACGAGACGCTCGTACGATGATTGGACAATGCTATAGCATCATGATTGGCCAGCCAGCGCAGGAAGGCTAGCTAATACATGACGCTAGAGCAATTGTGTAGTGTGACTGGTCAGCTCCTTAAATATGCCGCCCTATGCAGCGACAACCAATCGTAACGCAGGAACTTCCACCAATGATCGCTGAAGGGGGGCGGTTTCCTGGAGGCTGTGTCACGCCCCAGGGAGTTAACTAGGTGGTGAAAAAACCTTACCGTACCTTATTTAGACACCATCGGCTTGAAATCAACCTGTTTTAGAGCACTGCTCTGAAACAGGTGCCGAAAGTGACGGGTGGCAACGAGCTACTTTACACGCCGCTACCTCGGTTGATTTGACGGTGTAAGATACATTTGTCTCCGTAACCCGGTTGTTTTCAACCTTCTGTAGCGGCGTGTAAAGGTACCGTATATACTCGTGTATAAGCCGACCCGTGTATAAGCCGACCCCCCTACTTTTGCCCCCAAAACCTGGGAAAATCTATTGACTCGCGTATAAGCCGAGGGTGGACCCCAGCACAGGTATACAGCCCCCAGCAGTGGTATACAGGCCCCAGCAGTATGATATACAGCAGCCCCCAGTGGTATATACAGCAGCCCCAGTGGTATTGCAGCCCCTATATACAGCAGCCCCAGTGGTATTGCAGCCCCAGTGGTGTATACAGCAGCCCCTATATACAGCAGCCCCAGTGGTATTGCAGCCCCAGTGGTATTGCAGCCCCTATATACAGCAGCCCCAGTGGTATTGCAGCCCCAGTGGTATTGCAGCCCCTATATACAGCAGCCCCAGTGGTATTGCAGCCCCAGTGGTATTGCAGCCCCTATATACAGCAGCCCCAGTGGTATTGCAGCCCCAGTGGTGTATACAGCAGCCCCTATATACAGCAGCCCCAGTGGTATTGCAGCCCAAGTGGTATTGCAGCCCCTATATACAGCAGCCCCAGTGCGGTATACAGCAGCCCCAGAGGGGTATACAGCAGCCCCAGAGGGGTATATAGCAGCCCCAGAGGGGTATACAGCAGCCCCAGAGCTGTATACAGCAGCCCCAGAGGGGTATACAGCAGCCCCAGAGGGGTATACAGCAGCCCCAGAGGGGTATATAGCAGCCCCAGAGGGGTATACAGCAGCCCCAGAGGGGTATACAGCAGCCCCAGAGGGGTATATAGCAGCCCCAGAGGGGTATACAGCAGCCCCAGAGGGGTATATAGCAGCCCCAGAGGGGTATACAGCAGCCCCAAAGCTGTATACAGCAGCCCCAGAGGGGTATACAGCAGCCCCAGAGGGGTATATAGCAGCCCCAGAGGGGTATACAGCAGCCCCAGAGGGGTATTTAGCAGCCCCAGAGGGGTATACAGCAGCCCCGCTGTATACAGCAGCCCCCGCTGTATACAGCGGTACCCGGCTGTATACAGCCCTCCCCCTGGTATACCGGGCCCCCCCTGTGGCAACCTGTAAAGGAAGCGATGATTATACTTATCGGGTCGCTGTCGCCGACGCCGACGCTCTGTCACCGTCCGTCACCGCGCTCCTTCCCGTCTTCATGCTTCCTTCACGGGCGCACAGAAAATGACGTCATTTCCTGTGCGACGGTGAAGGAAGCATGAAGACCAGGAGGAGCGCGGTGACGGACGGTGACAGAGCGTCGGCGTCGGCGACAGCGACCCGATAAGTATAATCATCGCTTCCTTTACAGGTTGCCACAGGGGGGGCCCGGTATACCACGGGGGGGGGGGCTGTATACAGACGGGTATATTTTTTTTTTTTTTATGATTACCGTATATACTCGTGTATAAGCTGAGGGGGGACTTTTCAGCACATTTTTTGTGCTGAAAAACTCGGCTTATACACGAGTATATACGGTACCTTTAACTATTGGTCAGTTTGACAGCAATTAAATTAGTCTTCGCTATAGTACACTGCCTGTAGAGCACAATCCTTTTTCATACGGTGGCGCTCTTTAATAAACAGTCACACTGAAGTGAATACAATATATAGCCAGCACAAAACGTTACCCTCTGGGTTGAGCAGGAGATCATGAGGCACCAACGATAGTTCAGTCTTGATATAAAACAATAGATATAGATATGGTACACCAGCCATAATATTTATTGAAATATACAACGTTACAGACAACAGGTTTTACAAATTTATGAATAAAGCTAAGACACTCAAGAAAGGATTCAGAAGCTGTGAAATGTTTTAATGGTTTAGACTTAAATAATAATAGTAATAAAAACAGAGTTGAATTTATATCTGTTATTTTTTGAAAGACTTTCCTATCTGAAATAGCGTGTATGTGGCATCACCATGAATCCTGATTGTGGAGGGGCTGTGGAGCTAAACCTGCACTGTGGCTAATAAACAATCCACCATTAACTTTTCTGATCTTTTTCATATTATGTAAGACATATTTAATACAAGTAAATAAGACAATAATATGTCTAATCCAGTAGCATCACATACAGAGAATCCAACACATTGCGTATAAATCATTAGTCCTTTTACCATGGTCATGGATAGTTAATAACATAACAGCTCAGAGGCCAGGTGTATTTCCCACTCTTGTATCATATATACATATATAGTGCATGTATGTCAGTTTACAAGATAAATAGCAGTTGAATGAAGCATGTATATCCAAATTAGTCCAAAATATGGATATGGGAGTTGTCCCTAATAACAATATGTTCACAGTCTTAATTTTCTTAGGTTTTGTCCTTATGTACAACAGTCATAATGCTGAAACGCATCCATTGTGCATTGTATCCCAACAGAACGAGAGAGACCCCAGTGACTAAAACCCCAATACACTTTATATAGCTGTCAGACAAAGGATTGGTCAGCCAGGAGCTATCCCACCCAACTCTCCAATACACAAGCGCTTTCTCTGCCATGTGCTCTTTTGCTGTCTGAGAAAAACGCTGCCAGATTCCTCTGGCAGAGGTTTATCTGTTAGAGAACAGAAGAATCAAGAGTTCAAAATGAGATGCGGTATCATTATATTTACGGACATCATATGTTAGACTGTTGTCTGATCCTGTCAATATGGCGGGTTCAGTGGACAGTAGATGAATGTGTATGATGGCTTTTATAGTGGGGTGTGTTAGGTTCCATTCTACTTTTATTTAAACAGAAATGAATAGCACTGAATGCTGCAAATGTAACTGATCTAACAATGTTGCCATTGGAGTAGTTGTAGCTAGTCACTTGATAAAACACTTCTTACTGTGCAAATAATTGGTTTTGCAGTATTAGATACACTCAAAAAGAATCCATAAAGTAAAAATAAAACTATTTCTCTTCTCAATTTCAGAAAGAAAACCTCTTACAATCATTATCATGTCATAAATGTCACTCTCAAAATAGATGAATCGGACTATACATGTCAATGAATATATATATATATATATATATATATAAACAACATTCAACATTTTCATGTTGTTTTACTTGATGCAGGTGTAAATGCATGATAAAAAAATGTAAAATCCATACAAACATGTTGCATTGTATTAAATAGTACATTCTCTGTCTAACCACAAACTCAATCTAAAGGTTTCGTAGAATTGAAAGTGATTTCTCCATGAACTTCTAACCAGCATCTTACCATTCAAAATGAATCACAATAATAAACCTATGGAACATATATGAATATAAAAGCTTCTTAGATGTTCTACATTCTCCAAGTATGAGGACCATCCGGTCCAAGTAAAACTTTCATCCCCTAATGATTTAGGTTATTATCTTTTTTTTTCAAGTACAAACAGATGCATAGTCCCTGTCACTCATCAAGAACATGCAGCCAAGGCATCTTATAACCATTTGGAAGGGATAACCCTACTGATCAATAGGTCGAAAGGTTCAAGCACTATAGCAAGTACAGAACTGCTATTCCAGGAGGTCGACTCACAACAAGGCCCGAGTCATGAGCAGATGTCTTCAAGTAGATCCTTTTGATTGTGGCAGATAGAGTTTGGGATCTCCAGGGAAAGGTTGTGCTGGTGCTTGATTGTAGTGACCAGCCAAAAAGGTACCAATGGACCCGAGGATGAATAGTGTGAACATGATCAAGAAACAGACTCTATCTATTACTCGGCCAATCAAAATCCATTCCTCGTTCTCCTACAAGCATTAAATACAAACATTTATCAATGGCTAAATTGTTTTATCATTAAAAGTAATTTTGCTAGAGTCATTATCTCTAAAAGGAGACCTTGTAATTCTTTTGACATGTCTGTCCTAGAATATACTAATAGAGCCAATCGGTTTGCGCTACCTCAGTCCATAGTCCAAGTCAGTGCTCTCTGACAGTGGGTCGGAGCTGCGCAAACTTCCTAGTTCCACGTTCCCCAGAGCAATGCTTGATATGTTGATCTGGCATGGCATCACCTTTGCATCGTCCAGCACACAAGTGATGTCTCACCAGCATGGCTAATCATATGCTGAGCTTGGGATTCAAGAGGGCAAGAATATGTGTGCAGTCAGACAGCACTGATCTGGATCAAGGTTGCACAAGGTGATCTGCTCATCTCTTATTATATTCTCAATATATTAAAGGGAATCTGTCAGCAGTTTTTTGCTACCACATCTGACAGCAAATCTCTTATTATATTCTCAATATATTAAAGGGAATCTGTCAGCAGTGTTTTGCTACCACATCTGACAGCAACATAATGTAGGCAGAAAATTATGTATCGCATAGCTTAGAAACTCAGCAAGGCTGGGAGAACTGCCCCGCCACACCAGGATCTTAATAGACATAGTGCATTTACAGTGAGGTGACAATCATGGCAGGCAAAATGTTGGACTACCATGTGCGGAAAAAAGTAGTTCTGTAATGCTAACCACTAGGTGATATAGCCTTTAGTTTAAATATACAATAGCACAGAGCCTGATAAGAGGGGCAGAGTTTATTTTTTTAACTCTTACAGCATGCAGTCCCCAGCTTATGTACATAGCAAAATCCTACTGACAGATTCCCTTTAACAAATTTAGAGCATCTTTACTAAAGTATCTATGTTGTACTATTCCTCTATTATTCCTCCTAACAATGTATGCTTAAATCGACAACTGAATGTTATTTATCATTAGAGGTTGTGTTCTTAAACATTGACCAATCAATGCTGACATTATTAGTCTGTGTAAGGACACAACCATTGACCAGGTAAATGATAATACCCAGTCATCAATTTACTCAAAGAGAAATGTCAGAACATTGAGATCTGAGAAAAAATGCTCCAAAATTGTTATTATATGTGGAATACAAGCATTTACTAAACTGATATATTTAGAGATCTAACGACTTCCATTTATATGTGTGTAGTGGTTATGCAGACCAGTTAATTATCACTTTTTAATTAGCTATACAGATGGTAAAATGTCATTTTATCAGTAGTTTTGCAATCAGTTGTTGACAACATAATTCAAATGATAACCAACATGGCCCCACCGTCACTGTTGTAAAAATGGCCGGTTAAAAAAAAAACAGAAAAAGTTTGGTCGACTTAAGGCCACGTCACACGCATCAATCTAATGAACGATTTTGTTAGCGATCACATGCACGCGCGATCGCTAACAAAATCGTTCAGATCGCTGGTGAGCTGTCACACAGGCAGACTCACCAGCGATCAGTGGACCAGCGACATCGTGGAAATGATTTAAATATCGTTTTCACGATGTCTTGCTCCCGCTGCCAAGCTGCGGTAAGCAGGAGCAGGCTGGTCTCCAAGGTAAACAGCGGGTATCTAGGCAGGGCGCTCTGCCTAGATACCCGATGTATACCTTGGTTAATAGCCTTCTCTGCTCACTGGCTGGTATCCAAGGTACACAGCGGGTAACTAGGGTCCCCAGTTACCCGCTGTGTACCTTGGATACCAGCCCGTGAGCGGAGAAGGCTAGTAACCAAGGTATACTTCCGCTATCTAGGCAGAGCAAGCTGCCTAGTTACCCGCTGTTTACCTTGGAGATCTGCTCCCAGCGCTTGCAGAGAGGCGATGGGAGTTGGCTTATCGGTCGTCTCCCGGTGTCACACGCAGCGATGCAGCGTGTCCACCGAGCGACCAATTATAGATTTGAGGTTCTGTCCTCAAATCAAACGATGAACGACCAGCTGACTGATCGTTCATAGTTTGTAGTGTCACACGCAACTATGTCGTTTTGACATCGTTCAAGCGTCACAAAACACATGGCTTTTGAACGATATCGGCAACGATATCGTTACGTGCGACAGTACCTGGAGGTGGTCTTCTGAAAGTACAGTAGATGGCTAGTATGCTATACTGTATGGTGGAACTGAGCATGAAATAGGTGCTGAATAAGTGGTTGTTCTTCTTTAAGATGTGGTCTTTTGGGTTTTACTTTATCTAGTCAGGTGTATATTTTGGGTTAAAATCCTCTTTATAACCATAACATAGAGCCATTTACTAAAAGTAAAAATATGTATTATATTTTCTCCAATAATACGGTATATATGCTATATATGGACCCAAAGGGGGCTCCTCTTGTTCAATAGATGTGTGAAAATCAAAACCACAAGGCTGATATGATCCCATCACAAGAATATGTACTTTTTCAGGACATTTTGAAGACTTACACTTTTAAAGTCATTCTTTTCCCTGGTGGTGCTTGCAATGTGGTTACAAGCTTCGACCGTGTCTCGTATTTCTGGAACAGCCTGACTCAAGCTGTGAATGAGATCTTGTACAGTGCCGTTCCCTAGTCCTTTGCCTTAATTTAAAAGAAAAAAAAAATCTGTAAATACAGTATAATCTAATTCTTTGAATCATAATTATAATATGTAAATGAATTGAGGGAGGAAGGGAAACGGTACCAATTTTTTCTAACACGATCTTCATGAGTCCGTCTCTCTGCTTCTGTTTCTCAAACATAAGTTCACTCATTGGCTTCCTCAGCATGTATTCATCAGCCTTTATTATCAGCCCAAGTGAACTGCTGCGACGTGTGAGTTGGGCAGGTTCTGGGGCTAAGTCACTTTGGCGGAGGTGCATTTTAAGAAGTCTTGGAAGCTTTCTCAAGAAGAGCTGAGTATAAAAGAAGAAATAGAATGCAATCCGTGATACAGCTAAGTCTCAGTGAAGGCTTATACTGTCTAGTCTATGTACATTTTTTATCGTATCAAAGAACTTGTTTTTACCACAATACTGGCATCTATTATGAAAATCTAATCCACTTGTGCGCAAAACTATTTCAAAGTGATCAAAACTAGCTATGTTCTCCACAATTTGGTTGCAAGTGAGTTATCTTCACCCAAAGATAACTCTCATGCAATAGAGAGCATTGGTCGATGCTTTGCAAAAGTGAATTTGCCATAATTTAGGTGAACATTGACTAGTGAATTGTATTATACAACCCATCATCAGAACATATGGTGTACCGTACTTTTTTTTATGGAATAGTATCATAAACAGTTAGGTTAAGCCGCTAAAAAATAACATGTTCCTTAATAATGAGTTTATTCACAGGGATTCTCGTTATCCAGGATTCCCAGGATAATATGTTATCACTCAGAAATCAGCCGAAAAATTATTTTGCTGCAAGTGAAATTATGGTCAACTCCATAGTCAAAGCACAAATGGGCAAGGTTCTCAAGAAGGATAGCCTACATAAAGCGATGTCCTATTTATTTATGTAGCACTTTAAAGATATCATCATTTTCCATATTAAAGAGGACCTGTCACTCCCCCTGCTGCATTAAGGGAAGGGGTCCCCCATTGCTCTAGTTCCCCTGTGCGCTGAGAAATAGACTTTATAAATCTTACATATAGTGAGTCCGGAGGGCATTCCTTCTTATTGAGTCAGTGCTGGCATGGAGGTTCTCCCTGCCTCTGGCCGCTCTGAGCTGCCTCCTGCTGCTCTGTTCCTCCTCCTTATTGTGTCCACCCTCCTCGCCTGTACTAACGTCTAAACTTCTGATCTCACGCAGGTGCATAGCGAGGCTGTGAGGTCAGCTGCCGTCTCTCGTCCTCACTGTGCGCCTGCGTGAGAAGCTTAGATGCTGGTGCTGGACAGGAGGGGGGCGGACACAATGAGGAGGAATAGAGCAGCAGGAGGTGGCGCAGAGTGGACGGGGTGGGGAGAACCTCCGTGCCAGCGCTAACTCCATAAGAACAACAGATATTATAATACTCATTCTTGAGAAAAAAGACATTGCAATTGTATTGGACATCTTTATTTATGCTATCCCTAATATAAATTTTTATTATAAAAAAAAACCTTCCTCAAAGATGCATATTGTACTTAAACGTTGTCCAATGTTCTGAAGGCACGCATACTCTATACTGTATCATCTGTTTTTGATAATGAAGCTACTTCTAGGATATTGTGCATGCAATAATATTAGGAGTGCCGCCTCATACCTCTCTCACACCACTTGACATTCTGTGAGTATTTGGGGTGCGGAGAGAAATGTTTAAAACAACAACAGCATTAAATGCGATGGTGATTGTGACCACTATAAGAAATGTTAAATACCTAGAAGAGAGAGAAATTATACTTACTAAGAAATAATTATCATTGCACATAAATAAATACAAATCCAAACATTTGTATCACAAGATTCCCTAAGGGTGCGTGCACACGGTCCGGAGGAGCTGCGTGAAGCCGCGGATGGCCGCAGGGAGACCGCAGCCCCCTGTACTCACCATGTGCGGCGGGTGCAGGGCGGCTTCTCCCTGCAGTCACCCGATGGGAGCCGCTTCCGACTCCGCAGCACGAAATAAACGTGCTGCGAGACGCGGACTCCCGGCAACCCGCACCGCAGCTCCAAACACGCTGCGGGCGGGTTACGCATAGTGAGGATGGGATTTCTTGAAATCCCATCCACTATGCTTATACTGTATGACGCAGCATTTTGGATGCAGCGGCAAGACGCTGTGTCCAAAACGCTGCGTACACTGATCGTGTGCACGCACCCTAATGGTCCCTTTACCCCGCGGCCACAGGAAGGTAGACACAGGACAGGCATCGGACACAATTGTGCCTGTTGCCTTGAAAAGGGAAGACACAGGAAGAAAAGTCCTGAATTACACGCAGCCACATCGTGGTCTTTTCAAGGCAACAGGCACAATTGTGTCCGATACCTGCCTGTGTCTACCTTCCTGTGGCCGCGTGTAAAGGGACCATTAGGTGCTGCACTACTCATGTAAGCAGCGTTTGACGCAGTTCCGTCTAATTTTAGTATAATTAATTAGATTAGATATTTTAAATATTGTTTCTTATTTTGATAAACTTACCGGGGGCAGCCATATTGGAGATACATACTTCATTTTATACTTATTGTAGAGTCCAGTACAGCAGCATGTGTGCTTTATGGCAGTTGAACATAATTGAGATCAATGGCCAAAAAGTGTAATAGATTTTTAAAATCTTCAAGAAGTTTTAGAATACAACTTTCCCATAGAGACCAGGGAGTGACAAGGAAGATATTGTTGCTGTCCTGCCTATGTAGGCCTCCAGCAGGAAAATGAGATGACTCTGATCATTCTATCTCAGTCTAAACAGTAAGCTGACAAGTAGCTGCAAAAGATAGCAAATGTCAGCTTCTTGGTTGTGCTTTAGTGGTCAGTGTGAAAAATGTTGTAATACTCTGAATTATTTCAGAATTTTCAGATATAGATAAAAAACGCAGACCCTTGTTTTCCTGGTTGGTGGAATTCCTAAAAATTGGACTCCATATCAGTCATAGGATGCACAATAATTGCCTCCCAGCCAATTTGCGCTTGCAAATTTGGGACACATTCAAACAATCTGATAATTAAAGAAAGGTATATTTAACACAAATGCTAGTCTTACACAGGACTTTATAGACATTAGTGATGGGCAAATCTACTCGTTAGGACTCGTTACTCTGCGAGTAGTAAGGAACTCGCAGGAGTCGGTACTCTGCGAGTTTCCAAGCGATTACTCACACAGAAACGAGTCCAATGCAAATCAATGGCAATCCTAGTTTTGTCAGAGTTTGCATTCAGTATGTTTCTCAGTCGCTAAACTCGCTATCACATCGCTGTCTATGTAGCTGGATTGTCCCCAAATCGTTTAAACACTAGCACGGTTCACGGATACCCGCTGTCAGCAGCGAGTCTTAGGGATGAGCAGTCTACGACTCCTGTATACTGTATTCGTGACTCGCTGAATACAGAATATGTTAATGTTCCGAGACAGCCTAGCATGTTAGCAGCCTAGCATGTTAGGTCAGAAAACTGTGAAGATGGACAAGCATGTTAGCCAATCATATTCAGTAATGCCACAGCCATCTTGGTTGTGGCATTACTATGATTGGCTGCTGTCCATCGTGATGCCCATGTCATGTATGACAGGCAAGGCTATATAAAAGGCTTGCCCCCACCATTTTAGGCACATTCCTGTGACGATCTGAGCTAGTGCATGGCAAGTAGGGAGACTTGGAGCAGATCAGAGATAGGGAGTGTCAGTGAGTGTAGGAAAATCAATTATTAGTAATTACAAAAAATAGCCATTAGGGACTCCATCTTTAATCAAAAAAATCATCTTCCGTCCGACGTAGTCCCAAACGCGGTGTCAGCTCTGCTACATCCCTCTACATAGAATTTTTTATTTTTTTAATATTCTTTAAAAGCCGGCGGCTTTTTGCTGCTGCTTTTAAAGAATAAACGGGTAATTGCAGGTTTTTCCTCTGCTGCCAGACCCCTTATAGGGTCCAGCAGCACAGGAATCACTGCAATACTCGCTTCCCAGTCATTAACATTGGACTCGCTAGACTCGCAACGAGTAGCGAGTTTCCGACTCGGACTCGTTAGAGTCTAGTGATTCCGAGTATTTTAGGATTCGCCCATCCCTAATAGACATACATAAAAGACATACAAACTGTAGCATAAAATGGGGTATAATCATTTGTCTAATTACACAAGTTTCAAGTCTACATGTTAACAGAAGGAAAAATAAATTGCTGGCAAAGTAGAAAAGTAGGAAATACCATATTTTTTGTATTATAATACACATTTTCTCCCAAATTCTTTTGGGGTAAAGTAGGTTTGCATCTTAAAATACGGATATAAGGTACCTGGCTGTAACTGTGGTGGTATGTCGGTAATAGAGTGGGTCACCGGATGCAGGAGCAAGTCACTTGAAGCAGGAGCAGGCTGTAGTAGCAGCTGCCAGTGATCATGTGTGCCCGCTGTTTAAGAAAATTTATTATGCACTGCCCTCCCTCCACCGATCCTCATAGCACACCTCTCAGCGCTGAAGCGGATGCCAAAAGGTGGGGGTGGGGATATGGTCCACAGCATATTAAATTTCTTTGGCCGGGCACTAGCTTTCGATGTACGGTACCTACCTTTGGGGGGGTGACAGCGGTGGGGCAGGTCACCGGAGGCTGAAGCAGGCTGCAGCAGCGGCTGCTGAGTGATCACATATGCTAGATGTTTAAGAAATGTAATGCAGTGCCCCTCCGTCAGTTCATACTCACCGCACAACTATCAGCACTGAAGCCAGGAGCAGAAAGGTTGGGGGATGATAGATGGGGGGAGTAGCGCATATTAAAAGTGGAGACATGCGATCACCAAACAACTGCTGCTACAGCCACGGGTGATCCTGTGTGCTCTCTTAAAAAAAGGGGATATTCACTCCTTCCCAAGTACATCATTCTGGTGTGGGACCAGTAAAATTCCTGACAGCTGATGGCGTGTACACACTGGTCAGTTGGCAGTATGAGAAGAGGATATTGCACTGCGGGTGAGTGATGGACAATGTGATGGATTATTTACACCAGGACTGGGGATCATTTATGCCAGGATGGGGCCGAATTCCAGGATGGAGACCATACATGCCAGGATAGGGCCATATTCTAAGATGGGGACCATACATACCAGGATGGGGGATCATATATATACCTGGATGGGGAACTTATACAGGTGGGATGAAATACAAGAATGGGGATATGTACCTGAAAGGTGGATCATATACCAGAGGGGATCATTATACTGATGGGGAATTATACCAGATGGGAAATGAAATACAAGAATGGGGATATGTACCTGAAAGGTGGATCATATACCAGGATGGGGGATCATATATACCTGGATGGGGGACATATACCAAGATTGGGGACATATAGCTAGAAAGAGCACAGAATGGGAGACATTAGTACAGAATTAGGGGACATCACCCCATAAGGTCATCAGCAGCAGATTCAGTGTCTTATGGCCACATTTTGTGCTTCAATAGTTTTTTTTTATTTTCCTCTTCTAAAACTTAGGTGTGTTTTATGGTCCATTGCATCTTAGAGTCCAAAAATATAGTAGGTATCATAAACAATCAAAACTTCATCTTTAAAGGTAATGAATGATCTATTCATAGCAATACAATGACAGTAAATACCATAATTACTTCATTTAACTATGCATAAAAAACCCATACCGTACAATAGATTATACGTACTTTACTATAAGTGGCACAGCTGTGGAGGTTTCAGGAATTTTTTTGGCTATCAGGATGAGAAATACAGTCTGAGCCAGCAGGATGTTAATGGATACGGTACATTTCTGACCTCCCGCTAAAAAAAGAAAAAAAAAATACTTGCAATGCGGTGATAACACAGTTACTTGCACTTTCTTACACCTCTTCTTTCATTTTAGTATTCTATCTCTCCTGTATAATCAAAAGCATTTGAATAGTTAACTTGGTTTTTAGAAAGTTTTATATCTGATCTGATCCAACTGTTGTATTAGTTAAAAAACCCAAACAAATGAAAAATAGTCGCGCTCCTCATGATATTAGACTAAACTGAATGGTACCTTTGGCCGGGAGGAAGTACACCAGAACACTAACAAATGAAATGAGAACACAGGGGACTATGATGTTGATGATGTAGAAGAGGGGCTTCCTCTGAATGATGAGATAGAAGACGATCGCCTGGTAATTGATGTCATCCGGAGTATGCCGATGGTCTATGATCTTCTTAGCTGGCATGTGCTTTATTGCCCATTCCCCATTTTCTAAAAATATGAATTTCAACAAAATTAATATAATAAGCAAAATTAACCAAGTCTAATGGTCAAAATTTTTCTGATAACCTGAGCAGTTCATTATTACTTAAATTTAGTGTAATCACTGCACATTTTGCACAGACTGAACATCAGGCACCCTAAGGAAGGAATGCTGAAACGAGCGTTGGGATTGGTGTCCAGCATGGCTTTCCCCTGGCCCTACAGAAGGTACATCTTCTTGTGCCTTTGATGGTCTATTGGCATTTTGTACTGATGTTATCAGTGTGCTAAATTCCTTTTATGCAGCACATACAGTATATATATGTACAAGTTGTGCTCTCTATTAATTACTAACCCTATTAATTGTGCACTTGCACTATAATTATTTAATTGTTTGTATTTTTGCTCTATATGACAAAATTATTAATTAAATATTGCCCTCCGGTTCTGGTTCAAAATTGGGTCCAGGGCTGTCCAGTGTGAACCGGACAGCCCCAGACCTGATCTTGCCGTGGTGTGAAGCCTGGTAGTATTTATCTCAAGAAGGAGAAAACAATTGGTATGCAGGGTCAATTATATTCAATTATCCATATTACCCATATGTCTTCGTACCTGTGAATGCTTCTGGATCTATTTCGATCCACTCTATAGTCACTCCATCTTTCTCTGTTAAGAGCAATTCAATCTCATTGGCGCTGTATGTCTGGGACCTAAGAAAAAAGTAATAGTTAACTAATAGAAAATATGGCATAAAATGTAATATTTTGGTAATTATTAAAGTTACCTTGGTCTCCATACTTAATAGTATGTACTGGTCTGATACCTTTTACCTTCTATAAGCTTTACCAGACTACATGAGATAAAAATGCAAGACTTGGTCCTACACGTTAATAATTTATACCTGGAGTTTTGCTCGTATAAAATACACATTATGTATAAAAGTCAATTGTTGAGAACTTCTCAGGACTGTGTTAATATTTTGGAAACAATCCCAAAAATTTTATGGCGTCCAAAAAAGTCTAGGTTTTTGCAAACAACACTCCCAAATTAGGGTTGCAGGGTAAGATTTAAGCCTGGAGTCAAGTGCAAGACTAAAACAGGTCCATTTAGAGTGCAAGATTACCAGGAATAACCTTTTTCAGGGACACTCGCATAATGATAATCATGCAGGCTAATTGGGCTGTGGATTACCTGACAATCAACTAAGAAACTCAGTCATCTATTCATGATATGATCTTTTGTACTGCACAAAAGATGATCATTCCCAGCAGCACATCATCCTGTGTAAGCAGGACTCACACTGCCGAGAACAATGACAGCCTATGAGGACCAAGCAGTAAGCATTTACCGATTGGTGGTGATTTAATGATACAATATTGAGTGGTCTACCTTAGTTTCAAGCAATGATTTTGGTAACTATGCATTATGAAGTGCACAAAAAGCCTTACTTGTTGATTTAGTGTCGTTTTTGGTCTCATAGTTTCTTATACAAGTTACAAAATATACTTTACATTCCCCTTTTTTCAGTGTTGTAAGTCTACATGTCAATGACATTCAAATTAATCAAAATTAAGATTAGGGTTAGATATCCTTATACTTACTGGAAAACCATTGAGCAGTTCTGCCAATCAAAGGGGAAATATGTGACAACAACAGGACAATTGCTTTGATAGATGGCAGGAGGCAGCCAGTAGATAGAACCATCATAAGAAACCAAGGTGTTGGCATATAGAGCAATGTTAAAGATGCCATCCATACTGCAAAAGTAAAATAAGAAGTTGCTGTTAATGTTAATTCTGTATATTGCCAACAATACTTTTTCTTACATGTACACTATTTTAACCTTTTGGTCAGGGATTTACTGTACATCATCAGATGTGAGCTAAGACTTACTTAGAGAAGTAAATATACTCAAGACTACAAGGCAGACCTAGATTTCATCTGTAGTCTCAGAAGAAAACTGTTCTAAAAGATTACACATCATATTGTCTATCATAGATCACTTCTGCCTACTGTTAATTCCCAGTGCTGATCTACTGCAGGATTCAAATACAGTATATTGGCTGCATGTTGATGCACAACAGGTTCAACTGGCGGACATCCTTGGCGCCTGGTGAGAAATCTAGTGCACTGCTCAGGATTTTCGTAGCTAGCCACATTACCTTTTTTTTCTTTAAATTTTTGTGCGCCTAAGGCCCCTTTCAGATTTACCACATCTGTCGGATCTGCTGCCTAACGCCTAACGTACGGCGCCGATCCGGGAACTCCCAAGCATTGCCTATGGGGCTTGGGGCAAGTGCGGTTCTGCCGGATGCAGCATATCTGGCACTTGCGGTCACTAAAAAAAAATGCTACTGACCACATTTTTTTTCACAGCTGCAACTGCCGGAACCGCGGCAATGCCACACTTGCCGCACCTGCCGCAAGCCCCATAGACAATGCATGGGACTTGCTACAAGTGTGCCGCAAGTGCAACCATTACGCGACAGATGTGGTAAATCTGCCGCAATCAGCGAAAAACTGATGTAAAATGAACTTAAGACTTTTTGAGCCCAGTGCAGCTGCTCCTGTGCCCCACTCTTTTCTCTGCACACTACACCACTGCTCATTGGTAACAAGAATTCTGATTGGACTTTTTGACCACACAATAAAAAAGATTTTAAAATTGATACAAAGAGAAAATAAGTATTTATAAGGTATCTAAATGTATACAGCAGTAGAGCAAGAGAAAGTCCATGAGGAATGGGCTCCAGCAAAAATGAAAAAATGATCAACCATAACATAAATGTTTTAAAATGTTCTCATTGGTCCTCACAGACAACTCTTCCAATTGTGACCCGGATTCCAGCCTGGTGTGTTTCTACATGACACCTTGACAAAACAAGGTCTACCAGGGGTTCCTATGTGAATTCAAGTGGTTTTCATACTGAGTTGTCCTTATTGGAAGGTGAGCTGACTACCATTTTTCTCCATCATAAGATGGTATAGGACAAATGTGCAGGATTATGGGAGAAATATGCCTTACATGACTGAAAAGGGTACTGCTATAGCTTTATGGGAAATTCTGTGTGGCAGTACAAAGAAGGGAATTTCTATCTAGAACATCTTGCGCTACAGTTCATTAGATATTTAGTAAATTGTAAAGGGTAACTGTGATATGATGAATAAGGAACAATGAAAACATGAAGAAGAGCAATCCACATCAGTATTTATGCTTCTGATTGATCTTGAATGTTACTAACTTGTTTTCAAGGCCAATATCTGGAAGCCACACCATGGTGGAGGGAATACGTGTGGTTTCAATGCCACCATGTTCTTTAGGGTTCCAGCTCAGGCGATAATCTGTCCATTGCTAAAAAAAGGTTAAATGAAGATCATCAGGATCATATGTGAAGGTTCATATATTGGTATGAAGGTTAATGTGAACACACACTTGATACTCAACATCCCAGTTTATGAACGTGGATAACAAGACATGGTATTCAATGGTTAACATGAAGGTGCAAAGAATACACCTTGTCACAATTTATCATTATTTTATATACATACCATTTCTACCCAGACATTGGTGGTCAAAGCCTCCTTCTTTTCATTCTTCAAGGGAAATGAAATAAAAAAATGAAATCAAATATGGAAAAACTGTGAGACTGAATCATTAAGATATTTTGTCCACTAGTCTTAATGAAGGGGGCCATTGGAGTTCAATGCATGTAATTCATTAGCTGGCGAACGAGGCTTAAAGGGGTGGTCCAAATGAATTTTCTTCCTAAATCTCCAATCATGTAATGCCATTAGTTAACCTATTTTCTAATATACTTGAATTAATAAATCTCAATCATACCCTAACTACTCTAATGGTTTTTCTTTTATCCTAATGCTGCAGCCTTCACCCCTTCATTGAAACAAAGTGTTATCAGTGCATTTTTTTCAGGGACTGGGCTAGTTCCTGCTTGATGTGTACTGTACGATGTGCACAATAACAGCGCGCTCTCTCACTGGTTCAGATCAATAGTAACGAACCTGCAAAAAAGCAGAGTGCACTGTCATTGTGTGTTGTCAGAAAACCCAGCAAGCAATGACCAGCACCATCAACAGGCACTGGGATTCTCATATGAAGCGTCATCAGAAAGAGGAAAAAAAGAAAAGCAATTAGATAGTGTAGTTCGGGAAGGACAGAGATTTTTCAATTCAGGTATATTAGAAAATATTTTAGATTATGGAATTAAATAGATAGGCATTTAGGATGAAAATGCATTTGTATTTTGGGCCACACTTTTAATGATTAATGTGCGTCTGTTAACCATCGTGTACCGCGACCAGAAACATACTCCAGTCTGTGGCTAGGGTCACACATAGAGATTTTCCTAGCATTTTTGGAGACCTGCGTTTTCTGAAAATGCATGTAAAAATGCACCCATAGGCCCCCATGCAAAAAACGCATGCCCCAATAGCAACAACGCATGTCTGAAGGTACCATGCGTTTTTGGGTGCGTTTTTGGCTCTGCACCAAAAAATACTGCACGATGCACCATTTTTTGAAAAACACACCCAAAAACGCAGCAAGCTGCACTTTTTGGTGCTTTTTCAAAAAGGCATGCGTTTTAAAACATGGTGCCCTATGGGAAACGCATGCGTTTTTGAAAGTGTCAAAATGGACATGCATTTTTGCATGCGTTTTTAAACAAAAATGCATGCATTTTTAATGGGGCCCCACACCTAACAGCAAAAACGCAGGTGGAAAAAAAAACACCTAAAAAAAACACATGGCATGTGTGACCCTAGCCTGTGACTGGTGTGCAAGTTAGGAATATGGTTTATCACTAAAGTGGCATAATGTATCATGAATTTGAATTTGATGGCCTGGTGAAGCCACGCTCTATTCCACTTATGTCCAACCCACGCTACACTCATATTGGTATAGCTGCCAGGTCTGAGGTGTAAATGCTAAATGTTGCAGTATTTTTGCACAACTTCTGAACTGTGCAAAAATATTACATCTTATTAAGATGTTGTATGCCAGAATGCTAATCTACTGATTTGGATACAGCATTTTAAAGGGAACCTGTCACCTGAATCTAAGCCCCTACACTATCACTAGCTGTCCCTACACCTTCCTAGCTGCTCCCTATCTATCCCTTTCTCATCTGAAGTGGCCATATCAAACATCTCAAAAATAAGTTTAAACTTACAGCAGTACCCGAGGTTGGGGGACTGGGAAGGCGGGCCCACGCTCCATTCACCACTCCTCCGTCGTGTAGTGCACGCCCCACTGGGCGGCATTATTCTTTTTCCTCTCTGCCCCCACCATTTGGAATCTCCCACCCTCTGTGACATTCTATGCACCGGCCGGACGTCACATCCGGCGCGGTGCATTATGGGGCCGGTCACGTGATCGGCCCCAGTGCATTATGGGCTTGATCACGTGATCGGCCCGGCTCCGCGCATGTGCAATGCGCTTATTGAAGCCGGGCCGATCACGTGATCGGCCCCATAATGCACTAGGGCCGATCACGTGACCGGCACCATAATGCACCACGCCGGACGTGACATCCGGCCGGTGCATAGAATGTCACAGAGGGCGGGAGATTGCAAATGGTGGGGGCAGAGAGGAAAAAGAATAATGCCGCCCAGCGGGGTGTGCACTACTCAACGGAAGAGTGGTGAATGGAGCGGGGGCCCGCCTTCCCAGTTCCCCAACCTCGGGTACTGCTGTAAGTTTAAACTTATTTTTGAGATGTTTCATATGGCCACTTCAGATGAGAAAGGGATAGATAGGGAGCAGCAAGGAAGGTGTAGGGACAGCTAGTGATAGTGTAGACACTTAGATTCAGGTGACAGGTTCCCTTTAAGGTATATAATGTATGTTATGATGAAGATATTTTATTCTTATTTCCCTTAGCATCCTATTGATGTTTGATTATAGATTAGCCTATGTCTAACCCTGAATGTATCTACATAAAACATCAAGAAAGTTTCTTATTTAATCCTATTACTTTTAGTGTACCCAGAGCTGCATTCATGATTTATCAAATTTCAGAGCTTAAATCCCCATAATTGGTCATGCGCTTTGTCAAAGGATAAACTCTATAGACTTACGGTTAGGTCCAGAGATATTTGGATAGTGACACAAGATTTGGCATTTTAACTGTTTACTAAAACATATTCAAGATATAGATATAGAGTCAATATGGGCTTAAGTTCTGACTTCCAGCTTTATTTTGAGGTTATTCACATCTCAATTGGAGTATGTCTTTAGGAATTACAGCTCTTTAATATGAAGTTGTCTTTTTTTTCAAGGGATCAAAAGTATTTGAATAATTATCGCAATGCTCTGTAATGTGTTGCATAGGCAAATTCCTTGTCAATCAATCATTAATTAAGCAGCTAAAAGGTCTTGAGCTGATTTCAGGTGTGGCATTTGCATTTAGAAACTGTTTCTGAGAACCCACAACATGTGGTCAAAGAAGCTCTCAATAAAAGAGAAGCAGAAAATCATTATGCTTAAAAAAAAAGAAAAAAGCCATCATAAAGAATGCAGAAATGTTAGGAGAGGCCAAATCAACAGTTTAGCATATTCTGCAAAAAAAAATGTAACAGAGGAAGATCTCTAGTGACCATAGAGGAGGAACTGTAAAACTTGAGACTTGATTAAATCTTTACACTAAAGGGAACCTGACCCCTCCAAATCACCCCCAAACCTATTAATACCTGTGTCTGCACCCTGAAAGATCATTAGCAGTGGTCCTTTTCTGTAAAAAAAGCATTCAGTAACATTGTGAAAAACACCATTAGGGTATGTGCACATCAGTCGTTTTGTGGGCTGCTTTTGGACGTTTTCCGTCGGCGTTTTCCGCTCAGTTTTATGTTAATTTATGTTAATCCTATCCTCCGGTTGGATTAACATGCTAGTCAATGGATTTTAGAAAACTCTGTCTTCACTAGAACGGTTTTCTGCTGGTCGTTTTCAGTCAAAACTGAGTTTTCTCAGTCAAAACTTAGTTTTTCCACCGGTTTTCCAAAAATAGAGCAAGTGACTTCTTTCCACCGTTTTTCCAGCGGTTTCAGCTGATCAAGTGCACAAAAAACTCAGTTTTCAAAACCGCCGAGAAAACCGCCGAGAAAAACGCTGTAAAACCGGGCGGAAAACGAGCAAAAAACGAGCAAAAAACGAGGGACACTGCTGAGCACAGAAAACTCAGTTTCTGCCAGTGTCCACCGGTTCCCGGTCGGTCTGCAGAAATGCAGAACCGATTGATGTGCACATACCCTAATACACTTACATATCAGCGACTTCTTCACATTGAATAAGTCTCACAGGGTGTTCCCTGTGAGATTCTAAACCCCCCTGAGCAGTTCACTATCACGCCCCGATGGGCGTGATAAATAATCCTAGTCCTCCTCGCCCTGCTGTATGGGCGTAATAGCCGGTCACATCCGGTCCTGGTGACGTGTGTACACCCTTTAGGTGTAAGCCAACCACACCATGCACATTGCGCGTGCGCGGCCTTTCATTTACACCTAAAGTGTGATGGTATGGGCATGTATGGCATGTAATGTAATGGCACTAAGTCACTAGTGTTTATTGGTAATCTGACTGAAGACAGATACATTTTGAAGTGTGCAGGTCTATGCTTTCTGCTCAGATTCAACCAAATGCAGCAAGGATGATTGACCGGTGCATCATAGTACAGATGGATAATGATTGAAAACATACTGCGAAAGAAACCCAAGTGTTTTTTAAGATTGAGAAGGGAAATATTCTGCAATGGCTGAGTCAATTATCAGATCTGAACTGCCTCGAGCATGCAATTCACATGCTTAAAGGCCCCATCACACACTACGATACCGTTACAGATATCATTGCAACATCACCGGTTTGGTGATGTTGCAGCGACATTGTAATGACATCGTTGTGTGTTACATTTACCAACAACCAATAATAAGTTCGTTGATCATTGGTCGTTGGTAAATGACCTGGACCATAAATTTATCGTTGGTCTCCTGCTTGGTGGCCAGCATCGGCACGTGTAACAGCAGGAGACCAACGATGAATGACCTCCCAGCGCACACGGCACACGTTGCGAGGCTGGTAACCAGGGTAAATGTGTACCTTGGTTACCAGTGTTCTTGCTGGTGCTGATTGCCGGTGAGTCTGCCTGTGTGACAGTTCACCAGCAATCAGATAATGATGTCCCAGCGATCCACATTGTTGGTCGGATCGCTGGAACATCATTACATGTAATGGGGCCGTTGGACAAAACTTAAGTAAAGCGGCCGTCACACGCTGAGATATCGTGCAAGATATCGCTTGAACGCGCCAGATTAAACATCGCGAAAGCGATGTCTGTGCGTGTGACGGCGAGATACGACTAGCGATATCTGATCAAATCGCTAAATCGTGATCTGAGGTTCGGTTCTCAGATCTGACGATATCGGGCAATTAAATACGCCCAATCGACACGTGTAAATTCACGACATCGTACGAAACGTGTGATTTCAGCGATGGCGAAATCAAACCCGTAGGCGTGCCGGGTATTCACCTGTGTCACGCCTCCTCATTTCTGATTCGTGAACTCTCATGCGTTCCGATTGGCTGGCCCATCGTCTGCTATTATTGGTCAAAGCTCCAGCGTCATGATTGGTTCCCGCTTGACAAGGCGCCATTTGTTGTGGAGCTGTCACTTCAGCACCAAATACACACATTCTTATAGCTGATCATGCATTTGTGCCTTGAAACTACGGCCACAATCCCAACGCTGTTTAACCCGAAACAACCATTTATATTCTTTTTCTGGCCCCAATGCAGTGTGCTCCTACACTCAACGCGATGGCGTTACGCCGTAACCACTAGTTTTAATTACGGCACGCCCCCGGGTTGTGGGCCCGTAGGTCGCGTAGAAGTGTTCCATGGCGGGCCACCGCGCGTCCAGCGCGTTTGTCTGTTTTTGGCCCACGCTACCGCCCGTAGTCACGTAATGACTTTAGGTTTCGCTTTCATTCCGCCTGCTAGGTACTAGCTCCGCCCGTGCACATTGCAGCACAGGCATGGCCGCAACAGGGCGCGCTGCCACGTGGGGGATGGCGGAGTTCATGATCCTAATCGATCATTGTGATCGATTGGATTACTGGGGCCGCCATCCCCACAGGCACCCCAGGCTGCGTAACCGCATCACTGTGCGTAAAATCCAGAATGCCCTGCTCCGCCAGCTGTGTGTGTCCCGCACTCCAAAGCAGATCCAGCACAAAATAGCGGATCTGAAGTTTAAGTGCCCAGGACGCATTCTTGACATACGTGCCAGGATTGCCCGGATGCGCGGTGAGTAACTGTTGGACCACACAACACACATGTACATGTAGCACACTAGACAGCACCGTCAACCAACATATTAACATAGTGTAGTCCCCAACCTGCGTCTGCACATGTGGCTCACAACGCCTTCACAGGTGCCTATGTCTCAACAGCGTTATGCAGACCCATATGCAAGCCTGTGCATGCACACGTGTAACATAATCCAGATCAATGCTGCTCATTGTGTCAGCACATGCTTGGGGACACATCAGTGCTCCCATTGGCCGGCATGACTGATCTGTGACAATAGTGTTTGGCGTGCAGACCTTTTGGATGTGGTGGAGGTGCTAGTGTAGGGGGCCCTTGGTTCCCGATATGAGCAACGACTTTCAACGAACACTGGACACTCGAAGATTTCTCCTTGTGAAGTTGTGTAATTTTTGCCGTTGCATACAGACATTTGAGACGATAGGGCTGACGTATTGACCACGTCCCGTGGTCTCCCGCAAAATATCGCTGTGTAGTCTTTTAACAATATGGATATATTGCACCGGGGTGTCCAAGAGCGTTCAGCGCCTTGACAGTCAAGGCGCTGAACGCTCTAGGACACCCCGGTGCAGGAGGAACTAATCCTACTCACAGGGCCAGACATGGGAAGGTACATTCCTTGGGACACATATCTGAATTAAGATAGCCCCCTTAGATCTGATAGTGACATCTGTAAACACAACCAACACCATCAGGGCACAAAAAAAGCACCAACTACTCAATACAGGGCCTGTGAGTTAACATAGGAGCAATATATCCATATTGTTAAAAGACTACACAGCGAATTTTTCCGGGAGACCACGGGACGTGGTCAATACGTCAGCCCTATCGCATTAAATGACTTATCTGTGTGCATACGTACCCATGGCCCAAGATAACATACTCCCCTACACACTATGAAGGCTAACTCGAATGGTGACCAATGTGAGGGCATGGCGGTCGGCATGCATTGGCAGGCACCGTGTCTCTCATTACCAAGCCTAGGTCTGCCTGCTGCATGCAGAGCCTCGCACATGCCTCAGCTAAACGGTGTTTACACATCTCAAAGTGTGAGTGACCCCAAATGTTAAGGGAGCCCCTACACTTTTGCGTTGTGGCCCAAACTCACAATCACAAAACACAAGTTCACATCAATTTCAACTTCGCCGCACCAATTTGTGGAACAAAATTTCTCATCAAAGCTTCACCATTGTGCATCCCAAAACAGGCACTGAGGAATCGTCTTCCGAAGAAGAGGGCCAGCATGTGCCGCCTGCTGCAGGGCCACTGGCGACACCGCCACTTCCGGCGGCAGCTGCATCATCCCCCCCAAGTCCAAGTCGGCACAATGATCCCGACTTGCCAGCTGATGCGGTCCAGGAGCACAGCGAAGAGTTGTCCGGCCAGTCGGCACCTGAGCAGTCATCTTCCAACTCTTCACAGCCATGGATGGACGAGGATGATGACATCCCCTCACCACCATGTCCACAGGAGGGCGAGGATGCTGGAGAACAGGCTGATGTGGATGATTGGGCCCCCTCCAGCCCAGGGCCCTTCTTGCAACCAGGCCATGTCCTGTGGCCCCAGAGCCCGAGCACCCCTGTTCAGCCACCTGCAACAGTGTCCAGCTCCCTGCCTAGCCCGGGCTTCGCAATGTCACCAGACACGGCAGATGAGGAGGATAACTGGGCGGCGGAGCCCTACCCCATGCCATCACCAACAGGGCCTGGTGAGGAGGAGATGGTTGCGGATGTAGAGGTCCCAAACTTGGACGACTATGGAGGTACATTCATATTTGTGTTTACTAGACCATGCATACTGTATTGAGTGTGTGGTTTATGGGGCACATCACACAAACAGATAAAGTTGCACATAATCTTTGGAAAAGTGTTTTTTAAGTTCGATTATGGCTACCTTCCTCATTTTTGAACCTTTTATTAAATTGAGGAATGTGCCCATTATTTGGCTGAAAATACACATGCTTTATAAACAACAGATGATATATCTGTATGTGTAATGTTGCTCTATCTGCCCTCCTTGTAGTCCCACAATGTCCATTAATTGGTACACTTAATGTTTGGTGCAGATGGCGAACGTGCTGGAGCTGCGGTCTGGAGCCTGAGTGCATCCACATCCAACCTGCAAAGATCACAGGATGGCGAACAACAGGGTAAGGAGCCTCTTTGGAGCAAAGAGTTAGAAATATCCACACAAACTGTTGTGGGCTAACTGTGGTCATCTTCCCAATACAGGTGTACCCACTTTGGAGGACATCATCCATGCGCACTTACAGTGTGCCATCCAGCTCCAGTCAGCTATCCAGACACATATTCGCCACATCAGACGATTGAGGGACATGCTGGCTGCCCTACAGCAAGGGCATGGTGCCCTCCCTTAACCTGGTGACAAAGAGACACTGGCCGGGTATTTTTGGACCTGAAAGACTGCTGTCCATGTTGGACGCATTCTTCCTTGTTATGCCATGTTGGCATTGTTTGTTTGTTTTGTTTAAGCCCCCGTTGGGCTTTTTTCTTATAGTGTCCAACATTTGGACCGTATGAAGCATGTTGGCCCTACCACGTTGGGCTTTTTTCTTATAGTGTCCAACATTTGGACCGTATGAAGCATGTTGGCCCTACCACGTTGGGCTTTTTTCTTATAGTGTCCAACATTTGGACCATCACAAGTCAATACAGCTTTTTCATACCCTAACACAGCAATGTGTTCTTGGTGTGCATGGTATGACAGTTATTGACCTCTAATAAAAATGTTTACATAAAATTTGGAGCCCATTATCTCTATGTATGCAGACATGTATGTGGATCATTTGGGTGTGTATCTGGGTCACGTTAACACCATCAAGGACAACTCAATGTCCAAACGGGTTTAGGGAGAGGAAGGTTTCCATAACACCTTTTGGTACACAAGGGCCCCAATGTCAGCATGACGTGTGTCGAGCAACCAGCAAACCTATATTAATGAAAGTGATATGAAAAGTGCCACAATGCTGTTACACCAGCAAACATAAATGTGGCTTACCACTTACACATCTGCAAGCTTGGGTAGCCTGCCACCATTAATATTAGCCCATGTTGCAGAACACAGACAATGATGGTACGGACACCACTGCAGCCTGGGGGGTACAGCAAAAAGTCGTGCACCGGCAGGCTGCCTAAAGTTATGTTTCCTTACAATTTCCCTGTACATTTGTTTATGTTGATGGATCTAGCATGTGGCCTACTGTAGCTGGTCAGCTGGTAAAATTGTCATGGTGTAAATCAAATCAACATGCTTAAATGAGGGACAACATATTTCACGTGTTGAATCCGAAATTTAATGGAATTTAGTGACAAATATGTAGGCCTGGGCCACACCATCACACCAAATTAAAAAAAATAATAATATGGGCAACAAAAATAAAACTGCTATTGTCGCAGGTAGGGGACACACAAAACAAAGAAAAAGAGTATGGAGGGGCAATTAGCGGGGCCAATGGCGGTAACTTAACCAAAAATACAAGGCTCCAGCTTTGTACCAAGTCCAAAAAAAACTAAATATTATGGTACCGGGGCCCAAAATAAGAATCCCCCTCTGGGCCAAAGGGGTTGTCCGGCCGCTGCAGCTGGTGTGGCAAAGACACTAGCCGAGGCTGTGCATGGGCATGGCCAGGTGCTGGTGCTTGCTGCACATGGGTGGGAAGGCCCATGTACTGCCAGGCAGGGGGGGGTGGTGATGGCTGGGGAAGGGGATCAGGTAAGGAGGAACGGTTAGTCAGGAGGCCCTGACGGGCCTGGTCCATGGCCTGCAGGATTATGCGCTCACAATGCTCCCTTTGCTCCTGGGTAAACGTGGGGAGACGCTGCGCCACCACAGAAGCAAAGGGGCATTGTGGCTCCCGCACCTGCTGGGTCAGAACTTGCTGTGCCAGGGACACCAGGTCCGGCGCAGAGCTTGGGGCTGCCTGGCGTGTCCGTGCCCTGTCACGTGTCAAAGGCAGATGTGGCCGGCTGCTCGCTTCCACACTCCCCTCCTGGGTTGGTGTTGTGTCCTCGCTCGGCAAGTCAGAGACCGACCCCGAAGAGGGACCTTCAAGCGGATCCTGAAACCAAAAAATGAACACCACATGAGAACACATGCCATTTGAGTTTTGATGGTCATTTTGTCGACAATGAGCAAGTTAACAGTATGTTAAAAAACCATATTGTGGCTGCTGTCCTAGGCAACTCAATAACAGGGCCTTCCAGCTTCGTCCAATAACACAACACTCACTACTTGTCTGCAAATCGATTGCTTGCTTAGGCTGTGGTCACAGTAGCCATGCTTGTTTTTTTTGGGATGTTAAAAAAAACATGCTTTTTTTCATGTCAGCATGAGTTTTGTAAGGTGTGTGATGATTCGCTGCGTTTTTTGGTGCGTTTATGAATCTGCACCAAAAAATAGTGTTTGCAGCATTTTTAGGAGCATTTTTACAAACGCATTTGTTTTTCTAACATGGGTTCCTATGTGAAACGCATGCAAAAACGCATGTACAATTAGTAACTTTTAGTGCCATTTAAAAACGCATGCGTATTTGGATAAGCTCCAAAAACGCATGCGACAGTCACACTTGCTTTTAGGCTATTAGGGCATGCGTATTTTAACATGGGGGCCTATGGGTGCGTTTTTAACATGCCTTTTTGAAAACGCAGGTCTCAAAAAAGGCATGTCAAAAATGGTACTGTGACCACAGCCTTAAATTGGAGTGGTTTTGAAACAACGTAATCAAGATATGAGGCCCATGGGGTCTATGTTTACCTTCTCGACATTGTTAACTTGGCATAGATGTTGCCAAACAATGTTTAATGTGTGATAACTTTGCAAGATTGGGCCAGGTGATCGACTTACATTAGCCCCCTCCACGTCACCCACAACATTGGGGTTTTGTGGTTCCGAAAACTCCTCACTCTCCAGTGGTGGGCGGGGCTCCTGCTGCTCGGTGGTGAACAGGAGCAGATCGTAGTACCATAAGGCGGGCCGATAGACCGGCCCCGCTGCCATGCCTGACCGGCGTGCCTGGAGGACTTTTTTGTGTTCCTTGCCAAACACGGTGCGGAGGTACTGAATCTTAGTCTTTATTGCCTCACGGTCGAGGTCCGTGTCTGGACAATATTCGCGGGCAACCTCCAGGAGCCTGTCATACGCAGCATTCCGGAGGGCCCTTTTGTGGTAGCCTGCATCCCTAGTCAGCCACAGGCAGGGGTTCTCCTTATAGGCAGCAATGAGGGCAGTGATGTAATCACGATCAATCCTGGGCATCTATGAATCAAAAAGAAGAAAAAACAACAGACATCAGTGTGGCAAATGTTCCAAGACATGTGTAAAATGTCAGCCACAGGACGAAAAGTCACCAGCCATGACCAATTTGTAATGCCCCCGCTCAATAACCCAACAACACACTTGCTAAAACCAAGATTGATGGTCAAGTCAATGGGATGTGTGCTGTTGTGACATTGACAGTCCGAAATTTGTGCCTGAAGTACAATAGAATTACTTGAAGTTTAGATGGGTCAGTGTCGTCATATGATGTGAACATACCTTGATTAAATCCAAAACAGTGTGGAAAATTGAGAAAGATCTGGGAAGGCCAAAGATGTGATGCCGTGCTGTCTGGTGGGGCTGCCACTTGTGTCAAGAGACACACAAAACAGCAGGTACAACACACATGTTCACAGTCCACTATTTATCCTAATTGATCACACAGCTGTTGGTAATGACAGGTGCGATATGCATAGACATCGCTATTACCACGCCCGGGACAGGACGTATACACTGCGTTGGGGGTGTACGTGCGGTTTGTGACACGCCTGCCGTAGAACATAGCCCCGGCGTTGTGTGTGGTCATTGTTTCACCACGCCTGTTTGGAGGGCGTAACATCGTGCTGGTGTGTGTTTTCACGTTAACGAGACACACCTGGGTAAGGTGACGTCTCGCCTTGACATTGGCTCGCCTGTGTATATAGAGCGTTTCCTGGAGATGCACAATGTGTTTGCTGCAAAGTTCCTGCAGGTATGTACGTGTGGAGTCAGCATGTGATACATTGTGAAGGTGTATAGCTATAGCGTTGTCAAAATACATATGGTTGTGTTGTTTTTCTGGAAACACTTCTGTGGTTTCCATGTTTTTTGATTTTTTTTTTTTTTTTGGTTTAGATTGTTGGTAATTTTGCTACATTCAAGGACTGAAGCATTGTCTTGCTGATTTTGAGTCATCGGGACATCTTTCGTTACTTGGGTAACTTGATATTATTAGAGTGACACCCATCGCTACAAACACTGCATGTGAGTCCTAATTATTGTGTGTATGTATTTTCACTTTTGCCATACATATGGTCCGCTGTGTCTCGGATGTTCCTGTTGTTAGCGTTGGTCCTGATATATGAAGTCTGATGTAGGTTGGGATCTCAGGGTCTGGTGGGTTTGGTGGGTCTTTTATTTTTGTTGGGCCAAGGCATTTAGGCGTGTCAAAACATGTGCCCTTCCAGAACACTTCATTCATACTGTATGTGTTATCTGCTTTTCATGCCTTTTTTTCTACATGTGTAGTGCAGTGGTCCATATTTTGCCAATGTCATGCTCCTTTTAGTCATTTAATTTATGATGATCACATTGTGGGGAAAGCACCTTTCTGCCTAGCCAGCATAGTAAACATATGTTTGCCTCTTAAACAGCATGAATCCAGATCAACGTGCCGTTTTGGGGGCTGGTTTGCTCGTGCAGGCCGCACGTGTGGAGGATGAGAGGGTGGAGAGAGGCAGGAGGAGACCCCGACGCATCTGGGCCAGGGAGTGGCTGCAGCAGCGCGATCAGCATTCCCACATTCGCCTTCTGCACCAACTTCGGGACGACTTTCCACGGGACTTCCAAAATTTCCTCCGCATGACAGATGAGACATTTCAGATCTTGTTGGCAGCAGTGTGCCCGCTCATCAGACGGCAGGATACAGTAATGCGTCCAGCAGTGCCTGCGGAGGAGAGGTTGGCTGCCACACTGCGTTTTCTGGCAACAGGTCGCACTATGCAGGACTTGGTCTACTCGTCGGCAATATCACGGCCCCTCCTTAGCCAACTCATCCCGGAGACCTGTGAGGCGATACTGCGGGCTCTGGCTCCCACGTACATGCGTTTGCCGCAGAGCCCCGAGGAATGGCTGGCCACTGCCGATGAATTCAGCCAGAAATGGCAATTTCCCAACTGTGGAGGTGCGATTGATGGGAAGCATGTGCGGATCACACAACCCCACCACAGTGGTTCTTTTTTTTACAATTATAAATCTTATTTTAGTATAGTATTGATGGCAGTGGTTAACGCCAATTATGAGTTTATGTCCGTGTCCGTGGGCACAAATGGGAGGGTTTCAGATGGCGGGGTTTTTGACCAATCGTCTTTTGGGCAAAAACTGAAGAATGGACGTCTTAATTTACCACCAACCACTCGCACCTGTGGAAACATGAACTTTGTTTTCGTTGCAGATGAGGCGTTTCCGCTCCTTCCTAATTTAATGAAGCCGTACCCACAGAGACAACTAAATGCGCCCAAACGCATATACAATTATCGCCTTTCACGTGCACGACGAGTAGTGGAGAATGCCTTTGGCATCATGGCGAGCCGTTTCCGCATATTTCACACGGCCATTAATATGCGTCTAGAATCCATCGACCTGGTAGTTATGGCCTGTTGTGTACTCCACAATTTTCTAAGACGCCGGGATCGCCAGGCCTACACTCCGCCTAACTTTGAGGACCGCATAGACTCCACCAATGGGGAGGTGGTGTTGGGGGGCTGGCGTGCTGATGCCCCACAGATGGCAGGACTCGAGCCATTAGGTGGTGGGAGCAGCCGGCAGGAGGCGCAGGATATGAGGGATCGGTACTGCCAGTACTTTAATGGTACAGGGGCGGTGAGCTGGCAGCAGAACCTCCCCTAATTATTCTGGTGCCATGGGGAATTGGCCATTGCACTGTTTGACTGTGTCCTGCAGCTCCGGCTTGGAGGCAGGACATGTGTTCCTTTTTATTTTTGAGGAAGAATGTTTTTTTTTTTTGGTTTTTTAAACATAACCCAGATTTAGGAATATTTCTGTTTGTTTTTTAGAGGGCCAGGCCTTGCCCATTGGAGGGGAGATGTGTGTTACCGACAAACCTCTTGTCTGTGACATGAGCCAGGGATTTTGGTTCATGGTGCTTGTTGGCACTATTTTGTTATTTTTTGTTGAAGGGCCCGGCTTATGGGTCCTGTGAGAGACGGGCGGGACCAGGACCCACATACCTCCCCAAAGGCCCTTGTGACAGTGGTCACATTTTTTGGTTCACACACCTAGGGACAGAGTTAGGACTGTCTCGACCAGGGCCTACCGTGAAGTTGGTGAGGCAGCTTAATGTGCGTTTTTATGCGAAAACGCATTAACCAAAAGGCCCTGATTAGTGTCACACCACTTGTTTATTTGGGACATTGTTTGTGTCCGACACCGGATTACATACAAACACGCATATGTTGGGCCACATAGATGGTGTTTACGCCACTAGTGTTGCAAGGCACAGTCGAGAGGTACACCTACATTAGGCCACCAGGAACAATGAATGTTGTGAGACGCTTTGTCTCCTTTGCGTTGTCATACATTTTAACCCCAATTCCCCTTGATTAACACATGCGCTCTCTCACACACTGAAGCAAACATCATCCAGAGCACACCGCAAACACACATGCGTTTCACACGCGTTTGGAAATATCCACTCATGTCAACACACACAGCTCGCTGTAGGCTGTTTAATTAAACGCATCTGTACACCTTAAAATTAGAAAACGCATAAGCGAGCTAATTTTGCACAACGCAACACGGGGGGATTGCGTTCGGCACGTTTTCGCCATTGCTATTTATGTAGTACAGCACACAGATACATTGCGATCAACTCTCACAGGACATTCTTGGGATGAGGCCGCCATGTTTCAAAGGACATCTGACCCAATGAGGACGCAGAATTGGGCACCAATGGTGTAGTGAGGGGCGTAGCTTGGAGACCATGTATCACGCCTATGGCTCCAATAACGCCCACATTTGCTCCCACATCGTTTAGGAGAGTTCTGTGTGACTCTTTGATGAACGATGTCCACTGCTGATAACTGCATCTCTCAGACGATCGCTGGATCGGTGGATCGAGGAATCGTCTGAGCGATGTCTGTGGGTGTAGCGGCGTGATGAGCGATTTTGCGCGTCGTTCGGACGATATGCAAATTTAACTTCATCTACGATATCTTTAGCGATATCTTAACGTGTGACGGCCGCCTAAGAAAGACCCACAAATTAGCGACAACTGAAGTCAGCTGTAGTAAAGGCCGCCAAAGCAGCACAGAGGAGAAAACCCAGTGTTTGGAGACGTACATGGCTTCCAGACTTCTATCAGTCATTGCCTGCAAAGGATTTTCTACAAAGTATTAAAAATGAACATTTTATTCATGGTAAAGTAAATTTGGCCAATTACCGTACTTTTGAGCCCTGAAATGAGGAGGCTTTGTAGAAAAATGGTTGCTATCTAAGCATTTTACAGAATATTTTTATTTAACTCCTTTAATTAAACGTGAACGTTTACACTTCCATTGCATCTCTGTTTCATTTTAAATAAAAAATAGCGGCATGCATAGTCCAAGATTCAGTCACTGTCCAAATAATTCTGAACCTAACTGTTCATGCTTTTTAGCCTTAGATCAGCTTTCTACATCTGACGTTCACAGTCAAAGTATGAATCACGTGTATGGACAACATTGAGTCTCCTGACGTAAACTCGTCATTTTCTTGGTCTTATATGCTCCTGCTTGGTTTGATCCAGACCTGACGTGCAGGCATTCTCTACATTGTGGTAAGTACTAGTATTGTAAATGTTGGATGTGTGAAGCAAGCCTTATAGGGATGTCACACGCGTCAATATCGCATGCACGATCTTTGCTGCACATGACGTTCCAGCGATATTGACGCGTGTGACAGGGGCCATCAACCAGCGATAAATCGTTGGTTGATGATCGCCAGGTGGACACGCAGCATCGATCAGATCGCTGACGACATTGACGCGTGTGACGGCCCCATTATTATACAATATACTGTTTGCACGGAGGATTTTATACTGGTTAATTGAATTCAAAGAGATGTTTTTACAACACATTCTGTATAGCCTTATAGGAGATCAGTGAAGCAATGTTTGACAACAAGCTTTTTTGTTTTTAATTACAGCAAGCAGAATTATGAATACAGCTCTAAACTAAAAGGACATTCAATAACTTAGGAACGTTTCAAGATAAGTAACAATGTTCATACTCTAATCTATTCATTACTCTACTTATTATGTCTCATATCTATGTTTGAATTGTTGTCTTAAAGGTGAACATACTTTAAGCACTTGCTTATGATATGTTCAGCCATAAAAGGAGTCTGTCAGCAGGTTTTTGCTACCTTATATGAGAGCAGCATGATGTAGTCAAAAAGACTATGAATCCAACAATGTATCACTCAGATTACTGGGGGCAGCGGTTGTGACAATCAGAGTTTTTAGATTTAGCAATGCATCAGATCTCAGAAAGCTAAGCCCCCCCAGGCCCTCTGTGTATAAAGTCTGTAGATAGAGAAATGCTAATCAAACAAGGTGTGTGTGTGTGTGTGTGTGTGTGTGTGTGGGGGGGTCAGACTAGTGACCAGCTGTGATAATCCAAGGTGATAAAACCATCACAGTAAGTAAATAATAGCACAGCAAGGTAATAAATGACACATCAGTGAACTCTGTGTCTATCTCTATCTTGCTGTCTCCAGGTTACATTGTAAAAACCTGCTGACAGATTGCCTTTAAAGGGAATCAGCAGGTTTTTGCTATGTAATCGCCCACACCACTGATTCACAGCTTTCTGTGTATACTGTTCATCGGCAAATAGCTGTTTATCAGAGTTGGTAGGGTAAGGCCCAGTTACACACACAGATAATTGTGCAGAGATTGCTTGCAGATCTCTGGTTGCAGTGAAATCATGGACACATTGTTCCTTTGTACACGGCCACATAATGGAACAATGTGTCCATGATTTCACTGCAACCAGAGATCTGTGAACAATCTCTGAACAATTATCTGTGTGTGTAACTGGGCCTGTACACAGATCTGGAGGACTACATGACATGAGACAACTATTAACCATTAACTTGAATTTGTTTATTAATTCAAAAGTGTCTACATACCGGAAAATGCTGGCATATTATCTTCACGTAATAGGTTTACATTACAATTCCAGTCACTGACTAAAATTGACAAACAGTGATAAATTTATGGTACTAATTACTTCAATGATAACTGACTCATGAAAAAAGAGCACTTAAACAATATCTGATGGTTGAGCTAATGGTTGAGCCAATATATGTATTTGAAATCAACTGCATAGGTTGTACATACGAGTGAAATGAGATTTGTAAGGGTTAATTTCAGGCTGACGCTGATAATGTCTCCATCCATTCTTGCTGGACGCAGGTCCTTGTTGTAGTTTTCCATCAGATCACTCAGAAGCCTTTCCTCTTCATTGTGACATAAGATCACTGGAACAAAAACCAGAGAGACAATGCTGGAATAATCCCAACATAATATAATCCCAATCTATACCTATATCATTATTTAATACTCAATCAAAGGCGGCCGTCACACACACAGATATCGTGAGCGATATCGTTAGCGATCACGTGCACGCGCGATCGCTTACAATATCGCTCACATCGCTGGTGAGATGTCACACAGGTAGACTCACCAGCGATGTTGAGCAGCGATATCGCTGGTAACTATGGTACACATCGGGTTACTAGGCGCCGCGTCGCGCTTAGTAACCCGACGTTTACCATAGATACCATCTCCCAGCATAGGCTCAGCCGCTGGGAGATCGTTCATCGTGGTGTCACACACCACGATGAAGCAGATTGAACAAGCGATGATCGCTAGATATGAGCTCCTGCTCTCATATCTGCGATCTAGCGATCAAGCGATTTTACATTGTAAAATCGATTGATTGCACGTAACGATGCACAAACGATATCGCTTAAGCGATCAAAAAGCAGATCGCTTAAACGATATCGTTCAAGATATTGCACTGTGTGACGGCCGCCTAAGGCTAGGGTCACACTTGGGAGCCTGCATCCAGTAACTGGAGGCATTTTTACCAGATCAGGTACCTATATGTACCATCAGGTACTGGATCAGGTTCCCATAGGGTCCATTGTAAAAAAAACTGATCAGGTTTTGCTAAAAAGGCCAAAAAATGTTGCAGACCTTATTAAAACCTGACCTCTCAAAAGCTGGATCCAGTAACTGGATTGCAAACGCAAGTGTGACCCTAGCCTAATATTAATCCCAGGTTTTATTTACAACCTAATTAAAGTGTTATATTATATATACAGTAGAATGAAGCAAACACAGTTCAAATTAGCTTAGGCAGAATGATGGCTCAGTGGTTAGCACTGTATGGTGGCTCAGTGGTCAGCACTGTACAGTGGCTCAGTGGTTAGCACTGTATGGTGGCTCAGTGGTTAGCACTGTATGGTGGCTCAGTGGTCAGCACTGTACAGTGGCTCAGTGGTTAGCACTGTATGGTGGCTCAGTGGTTAGCACTGTATGGTGGCTCAGTGATTAGCACTGTATGGTGGCTCAGTGGTTAGCACAGTATGGTGGCTCAGTGGTTAGCACTGTATATGGTGGCTCAGTGATTAGCACTGTACGGTGGCTGAGTGGTTAGCACTGTATGGCGGCTCAGTGGTTAGCACTGTATATGGTGGCTCAGTGGTTAGCACTGTACGGTGGCTCAGTGGTTAGCACTGTATATGGTGGCTCAGTGGTTAGCACTGTATATGGTGGCTCAGTGATTAGCACTGTATGGTGGCTCAGTGGTAAGCACTGTATGGTGGTTCAGTGGTTAACACTGTATATGGTGGCTCAGTGGTTAGCAATGTACACTGTGGCTCAGTGGTTAGCACTGTATATGGTGGCTCAGTGGTTAGCACTGTATGGTGGCTCAGTGGTTAGCACTGTATGGTGGTTCAGTGGTTAGCACTGTACATGGTGGCTCAGTGGTTAGCACTGTATGGTGGCTCAGTGGTTAGCACTGTATGGTGGCTCAGTGGTTAGCACTGTATATGGTGGCTCAGTGGTTAGCACTGTATGGTGGCTCAGTGGTTAGCACAGTATGGTGGCTCAGTGGTTAGCACTGTATGATGGCTCAGTGGTTAGCACTGTATGGTGGCTCAGTGGTTAGCATTGTATGGTGCTCAGTGATTAGCACTGTATGGTGGCTCAGTGGTTAGCACTGTATGGTGGTTCAGTGGTTAGCACTGTATGGTGGCTCAGTGGTTAGCACAGTATATGGTGGCTCAGTGGTTAGCACTGTATATGGTGGTTCAGTGGTTAGCACTGTATGGTGGCTCAGTGGTTAGCACTGTATGGTGGCTCAGTGGTTAGCACTGTATATGGTGGCTCAGTGGTTAGCACTGTATATGGTGGTTCAGTGGTTAGCACTGTATGGTGGCTCAGTGGTTAGCACTGTATGGTGGCTCAGTGGTTAGCACTGTATGGTGGTTCAGTGGTTAGCACTGTATGGTGGCTCAGTGATTAGCACTGTATGGTGGTTCAGTGGTTAGCACTGTATATAGTGGCTCAGTGGTTAGCACTGTATATGGTAGCTCAGTGGTTAGCACTGTATATGGTGGCTCAGTGGTTAGCACTGTATATGGTGTCTCATTGGTTAGCACTGTATGGTGGCTCAGTGGTTAGCACTGTACGGTGGCTCAGTAGTTAGCACTGTATATGGTGGCTCAGTGGTTAGCACTGTATATGGTGGCTCAGTGGTTAGCACTGTATATGGTGGCTCAGTGGTTAGCACTGTATATGGTGGCTCAGTGGTTAGCACTGTATGGTGGCTCAGTGGTTAGCACTGTATGGTGGCTCAGTAGTTAGCACTGTATATGGTGGCTCAGTGGTTAGCACTGTATGGTGGCTCAGTAGTTAGCACTGTTGCTTTGTGGAGCTGGGGCCTGGATTCAAATCCCACCAAGTACAACATCTGCAAGGAGTTTGTATGTTTTCCCTGTGTTTGCCTGGGTTTCCTCCCACACTCCAAAGACATACCAATAGAGAATTTAAATGTGAGCCCCAATAAGGACAGTGATGATAATGTCTGTACAGTGCTGTGGAATATCATAGTTCTATATGTATAATAACTGTTGTTTTTTTTCTACCAGTGTTTGTCATTTCAGATGAAGGTAGTAGAGAAAAGCAAACATGGAGTTCACTTGAACTCTGTCTCTGGGTCCTAAGACTCTGTCAGAGGTTCCCCTCATAGGAAGCTGTACACAAAAACGTGCATCAGGGATGCTTCTTTTGGCTGCCATCAGATTACATAGCCCTCTATGCTCTTTCTTTGTAACATCTATGGACTATAGAAGTGCTCATTTCAATTCTTGCGTCTTTACTTGTACTCATATTAGCTCTTATACTTTATTATACATGATCTAATGTAATTTTACTGCACTGCCTTCTTTGATGAGTTTTCAGATGACCTATTTGATCATGGCTCCATATTGATCATCATCTTTGACCTTATTTATCGGTCCTCCTCTCTACACTTCAGCACTTTTTCAGATATCCATTTGTGATTATTTTCATTTTTTGAGGCTTAACCCCTGTTGGTTTGACCCTTTTTCCACTACCACCATTCTTCATGTAGGATATTTTATCCACAAAATAAACTTTGTTCATTATTTAACACTTGCTGGAAAGTCTCATTCTGTATAGTGTTTAGTGGTTAACCCTTTCTATACTTCTCTGTAGGATATTTCCATCTACTGATGATATGATCTATACATATGGAATAGCATCTATTTTATGTGCTGTATGTATAGAAAATCTGTTTCAACTGTATTTTATTTTGTTTCAGGTGTTCCTGTGTGGCATTGCTTTATCTGACACTGTCCATATTCAATGTTTTCTATATTGGTAATTTGTTCAGTAAAGAGATTTATTATATGCTTTGCTAAATACTTGTATATTTGTATTGGATTTTAATTAAAGGGGTTGTCTGGGCTTTTGCTATAATTCATGTGTGGATCTAGGCTGCAAAATGTTGATAGTTTGTAATATACATTCTGTCAACATTTTGCATAGTTACCTAGATATCACCTATTTGCGGCAGCCAGGGAACGTCTATGGAGCGTGTTTGTGCTGGAGCAGCATGTAAATGGGAAACCTAGTCTTTTCTCCCAGTCTCCTACAAACACGCCCCCTCCCCTAGTCTACACTATGCCCGGCCATCCCCAGGATCCTGCAGGTCCTCCTCAGCCCCTAATGTCACCACCCACCCCCTATACACAGCGATCATCTGCTTCACTGACACACTATGCCGAATCTGCAGCTGTGAAGGTGATTCAGCACACTGTCAGTGCAGCGGGGACTGCTGTATGTGTGTGCACTCACCCTGTGGTCTCTGTGCAGGGGAGTCGAAGATCCCAGCTCAGGACTCTATGCAGGGAGCCAAGGTCCACAGTCCCGGAACTCTGTGCAGGGGAGCTGAGGTCCACATCCTGTGATTCTGTGCAGTGGAGCCGAGGTCCACATCCCTGGGATTCTTGTGCAGGGGAGTCCAAGGTCAGCAGCCTGGAACCTGTGCACAGTGTGGAGCCCGATGCTTCTATCCATACATCTGGTAGCATAGAGCGGGGCACAAAGCCGGTGGAGCCTCAGCCACCGCTCTATGGTATGAGAGGTATGCAGAGAAGCTTCTGGCTCCACAGCCACACAGTCCTGGGCTGTGGACCTTGGCTCCAGGGCACAGAGACTACACGGTGAGCGCACACACATACAGCGGTCCCCACTGCACTGACAGGGTGCCGAATCATCTAAGCTAGCTTCATACCACGGTTTTTGGAAACAGGTTCTGTCCGTTTGAACCAGACCGAACCTGATCCGGTTTTGCCTCCATTGTATCCCTATGGTGCCGGATTGGTCATATTTGGCCATAAGGTTTTGTGTATTCTGTGCCTGATCCGGTTTTGGCCAGTTTTTTCACCATGCACAAAATCTGAGACTGCAGTGGTTTTGGGCTCCGGTGAAAAAATCGGATGAAATAGGACAATCACGGACCCGGTGCGATCCTGCGCCTATAACATGTTAGTCTATGGACGCCGGATCCGTGGAAAAAAATGATTATTTCCCGGATGCGATTTTTTTTTGCACAGGCCTGCTCAGAAATCGTGCCATCCAAACTTCAGCACCATGGACAGTAGTATTTCATGCACAGGCTGTGAATTCAGCACCTAGGACAGCGGCAGAGCAGAAACAGGCAGACTTCAGCACCATGGACAGCAGCAGAAAAGGAATCCTGCAAAAAACAGGATCCGGGACCATATTTGGCCACACTTTTCTACACATCTGGTCCTGTCAGGGTGATCCTGCTAAAAACAGGATCCACCTTGACAGACAAAAACTGTGGTGTGAAGCCAGCCTAAGACGTATGCATAGACTGGGTTCACATGATTGTATTTTCTCCATCCAGAAAAATGTTCTGATTATATCAATTAGGTTATGATCCAAGTTGGAGCAAAGTGGGATCTATTTTTCTCAAATATGGAGAGAAAAAAAAAGTCTCTCCACCTTCTCCATTCTGTCAATATGTGAAAAAGGGATCACACTTGGTTGTGGGGTCAGATTATTTTCAAGGATCTATAGCAATGTTTCCCAAACTCCAGTCCTCACGGCCCCCAACAGGTTATGTTTTCAGAATTTCCTTAGTATTACACAGGTTCCATTACTGTCCAATCCTAAGGAAATCCTGAAACATAACCTGTTTGGGGCCATGAGGATTGGAGTTTGGGAAACACTGCTCTATAGACTTGAATGGCCTAGTGCCATTTGATTTCAGGAGGCTTAACATTCATGTTGCGATTTTTTCCTTAAAATCGGATATGTGCACCGCTTCATTAATTAACATTGGTCACAATGCAATTTTATTTTTGGATAGCACTGGGACCAAAAACATGGTCGTCATCAAGAGGCTATACTCTAAGACCAGGGTTACTCAAACTAGTTCTACAGGTGCTTGATTAGGCAACCCAAAAAAAGCCTGGGCCAAAGTCTATACATTAAGAGTCCATATCTCAATAAGGGCCACGTCACACACACAGATAATTGTGCAGAGATTGTTCGCAGATCTCTGGTTGCAGTGAAATCATGGACAGATTGTCCCATTTTGGGCTGTATACAAATGGAACAATGTGTCCATGATTTCACTGCAACCAGAGATCTGCGAACAATATCTGCACAAATATCTGTGTGTGTGACGTGGCCCTTTAAGATATCACAAAATGTTCTTTATTTTTCCTCCTAAATCCACTATTACATTATAATACCCAGGGCAGACTGGCCCAGGTGGCAGGGGCAAGTGCCCCCTGGGCTGCTGGTATAGCCCTCATCTAGGGCCGCCCTCCCCACAAATTGGCAGGCCAGCGGCCCTTTACGGCTGGCGTTGTGAAAGCACAGGCGAGTGACCAGGAAAAATCTCTGACAGCACCCAAAGGACCACCAAAAATCTCTGACAGCAAACCCCCCACCCCGGACCACCTAAAATCTCTGACAGCACCCCCCCTGGTCCTCACCTAAGGGCTGGCATAAGAAGCCTGCCACCCGAAGTTTGAATCCCCAGTCAGCCCCTGATAATACCTATGAGATGAGTCAATTATGCTTGCAAACTTAAGATTTCTGTAGCCATAGAAAGAACTGTTCAGCCTTTGGTCATTTGTATGATAATTGCCACTACCAACAACTCGAACTAACAGTTTGAGGAACTCTGCTTTATTTTATTGCTGACATGATCTATTTGCCTTCCATGAAATATTTCAGACAGATCAAGCATTACGAGAGCTTAGCTGTGCTAACAAGCTGTCTAAGGCTTTATTCACACATCCGTGTTGGCACTAGCAAGAAAAAAAATTAAGAGTATATCATCGCTGAAGATCTGTTTTTCTGTTTGCAATCAGGATGTTAACTTTTAACAATTACCAGACCTATTTTCTTGAATTGCAATTCAAACCAGAGTAAGACATATCTCACTCTCTATCTCTTTTATGAAGACCATAGGTTGTAAAATAAAGGAAAGTTAAATATCTCCATAGAAAAAAAATATAATATACTGTATATTAATATATTTATTCATATATATAGTGCTATTAATTCCATAGCACTCTACATACATTTTTGCAACACTGTCCCCACTGGGGCTCACAATCTAAACATCCTATTAGTCTGTCTTTCAAGTGTGGGAGGAAACCCATGCAAACACGAAGAGAACATACAAACTCCTTGCAGATGTTATCCTTGGTGAGAATTGAACCCAGGAACCCAGTGCTGCAAGGCTGCAGTGCTAACCACTGAGCCACCGTGCCACCCACTGAGCCACTGTGCCGCCCACTGTATGGAATTTTTTTTTTTTATATAACACCAACATATTCTGCATCACTTTACAATTCAGAGGTTCATGTACAAACAGACTTAAGTAATAGTTATAAAAAATACAATAAAGCAAAAATAATGATGACCCTTTGTGGGAGTGGCAGTTTTAGAAGTGCCTAAAACTGTGTAAATTATGGGTAGTCCTAATTTCTTTGAGTTGAGCATTCCGAAGAATTGGTGCAGCTCACGAGAAGTCTTGGAGCCAGGAGTGGGAGGTTTGGATTATTGGTGATGTTAGTCGAAAGTTGCTTGTGGATCATAGAGAATGGGCAGGGTGATAGACAGAGATGAGGAAAGAGATATAAGGGGGTGCTGTGAAGAGCTTTGTGGGTGAGAACAAGCAATTTAAATTGGATACTAAAATATAGGCAACCAGGGCAATGACTGGCACAGAGCGGATGCGTCCAAGTGACAATTAACTAGATAAGTGACCTTGGGTGCTGAATTAAGGATGGACTGGAGATGGGAAAGTCTAGTGAGTGGGAGGCCAATTAATAGTGAATTACAATAATCAAGGCAGGAGTGGATCAGGGCCATAGTGAGGATTTTCCTTGTTTCCATGGTGAGAAAGGGGCGGATTCTTGAGATGTTCTTCAGGAGTCTACTGCCTGTTACCGTGGTGCCGCACAGTGAGAGGAAGATGTCAAATTTAGTTAGGTTAGAGCAGCGGGTCCCCAATCGGACCAGACTGTGGGGGTCTCTGTGCCGGTCTGCGCTGCCACAGAGCATGACACACAGTGTGCTCTGCTGTGGCTCAGAACGGTGGCTACTGCTGCCCACCTCCCTGAGTGAGATGTCACTGCCCACCTGCACCTGCAGCATTATGGCGTCTCTGCTCTATTCCTCAGCTGTGGGCGTAGATATACAAGTGGAGCAGTCGGCCAGTCACGGTGCAGCAGCCGGGCCCTGATTGGCTAGTAGTTGCTGCGCTGTGATTGGCCTGGCTGCTTTACTGTGATTGGCCGATGGCTCCGCTCATACATATATGCCCACAGCTGAGGAAGAGAAAGAGATCAGAGGTGCAGTAATGCTGCGGGGAGGGGGGGGCGCATCGGTGAGCAAAAGGTGTGTGTGTGTGTGTATGGGTGCTGCATGGGGATGATGATGGGGGCCATAGTATTGGGGGCTGCATGGAGATGGTGGGGGCTGCAAGAAGAGGATGGTGGAGGCTGCAAGAGGAGGAGGACGATGGGGGCTGCAAGAGGAGGAGGTCAGTGGGGGCTGCAAGAGGAGGAGGACGGTGGGGGCTTCAAGAGGAGGACGGTGGGGGCTGCAAGAGGAGGAGGATGGTGGGGGCTACAAGAGGAGGAGGACAGTGGAGGCTGCAAGAGTAGGAGGGCGGTGGGGTTGCAAGAGGAGGAGTATGGTGGGGGCTGCAAGAGGAGGACAGTGGGGCTGCAAGAGGAGGACGGTGGAAGTTGCTGTAAGAGGAGACTGGTGGGGCTGTAAGAGGAGGAGGACAGTGGGGGCTGCAAGAGGAGGAGGATGGTGGGGGCTGCAAGAGAAGGAGGATGGTGGGGGCTGCAAGAGGACGACGGTGGGGGCTACAAGAGAAGGAGGATGGTGGGGGATGCAGAGGAGGAGGACAGTGGGGCTGCAAGGGGATGATGGGATACCAAATTGGGGGCTGCAAGGGGATGGGAAAAAAAGACATCCCCTAAAAATAAGACGTAACGCATCTTTCGGGGAAACAGGGTACTAAATTCCAATCCTTCTCCATAGCCCCGCCCCATATGAACAAAGCTCACCCCCCTCCCCACCAGGCCTCAGAAAAATGGTCTTGCATGAAGCCGGTCCCTGATGCAAAAAAGGTTGGGGACCACGGGTTAGAGGACGGCAGAAGCAGAAGAAGGTCAATTTTGGAAAGGTTGGGTTTTAGATAGAGAGCATAGATGATCTTGGAAACTGCAGTTAGGCAGCCACTGGTGTTGTGTAGTTCAGCGGTGGTAAGGTCAGGGGATGAAATCTATAGTTGTGTGTCATCAGCATAAAGATGGTACTGGAAGTAAAATTTGCTGATGGTCTGTCCAATTGGGGATAGGTAGAGAGAGACGTGGAGAGGGCTAAGGGTTGAACCTCGAAGGACCACAATATTGCTAGTAAGAGGAGAGGAGGAGAAGCCAGCAAATAATACACTGAAGAAGCAGTCAGAAAAATAGGAAGAAAACCTGGAGACAGCCGTATTCTTTATGCCGATTGAGTGGAGCATAATGTGTAGGAGATGGTGGTCAATGATGTCGAAAGCTACAGAGAAGTCAAGATGAATATGCAGAAAGTCACCATTATGTTTTGTTAACAAAAGGTCATTGGTCACTTTGATGAGGGCAGTTTCTGTAGAGTGTAGCGGGCAGAAACCAGACAATAATGGATCTAGAAGAGAGTGAGTGGAGAGGTAACTGGTAAACTTGGAGTAGATCAGGCACTCCAATAGTTTAGAGATGAAGGGATAGTTGGAGACTGGTCTTTAGTTATTTTGTAGAATGGGTCAAGAGAGATTTTATTTAGTAATGGTGTAATGATAGAGTGTTTGAAGGAAGAGGGGAAAATACCAGAATAGAGGTAGAGATTAAAGATTTTAGTTAGGTGAGTAGTGATGACCAGAGAGAGAGAGAGACTGAAGTAGGTGTGAGGTAATGGGGTTAGTGGTGCATATAGTAATATAGAGGAAGAAAGGAGCCTGGATAATTCTTGCTCTGTGACTAAGTCAAATGTGGAGAGTGAGCCAGATGAGATGTAGGAGGGATAGGAGTGACGTCGCTCGGAGGCTGGTGCTGATTTCCTGACAGATATTTTCTATCTTTTCTGATTTGCCGCTTTTACCCAATAAATACTATTTTATAGAAAAAAAAACATTTTTTTTATTGCTTTATTCTTTCTGAGAGCTATAGCTGTATTTTTATTATTTCACTGATAGAGGTGTTTGGTGGCTTGTCTTTTGTGGGACGAGATGACATTTTTAGTGCTACCATTTTTATTTATATATGACTTTTTATTCCACTTTATTTGTCAGCTGTATGAGGAAAATACATATTTTCTGCGACTTTTTTTTTACAGGAAAGAGCAAATAAATTCCAGCGGAATGATTCTTAATGGCAGTTTAAAATCCTTTTATTTCTGTATTATTAAAAAAAATTCTTCCTTCAAGAGGTTTCCTCTTTGTTAAGCAGTGGAAACGTTAGAGAATATAGTGGTATCTGCGCACAGACTATACGTTTTGACCACTCTAGGTTTTCATCTTGGTCATCACTTGGCCTTATTGGATTAAAATCCTGCAGTGCCTGCAAAGTCCCACTGCTCAAGAAGGCACATATGCAGGCTCGTATGAAGTGTGCCAATGAACAGCTTGGTGATTCTCGGAGTGATTGGGAGAAGGTGCTGTGGTCAGATGAGACAAATATTCAACTTTTTTGCATTCACTCAAACGCCTTGTTTGAAGGAAGAGAAATGCTGCCTATGACCCAAAGAACACCATCTCCACTGTCAAGCATGGTGGTGGAAACATTATGTTTTGGGGGTGTTTCTCTGTTAAGAGCACAGGACTACTTCACTGCATCAATGGGACAGTGGATGGAGCCATGTACCGTAAAGTCCTCAGTGACAACTTCCTTCCCTCTGGCAGTACATTAAAATGGGCCATGGCTGGGTCTTCCAGCATGACAAGACCCAAAACATACATCCAAGGCAACAAAGCAGTGGCTCAAAAAGGTAGCACATTAAGGTCATGGAGTGGCCTAGCCAGTCTCCAGACCTTAATCCCGTAGAAAACTTATGAGGAAGCTGAAGCTCCAATCTGCCAAGTGACAGCCTCAAATCTAATGTTTTAAGGCACTTACACACACCACTTGTCTGTCCAACTTCTGAACAACTTACTGTTGCAGTGAAATCATGGACACATTGCTCCATTTGTACACAGCCACAAAATGGAGCATGTGTCCATGATTTCACTGCAACCAGTAAGTTGTTCAGAAGTTGGACAGATAAGTTGGTGTGTGTAAAGTGGCCTTAGAGATGATCTGGAAAGAGGAGTGGACCAAATTTCCTCCTGACATTTGCGCAAACCTCATCATCAACTACAAGGAACGTCTGACTGCTGCGCTTGCCAACAAGGGTTTTGCCACCAAGTATGAAGTCTTGTTTGCCAGAAGGATCAAATTATTTCTCTCTGCAAAATGCAAATAACTTTATATAATTTAGACAATGTGATTTTCTGGATTTTATTTTTGATATTCTATCTCTCATTGGTAAAATTAACCTACTCTTAAAATTATAGACTGTTCATGTTATCGTCAGTGGGCAAACTTCCACAATCAGCAAGGGATCAAATAATTATTTCCTTCATTGTAGATTTTAATCTTGCAAGCAGGGCCCTCACTTTTGATATGTGATGAATTCTGTGTGAATCTGTAATGTTTTATTTTGTTTCTATATGTGTTCTCTGTAAAATGTGGTATTGGCACTGTAGAAATAAAATATATTATTATTATTATTATTATTATTATAAAATCAATAAGTGCAACAATATTCAGTTTCCAACTCCATCACTAGTAAGATATCATTTACTGTATGTTGGGTTGTATGTATGGGGTATAAAATGAGTTCTTATTTGTTTTATATCACAAAAAGCAATCATAATGATAGAGATAAAAATTATTTTTTTAACCCGGTGAAGTATTACCTTAGTTAAGCATTCAGAAATGCAGTACATTAAATTACACAGATTTAATTCATTCCTTTGTTCTAAGAACAGCAATATTAAAGAAGTACAGACTTTCATTCCATTGAATATAGCTAAGAAATCACTTGTAAAAATCTAAGATGCAGAAAACCCTCGAATGTCAGCAGAATTGAAAATACATAGGGGCAGGTAAAGATGTTTTGTCAAAAGCAACTGGTTCAATGTAAGGAAGCCCTAAGGCCACAATTTCTAAACATCAGGGTTTTCTGTATATTAATAATTTCCTTATTAATTATATTCTTTATTTCTATTATTAGCCCCTCATATATAATACAATTTCCAGACATATAAAAGAGCAGCAGATGATGAGGTGAGCGCCTACCTGTGAAGCACAGTGACAGTAACACAAGCACGCTGTCCATGCTTTCATCTCTCGTCCTCCGGGTGAAGTGAATTAAACCTCTCTGCAATGTCTGGAATGGTTATTTTAGGGTCTGAACAGACCTCTGGGACACTATCACCAGCTGTCCCAGGAATAGTCAGCTGTTGATACCAAAGAGGACAAAGGGAAATAACAATGTTCTGCATTACTGAGACTGGTGAGATGATCCGAGAATGACTGGGAATTGTGCTGACAGCGGAGTACTGCATTATATTACAGAAAGTAGTAGTCATGCAGAGAGTATGATCAGAAGTGGACCGGTATAATATTCACCAGGTGTTCGTGAGAGTGATGTCTATTACATTCACACTTTTTAATGACTGAAGGAAAAGTTATCGTAGTCCCTATCAGTGGTGTAACTTCAGGCCCAGGGGCCCTGATGCGAAAGCTCCAACGGGGCCCCCAATTATTGCAAATCTTTAATAGTATTAGTCTTTTTTTGTATAGGACAAATGGACTTTTGGGGCCCCCCTAGGCTGCAGGGCCTGGGTGCGATCGCAACCCCTGCACCTATTGTAGTTACGCCCCTGGTCCCTATTATGTTCCAATTATCTAGAAAGTTTAGAATCATTGTTCTGGGTGACAATATTACGCTGCTCATGAATATCCTGTATAATAGTGAATAAGAATTAGTTCAGGTTAAGTCAAGTGTATGAACAATTGTTTTTCATCCATATTCCATCTGTATGTCATTCTTATGTCTTTTATTTATTTTTTTTTACTTCCGTGTGTCATTCTTTTTTATATATTTTTAAAAATTATCAAGACAAAATACAGTTTCCTATGTTCAAAATTGCAATGTATCCATAAAAAACAGTTGCGATAGGGATGATCATTATGGGATCCATATTTTTAAGCACCCATAAATTTGAGTGGGTGAGTCTCATCCAAACAATGGAAAAAACTAGAACATACTGCAATCTGATCTGAGCAGCGCTATTCAATAACATTGGTTAGTGCATTGTCCGTAAAATATCCAATTTTAACATGGACAGCACCAGTCAATAAAATATCTCCAAGGAATGCTATTGTGGAATCATGGAAGATATAATGTAACAATAGGGTCTCATTATGAAAAAAAGTACTGTATGGCTCTAGTCAGGGGCGTAAATACAATAGATGCAGGGTTTGCGATAGCACTCGCCCCTGAGTTCCTTTGACCTATAGAAATAGACTAATGCTATTCAATATTTGCAATAATAGGGGGCCCCATTGCAGCTTTTGCATTGGGGCCCATGAGCTTCAAGTTATGCCACTGCCTCTAATATAACTTAAGCAGTAATGTTTTAAAGAGAAACTCCGGAAGACAAAACTTTTTAGAACAGTCCCTGCCCTCTTAAAGCAGAACTGTACACTGCAGTTCTAGGATCTATAGATCGCTTATAATTCAATAAAATCATATCTGCTCCTCAGTCCCCCTCTCGTGGGTCCGAGTATTTTAGTCTCATGCTTTTACAGTGACAGGAGGGTTGTCGGGGGAGTGGTTGCTGGGAGCTGCTGGATCATCCTACATTCACAACCCCTCACACTTCTGTATAAAAGGGGGCGTGTCAGGGGGGCATGGCTGCTGCCCCTTTGGTCACAGTACAATCCAGCCCATGATATACATCCTATATGATGTGACAGGGGTGTAAAACAGAGTTAATGACAAGCCGTGATCTCAATCTGTGCATGTACTGCCATTTTACTGGAGCCCACCAGGGGTTAATTTGAGCATGTGCCAATTTTCTGGACAATGCCGAGAGGTAAAAGTGCTACTCCTGTCAAAAGCAGTGCTAGCAAGAAATTTAAAATAATAATAAAACTTTATTTGTATAGCGCCAACATATTCCGCAGCGCTTTACAGTACAATGGTACATATAAGAAAAATATACGGTACAGAATGGTAATGCAGAACAGTAGTTACATACAATAAACATAGAATCAACTTAGGAAATACAATAAAAAGACAAAAAATAAAGGTGACCCTGCTCGAAGGAGCTTACAATCTAAGACGGGATGGGAACACAAAGTACAGGGGCTTATAACAATGAATATCTTATGTCTAAATGACTACTGTTAGGGAGATGGATAGGCCGCCCTGAAGAGGTGTGTTTTTAGGGAGCGTCTGAAGCTGTGCAAGTTGTGGGTGGTCCTAATTTCTTGAGGTAGAGCATTCCAGAGGTTTGGTGCAGCTCGAGAGAAGTCTTGGAGTCAGGAATGGGAGGTTCGTATTAATGCCGATGTTAGTCTGAGGTCGCGTTCAGAGCGAAGGGGACAGGTGGGGTAGTAGACAGAGATGAGGGTGGAGAGGTAATAGGTGCCGCACCATGAATAGCTTTGTGGGTGACAACGAGCAATTTGAATTGAATTCTATAGTGTACGTGTAGCCAATGTAGTGACTGGCACAGAGCAGAAACATCTGAGTAACGGTTTGCTAGATAGGTGATCCTGGCTGCTGCATTGAGGATAGACTGGAGAGGGGAAAGCTTACTGTGGGGGAGGCCAGCCAATAAAGAATTACAGTAGTCAAGGCGGGAATGAATCAGGGCCACGGTGAGGGTATTAGTTGTTTCCATGGTGAGGAAAGGGCGAATTCTGGAGATATTTTTCAGGTGCAAGCGACAGGAGCAGGTGAAAGATTGTATATATGGGGTGAAGGAGAGATCAGTGTCCATCAAAACACCGAGACAGCGAGCCTGCTGACTAGGCGTTATCGTGGTGCCGCACACTGAGAGAGAGATGTCAGGTTTAGGAAGGTTGGCAGAGGGTGGGAGCAGAAGAAGTTCGGTTTTGGAAAGGTTGAGTTTCAGATAGAGAGCGGACATGATATTGGAGACTGCGGTTAGACAGTCATTGGTGTTCTGTATTAGAGCAGGAGTAAGGTCAGGGGCTGAAGTGTATAGTTGTGTGTCATCAGCATAGAGATGGTACTGGAAGCCAAATCTGCTGATGGTTTGTCCGATCGGGGCTGTGTAGAGAGAGAGAAGAGAAGAGGTCCAAGGACTGAACCCTGAGGGACCCCAATAGTGAGGGGAAGAGGGGAGGAAGTGGAGCCAGCGAATGATACACTGAAAGAGCGATCAGAGAGATAACAAGAGAACCAGGAGAGAGCCGTGTCCTTGATGCCAATGGAGTGCAGCATAGCGAGTAGGAGATGGTGGTCAACAGTGTAAAAAGCCGCAGAGAGGTCAAGAAGGATAAGCAGAAAGAGTCTCACACAAATGCAGAGGGGCAATGGCAGAGCTTAAAGGTTGCGTTACACGCGGCAATATTGCATGCAACTTCACTTGCAACTTACACAAGTCTGGAATGGTGGCCCAAAAAAAGTGAAGGAGTCTTGACTTCAATATCACCATAATATCACACCTCCTGGCGACGGGGCTAGAGATGTCGGCGGCGACTGACGGGTGCGCGCACGTTTTTGGCGCCCCACCAGCGTTGCCGTCCCCCATTTACATTGGGCAACATCTCCAGCCCCGCACCAGCGAGCTGATAGGCGGCATCGTCGCCGGGGTGTCTGAAAACCCCAGAGGCGATGCAGGACAATGGGAGCCTATGGCTTCCATCGCCTGACAGGTCGCCGGCGGCCGGTGACATGTGAGCGATGTGTTCACATTGCCCCAGATCGGTCGCCTGGTTTCAGAGCCCCTATGTCGCCCCGTGTGACGGGGCCTTAAGACTCTACTTATAGTCCTACCCCAAAGTAAGTATAACAGGTATATTTTGGCTATACCATTACTTTAACAGGTTGTGATGAAAAGTTCTCTTTAATATCTCCACAATGGAGAGGTAATATATTAATTAAAAAAATGTTTCATTATGCAGTTACAGTACTATTACATCTTGCGTCTGGTTCAACATTAGGGTACCTTTACATGCTGCAACCGCAGGAGACATTTTTGACAGCGATATGTTGCCCTGGAATTATCGCCGTCAATTTGCCTCCCAATTGCGGCGTGTAATTGGGGAATTTGGCGGTGATATATCGCCTCGCCACGGTCGCCTGATTTCAGTGCGTGCTCTGAAATCAGTCGACCGTGGCGATGCAACATATCGCCGCAAAATTCCCCAATTACACGCCGCCATTGGGAAGCTATTTGACGGCGATAATTTCAGGGCGACATATCGCCGTCAAATATGTCTCCCACGGTTGCTGCGTGTAAAGGTACCCTTTGGGTACATTATATATTTTCTTCTTAAACAAACCTTACTGTATATCTTTATTATTCCCACACATACATATATTACTATACACTATAGACCTGCCTACATTTTATATATCTCTGGTGATAAGTGAATCATCGTAATTTTATTCAATTTCACTCCTTATTGATACATACACTTGCACTTTGTCTTCAGCTATACATATGCTGCAGAATCGCTCTGTTTTTAGATGTTAATCATTGAGATAAAATCGCCTCTTGCACTACAGCATAAGTGTATCCTCATACACACTCGTCCTAGCCTGCCTAGTGCGCGTGCGCTTACTCCAGCGACCGCAGCAATGGTTCCCATGGGAACGCGTCTATACGCATCGCTTCCCCGCCTTTCCCTGTGACGCTTCCGGGGGAGGCAACTAGGAAGTGATGTCAGACGCCGAACCAGGAAGCCGCGTTGCTGCGGCGACGGACACAAGCGCCATTATCTGCGCACCTGTCATTTATTTAGCTCCCTATAAATATGCAATACCGGTTATCAGCGGCACCCTCTGGAAGAAGCCGCAGGGCGAAACGCGTCAGGGTGACGGTGCATCTTATCTGGACAGGTAATTATACCAATACTGAGGGGATTAGACATTACTGGACATTGTCCGACCTCAGTACAGAAGGATAATAGGTGGCCGCTTGTAAACCATATAGTTGGTATAACCTTGTGAGAGCAACTAGGTTTCTGACATAGGAAAAGTGGTGCTTTTCTATGTGATAGAGGAGGGATACTGTCTCCCCATAGCAAAATTAACACTTTTTTCTATCTGTGGAAGATTCAAGGTTGATCCCTCTGGGTCAGGATAATCACTGAACATTCCCTTCCCGATATATTGGTCTAATTTTGAAAGGCTCCTCTTTTTGTGCACTTTATACATTGTGTATCACTTGTTGTTTCAATACTTTTTAATATTTTTAATTAATTTTGCAGCAATAAGTTGTTTTTTTACACACTTTTTTTACTAATTATATGGTGTGACGGTTTCTATTAATTGTTTTGACACTGCGTTCATTTAATTAATTTCTTGTGTGAAGATGTGGCACCATTTTTATATATATAATAATTTTTACATATATATATAAAAAAATTTTTATACACTTTTTATTAATTTTCAATTTTTGCACAAAGCACTTTTACACACGGAGCGTCTTTTTTGACCAATATTGGATAGTGGGGTCTGGAGATTGAACTGGTTACCCTGGTTGGTACTAATACATCACTTAAGGAATACCCACGGATGTATACTACTTGAATTATGCAGGTGTTTGATTTATACTGGATGTACAATACTCTCACAGACTGATGGTTTTTATGCTTGTGGCCCCAATCCCTGTTTTAAGATCCGCAACAATCGGAAATAGTTTGATGCATTATTAATGTGGTGTTTTTACAATTGATGATGTTTTATTTATAATCTCTTTGTAATTTTAACTATGTACCAATAAAATTTAATTCAGTTTATACCAAAATTTGGGCTGACAACTCATTTCTTATATAGGTTTTACCCTTTGGGAATGTTGATCCTAAAGCTGTCTACACACAGACCAGTCCTTGACCAGCAGGAAAATATGTTATTACGCATGCATATAATAGTCGAGATTGTGATGACAGTTGATTTGATCTCCCTCAGTGATACATTCTGTTTACATGATATGATGGTCACGCCGAACACACTGACAAAAAGGATATCTGAAATGCTTTACACCACCAATATGATTTTAGATCATGACTTTGTCCTTTATTTAGTGCTTTTTCAGGGGAATAATGGAGCAGATCTGCCTGAAAAAGATGTATGCACATACTCTTATGGTACCTTTACACGCCGCCACTGCAGGATGGATACCAACGGCTACTTCACGTGCACGAGCACGCCCAAACGGTTACCAACGGGAAACGCCCCCTCTTTACACGCCGCCACAAGGTGCGCTACGCTACGCTACATCTACATCTAGATACATCGCCGGGTGTCTCAAGTAGCCATCTGTAGCTCATTTACACACCGCTACAACCAGCTACTATGGGCGTACCTGGTGCAGCAGGGACAGCACATAGGTGTGCTCCAATTGTGGATTACGAGACGTCCGTACGCTGATAGGAGAAAGCAAAAATACCATGATTGGACAGGCATCGCAGGAGGCAGATTAATACTTGACGCTCGAGCAATTGTGCAGTGTGACTCGTCAGCTCTTTAAATAAGCCGCCCTGTGCGGCGACAACCAATCGCAATGCAGGAGCTTCCTCCAATGATCGCTGAAGGGGGCGCGGAAACCCGGAGCCTGTGTCACGCCCCAGCTACATAGCATGGTGTAGAAACAACCCTTCTGTTCCTTCTTTACACGCCGATACAGCTCGCTACAATCGGCTTTGTTGCCATCTGTTTAAGGGCAGTGCACGGATACAGATGTATCTGTAGCCGGCTGTGTCGTCCCGTCTTCAGACGCCGCTACTACGGGCGATATTGGCGCGACAAGCTACATTTGTAGCCTGTAGCGGGTTGTATCCATCCTGCAGTGGCGGCATGTAAAGGTACCATCAGGGTACCTTTACACGCCGCTACTGGAGGATGGATACAACCAGCTACTTCACGTGCACGAGCACGCACAAACGGTTACAAACGGTCAACGCACCATCTTTACACGCCGCCACAAGCTACGCTACATCAATCCCCGGATACACCGCCGGGTGCCATACGTCACCTTCTGTAGCTCACCGTACCTCATTTACACACCGCTACAACCAGCTAATATGGGCGGACCTGGTGCAGCAGGGACAGCACATAGGCGTGCCACAATTGTGGATTACGAGACGTCCGTACGCTGATAGGACAAAGCAAGAAACCCATGATTGGCCAGGCATCGCAGGAGGCTGTTTAATACATGACGCTCGAGCAATTGTGTAGTGTGACTGGTCAGCTCCTTAAATATGCCGCCCTATGCAGCGACTACCAATCGTAACGCAGGAGCTTCCACCAATGATCGCTGAATGGGGGCGGTATCCCGGAGCCTGTGTCACGCCCCAGCTACATACCAGGTACATTGCCTGGTCGACACATCCTTTCTGTTGCTTCTTTACACGCCGATACAGCTCGCTACAATCGCCTGTGTAGCCACCTGTTTCCGGGCAGTGCTCGGAAACAGATGTATCTGTTGCCGGTTGCCTCCTATTGTCTTTACACGCCGCTACTACGAGGTATTTTGACGCTACAAGCTACATTTGTAGCCTGTAGCTGGTTGTATCCACCCGCCAGTAGCGGCGTGTAAAGGGCCCCTTAGGGTACCGTTACACGTCGCAGCATTGCATGCAATTTCACTTGCAATTTGCTGGTTGCAGTGAAATCATGGACACATTGTTCTATTTTGTTGCCATGTACAAATGGAACAATGTGTCCATGATTTCACTGCAACCAGCAAATTGCAAGTGAAATTGCATGCAATGTTGCGACGTGTAACAGTACCCTTAGTCTGACTGAGGCTGGCTTCACACCACAGTGTGATCCCATCCGGGGCTGTCAGGCATGAACCTGACGGCCCCGGACTGGATAAGCACACAGAACTGGAGGGCCAAATGTGCCCTCCGGTCCTGTGTGCAGCCGGATGGCTGTAATTGCAGCCGCAGCTGCTGATTTTTCAAAACCGCAGCTAGCATGGAGCTAGCCGCGGTCCTGAAACAACAGCGGGGTACAGCCGCCGGTATCGGGATCCCGGATCCTCCTGGACTGGGGCAACCTGGCCCCATAGGTTCCCATGTCAGGGAGCACTGGATTGCCCCGGATCCGGGATCCGGCAAATTGGGGAGATTTTTCTCCCTGGACACAAAAAGGTTGCAAGCAACATTTTTGTGTCCGTAAAGAATAAACCGAATTCTCCCGGATTCCACCGCAGAGATGAAACTGGATGGCAGAGAGCTGCCATCCGGGTCCATCCGACCCCATAGGCTACTATGGGGCCAAAAACCGGTCCGGGGCTGTCTGGTTTACACCGGACAGCCCCGGACCGGATCACACCGTGGTGTGAAGCCAGCCTTACCAGTAAGGAGGCGTCACAACTTGAAGTGCCTAGGGCAGCATGAATGCCAAATAGGGCTCTGACTCTATGCAATATATACACTAGTATGCTTGTGCTTTCAGGGACAGGAATCCAGCCACCTCCTTAGGCTAGAAACACATGAGCGTATGAAAAATCTGATCGCTTCTCCTCCAGGAGAGTAGGATGACTAACATCAGTGTGACATATGTGTGACATCCGTGTGGTGTCCCTGTGCAATGCGTTTTTAAGATGGTCTTTCATGCTGTACAAAGTTAGAAAAAGGTATGACTAGGCAGCTGAGGACTGGTATTCTCAGCAGGGTGAGGGCCCGTTGTTTTATGACCCCCCCCCCCACGCTAAAGAATAGCAGCCTTCAGCTGCCCATGAAAATGGCGATTCATTAAAGCGCCATTTCCTGATGCTTTACCAGACTCTTCCAGCAGCCCCGGTGGCGGTTTCATGCTGGGTAATGAGGGGTTAATACCAGCTTTGTATTGCCAGGTGGTATTAAGCCCTGAGATTTTTACTGTCTGGCAAAGTTGGATCCGGCCAGTAAGAATTTCAAAGAAATAGTTAAAAAAGACATAACACAGAGAAAAATCATTTTACTATAAATAAATTATAAATATATTCTAAATATAAACACAGAGACACTTAGTGACCCCATCTTTATTAACCCCTTCTCACCCTCGTACCCCTCCTCAATCCTTGTCTTCTCTCTTCCTGGACACATACAGCTCTGCTACATCAGTGACTGCGGGGAGGAAGAACATGTGCACTCCCCGTGGTCTCTGATCACTGACTGACAGGAGATTGAATTCTGGAAATACAGTTTGACTGCAACAGCCAATCACAGAAGCGCTCACAGAGTGTGAGCATCTGTGATTGGCTGTTGCCGGTAAGTGCAGCGAATCTGCATGAAGCTTAATATGCAGTCCCGAAAGCAGCAGCGGGAGATTGGTAAGCTGTTCTAGCTATTCCTATCATCTTTCTATCTATCTTAGGTTGATTACAAAACGAAAGGTTTGCCAGCTTATCAATAGCAGATTCTCAGCCAAGAAAATTGCAAAACTGCATCAAGTGAATGCCATGACAGGTGGAAGAATATGAATTGAATTTGGTGTATCTATTCAGAAGCCAAGAGGTTTATGTCCAGGAGTCAACAATTCCACTCATTACAAGGTCTATCAATTCTGGTGCGACAAACACAGCAGTGGAGGGGGTTGTATGCTTCATATTGGTGAGATCACAGACATCCATGCAAGCAATGTGGACGCACATTACACAAGTCTGGAATGGTGGCCCAAAGAAAGTGAAGGAGTCTTGACTTCAATATCACCATAAAGGTACCGTCACACGCGGCAATATTGCTAGCAATTTCACTTGCAATTTGCTGGTTGCAGTGAAATCATGGACACATTGTTCCATTTGTACACGGCAACAAAATAGAACAATGTGTCCTGATTTCACTGCAACCAGCAAATTGCAAGTGAAATTGCAAGTAATATTGCCGCGTGTGACGGTACCTTAAGAAATAGGAGAAATATGGAAGATATAATGCCTTGCCAATCAACTGTATTATATCTGGTCTGAGATCATAGACCCTCCATTCAAAGTCTGAATCCGAGATAGGACATCTGGGTCAGCAGGTGGTATAGCTGCAAAGCTTCAAGTCTTGAAAGGTCACACCTTCAGCAGCAGATAACTGGGACAAAAGCTTTCTAGCAGCCCCTGCTGGAGAGTCCAAGCTACACAGACATTTTTTAAGCTGGTTTCACATTGCGATTTTTTCCTGTTCGTGGGGATCCTACTTTTTGCAGGACCCCACAGACTGGAAAAGGACCGCATCGGAGGTGACCTCCGGATGCCATTTCTGTGTCCGGGTCTGTGATTTTCACGGATCCGGACACAGAAAGCCTGAGCCTGCAAAATGCAGACAAGCCGGGCACTTTCACTCCTGCAATATATATATATATATACATTGTGGGAGTGACCCAAGGGTTAAACAAAAAAATGAAAAGATACTCACCTCTCCGGCGTGTGTCCCGCGCCATCTAGCTCCTGGGGCTTAAGGAACTGGCTTTGCTTGGCAACCCGATCAGCTGATGCGGTCATATGACCGCATCAGGTGCTCGGGTTGCCACGCAACGCCAGGTCCTTAAGCCCCTGGAGCTAGATGGTGCGGGACACACGCCGGAGAAGTGAGAATGTTTTTTTTATTTTAACCCTTTGTTAGTTGATTTCACTTCCGCAATTTATGTATATACATTGCGGAAGTGAAATTAAAGGGGAACAGAGCAGTTTTAGGGTACTGAGCATGCTCAGTACTCTAAAATCGGGTCCGAGAAATGATCCGATGTTTTCCCAGACCTGTGCTCCATAGGCCCCCATGTTATTTGCCACGGATCGTGTCGGATCCAATTCAGTCAGGGGAGATGGGCCAGGGAATTGGCCAGGGGGCCGCACGGAACTGTGCAACCCCCTCTCCTAGGTTGCGGTCCACTCCTCTGGTTTGCATAGCAAAGCTGAGCTACTGCTAGCTTCGGTACCAGCAAACCGGCTGTAGATGGGCACGGGATGATTTTCAGCCCGCATGTTGATGCCCGTTGAGCGGTTGTTAAGGCACCGGGAATAATGGTGCTCAACCGGGGTGATGACAGGGAGATGGGCCAGGGAATTGGCGAGGGGGCCGCACGGAACTGTGCAACCCCCTCTCCTAGGTTGCAGAGCTGGAGAACTTGCTTCCTTCTGCTACGTTGCTGTTACGACTTCTCTTCTCACTCTACCAGGACCTTATTGGCTCTCTATGCTAGGTGATGCATGTAGGGTATGGATCTCTGAGTTAACTGTGTGACTGCTGAGTCAGAGAATATTGCTGCTGCTGTTTTGGCTGCAATACCCTCCTGTGACACACTCGTTGCGGGGTGCCACACCAGCGTCAGCACCCGGCATACCCGGGCAAGTGCCAGGGCCCTGAACAGCTGGGGGGCCCACTGGCCATCAGGGACAGGCAGCCCTGACAGCCAGGGGCCCATTAGGGACAGACAGCCCTGTTAACAAGGGGCACATCAGGCAGTCTCTGCAAGGAGCTGAGTGCTCAGCTGAGCTCCCAGTGCACATGGCTAATTTGCATGTGATGCAGATTAGCCATGTGCTGGCTCCAGGGAGCAGTGGAGCTTCCTCCTTTGCCTATTGTAGCAGAGTGATGTCACCCTGCGACCTCATCACACTGCTGCAGGAAGGAGGAAGCTCCACAGTCCCGGGAGCCTGCTGCTATAAGGATGTGGTGGGTAAGCATCTGAGGAGGACACAGCCCTGGGGAAGCGGATGGAAGGTGAGTATAATAAGTTTTTTTTTTTCTACTGTGAGCAGCAGGATGGGGGATTATATCTACCATGGAGGCTGTGCTAACTGTATATAGAGGCTGTGCTGACTGTGTATACAGGCTGTGCTGAATGTATATAGAGGCTGTTCTGACTGTATATAGAAGCTGTGCTGACTGTATATACAGGCTGTGCTGACTGTATATAGAGGCTGTGCTGACTATATAGAGGTTGTGCTGACTGTATTTAGAGGCTGTGCTGGGGTATATAGAGGCTGTTCTGACTGTATATAGAGGCTGTGCTGACTTTATATAGAGGCTGTGCTGATTGTATATAGAGGTTGTGCTGACGTGTATATAGAGGCTGTGCTGACTGTATATAGAGGCTGTGCTGACTATTTAGAGGCTGTGTTGGGGTATATAGAGGCTGTGCTGACTGTATATAGGGGCTGTGCTGACTGTATATAGAGGCTGTGCTGACTGTATATAGAGGCTGTGCTGACTGTATATAGAGGCTGTAATGGGGTATATAGAGGCTGTGCTGACTGTATATAGAGGCTGTGCTGACTTTATATAGAGGTTGTGCTGACTGTTTATAGAAGCTGTGCTGACTGTATATAGAGGATGTGCTGGGGTATATAGAGGCTGTGCTGGGGTATATAGAGGCTGTGCTGACTGTTTATAGAGGCTGTGCTAGGGAATATAGAAGCTGTGCTGACTGTATATAGAGGCTGTACTGGGATATATGCAGGCTGTGCTGACTGCATATAGAGGCTGTGCTGACTGTATATAGAAGCTGTGCTGACTGTATATAGAGGCTGTACTGGGATATATGCAGGCTGTGCTGACTGCATATAGAGGCTGTGCTGACTGTATATAGAGGCTGTGCTGACTGTATATAGAGGCTATGCTTGGGTATACAGAGGCTGTGCTGGGGTATATAAAGGCTGTGCTGGGGTATACAGAGGCTGTGCTGGCGGTATACGGAGGCTGTGCTGCCTGTATATGGAGGCTGTGCTGGGGTATACGGACGATGCTGCTGAGATATATGGAGACTGCTGTTGTGCTGTATACATAATATGGAAGCTGTGTTGAGCTATATATACTATTTGGAGGCTGTGCTTGGCTGCCACAGCTTCCAAATAATATATACAGCCCGTAACAGCCTCCAAATAGTATATATAGCCCAGCACAGCTTCCATATTATATATACAGCCCAGCACAGCTTCCAAATAGTATATATAGCCCAGCACAGCCTCCAAATGATATATACAGCCCGCAGCCTATATATTATATATACAGCCCGGCAGTCTCCATATTATATATACAACCCTGAGCAGCCTCTATATTATATATACAGCCCACCCAGGAGCCTCTATATTACATATACACAGCCTGCATCTTCTATATTATATTCATGACTCATAGTAAAATGTTAAAGGGGCCCACTGAGACTGTTTCGCCCGGGGCCCACAAAAACCTGGAGCCGGCCCTGCCTACATCAATTGTATTTCCGGGACCACGGGGCAGGTCGTAACAGCTCCTGGGTCTTGATTCTTTCTAGCAGCTTGGGGTGGGGAGATACATAGAACGGCTAGTAGAAATAAGGTAGTGAAATTATATTTGCTTTCCAAGTTTAATGGGGACCTGACTGGATCTGATTGCACCATAACCACCTCTCTATGACCTCCCATTGAGAAGTTATGACCAAAGGCTGTTAAACGCAGCACAAATGATCATCTCCTGTGAACACCAGACCTCAGCCAGTGTTCACAGTAAATTTGTCATAATAATGACAGGGGTCATCAGCTATAGAAATGAGAAAAATGGCACTCACCAGATCTTGCCTCATAAAAATCCTCTTTATTTCATCTTCTTAAAATTACATGCAGTGTCAGGTGGACAAGCGCAGTATAGTACCTGATTCTTATGAGGCAATATCTGGTGAGTGCCATTTTTCTTCATTTCTACATGTGGATATGCCTTCTGGAAGAAGCATAACCAGTATGCTGTTTTTTCACTCACAACACTCTATACCATGTCTGTATGTATGCTTTTTGTAAAACAGATTGGTGCAGAACTTTTTTCTACTTTTTGATGCAAGGGATCATCAGTTGACCTTGACTTTCATGACAATCCATCAGTGCCCCGCAAAAGCTTCATGAGGCCGCCAATGGTAGCAGAAAATGGTGTTATCCCCACTGACACATGCTAAGTTACGCTGTCAACATTTAACAGCGCAATTCAACTAGTTAACAGTAGCGGGTGGATCTCCACTCTGCCCCTGCTGTTAGAGGCATATGTCAGCTGATCAGATCAGACGACATGTGCAGGGGAAGATGTAGGCTTAGTGTGTGAGCCCACAACGAAACAGGGAACATGATCCATGACGAAAAGACACATCACAGGTCATGAAAGGATTAAGGGTTGGAGGAAGTTTTTTCTCATCTTGTTTTAATTGTGCCTTAAGAACATATCATTATACCTGGAAATAATGCTTTTATATATATATATATATATATATACACTATACAGACCAAGAGTTTGTACACACGTACTCTTTGAATGAGTTTTCTGTATTTTCATGACGATGAAAATTGTAGATTCACACTGAAGGCATCAAAACTATGAATTAAACATGTGGAATTATATACTTAACATAAAAGTGTGAAACAACTGAAAATATGTCTTATATTCTAGGTTTCTTCAAAGTAGCCACCTTTTGCTTTGATTACTGCTTTGCACACTCTTGGCATTCTCTTGATGAGCTTCAAGAGGTAGTCACCAGAAATGGTCTTTCAAAAGTCTTGAAGGAGTTCCCAGGGATGCTTAGCACTTGTTGGCCCTTTTGCCTTCGCTGTGCAGTCCAGCTCACCCCAAACCATCTCAATTGGGTTCAGGTCGGGTAACTGTGGAGGCCAGGTCATCTGACGTAGCACCCCATCACCATCACATCTCCTCCTCCATGCTTCACGTTGTGAACCAGGCATGTAGAGTCCATCCGTTCACCTTTAATGCGTCGCACAAAGACACGGTGGCTGGAACCAGAGATCTAAAATTTGGACTCATCAGACCAAAGCACAGATTTCTACTGGTTTAATGTCAATTCCTTGTGTTCTTTAGCCCAAATAAGTCTCTTTTGCTTGTTGCCTGTCCTTAGCAGTGGTTTCCCAGCAGCTATTTTACCATGAAGGCCTGCTGCACAAAGTCTTCTCTTAACAGTTGTTGTAGAGATGTGCCTGCTGCTAGAACTCTGTGTGGCATTGACCTGGTCTCTAATCTGAGCTGCTGTTAACCTACGATTTCTGAGGCTGGTGACTCGGATGAACTTATCCTCCGCAGCAGAGGTGACTCTAGGTCTTCCTTTCCTGGGACAGTCCTCATGTGAGCCAGTTTCTTTGTAGCGCTTGATGGTTTTTGCAACTGCACTTGGGGACACTTTCAAAGTTTTCCCAATTTTTCGGACTGACTCACCTTCATTTCTTAAAGTAATGATGGCCACTCGTTTTTCTTTACTTAGCTGCCTTTTTCTTGCCATAATACAAATTCTAACAGTCTATTCAGTAGGACTATCAGCTGTGTATCCACCAGACATCTGCACAACACAACTCATGGTATCAATCCCATTTATAAGACAAGAAATCCCACTTATTAAACCTGACGGGGCACACCTGTGAAGTGAAAACAATTTCCAGTGACTACCTCTTGAAGCTCATCAAGAGCAAAAGGTGGCTACTTTCACACTATTTTGTTAAGTATATAATTCCACATGTGTTAATTCATAGTTTTGATGCCTTCAGTGTGAATTGACAATTTTCATAGTCATGAAAATACAGAAAACTCTTTGAATGAGAAGGTGTGTCCAAACTTTTGGCCTGTACTGTATGTATATATAGTGTTGATAAACTAACTATGCAGTGCGGCGTGGTATTCTTATACGTACTAATGCACATCCGGTCTGGTTAGATTGGAGAACAGTTGTGAGAACTGCGGAAAACAGCACATGGCGCTGCAGTGGCGACCTTCTTAAGTGGGACATGACAGGAGTGGGCATGAAGTGGGCATATCACCTACTGGCAAGTGTTATTCATTGCATAGTCACTCCATCAACACCTCGTACATATATATATATATATATATATATACAGTGCTTTTTTTTTTATAAATGAATACTTGCCAGTACCGAGGTCAGGAGCGGGGGGGGGTTCTATCAGGCTTTGATGTTACATCAATTACTTTATTTTTGTTAGCCATTAAAAGGTATCACAACTACAGGATAAATATTTTGTTTCTCTCACTGAGAGCAATCATACCATTGTCCACAGTGAAACGAGTACTGTATCAACATGGGCTGAAAGGCCACACTGCCAGGAAGAAGCCATTACTCCTGTGGTCTGACGAAACTAAAATTGAACTGTTGGGCCATAATCACGATTGGTACTTTTGGAAGAAAAAGGGAGAATCTTTGAAGCCTAAAAACACATTCCCAACTGGAGGTGGCAGCATGATGTTGTCCAGGTGTTTTGCAGCAGGAGGGACAGGTGCACTTAACAAAATACATGGCATCATGAACAAAGACAATTATGTGGCAATGCTGAGGAAACATCTCAAGACATCAGCCAGGAAGTTAAAGCTTGTACGGAAATGGGTCTTCCAAATGAACAATAACACAAAGCATACTGCTAAACTGGTTACAAAGTGGTTTAAGGATAACAAAGTCAATGTTTTGGAGTGCCCATCACAAAGCCCTGATCTCAATCCTTTTGAAAATTTATGGGCAAAGCTGAAACAGCAGGTGCGCGTAAGGTAACCTACAAACATGGCTCAGTTAGGCTGGGGTCACAGTTGACATGCATTTTTTTAGTGCCTTTTAAAAACGCATGCTTTTTTACATGCGTTTTTCATGTCAGCATGAGTTTTATAAGGTCTCTGATGGCTCCCTGCGTTTTTGGCTGCGTTTTTGAATCTGCACATAAAAATAGTGCTTGTAGTATTTTTTTGAGCGTTTTGAAAAACGCATGCGTTTTCTACAAAAACGCATGCGTTTTTGGATATGCTCCAAAAACGCATGGGACAGTCACACATGCTTTTTGGCTATTAGGGCATGCGTTTTTTAACATGGGGGCCTATGGGTGCGTTTTTTACATGCGTTTTTGAAAACGCAGGTCTCCAAAAATGCATGTGAAAAATGGTACTGTGACCCCAGCCTCACACCAGTTCTGTCAGGAGGAATGGGTTCAAATTCCTACCAACTATTGTGAGAAGCTTGTGGAAGGATATCGAAAACGTTTGACCCAAGTCATGCAGTTTAAGGGCAATGGTATTAAATACTAGTGAAATGTATGTAAACTTGTGACTTTGCAAAAAGTAATAAAAATGCTTAAAACATTCTCTTTCTCTCATTATTGAGGCATTTGGCAAATATAAATAATTATGGTAATCCTAAATAACCTAAAACATGAAAGGTTTATTCTGAATTCATATCAGATAGTGAGAAAAACATGGTTATGTGTCTTTTTAAATATATACAGTATATACTAGATGTGGGCAGGGGTGCACCAAGCCCCTCTGCCGCCTGACCCGCGGCACCGATTACCGGGGGGCCGCCTGAGCCGCGGCACCGGCAGTATTGCCGGCCGCGGCCGTGAGTACCGGGGGGGGGGTGCTGTTGAGCCGTGGGCGCCTTTCTGTCCCTCTCCCCGGGTCGCGCCGCTTACCTGTGGTGCGCTCGGGGTGAGCGGCCGGCGCCATGACAGGGGGAGGCTGCGTGCATGAGGCGCCGCTTCTGCACTGCCGCTCCATCCTGCCGGCTGCCGCCTGAATGACAGGGCTCACCTTGTCCAATGGACGGTGCGGCCCTGGATGTGGGCCCAATGCTATTACATCAGGAGGGCGGTGATGTTATGATAGGGGAGAGCTTTGTGGTGCTGGGAGCAGCGGCTGTCTCCCCGTGCGCTGTTTTCTCACCTCTTCTGCTCTCTACTGTGCTGTCTCCCTGTGTGCTCTGCTCCCTGTATGTAGTCTCTCTCCCTCTGTGCTGTCTTCTCCCCTCTGTGTTGTCTCCTTTGAGCTGCCCCCTGTCCTGTCTTCTCCCCCTGTGTACGTGGGGCACTCTCTGCCCCCATGCTCTCTTTCTGCCCCACTGTGCTCTCTCTGCCCCCTCCTATGCTCTCTTCCTGCCCCCTGTCTGTGCTCTGTTTTTGTCCCACTGTACGCTCTCTGCCCCCTCCTGTGGTCTCTTTTTTCCCCCTCTCTGCTCTCTCTTTTTGACCCACTGTGTGCTCTCTGCCCCCCGTGCTCTCTTTCTGCCCCCCGTGCTTTCTCTGGCCCCCTCTCTCTGACCCCCCTGCGCTCTCTTGCTTCCCCACTGTCCCCCCTGTGCTCTCTTTCTGCTCCCCTTCTCTGCACTTTGTCTGGCTGCAGTGAATTACCTTAGTATTGGAACTGTGGTGATGTGATGGTCATGTGACTGATCACATGACCGTGACATCACCGCAGGTCCTGTAGCCTCCAGTGAGTAACAGGTTAGCGGTGGAGCGGCGGGCAACGACGGCGGGGGTCGCAAGGATGTATGCGGGGTGCTATGGGTGGAGGGAAGGTGGACGTTGTGTGGAGCCTACCGCCACCAAACGGCGCCATATTAGCATACCCATCACTTGGGTTTGCTAATATGGCGCAGCAGACTCCGGTCGGTGTGGTGGATTGTGGGATAGGGTTACAACCTGATGGAACCGGAAGCCACAAAGCAATTATGTAAGTAGGTACATATATTTGGGATATTACCAGGATAGGGGCTATATAAGAGCATAGATGCTATAGACTAGGGTGGATGTGCTACAGTATATACCATTATGATGGACATTAATTACAAGAATGGGGGCTATATACCAGGATGGATGCTATATAGCAGGATGAGGGACATTACCAGAATAGGGGCCATATATTAGGATGGATGCTGTATACCAGGATGAGGGACATTACCGGGATGCGAACTATATACCTAGATGGATGCTAAATGCAAGGATGGGGGACATATACCAGGATAAGGGATCATATATACCTGGATGGGAATCATATATACCTGGATGCGAGACATATATCTGGATGGGCATCATATACCACGATGGAGGATCATTACCAGGATGGAGGACATACATCAGGATGGGGAACATATACCAGGACGGGGGACATATACACCTGAAAGGGGCCCATAATAGAGGACAATAGTAGAGAATTTGGGGATATTCCTCCTCTAAAATATGGGTGCCTCTTATGGATCTTTGTGATTTAGAGTCCAATAAATACGGTAAAACACTACAAAGACCAATACTGATATTACTGCCATACGGGCAACCATAGCGCGGTAGATACCAGCCCTGCAGACCATATCAGCGTTAATGTGCAGTTATAGATAATGATTTTTGGCTTTGCTGTAGGCATTATGGTGCAAAAGTGGGCATAAGTGGTTCCAATGAAACTTTCACTTCACCATGCCCCTTGTACAATTCCTGTTGGTGTGGCGCCACTAGATGGCGCAGCATCTGGGATTGGTAAGTCGGTCTCCTCACACACACACACTTAACACACTCCCGATTCCAAATCTAGGTGCTCTATGTTCAGCAACGGGATAGCGGGAGGAGCCAGGTGGTGGGTTGAAAGTTAGAGAAGAACTTGGGTAAGGGGAGGTTATAAAAGGAAAGAAACATCACCAAGTTAGAAGAAGGAGAAGGAGTGAGGAGTTTAGTCAGTGAAGTGGGAGCAAAGGAGTAGACAAGACCAAAACCAGACCAAAGCAAACAAAGCCAGACCAGTCAGAATGAGAAGCGAGACTGTCTCGCGCCAAGGGCTTGGGGTATTCGGATCTTGAGCATACTGGGCCGGGGATGTCACGGGTGGTCGGTGCTCGAGTCCGTGCCCCTGGTAACAAAATAAAAAGGGGGGATATTTACAGGGATTATAGTTTATAAAAGTCGTGACGCCACCTGTAGGTACGGTGATGGCACTGGCGCTGCTGGAACCTCCGGGGTGATGGGCGGCAGCAAGGTGTTGTGGCTCTCTGCAGGTAGAGCAAGGTCCCCGAGGCTGTAAGGTTATGATGGTGGAATAGGGCAGCACGGTAGGAATGGGGCAGCACAGTGATTGTGGTGTGGGACAGGTTGAAGAATGGACACACACAATAAAGTCTTTTTTTGTACCTTTTACTGGTGTTCTTGCAGGTACACGTCCAGGGTGGAAGGGTGCACTTCGGGATTTCCACACTGAGTGAAGTATAGGCCTTCTTGTTCTGCTCCCTTGTCTTGAGTCTGGCGTGTATAAAACCAGGCCTGACCTTTCCTGCTTTTTCACACCCGTGTTGCATCACTGAGGGCTCTCGTGTGGCTACCGCTATCTCTCCTGCGGCTCCGGGCTCTCAAATGTGGGTGCTGCAGGTGTCCAGGAAGCTAAGCCTCCACGGTGTACTGAGATTCTCTGCGGGGCTAACCTCTTTCCCTTGCAGACTCAGACTCCAGTGACCAGTGTTCTCCTGGGGCCGGGATGGCTCCTCTGCCCCCACTGTAGTGTTCTTCGCCTCTGCCTTTCGTCCTCACTCTCTGGACCTCACATTGGCTCTGGCGGTGCAGTGATCTTGGGCCTAGCACGGCTCCGGTGACCAGTTTAGCTCACTAGATTCTGAGCTGAACTTCACATTTCTCCTAGCAACTGCACACTCTTCCTAACTCCGCCCCCAGCACTTGTATTTATAGGGGATCTGGCTTAACAGCAACTAGTGGAGCTCCCCCTACAGGCCTGGAGTGGAAGGTGTTGGGTGTATGTGAGTACCAGATGTGGAAATCCCTTAGTGAACTAGTTGGTTCTGTGGGTTACCTGGCACAGGGTGCCACAAGACCATCAGACAGGACTGAGAGAACACGGACCTGGCGGCCTGTGCTACTATGGGGCTTGCCCAGGTCCAAGGTTGTGAACCGTGGTGAAAGACAGAAAGGGTTCAGGTGTGCCCGAGTTAGCGGGCATACTGATGGAATAGCCAGCTCCAGAGTGCCAAATCTGCTGAAGTGGAAGGGAAGCTTTATGCCCCAACCACGAACTCCGGCAGGGTGTGGTGTCTTTATGTCCCAAGACCCAACTTCCGGTGCAGTGAAAGGAAGGCCATCGTATTAGGGCTAGGGGACCCAGAAAGTCACCCAATGAAAGCCTGGGACCACTGGAGTGTAGCTAGCATGCGGAACAGACCGAAAAGGCCCAAAAGAGACACAAAAGGGGCAGTTGCAGATAAACTATCCCGGCTGATGAAACCACACCGGAGACGATGCTGAACTGTTGTAAGCTATACCATCTGTCAAGAAAGGAAAGTAAAACCTGGTTAAAGCTTGATACTGTTTGAGACTGTGTTTCTTGTGCTTGAGAGGAGACAGACTTATTTGAGAATTGGCAGCGAGAGTCTGCCTGTGCCTGTGAATCCTGCATCCGCTGCACCACACTTACTACACGGCTGCCCTGGTGACCAGACCTACCCGTGGAGGGCTTAACATCCTTGCTGCTACTGTCGAGCCCCAGGCCCTGGGGTACTCGGGTATCAGGCTCGGAGTGGTTTTCACGGGGATGTCACGGGTGGCAGCTCCTGAGCCCATGGCCTGGGTGACACTTCAATAAGGGGTTATGTACAGTGGAATAAGAGTTATTGTCACGTGACGCCACCTGCAGTACCTGGTGAGGGATCACCAGCGCCACCACAGTCCTCCGGAGGGCGATGGTATTGCGGCAAGGGATGGCAATGCTCCCTACAGGTGGAGCTGGTCCTCCAGGGCGGCATTCCTGTAAGCAAACAGGTTGAATTCTGCAGCTCAAAGACACGGAGGCAAAGTCACTCTCCCGGGTACTTTACTGTAAACAGTCATCAGCATACAAGTCCAAGGTTCAGCAACAGTTGTTAAAGAAACACTTCGGGTGGCTGCAAGTGGATGCCAGGTGGTACCGTGGTACCCGTGGTTTGCCTTAGTTGACGAACCTGTGTCCTTTCTTCCCCGCCTAGGATGAGCCAATACACAATGGCTCCTTAAAGGTAGACTTGGGGTTCCCCTCCCTCGTGGTGAGGAAGCAGGCAGACCGCTCCGTCTGGCAGGGTGCTGCAGCCGGTGAACAGACCGCAGCAGTCGGTTGACGACTTCAGAGGTGGACTCTGGCCGTTTCCTCGGGTCCGGCATTCCCATGGTGGACTGGGCAATTCCCTGGAGTATGGTCGCTCCACACTGGGGTTCCCCCTTTCTCTCTAGAGCCCAGACTCCCGCGTCAGGCACCCTCTCTCAGGATCCCCGCCTAGGATTCTCTCTCATCTTCCCTCCGGGTCAGCGTAGAGCAGCCCGGGTTAACCTTCCGCCTCGCTCCACACTCCTCCTCGACTCCTCTCCAACTCCCTTCTCCTCACTTTCTCTGTCTTCTCTACTCTCCCTAGAGGTGAATATATCTCCCTCCCAGGAGTAACGTCCCACCACTACTCTAATGTGAGAGTGCAGGAATGGATCCCTCCCACCAGCCCAGTATCCACCTGCAGCTGGGGAAATTACACTACTTTTATGAGTGCAATACCCCACTGTGACGCCTGACCATTTGGGGCGCCACACTACCCCCATCATACCCAGACATCCCAACTGCAGTGGCGGCTACCCATAGCCGTGCACCATGGGTGCAACACGTAAAAATCCCTAAAACTGTTTCCCCTTTTATTGACCAGAGAGCAGCGTCACGACACCGTGACATCCCGCAGCCCCCAGATGACAACAACGAGAGGGCCCGATTCCCCCGCAGCCCCAGTGGGCGGATCATTAGTATGGCTGCAGTGATTCTGGATATTAATTTCAAACTCTAGAATATCAATGAAATTGCAAAGCAGAACTTAAACAAATGAAAACATGCACATTTTATTCCCTACACTTCTTCCACATGCCATGAATCCTGCTGCCCTAGGTGCACAATGAGTTAAACTGCTGGCACATGTTATGCCTCAGTAGACAGCTGATGTTAGAAGTGTTTGTCTTCACAGGCCATCTGTTGGCTACAGAATAATGTGTGTCACTCAGTCCTTCTGAAATTAGACTTTCCTATACACTTGGTGAGAGCTTTCAGCTATCAGCTGGAATCCCCCCAGTCTACACAGCAGGGAGAATGGCTTGTGAAAGCTGTGTTGGTATTTTACCCTTGTCAGACACATTGAAAACTTTGCAAGCCTGGGTCATCAAATAATGCCATATCCTTCCACAAGGTGGCAATGTGGCTTAGCAAATCTCAATTAATCTGAAAAAAGGTCCAATAGTCAAAGAAGTAGAGCTTGGAATATTCAAGAGTAACTATGTAATGACTGGGTATTCATTCATGTGTTAGGGTAATTAAATAAGTTATTATTGAAATTGATAATAAACTTTAGTAATCATGTAGGGTGGCATGGGGCAATAGTTCTGGGCGAGGGATTGACTATAGATGCCCCAGAGCACAACATGAAAACCGGGGTCCTGGCTGGTGCGAGGATTTATGTGGTGCAGGTCCTACCTCTTAGCAGGACGCCTTAGGCAGACCTGGATTAAGCTCCGGTTGAGACTAAGATGGAGGCCAACAAGCTTTTCAAGCAACAGTTCTTTGGTAAATAGTTTCTACAGTTGTTTCGTAACAACGTCACAAGTGAGATAGCATGCACATATCTTAGGCACCTTTTCAGTTCCACAACATACCATCAGATATAGTTTTAAATCACACTGGATTTCTGGACCTGAAAGTGCCTGTACAATTCAATCCAGCACCACAGTACAGTCTCGAACGGTCATCTTCCCATTTAGTGTGACCACCTCTCCTTCCCTCACATGACAGGGACTTCCAGGGGGTCAGACCATTAAGGCAGGAGTGGAGTAGCAGGCTCCCAGATGCTTCCAGGTGAAGGTCTCTTCTCCCTAAAAGGGAGGGGGATAGGGCATTCACGTGCAATCGCTAGAAGGAATAACGCCCGGGAAAGTTGACCACCGTCATTCGCCCGTGAACATAACCCGATACCTTCATAGCTAAGGGGCCTGGCCATTTGCCCTTTCTATGACTCCTTCAGTTCAGAGCCACTCATCCTACAGTAGGTATCTAGCACTCCAGATTTTCCCATCCAATGCTTCAGCCAACACCTAAGAACAGTGGTGGATTAAGTGGATCATGGGCCCAGGGCAGTTCATAAAACCTGCCCCCCCCCCCTTCCCGCCCGCCAAAAATATTTTCTGCAAAAATTTTGTAGCTCTTCTCAGAAAAACAGTGCACATGATGATTTTTTATTACAGCAGCCTCCCCAGTGGTATATACAGGCCCCAGCAGTATATACAGCAGCCCCAGTGGTATACAGCAGCCTCCCCAGTGGTATATACAGGCCCCAGCAGTATTACAGCAGCCTCCCCAGTGGTATATACAGGCCCCAGCAGTATTACAGCAGCCTCCCCAGTGGTATATACAGGCCCCAGCAGTATTACAGCAGCCTCCCCAGTGGTATATACAGGCCCCAGCAGTATATACAGCAGCCCCAGTGGTATACAGCAGCCTCCCCAGTGGTATATACAGGCCCCAGCAGTATTACAGCAGCCTCCACAGTGGTATATACAGGCCCCAGCAGTATATACAGCAGCCCCAGTGGTATACAGCAGCCTCCCCAGTGGTATATACAGGCCCCAGCAGTATTACAGCAGCCTCCCCAGTGGTATATACAGGCCCCAGCAGTATATACAGCAGCCCCAGTGGTATACAGCAGCCTCCCCAGTGGTATATACAGGCCCCAGCAGTATATACAGCAGCCCCAGTGGTATACAGCAGCCTCCCCAGTGGTATATACAGGCCCCAGCAGTATTACAGCAGCCTCCACAGTGGTATATACAGGCCCCAGCAGTATATACAGCAGCCCCAGTGGTATACAGCAGCCTCCCCAGTGGTATATACAGGCCCCAGCAGTATTACAGCAGCCTCCTCAGTGGTATATACAGCGGCCCCAGTGGTGGTATATACAGCAGCCCCAGTGGTGGTATACAGGGCGCCCCCCTTGCTGCTGCACACCTGTAAAGGAAGGAATACACCCATGCTGCATCATTATACTTACTTATCCCTGCCGCTGTTGCTGTCCCGCCGCCATCACGCTCCTCCGGCTTCATCCGGCTTCTTCCTGTTTCCGCCTCCGGCGCACAGGCAATGATGTCATTGCCTGCGCCCGCCGGTCACAAACAGGAAGACGCCGGATGAAGCCGGAGCCGGTACAGAGCGGCGACAGCGGCAGCGGCAGGCGGATAAGTACTAATCGCAGGCGCTTCTGACCGGATAGCAGCGTAGCGGCGCTGGGTCCGGGCCCCCCACAAGCGCCGGGCCCCAAAGCGACCGCTACGTCTGCTATGCGGCCGGTAGTTAAGAATTAAGAAGGCAAACAGGCGGCCGGTCCCCTGAGCCCCCCAAGAAGCCTTGGGCCGGGGGCGACCGCCCCAATCGCCCCAATGTAGATCCGCCATTGCCTAAGAATCATGCTATTTCTTCGATCCCAGTGTTACACATATCACTTGTCACCCGATGCCTTGATGATCTGTATGACTTGCATGTCCATACAAGTCAGGCTGCTTTCACATTGCGATTTTTTGCAATCCGTGGCTGTACGTTGTAAAACTGACAGCCACGGATCCGATTTAGCCCCCATGTATCCCTATGGGCAACGGATCGGATTGCCCTTAATGGCATCTGATTTGTGTCGGATCCAATTCTGTCCGATTTTTTCCTGTACAGAAAATGGTAGACTGCTCCAATTTTGGGCACAGCGGACCAAATCGGACACAATCGGATCCGACGCGGTCCGTGGCAATTAACATGGGGCCTATGGAGCGCACATCCGATAAAAAATCGGATCGTTTATTGGATCCGATTTAGTGCACCACGCATGCGCAGAATGTTTTTTCGTCTTCAAAGATACTAAAATCGTATCTGTCATAAAATCGTATCTGTTCCTGACCATGGGGTCCTACAAAAAATAGGATCCCGACGGACAGGAAAAAATCGCAATGTGAAAGCAGCCTCACTAGTAGGGCTCTGTTTGAAGTCCTAACAGTAAACTGTCTCTTACCCTGAAGACTAACTCCTCCCAATGCGGGCTAGTCACAACACTTAACTATTACTTGCCCTACAGTCTGTTGCTGACCAGCATTCATTTACCAAACATCTACTATATAATTGCCTAATGTTCTTTGTCTGTCACGGAAATCACGCGCCAGCGCCAGGGCGCTCATTGGTGGCCGCGCGCGCATGCAAAATTTGCGCCAAGCTGAAACCCGGAGACAGTAGTGCATTGGCGCTGCTGTCGCCAGGATACACACGTCCGGCCGCGGCCATCGTCGGGTGATCAGCGAGACCTCTCGATAGTGGCCGCAGCGCGCGCGAGCCAGCCGGGAGATGACCGGTCATCTGCCGGCTGGCGAGCCACTGACCTCTGTGCAGCGGTAGCTCAGCCGCGGCCATCTGCCGCACAGAGGTCCGCGGCGAGCCAGCCCGGAGATGACCGGCGGTAGTGCCCCGCACAGCATTCAAACCGCACCAAGCCACGGTACTTTTCTGATTGGTCGCCGCGGCCACAGTGATTTAAAGAAGGAAAAGGAATGATTGCCTGTCCTCAAATTTACCCCCTTGTTCCCTGTACCGTCCTCATATCCCTTCTTTATTCCAAATACTTACATTTCTTTCCTGTTTGCTTCCCATACTGTGTATATATACACTACCCCTCGCTCCCCATACTGTCTCCTCACTACCTAGCCTGCACCCATCCCCCCTTTGCTTTCATATTGTGTCTCAAATTTTTCCCTTGCTTTCCACAGTGTGTCCTCAAATTTCCCCCACTTACTCCCCATAATGTATCCTCAAATTGCCCCCTCACTTCCCATACTGTGTTCTCAATCCTCTTCCTTGCTCCTGTGGCACCCTGCTCACGCAAGTAGCCACAGACTTCTCTAATGCACAGCTGGGTTTCCACAGCAGGTACCTGCTACATACAACACCTTCCACCCCAGCACAGTAGGGGGAGCTCCACTTGCTGACCTAAGGCAAGTTTCCCTATAAATACTGCTGCTGGGGGAGGAGTTAGTCAGAGTGTGCAGACGCTAGGAGAGCTGCGAAGACGTCCTGGTGGTCGGTGCCGCTGTTAGGCCCGAACCAGTGACCCGGAGTGGCCCTTCTGACGTCCCGCAAGCCTGAGTGGGGACAGAAGGCAAGGAGCAGTGAACGGAAAGGGAAGCCAGGAACTAGTGAAAGTTCGCCCTGAGAAGTATCGGACATCGGGGATCCGCACCTGTGGGATACTCCAGGACCACAGAGAACCCCATCACACCATGGAGGCTACAGCCTGTGGGTCAAAGAGAGGGATCCAGACACAGCAGTGAACCACCGCAGTGATCAGAGAGGGTAACCCGGAGACCGCACAGGAGGAGAGACGGACATTAAAGTCAGGAAGAGAGAGGAGGCAAGTCTGGCCTCAGGCAGACTGGGCTTCAATCATTACAAAGGAACAGAGGAGGCCTTATACCCACTTGCAGTGGGGACCCACTGTGCAACCTGGTCACCTGTCAGTGCCCTGGACATCTTTACCTGCGTACCATCAGTAAAAGGTAAAAGAGACTTGTGCAGTGTGCGTGTGTCATTCCTCTCCATCCCGGTGCCCCTCATAGACTGCTCCAACACTCCCCATACCATCTACAGCTCCACTACAAGCTTCCCCATCACACTAAGCTGCCCCGGAGATCCAGCCCTACCTGTAGAGGACTTTGCCAACTTGCCGCTCTACCATCTACCTCCAGCGGACTATGGCGGCGCTGGTGACACATCACCTGAAACTACAGGTGGCATCACGACAAACTTTATATAGCATCCCCTGTAAATATTCCCTTTTTAAAGAAGTCCCCCAGGACACGGGATCAGGCGCGGCCACCACTCCCCGTGACACAGTTAACCCCTGGAGCCTGATACCCGAGTACCCCAAAGCCTGGGGCTCGAAACTCCACATACTGTGCCCTCAAATTCCCCCCCACTTACTCCCCATACTATGTCCTCATACATCACCCTCCCTTTCACCCAATCAGGCCCGGACTGGCAGGCGGGAATACTGGGAGTTTTCCCTATGGGCCCCGATACTTTGGGCCGCCACACCCGCTCCTCTGGCCGCCGGCCAGCTAAATAATTACTGCATGCGGTCGGCCGCCACTGGCTGCTACTTCCCTCCAGTCTGGGCTGCTGTGAGCGCCGCTGCGGCGCACTAGTGTGCGCTATGCTGCCGGGACACTTGCACGGCAGCACGTTCTTTGAGGAGACAGGAGAGAGCGCGCTTTGCTCTCCTGAATTCAGCCCCGCCCACGAAACGTCATTTCTGCCGCTTCCTGCATACAAGAGTTTCACTTTCTCCTATACGCCGGACCCGGGGGCGCCGCTCACATACCCCACCACATGGTGCAGCTCGCTCTCCGTTCAGTCCCAGGCCAGCATCACTGCAGGCAGCCAGCGGACCGCAGTGAGTAAGTGACTCTGTCACAGTTTGCTATTTGCTGATACTGGTGCGCCAGTATTAAGAAAAGGGGGTGTTGTGCGTGCATGGGGTGGGTTGCTTGGGCAGCCTGCTTTGAGTATGTGTGTGTATGGGGGAAGCTGAGGCAGGTTGCTGTGTGGGGGGGCTGTGCAGGCTGCTGTGTGTGTTGCGGGGCTGGGCTGGCTGCTGTGTGTGTGTTGGTGGGGGAGGGGGGGCTGGGGCTGGCTGCTGTGTGTGCGGGGAGTGGCTGGGTTAGGCTGCTGTGTGGGGGTGGTGGCTGGGGCAGGCTGCTGTGTGGGGGGGGGTGGCTGGGGCAGGCTGCTATGTGGGGGGGGGTGGGTGGGGCAGGCTGCTGTGTGTGTGTGGGGTGGCTGGGGCAGGCTGCTGTGTGGGGGGGGTGGCTGGGGCAGGCTGCTGTGTGGGGGGGTGGCTGGGGCAGGCTGCTGTGTGGGGGGGTTGGCTGGGGCAGGCTGCTGTGTGGGGGGGTGGCTGGGGCAGGCTGCTGTGTGGGGGGGTGGCTGGGGCAGGCTGCTGTGTGGGTGGGACTGGGGCAGGCTGCTGTGTGGGGGGGGGCTGGGGCAGGCTGCTGTGTGGGGGGGGGCTGGGGCAGGCTGCTGTGTGGGGGGGGCTGGGGCAGGCTGCTATGTGTAGGGGGGCTTGGGCAAGCTGCTGTTTGGGGGGGCTGGGGAAGGCTGCTGTGTATATAGCAGGGCCTGGGCCGGCTTCTCTGAGGGTGTGTGGGGGAACCTGGGCAGGCTGCTGCGTGTGTGGCGGGGCCTGGGCTGGCTTCTGTGTATGTGTGTGGGGGGGGAGGCTGGGGCAGGCTGCTGTGTGTGTGTGTGTGTGGGAGAGCTCGGGCAGGGGCAGGCTTCTGTTTGTGTGGGGGGCTGAGGCAGGCTGCTGTGTGTGTGCATGGGCGTGGGATGGCTGCTGTGTTTGTGTGCGGGGGGCTGCGCAGGCTGCTGTGTGTGTGTGGTGGGGTCTGGGCTGGCTGCTGTATGTGTGTGTGTGTGGGGGGCTATGGCTGGCTGCTGTATGTGTGTGTGTGGGGGGGGCTATGGCTGGCTGCAGTGTGTGTGTGTAAGGACCGGTGTAGGCTGCTGTGTGTATGTGTAAGGGTCGGGGTATGCTTCTGTGTGTGTGTATGTCTAAGGGTCGGGGTAGGCTTCTGTGTGTATGTGTAAGGGTCGGGGTAGGCTGCTGTGTGTGTGTGTGTATGTAAGGGTTGGGGTAGGCTGCTGTGTGTGTGTGTGTGTGTATATGTAAGGGTCGGGGTAGGCTGCTGTGTGTGTGTATGTAAGGGTTGGGGTAGGCTGCTGTGGGTGTGTGTGTGTGTGTGAGCTCATGTGTGAGGGAAACAATATGTAGAGCTGTGTGAGCTCATGTGTGGGGGTAATAATATATAGGGCTGTGTGGGCTCATGTGTGTGGTTAATGCTGTATAGGGCTGTGTGGGCTCATGTGTAGGGGTAATACTGTATAGAGCTGTGTGGGCTCATGTGTAGGGGTAATACTATATAGAGCTGTGTGGGCTCCTGTGTAGGGGTAATACTATATAGAGCAGTGTGGGCTCATGTATAGGGGTAATACTGTATAGGGCTGTGTGGGCTCATGTGTAGGGGTAATACTGTATAGGGCTGTGTGGGCTCATGTGTAGGGGTAATACTATATAGAGCTGTGTGGGCTCCTGTGTAGGGGTAATACTATATAGAGCTGTGTGGGCTCATGTGTAGGGGTAATACTGTATAGGGCTGTGTGGGCTCATGTGTAGGGGTAATACTGTATTGGGCTGTGTGGGCTCATGTGTAGGGGTAATACTATATAGAGCTGTGTGGGCTCATGTGTGTGGTTAATGCTATATAGAGCTGTGTGGGCTCATGTGTAGGGGTAATACTGTATAGGGCTGTGTGGGCTTATGTGTAGGGGTAATACTATATAGAGCTGTGTGGGCTCATGTGTAGGGGTAATGCTGTATAGGGCTGTGTGGGCTCATGTGTAGGGGTAATACTGTATAGGGCTGTGTGGGCTCATGTGTAGGGGTAATACTACATAGAGCTGTGTGGGTTCCTGTGTAGGGGTATTACTATATAGAGCTGTGTGGGCTCCTGTGTAGGGGTAATACTGTATAGTGCTATGTGGGCTCATGTGTGTGGGTAATAGTGTATGGGCTCATGTATATGGGGGCCTGTGTGGCACTAATACTGTATATAGGGGCTGTGTGAGCTTGTGTGTGGGGCTAACACTGAATATAGAGGATATGTTTGGTCCTATTTGAGGGAGCCTGTGTGGGGCTAATACTGTATAGATGTGTGGCCTCCTGTATGCTGGTGGCCAGTGCAGCATCAGAAAGTTTACCTGCAAGCAGCGCTTGCACTCTGCTCTTCACGGTGTCTCCATGGACTCTGTTCCTTTCTATGCCCAGCACTTGACCTGCAGTCGCCACCACCTTTCATCTTTCCCCTATCTCCAGGATGTGGGTGAGTTTTTGCTATCTATATACCTCATCCTCCTAACTATATACCACAGCCTCCTGGGTATGCTGTGTATAATTCTCCTGTCCTGTATACTGGGTGTAATCCTCAGTATCTGTATTGTTCTGTATATATATGTAGCGACCGGTGGTAAGGCCGCGGGTGTGTGTGTATGATCTTTCTCAACAGAATCCCCATACTCAGGTTTAACCGATAATAACATTTCTTTACTGTAAAACATATTTATCTCACAGTCAACCGAACTATATGCGCACTTGTATATATTAGAGTCTCTGGATCTTCACTTCTTCCGGGTACGCAGCAAGAAAAGAAAACACAACAATGAAGGTATCTTTCCCTAACTTTCCCTAAAATCACGTACCAGTCTTATCACAGAAGAAGATGTCGCTCCCACGTAGCAGGCCTGGGGATCTCCTCACTCTTCTTCTTTGGTCTCCTTCTGCAGGTAACAGTCTGTCTCTCCCAGTCTCAGGGCACACAGAGCAACAGCAGAAGGGAGATCACAGCAGCACAAATGGCTCCCTTATGTCGGTCACGGCCCCAGCACATGCACTCTGGGTGCTCGGCGGGCAAGGTTTTGCAGAGCGGCCAGAGTCACAGCACCAAAGTCCAGTGGCCCAGGATCAGTCACAGGGGCTTCTGCGGGGTGATTTTTCCGGCAAGGTGTAGCAAAATAGTCCACTTTAAACAGACATCTGCAGGTAGATCTTCTCAGCTCTGGATTTATACTGCTCTGATTCTCTGCTTCCACTTCCTGGTTAAACAACAGAGATGGCTGGGAGTTTCCCAGCTCTGTGATTGTACAGTCCACTGATGCCCCCTGGTGGACAAGTGCGGACTGTGCACAGTTCCTTTCAGTTTCAATTTCAATAATACAATCTGAATTGTACACCTCATTACATACCCCCCCACTTAAAGGTTGACAGTCCCTGTCAACAACCATCGGCTCCAGGGCAGTGATGGCCGTTGATATCACAGGGATTGATCTCCGGCGGAGTAGGGACCTCTGTTGGGGGAAACCGTCATCCCCCCGTTCACCTTCGCTCCCCTGTTCAGGGCTCACAATATCTCCAACAAACTCAGTCACGTCTTCCACCCGGGGAGAGTAGGATCGCCGGCGGTAGCGGCGCCGGTTGGGGGCAAATCTGCTTCCTTTAACGGGAACACCCCCAGGACCGGTGACGTCGGCGGCCTCTGTACCCCTCTCTCCCTTCACAACATCAAACTGTACCACCTCCCCATCACCAACGCTGCGGAGGCACTTACGAGGATTGTTACGCTTTATGGCAGTCTGATGTACAAACACGTCATCCTTTGTGTCATTCCTGTTGATGAAGCCATACCCATCGCGGACATTAAACCACTTCACCGTCCCCTGGACCCGAGTGGCCAGTACTTGCTTATCGGTCTGGCTCTGTCTCTTCACACCCTTTTCCCTGATCTCGCCTGCCGAGCGAGCCGCTTTGGCTGGGGCGTCTAGTTTAAAGGTGGCTGCTGTTGTGGGGCATGGCTTGCTGGTTCTGGTATATCGGACCACGGGTGGAGGATGCGGACAACGGTTTGCCCTATGGCGGGGGTCGCCGCATGTCCAGCACCTTCCCATAGGCCGACTGGGTTGCTGTCTCGCTTGCCTGTCCGCCTGTTGGTCTAGCATGAGCTGCAGCTGTAGTATCTGTTTCTGCAACTCTGCTACTATCTGCTTCAATTCTTCCGTGTCACTGCTCGGACTGCTGGCACCGGATATGGACCTGCAGGCCGTAGTATAAGTCTGGTTATAAGCTACTACCGGGAGGAGATTCTGTTGATCACACATCCTGCCGACTACGCCAGATGTAGCGACCGGTGGTAAGGCCACGGGTGTGTGTGTATGATCTTTCTCAACAGAATCCCCATACTCAGGTTTAACCGATAATAACATTTCTTTACTGTAAAACATATTTATCTCACAGTCAACTGAACTATATGCGCACTTGTATATATTAGAGTCTCTGGATCTTCACTTCTTCCGGGTACGCAGCAAGAAAAGAAAACACAACAATGAAGGTATCTTTCCCTAACTTTCCCTAAAATCACGTACCAGTCTTATCACAGAAGAAGATGTCGCTCCCACGTAGCAGGCCTGGGGATCTCCTCACTCTTCTTCTTTGGTCTCCTTCTGCAGGTAACAGTCTGTCTCTCCCAGTCTCAGGGCACACAGAGCAACAGCAGAAGGGAGATCACAGCAGCACAAATGGCTCCCTTATGTCGGTCACGGCCCCAGCACATGCACTCTGGGTGCTCGGCGGGCAAGGTTTTGCAGAGCGGCCAGAGTCACAGCACCAAAGTCCAGTGGCCCAGGATCAGTCACAGGGGCTTCTGCGGGGTGATTTTTCCGGCAAGGTGTAGCAAAATAGTCCACTTTAAACAGACATCCGCAGGTAGATCTTCTCAGCTCTGGATTTATACTGCTCTGATTCTCTGCTTCCACTTCCTGGTTAAACAACAGAGATGGCTGGGAGTTTCCCAGCTCTGTGATTGTACAGTCCACTGATGCCCCCTGGTGGACAAGTGCGGACTGTGCACAGTTCCTTTCAGTTTCAATTTCAATAATACAATCTGAATTGTACACCTCATTACATATACACTGCACAGTACCACTTCTCCTGTCCTGTATACTGGGTGTAATCCTCAGTATCTGTATTATTCTGTATATATACACTGCACAGTACCACTTCTCCTGTCCTGTATACTGGGTGTAATCCTCACTATCTGTATTATTCTATATATATACACTGCACAGTACCACTTCTCCTGTCCTGTATACTGGGTGTAATCCTCAGTATCTGTATTATTCTGTATATATACACTGCACAGTACCACTTCTCCTGTCCTGTATACTGGGTGTAATCCTCAGTATCTGTATTATTCTGTATATATACACTGCACAGCACCACTTCTCCTGTCCTGTATATTGGGTGTAATCCTCAGTATCTGTATTATTCTGTATATATACACTGCACAGTACCACTTCTCCTGTCCTCTATACTGGGTGTAATCCTCAGTATCTGTATTATTCTGTATATATACACTGCACAGTACACATCTCCTGTCCTGTATACTGGGTGTGATCCTCAGTATCTGTATAATTCTGTATATATACACTGCACAGTACCACTTCTCCTGTCTTGTATACTGGGTGTAATCCTCAGTATCTGTATTATTCTGTATATATACACTGCACAGCACCACTTCTCCTGTCCTCTATACTGGGTGTAATCCTCAGTATCTGTATTATTCTGTATATATACACTGCACAGTACCACTTCTCCTGTCCTCTATACTGGGTGTAATCCTCAGTATCTGTATTATTCTGTATATATACACTGCACAGTACCACTTCTCCTGTCCTGTATACTGGGTGTAATCCTCAGTATCTGTATTATTACGTATATATACACTGCACAGCACCACTTCTCCTGTCCTCTATACTGGGTGTAATCCTCAGTATCTGTATTATTCTGTATATATACACTGCACAGTACCACTTCTCCTGTCCTGTATACTGTGTGTAATCCTCAGTATCTGTATTATTCTGTATATATACACTGCACAGCACCACTTCTCCTGTCCTCTATACTGGGTGTAATCCTCAGTATCTGTATTATTCTGTATATATACACTGCACAGTACCACTTCTCCTGTCCTGTATACTGTGTGTAATCCTCAGTATCTGTATTATTCTGTATATATACACTGCACAGCACCACTTCTCCTGTCCTCTATACTGGGTGTAATCCTCAGTATCTGTATTATTCTGTATATATACACTGCACAGTACCACTTCTCCTGTCCTGTATACTGGGTGTAATCCTCAGTATCTGTATCATTCTGTATATATACACTGCACAGTACCACAACTCCTGTCCTGTATACTGGGTGTAATCCTCAGTATCTGTATTATTCTGTATATATACACTGCACAGTACCACTTCTCCTGTCCTGTATACTGTGTGTAATCCTCAGTATCTGTATTATTCTGTATATATACACTGCACAGTACCACTTCTCCTGTCCTGTACACTGGGTGTAATCCTCAGTATCTGTATTATTCTGTATATATACACTGCACAGCACCACTTCTCCTGTCCTCTATACTGGGTGTAATCCTCAGTATCTGTATTATTCTGTATATATACACTGCACAGCACCACTTCTCCTGTCCTCTATACTGGGTGTAATCCTCAGTATCTGTAATATTCTGTATATATACTCTGCACAGTACCACAACTCCTGTCCTGTATACTGGGTGTAATCCTCAGTATCTGTATTATTCTATATATATACACTGCACAGCACCACTTCTCCTGTCCTTATACTGGGTGTAATCCTCAGTATCTGTATTATTCTGTATATATACACTGCACAGCACCACTTCTCCTGTCCTCTATACTGGGTGTAATCCTCAGTATCTGTAATTTTCTGTATATATACTCTGCACAGTACCACAATCTCCTGTCCTGTATACTGGGTGTAATCCTCAGTATCTGTATTATTCTATATATATACACTGACAGCAACCACATTCTCCTGTCCTCTATACTGGGTGTAATCCTCAGTATCTGTATTATTCTGTATATAATACACTGCACAGCACCACTTCTCCTGTCCAGTATACTGAGTGTAATCCTCAGTATCTGTATTATTCTGTATATATACACTGCACAGTACCACTTCTCCTGTCCTATACTGGGTGTAATCCTCAGTATCTGTATTATTCTATTATATATACACTGCACAGCACCACTTCTCCTGTCCTCTATACTGGGTGTAATCCTCAGTATCTGTATATTCTGTATATAAAACACTGCACAGTACCACAACTCCTGTCCTGTATACTGGGTGTAATCCTCAGTATCTGTATTATTCTGTATATATACACTGCACAGCTACCACTATCTCCTGTCCTGTATACTGGGTGTAATCCTCAGTATCTGTATTATTCTGTATATATACACTGCACAGCACCACTTCTCCTGTCCTCTATACTGGGTGTAATCCTCAGTATCTGTATTATTCTGTATATATACACTGCACAGCACCACTTCTCCTGTCCTCTATACTGGGTGTAATCCTCAGTATCTGTATTATTCTGTATATATACACTGCACAGCACCACTTCTCCTGTCCTCTATACTGGGTGTAATCCTCAGTATCTGTATTATTCTTATATATATACACTCACAGCACCACTTCTCCTGTCCTTATACTGGGTGTAATTCTCAGTATCTGTATTCATTCTTATATATACTCTGCACAGTACCATTTCTCCTGTCCTTATACTGGGTGTAATTCTCAGTATCTGTTATCATTCTTATATATACATCGCACAGTACCATTTCTCCTGTCCTCTATACTGGGTGTAATCCTCATATCTGTATTATTCTATATATATACACTGCACAGTACCATTTCTCCTGTCCTGTATACTGGGTGTAATCCTCATATCTGTATATTCTGTATATATACTCTGCACAGTACCATTCTCCTGTCCTTATACTGGGTGTAATCCTCAGTATCTGTATATTCTATATATATACTCTGCACAGTACCACTTCTCCTGTCCTTATACTGGGTGTAATCCTCAGTATCTGTATTATTCTGTATATATATACACTGCACAGTACCATTCTCCTGTCCTGTATACTGGGTGTAATTCCTCATATCTGTATCATTCTGTATATATACACTGCACAGTACCACTTCTCCTGTCCTGTATACTGGGTGTAATTCCTCAGTATCTGTATCATTCTGTATATATACACTGCACAGTACCCACTTCTCCTGTCCTCTATACTGGGTGTAATCCTCAGTATCTGTATTATTCTGTATATATATACTGCACAGCACCACTTCTCCTGTCCTCTATACTGGGTGTAATCCTCAGTATCTGTATTATTCTTATATATATACTGCACAGCACCACTTCTCCTGTCCTTATACTGGGTGTAATTCTCAGTATCTGTATATTCTTATATATACACTGCACAGCCACACACTCCTGTCCTCGTATACTGGGTGTAATCCTCAGTATCTGTATTATTCTGTATATATACACTGCACAGTCACCACTTCTCCTGTCCTGTATACTGGGTGTAATCCTCAGTATCTGTATTATTCTGTATATATACACTGCACAGCACCACTTCTCCTGTCCTCTATACTGGGTGTAATCCTCAGTATCTGTATTATTCTGTAAAATATACACTGCACAGCTACCATTTCTCCTGTCCTCTATACTGGGTGTAATTCCTCAGTATCTGTATTATTCTTATATATTATACTGCACAGTACCATTCTCCTGTCCTGTATACTGGGTGTAATTCTCAGTATCTGTTCATTCTGTATAACTCTGCGTACATCTCCTGTCCTCTATACTGGTTAATCCCAGTATTCTTATATCTATATATATATACACTGCACAGTACCACTTCTCCTGTCCTGTATACTGGGTGTAATCCTCAGTATCTGTATTATTCTGTATATATACACTGCACAGTACCACTTCTCCTGTCCTGTATACTGGGTGTAATCCTCAGTATCTGTATTATTCTGTATATATACACTGCACAGTACCACAACTCCTGTCCTGTATACTGGGTGTAATCCTCAGTATCTGTATTATTCTGTATATATACACTGCACAGCACCACTTCTGCTGTCCTCTATACTGGGTGTAATCCTCAGTATCTGTATTATTCTGTATATATACACTGCACAGCACCACTTCTCCTGTCCTCTATACTGGGTGTAATCCTCAGTATCTGTATTATTCTATATATATATACACTGCACAGTACCATTTCTCCTGTCCTGTATACTGGGTGTAATCCTCACTATCTGTATTATTCTATATATATACACTGCACAGTACCATTTTCCTGTCCTGTATACTGGGTGTAATTCTCAGTATCTGTATCATTCTGTATATATACTCTGCACAGTACCACTTCTCCTGTCCTCTATACTGGGTGTAATCCTCAGTATCTGTATTATTCTATATATATATACACTGCACAGTACCATTTCTCCTGTCCTGTATACTGGGTGTAATCCTCACTATCTGTATTATTCTGTATATATACACTGCACAGTACCACTTCCTTTCCTGTATACTGGGTGTAATTCTCAGTATCTGTATCATTCTGTATATATACACTGCACAGTACCACTTCTCCTGTCCTGTATACTGGGTGTAATCCTCAGTATCTGTATTATTCTGTATATATACTCTGCACAGCACCACTTCTCCTGTCCTCTATACTGGGTGTAATCCTCAGTATCTGTATTATTCTGTATATATACAGTGCACAGTACTGCTGCTCCTGTTTTGTTGTCAGAGAAGCGGTGGAAATCATCACTTCTCTTCTGTATATGTGATGATTTGCCCTTTGCTCTGGATCTGACCACTGGGACCCCACAATCCTGAGAAACATAGCTTTGTAGAGCACCATGTAAATGGAGCTGTGGTTGATTATTCCCTCTGCCGTGCCATTCACATGTGGCTTTTCAAATAATTCCTTTAAGCAAGTGGTGAGGGCCATGACAGCTTAAAGCAAAATTCACGGATCGGGGCTGATGGGTGTTATAGTTTGTGGGCTGGTGGGGCTTGTTTTCCAGGGCTGCTTTTTGGTCCCAGTCCAGCCCTGCTCCCAATACTGTTTTCTCAAATTTCTTCCCTCCTTCTCTCAATTACATTAACTCTTAGGTGTCATCAGCTCCACGACTAACATTGTCTGCACCTGTGCGACTCCGTCAAGTAAAGACCTTATCACGCTGCTGATGCCACCCTGACCAGGAAATGTTGTTGGTCAGGGCTACAGGTGTACTTGCACCTGAAACATGTGAGTACAATTGATTTCTGGGAGCTGACAGGCTGCACCTTTGCTCAGAGAACAGCCAACTGCCACTCCTGGGGGCCGCAAAATACAGCTGTCAGAGAGAACCAAGGGCGCAAGGTACCCGGACAATCTGGGGTAATCAGTTTTATGGAAGTCACGGTGGCGAACCCAGAAACCATGGCCCTAACTGAGCATGTGAAAAGGGGATATTTACAGGGGAAAAATAAAGTTTATTGTGATGCCATCTGAGGTGTCTGTCAGATTGGACCAGGACTGCTTGTAGTGGCCCCAGGGGATAGGTGTTGTGGCAGCTTTGATGAAACACTCCCTCAAGCAGAGCAGGGCCCCTGGGGTATATAGGTGGTGAGGGATGGAGGATGATTGTGGTTGTAGTTGTTGGTGCAAGAGGGTGCAGGAAGGAGTGGGCAGACACAAGGGTTGCAGTTCTTAAGGTACCTTTACACCCCCCACTGTGCCTAGCAATAGGTATCCACCGCAGTGCACGCGCACGTTTTTGACGGTGGATACCGATCGCTGATGCCGCATGTACACGCCCCATTGCGTTGTCAGCTGAAGGTATCTTTGTTCCCCGGAAGTTCCGACAGATCCTGCGGATAACTTCCTGTTGAATACCTTCTCTGCATCACACGCTCGCTACCACAAAGGAATATGGGCATACATCTTTCGCGCCGCAAGTACATAGGCGTGACAGAGTTGTGTATTTCGTGACGCTAATACGCTGATTGGACAACCCAATAGCGTCATGATTGGACAGCCTGCACAGGAAGGCTGGCTAATACATGCATTGTGTAGTGTGAATGGACTGCCAAATGGTTTACACAGTACGCCCCCACCAATGATCGCTGATGGGGCGTGGTATCCATGACGCTGTGGCACGCACCTGTGAAATCACTAGTCGACGCAACATCCATGCCTGTGCCCCATTTAGACGCACTACCATGGCAATTGTGCCTTTGTGTGCCTTCGGTTTTTGAGCACGGCTCAGAAACAGGTATCTGAGTCAACTGCAGGACACCGGAGAGAAATTTCCCTATTTACATGCCGCCATTTCTTATCAATTTCATGGCAACAGGCACAATTATCCCCAATGTCAGGCAGTTGCTACCACGCAGTGGTGGCATGTAAAGGGCCATTACTGGTTACCTTTACTTGCAATTCAAGATTATAGACAACCCAGCCAGGGTACTGTGTCCTCCAAGGTTGCAGCTGGCTAGCTCCCAAGTAGTCCAGATCCACTCTGCTGAGACACGGAGTATAAAGCCTTTCCTTGCTGCTCTTTCCTGACACTTTTCTACTCCTTCCTTCCCAGTGTCCTCATGCTACAAGTCCCAAAGCCAGGCGACTGCAGGCCCTTCTGAGCCACTGCCTTGAAAGTCCTTTCGATCCTCTGTTGTCCTTTCGATTGGGAGAGTCCACGTTCAGTGGCCTCCGGTTTCTCAGTTGGTTTTGCAGATCCAAACCGATTCAGGGCTGGCATCCTTGTACAGCTCATTCTCTACCTGGCTGTCTAGCCAGCTGCAGATTAAGGTACCCAGGCCCAGCATCAGCAGCTGACCCTTCTGGATGGTCCTGCTCTCACCCCAGCTGCCTGGGTTTCCTAGAACTCACACTTCTTCTGCCATTTGTTCACCTTCTTCACACTTACTAACTCCTCCCACCCCCAGGCCTACTCCTACCTCCTGCAGCAGATAGGGACTGCTCTATCGGTGACCTCTTCCTCCCAGCATCTCCCTGCCCAGAAGTTTGGATTGATGTGGGGTTTGTGCTGGTGTATCTCAGCAAAGTTTCTCCCTTACCGGAGAGCATCATACTACACCTATTAGATAGGGGAAATACCACTGTGGTGACCAACCGCAGGGGAACCTAATTGGCACCCCCACCTGCGGCTGCATTTAGGGCAAATGCCCTGCCTGTCTTCACTGCTGAGGGTATTAATTACTGGGATGTTAAGAGTGGTATAACAGCCGGTGCGAACACTGTACAGTGATGGACTATGCCTAGGGCCCAAACCATGGGGGCTTGCTCTGTATCACTGATTACCAGCTGATGCTTGGGGCCCTGGAGTTTGCACCCTTTTCTTTAATATTTCATGCCTGCTCCCAGTCTGTGTGAGAGTTAATAGGATATAGCACTGCGCGTGGCCGGTACGCAGAGACTGAAGGAGTCGGCACAGGAGACCCTGCTGCTGTGGGTCGAAATAGTTTTTTTATTTTTACCAAAATAAACATTTTTACGATTTAAAGAGGTGAAATTGTATCAAGCAGCAGCTGCAGGTAAGAAAGATCTAAGTGTTAGTAATGCATTGGCCGCTTACACTAAGAACGTGTCCAGCTGTGAGGTCACATTACACATTGCTGTGTTATCTCGGGGTCAGCTCTTGTGGCTGCACAAAACCCAACGTGAACGTTCACCTACTGGGAGAACGAGGCTCTGTCGCCTCCGATTCTCATTACATCCGTGCAGAGGAGAAATTCAGAGACGTCCTAAAATCTGGAGATGGGAATAAACCCTTACAGCCGATCTGCAACCATATCATTCACAGGAGGAGAAAAATAAACGTTCTGTCCCTCTTCACACTGTTTCTGTGCTGGTTTCAGTATATACCTGCAACATGTGGGTCAGAGTTTTATTTTTGCATCTACTTTCCCATTAGTGTGAGTCCAAACAGCAAATCTGTAGCATTTAATGTGGGGACAAGTTTACTAAAGGGGTCGTTCAATCTATTCTGTAATGACAGAATACTAAAAGCAGCTCGGACGATTATAGCATGTGTACATTTTTAAAGGTAGTCTTTGTTTTCTGTACTTTCAGATGGGTTGCTGCAATTTGGTGTAGTCATTTCTGCTTTTGCAGTAATTTACAAATGCTATAAGGCTGGGGTCACAGTTGCCATGCGTTTTTTTAAGTGATTTAACAAAACTCATGCATTTTTTCATGTCAGCATGAGTTTTGTAAGGTGTGTGATGGCTCCCTGCGTTTTTGGGTGCGTTTTTGAATCTGCACCTAAAAATAGTGCTTGTAGTATTTTTTTGAGCGTTTTGAAAAACGCATGCGTTTTTGTAGAAAACGCATGCGTTTTTATAACATGGGTTCCTATGGAAAACGCATGCAAAAACGCATGTTACAGTTAGTACCTTTTAGTGTCCATTCAAAACGCATGCGTTTCCCATAGGAGCCCATGTTAAAAAAATGCATGCGTTTTTCCGGAAACGCATGCGTTTTTTTAACATGGGCTCCTATGGGAAACGCATGCGTTTTTGAATGGCACTAAAAGGTACTAACTGTACATGCGTTTTTGCATGCGTTTTCCATAGGAACCCATGTATAAAAAACGCATGCGTTTTCTACAAAAACGCATGCGTTTTCTACAAAAATGCATGCATTTTTGGATATGCTCCAAAAACGCATGGGACAGTCACACATGCTTTTTGGCTATTAGGGCATGCGTTTTTTAACATGGGGGCCTATGGGTGCGTTTTTTACATGCGTTTTTGAAAACGCAGGTCTCCAAAAATGCATGTGAAAAATGGTACTGTGACCCCAGCCTAACTGAGCAAAAAGATTTGCCAGACCATGGTCCAGGTGTCACGTTGGTAATCTGTGGTTGCTAGAATAGAGCATTGCTGACAGAGTATAAATAGGTTAGAGTGAGAAGTTATAAATGTGCCCTTAACAATTCATCACCCTTATATATTAAAATATCAGATATTTATTAGAAATAATTAAAAATCTTAAACACCAAAAAATATTTGTGAAAATATAAATGAATACATAAATTGGGAAGATATGGTTTATTCCACTATTGAGATTTGATAAAAATATAAAATATGTGCTGGCTACAAAGCCGAGCACAGCAGGACGTGTGAAGTATGGAATGTGAGTAGATATTTTGGTGTTTTTATATACATTAGATTCAAATAGGCAACATATATACCAGGAAGGAGATCAGGATGGGGGACAAATATACCAGGAAGAGGCCCGGGATGGGGACACATTTATCAGGAATTGAGGATATATTTATTAAGAAGGAGCTCGTATATACCAGAATGAGAGACATATATACCAGGAAGGGTCTCAGGAAATAGGATATATATATGAGGATGGGGGACTTATACTAGGCTTGGGGACATATGTACCAGCAGGGGGCCCAAGATGGGGACATATTTACCAGGATGAGCTTAGAGTCAGGATGAGGACATATAGTTATCAGGGGTGTGTCAGAAGGCTTGGATGAGGCTGTAGAGGAGCGAGCCTGGGAGGGTCTCCAAGATTTCTGCTATAACCACAGGAGGTGGAGACAACTTAGCTGGTAGGTGGCCACCAGGTATAACCCCATGGGATCTAAATACCACAACTGTTGACACCAGGGGTTCGGCTTCAGTGGACACAGTCTCTGGAACAGATGATATAGTTGGAAGGCAGAAGTTGGTTGGTAGCAGGACTCTGTGACAGCAAGCACATTCATACACAGCACTGCAGATACAGGTAAGTGCAGAAATGAATGGCAATGCAGGCACTAGCAGATGCAGGCTTGGTATATGGCACAGCGGTTGTAAGCAGGACTCTAGGACGAGACACAATTTAGGACAAGGACAGGATCACCGACACAAGGCAAAGGTAAATAGGAACAAGCACAGGAAACAAGGTTTGGGACCTGAGAACTAACAATGTCCCTAAGGATTGAAAATGCTGATCAGGCACCCCCCAATGGGGGAAGGCGCCTAAAATGCACGCTGGACCTTTAAGAGAAGGAGGCATGTCGCATGCGTGGCCTAAGCTCATACCTTGAAGGCCTGAGACACAGATGCTGGGAGAAATGCCCTGGGATAGGAGACTGCATGCTGTCAGAATGCGCGGGTCCGCTGGATGAGTGAGTAAGCCATTGCTGACCGTCTGGTGGCTGTGGGGATGACGGTACAGCAGAGCACATTACAGATCCCTTTTCACGTAGCACCTCTCTGGCCCATTCGTGGATCCAAAGTTCCATTTGGGTGGCCAAGGGAATAAAGTCATCAAGGGTAGCAGGGATAGCTTGACCAGGCAGTTCCCCCTTGATCCTCTTGGATAGCCTTTACCAGAAGGCAGCTACCAATACCTCGCTGTTCTATTCTAATTGATTGAATAGGGTGCAGAAAAGAACCATACTGGCCCATAGTCCGACTACACTAATGTAGTTTGAGCAGAGATGAGGCTGCTGAGGTGCCACGACTAGAGATGACTTTCCCGAGCATTTTTGCCAATTTCAAATTTAAGATATAAGAAGTGAACATTTGTCATCGCCACCATTTTCAGAGTGTTACTGCTTAGGGACAGTGCTGCTGCTGCTCCGTACAGCTCTGTGCTGCTCCATCTTTGTTACACAAATAGATAGCTATTTACTCTATCGCTTTTTAGATTGAATAGGAGGGCAAGAGTGTCCATCTTGAGAACAAGTGCGATTCCTAAAGCTGTGTTCGTTGCCAAAGCCGTGATTTTTGCATACAGCAAGTGATTGACAAATCTTAGTGTTTCCCTTAAAAAGTCTGTGTTTGGTCTCTAACCAGTGATTCTCAAATCCTTCATTTTTTTCCTAAAAAAAGGCATTCTTTGGCTTCAAACCAGTTGATTGCCAAGTCAGTCAGTTTCCCATAAAAAGAAATAACAGATATTGCGCCCCACTGCAACTGGAGGAACTTAATACATGGTTTTACTATGTGTGCACTAACCTTTACTGGTTGTGCAACACCCCGCACAACCAGACTGATGGCTTAATGTGGGTCACTGTAGTGACAGGGGCCAATATTCCCTCCTCCTCTGATACTCCGGGCCTGGTGGTCGGCTCCTTAGTTCCTCCGGAGATGGAGGTGGGCTCCTTCACTCCTCCACCTGAAGAGGCAGACTCGATGCACTGGCTTCCGTCCCAGCTCCACACTGTGTATCAGTTGATCATTCAAGGGTGGGTCTTTATGATGCACTGCCAGGTCCTGTGGATCTTAGAGCAGCTCACACACCGCACTCCCAACAAGGGAGAAAGAGATTGGCAGATAGAAAACAAGCGGTGTAAGAGGTTTGGAGCGCTAAAGAAACCACGGGTTGGTGATTATATTACCAATAATTTATTGCACGAACAGCAGGGGTCCAGTATGCCACAAGGCGTTTCGACACACAGATGCGTATTTCTCAAGTGGATGAGAAAGTCTCATCTGTGCGTCGAAACGCGTTGTGGCATACTGGACCCCTGCTGTTCGTGCAATAAATTATTGGTAATATAATCACCAACCCGTGGTTTCTTTAGCGCTCCAAACCTCTGACACCACTTGTTTTCTATCTGCCAGTTTCCCATAAAAAGGCTGTGTTTGGCCTCTAACCAGTGATTCTTAAATCATTCAGTTTTTTTCCTAAAGGCATTTTTTGTCCTCAAAACAGTTGATTGCCAAATCAGTCATCTATTCCCTAAAAAGGCTGTGTTTGGCCTCTAAACAGTGATTCTTAAATCCTTCAGTTTCTACAAAAAAGGCATTTTTTGCCTCAAATCAGTTTATCGCCAAATCATTCTCTTTCCCCTGAAAAGGCTGTGTTTGGCCTCTAAACAGTCATACTCAAATTCTTCAGTTTCTGCTAAAACTGTTTTATTTTTGTCTTCAAACCAGTTTATTGCGAAATCAGGCAGTCTTCCCTAAAAAACTGTGTTTGACCTCTAACCAGTGATTGCCAAATTCTTCACTTTTCCCTAAAAAGGCTGTGTTTGGCCTCAAACAAGTGCTTTCCAAGTATGTGAGCATAAAACATGAATGGAAAATCGTGAGGTTGTAGTGGAAAGGGAAAAGGGTTGTTGGAAAGGGGAGTAGGCTTGGTGTTCGAGGTGTGCATTAGGTGCTACTACTATTATTACTAATGCTACTAAAATCAGTACTGACCAAACATTGGCTCGTTGTATCCCAAGGGAAGTGACAATTTTTGTTACTGGACAGACTACTCCAGTCTCTTGTTTTCCAGCAGCACAGTGATAAGAGTTGTAGATGAGTCCAGAAAAGTTCATGGCAAGTGCTACATTAAGTGGCATGTCCTCCTTTTCCTCCACCTCAACATCACAAACAGTACAGATAGAGGTGGCGCACCAATTACTCATGTGTCAGCCCATGTCACAACTCTCCAACTGCACAACTGATTGTGGGGAAACACAGATGGGTGATTCTGCAGAGATCTTCACATATTGTAATACTATTGTATAGGTTTTGAGGAGTCTGATCGCTTAAGGGCAATGAAGAGCAGAGATGGGTTCTTGGGTGCAAAGTATTTATAAACACACAGCAAAACAAGGTGAACTTAGTACACAGCAAAAGCACACAACATAACACAACCCCAATATACCGTATATACTCGTGTATAAGCCGACCCGTGTATAAGCCGACCCCCCTACTTTTGCCCCAAAAATCTGGAAAAACCTATTGACTCGTGTATAAGCCGAGGGTGGACCCCAGCACAGGTATACAGCCCTCAACAGTGTGGTATACAGCAGCCCCAGAGGTATATACAGCCCCAGTGGTAGTATACAGCAGCCCCACAGGTATTATACAGCCCCAGTGGTAGTATACAGCAGCCCCACAGGTATATACAGCCCCAGTGTAGTATACAGCAGCCCCACAGGTATATACAGCCCAGTGGTAGTATACAGCAGCCCCACAGGTATTATACAGCCCCAGTGGTAGTATACAGCAGCCCCACAGGTATATACAGCCCCAGTGTAGTATACAGCAGCCCCACAGGTATATACAGCCCCAGTGGTAGTATACAGCAGCCCCACAGGTATATACAGCCCCAGTGGTAGTATACAGCAGCCCCACAGGTAAATACAGCCCCAGTGGTACTATACAGCAGCCCCACAGGTAAATACAGCCCCAGTGGTAGTATACAGCAGCCCCACAGGTAAATACAGCCCCAGTGGTAGTATACAGCAGCCCCACAGGTAAATACAGCCCCAGTGGTAGTATACAGCAGCCCCACAGGTAAATACAGCCCCAGTGGTAGTATACAGCAGCCCCACAGGTAAATATAGCCCCAGTGGTAGTATACAGCAGCCCACAGGTAAATATAGCCCCAGTGGTAGTATACAGCAGCCCCACAGGTAAATATAGCCCCAGTGGTAGTATACAGCAGCCCCACAGGTAAATATAGCCCCAGTTGTAGTATACAGCAGCCCCACAGGTAAATATAGCCCCAGTGGTAGTATACAGCAGCCCCACATATACCGTATATGCCCCAGAGGTATATACAGTGCCCCGTCATCTATATACAGCCCCCCGCCGCAATCCTGTAAAGGAATAGGTTAGTATACTTATCCATCCGCTGCAGCTGTCCCGCCGCCATCGCGATTCAGCATCTTCCGACTTCAGCGTCTCGCGTCTTCTTCCGGTTTCCTCCCCGGTCGCACAGGCAATGACGTCATTGCCTGCGACCATCGGAAGGAGACGCGAGACGCTGGAAGTCGGAAGATGCTGAATCGCGATGGCGGCGGGGCAGCTGCAGCGGATGGATAAGTATACTAACCTATTCCTTTACAGGATTGCGGCGGGGGGCTGTATATAGATGGGGCACTGTATACTGTATACATTGTATACAGTATACAGTGACTCGCGTATAAGCCGAGGGGGGGACTTTTCAGCCCAATTTTTGGGCTGAAAAACTCGGCTTATACGCGAGTATATACGGTATATCGTCGAGCACAGTCCTTATGGCAGCAGTCTGAAAAACCAATAGTCCAAAGCAGGTAAATCCGGATGCATGTAGTCCATAGCACAAGTCCTTGTACTGGAACGACCGGAAGATATAGTCCATGGCAAAAGGTCCCCACACCCGGATGACCGGGTAACAAGTTTAAACACAGTTCCGAGTAGGTAATGAAACACAAGTTTCACAAAGCACACAGTACATACGGTAATAACCGGGAAGTTGCTTACAAACTTGAATGTCCGAGCCTGAAGGTAGAAGCAGCGGCACCAGAAGCACGATGCAGGAAGCTGTAAGGTGAACCGAGATCTCACAGAGCTCCAGGGAAGTGAGAGGATCAAGGAGAACAGCTGAGCTGGAGCAGACCAGGAACCAGTATAGTAGATCACCGATTTACAGTTTTCTAGTTATTTTTAATTTCATCTAACAAATAAGGAATAACTTTTTGATTCTAGTTGTATTTTATTAAGATTCTTTTTTAAAAAATCCAGGTGTGGATTTAGTGAATACAAACAGTGCTTTATAGTGTGTAACCCACCCCCAATACATATACAGACAAACAATAGTCCATGTGAGATGGAACTCAAGGAGTTCTAGGGATGTTGGACACTTGTAATATACTGTTACAACGGGTTTAGGGAGTTAGCCTCACAGACACAATACGTGTCATTGAAAGGTGCCCCCCATCCAATTGTTGGTTAAGTCAGTTAGTCTGGTATCCAGGTCTTTTCCTGGTATCCTATTGTCTCAGTCATCTATAACTCCTGTTCAGAGGTCCTAAAGTCACATAGACCTAGTATACATCGGTTATTTCCATAAATATGGTTATCTCTTCCCTGCCCGACGCGTTTCGTCTCTCCAAATCATATGAGAGACTCATCAGGGGCTTTTAAAGTAAGATTTTCAAAGATATGTGAGTCACACTGGTTATATGTGAGCCACCAGATTGTCAGTCTGCGGTCCAGGTGTGTAGGCTGAGAAGCGGGTATGCTTAAGGAATCATATTCTCATGTGGTTTTGATCTTCTCAGAGAGCTCAGGGTGTTACTAATATCCCAAGTGTTTCTTGACTTCAGTAACCTTGTAGCGAGAAAAACGTTCTTCCTTTTTATCAAGTGGAGGAGTGTATTTTACAGTCTTCTCCAATGCTCATCAGGGTGAACAGTCAAAGTTGATTCCTTAAGTGTCCCTCACTGTTAGTATTAGCCCAGAAACCCACTAGGGGATTAAGCGGTCTGGATCTTCCACGTATTCATTAGAAGGAAACAGATAGTTGCCTCCCCTTTGTTTTAATAAGTTATCCAGAGTCTTCAACTCCCTCTTAGTCTAGGGTTCTGTGGAGGACTTGTTCCCAGTCTGGTCAGCACATCAGAGTCAAGCTGCAGCTCTCCTGTGTGGAGCTGTGTCACTAACTGACTTAACCAACAATTGGATGGGGGGCACCTTTCAATGACACGTATTGTGTCTGTGAGGCTAACTCCCTAAACCCGTTGTAACAGTATATTACAAGTGTCCAACATCCCTAGAACTCCTTGAGTTCCATCTCACATGGACTATTGTTTGTCTGTATATGTATTGGGGGTGGGTTACACACTATAAAGCACTGTTTGTATTCACTAAATCCACACCTGGATTTTTTAAAAAAGAATCTTAATAAAATACAACTAGAATCAAAAAGTTATTCCTTATTTGTTACAGGAACCAGTATACTCAAGCAATGAATGCTCACCTGAGCCAGGTCTTTATGTAAACGAGACAGGAAGAAGGGCAAACAAAACAATGATCTCCATGCTGACTGAGGGCAAAATGGTCAAACGGCAAGCCGGAAAACCTGGAATACTGACACATATTCTATTCCAAGAGCATCAGAGGTATGCTCCAAAGATTCAGATATTCCAGAGAAGGAAAGCATCTGCACCGAAGCCAAAAATCTTTTAAGGTTGAATCGAGGGATGGAGGAAGTATGGTCCCAACAGAATTCAGACCCTCATTACCAGACGTTAACTCCCAGGGATGGAGGTGATGATGATGATAAGATTCAGATACCTTATAATCTTTTGCTATATGTCTCAATTTATTACATTATACAGGTTGGAACTGATATGTGCATGTGCACAAAAATTTTATTGCAAGTTGGCTTCTGTCAGTGCTGGCATTATCATGTTTGTATATTGGTTGTGGCTGACCACCACGCTGCCTGGCACGCCAGACTCCGCTTGTTTCCATCTGTATTGTTGTAGCCATTTTGGTGACTGTTCACATTATGTCACCATTCCCTGTCTTCTAGGCTCAGTTTATTCAAGCTACTTACCTGGGCGCATACTGCCTTTTTCCATGAGTGCTAGCCGAGTGCAGTGGGGGTTAACTGTAACAAGCTCAGCTGCTGCATATGTGGAAGCTTGAGTTGCCATTCAGTCAGTGCACTGTTCTCTGCCACCATGGAAGCAGCTTTTTAAATGCTCCAGGTAAGATCAGCTTTTTATTGTCCTTTCTATGGTTCAATGTGTTTACAGGTTGGAGGCCATATGACACAAGAAAAATAAATAACAATAGAGTAGGACCACCCTGATTGAGGTATGCCTTGACGTAGGCAGGGTGGCTCAAAAGATTTTATAATCTTTTGCTAAATGTCTCAATATATTACATTATACAGGTTGGAACTGATATGTGCATGTGCACACAAAATTTATTGCAAGTTGGCTTCTGGCAGTGCTGGCATTATCATGTTTTGATAAGAGTTGTAGATGAGGCCAGAAAATGCTTTTGCTACAGTTCATGGCAAGTGCTGCATTAAGTGGCAGGTCCTCCTTTTCCTCCACCTCAACATCACAAATAGTACAGATAGAGGTGGCGCACCAATTACCCATGTGTCACCTCATGTCACAACTCTCCAACTGCACAACTGATTGTGGGGAAAAACAGATGGGCGATTCTGCTGACATCTTCACATATTCTATTCCAAGAGCATCAGAGGTATGCTCCAAAGATTCAGATATTCCAGAGGAGGATAGCATCTGCACCGATGACGAAAATCTTTTAAGGTTGGATCCAAGGACAGAGGAAGTATGGTCCCAGCAGAATTCAGACCCTCATTACCCGACGTTAACTCTCAGGGATGGAGGTGATGATGATGATAAGATTCAGATACGTGAGGAGCAGTCACACTGTATTGTGCATTCAGTGCAGGAACAAGAGGAGGGTGACTCTCATGGCGAGGAGTGGGACAACGGAGAGGATGATGATGAGTTTTGACATCCCACTTGGAATCAACCCAGAGTCATGCAGCTGAGTAGCTCAGTGGAGGAGGAGGAGGAAGTTAGGTAGCGTCTTCCCACACAGAGACTGGAGGCTGCAAGCATGACACGCACTGCATCCTTGGTTACAATTCTGGCTCTGAACAGCAGCAGTTGCAGGTCTGCAGTTGTCCAAGGTGCAAGGGTTGCCTAACTTGGGCCTTTTTTGACACCACAAAAGATGACACAACTCACATAATTTGCAAACTTTGTAAAAAAAAATTATTAGAGGCAAAAAAAACAACAAATTGACTACTACATGCATGAAACGACAGTTGTAGTCACGTAAAAAATTATTTCCGCCTACACATCCCAAAGCAATAAGCTTGAAACTGACTAAGTCCAATTTATTGGCCACAGAAATGCTGCCTTTTTACCTGGTAGATACAGATGGTTTCCAAAAGCTGATGACCGTCGCAGACCCCAAGTATCAGCTGCTCAGTCGCCATTACTTCTTGAAGAAATTCGTGCCTAAGCTACACCAGCATGTCGCAGACAACATCACCCAATCCTCGAGAAACTTTGTGTGTGACAGGATGCATATCACCACTGACACCTGGACGAGCAAACATGGCCAGGGGTGTTACATCTCCCTCACTAGCCACTGGGTTACTATTTGACTGCAGGGCCAAGCAGGGAAGGGGCTACTCCCCAAGTCTTGAAATCTTCAAGATTTTTGGGACAAACTACAACCTGTACCTCTTCATTCACTGCTTCTGGCTCGTCCACCTCCTCTAGGGCATCCAGCTGCGCCCTCAACCTTTCCCTTAATGTAACAGTTCAGACAGAATCCACCCCACCTCCATACTGCACTGCCAGGGCTCTCCACCATCAGACAGTTTTTAATGTAAAATGTGATGGAAATGTGAGTCACACAGCTGAAGAGTTGTGAGTAGCTATGCAGTTCGAGTTTCAGCAATGGCTGTCTCTGCTAAACCTGGAGCCAGGGAAGGCCATGTGCAATAATCTGGTGGCAGCCCTATACCAGTGCAATCTTACACACATGCCTTGCATGGGTCTTATCCTCATCCTGGTTGTCCATCAATTCCTACACCACTATCCCGGGCTCGATGAGCTCCTGCACAAGGCACTGTCACTGTGTGCTCATTTCTGCTGTTCTCACCTCGCGGCTCATAGACTAGCATCACTTCAGAGGTCTTGTGAACAACCAGTTACCCGTTTGATATGCAATGTACGGACATGGTGGAATTCCACTCTGCACATGTTGCAGCAACTGTGGCACAGTATATAATGCTGTGTACAGTGATTCAAAGCAAGCCTAATGTAGTGCAAATGACGCCTGCAGAGTAAGCACAGATCAAGGACCTCTGCATTATTCTTCACAGCTTCGAAATGAATACTAAGATTTTTGGTGCTGACAATGCCATCATCAACATCGCTAGTCCATTTATCTACATGCTGTAACAAACTTTGAAAAGTCTGCGGGATGCGGTAGTGGTACCACATGAAAAGGAGGATGAAGAGAAGGAGGATGTGGAAAGGATATCAATATCTCAAAGGTGTATACTCTCGTCACACAGCCTGGTGGCATTGCAGGGTGGAGTGGAGCAACAAAGGGGTGCTCATGGTACCAGACAAAGTGGTAGTGAAGGTGCAGGAGCGGAGGAACAAAAGGAGGAGGATGAGAATGAAGAGGTGATGGGTTTAGAACAGTCAGGAGATGAAGAAATGATTCCCCTTTCTGTTGTCCAAGGTTGATGGGAAAGGACGGAGGAAGAAAGCTCGATTTTTATGCCCCCACCAACACAACAAGTACTTGGGTCTCATAGATGCATCAGACACATGAGCGCCTTCTGGCTGCACTATCTGCATCATGATGCCAATATCGTCAGGATTCGAATTAGTGATGACTACTGGGTTGTCACACTCTTCGATCTGCAGTACAAGAGTAAATTTAGCCAGATGATTCCCGCCTTGGACAGGGACATGCGCATGCTGGAGTATCAAAAAAGAAGGTAGACAATCTTAGGACTGGTTTTCCCCAACACATCAATAAGGACACAGTATGCATTGCAGATCTACACTTCCAACCCAGGGGACATCAATTCGTCAGAATAGAAACATTAGCAGCAGCAATATAACAGTCAAATGCAATTTCTGGGTGTCCTTTCACCAATTTTTTAAACCAGCCCATCCACCAGCCGAACTGAGTACAAGTCTGACACATAGTGAACGACTGGAGAGGTTGGTACAAGAGTATCTAAATCTAAATATCCATGGCATTGGGGGTGGGTTGGACCCTCTTGCATTTTGGGCTTCAAAAATGGAGGAGTGCCTGAACTTGCAAGTCCTTGGAGGTTTTGTCAAGCCTGGCAGCCACCATTCTTTCAGAACATGTCCTCAGTGCTGCTGGTGGTGTCCTGACGGATAAGTGCATCCGACTGTCACCTGAAAGTGTAGAGTGCCAAACTTTCATCGAGATGAACAAGTCATGGATCTCCAAGGACTCTTCCACCCCAGTGGCAAACTGGGCAGAGTAGGCGATGTTGTACTTTTCAATGTGCTGCATTCATCTCTCCAATATATAATTTTGATTCTGGGTCAATTGATGCCACTTTAGTGGTATGTTTTTAAAAAAGTGAATGTGGTCAGATGGGAGCGCTTGTAGGTATAAGGGTACCTTTACACGCCACAACCACAGGAGACATTTTTGGCGGCGATATTTCGTCCTGGAAATATCGCTGCCAAATTGCCTCCTTATTGCAGCGTGTAATTTGGAAATTTGGCGGCGATAAGACAAATGTCACCTGGTTTCGATTTTACAGCACTGCTCCAAAACCAGGCGACCGGAACGAGTCGACATATCACCTCCAAATTCCCGAATTACATGCTGCAATAAGGAGGCAATTTGGCGGCGGTAATTCCAGCGAAAAATATCGCAGCCAAAAATGTCTCCTGTGGTTGTGGCGTGTAAAGGTACCCTAAGACAATTGGGGTGTATATTAAGTGGTTGAACACTCTATTTTACAGTGGACCGCTCTCTTCCTCAGGTGGGTTTACGAACAATCCCCACTAGACCACCATGCGTGCTCTCTTTCTTCTTCTCCACACTTTAGTGGTATGTGGCCTTAATTTTTTGAGATTTGGAGACTCTTCTTAGGGGTCTCCTACTTGTCTGTTTCCTGAATTTAACAGTGCTCTGTAAGCATGATACCTACATGTGTCACTCATTCCCCTGTTACTAATTTTTGTTCAACCTTTAAATGCTAGGCCAGTTACTGTGCCATGCATGCAGGCAGCACTATTATACAATATTTATTCCGGGTCAATTTATGCCACTTTGGTGGTATCTAGCTCTAATTTTTGGAAATGATGGGAGGGGACTCTTTTTTGGGGCCTACTTCTTGTTTTTTTCCTTAATTTAGCAGGGCTCTGTGAGCACGATGCCTACACGTGTCACTCATTCCCCTTTTACTAATGAATGTTTAATCTTTAAATGCTAGGTGCCATGCACAATTTTTATTCTGGATCAGTTGATGCCCCTTTGATGGTATCTGGTCCTAAATTTTTATTAAATGTGAAGGCTCTTCTAGAGGTGTCTTTGTTGTGTGTCTCGTGAATTTAGCAGGGCTCTCTGAGCACTATGCCTACACCAGAAGCTTGAATTTCTGGCCCGGGCCTTGTACTCTGGGGAATAGATGGCACTTTTTCTGCTGTCTGCCCTAACTTAAGCTGTGTTTGGCAGCTTTTGGGCCCTTTTGAAAGTGTTTTTTTATGCCCTTGATTTTGCCTCCTATTGATTTCAATAGGGTTCAGATGCTCGGGAACTGTTCGGTGAACACTTTGACGAACATGTGCCCATTTGGTGAATCAAACCAAATCCATACTTTAACAGGTTTGCTTATCACTAGCCACGACCCAGCTCATGGAAGACTTTGCGACAGGCATCCAGGAAGGCCAGAATATCCAAAGTAACTGTATTCCCTCTCACCCATATGGGATTGATCCAGGAGAGAGCCTCTCCTCCTAGATGAGACATAAAGAAAGCCACTTTGGCTTGGTCATAGATGAACTGGTGGGACAGCAATTCAAAGTGCATGGTACAGTAACCGATGAAACCCCAGCATTGCTTGAAATTGCTGTCAAACAACAATGGAACAGACACTGAAAAATACTGGGTACTTGAGTAGCAGGCTCTGCACAGACAGAAGCATCAAGTACCATTTTGTTAAAGGGGGTGTTAACTGACTGCAGATAGGCCAGCACCCCTGTACTGCTCTGTCTCTCTCTTGCAGCAGTCGACATATTTACCACCATGACCAGACTGCGCCTCCTTCTCCTTCACAATCATGTGATCTTCTGCTGCATCCTACTCCCAGGGCCTGTGCACACTGAACAGGTCTTCTGGGAGTTCACTTAAGCTTGCCCCGTGATTTTTCCATGATCTTAAAGGGGCGGTGCACTATTACCATGTAGCCTATGGCTGAGAGGTACTAGGTATTTCAGGCATCCTCCCAGTAGGGGTCATGCCTGAGCAACAAGGTTAGTCAGTTGCCTGTCTGCTGCCTTTTTGTCAGGTCATGTTTTCCTGTGCCTGCTTTTGCATACTTGTCTTTATCTTTCGTATCCTCTGGTCCTGCCTGCATTTGCTGTCTGGTCTGCGTATGCCTTCCTTGCTGCAACCTGCCTATGCCAGAAAATCTTTGTTTGTTCCTGCGTCACCTGCCTGGACCAGAGACTGTACCTGAGTCCATAACTGCATCCTCTGCCCTGGGGTCACCTGCGACCGTTCACCCTGTAACCTGGTGGTTCCACTCCAGCTCTTCTCCTCTCATCAAGCTAAACAGTGTGCTTAGCCCATGGACCCTGCTGGCTCCAATACCACCCAGCTTGCTGGCCTGCATCAGGAGGTGACCCATATACGGAGCCACAAGAATGTATCTTGACCTACTTGTGATCAGTAGAAACACTTCTGAATGCTTTTACACGTACAGCTCAACCTGCAGTAGCATCTTTTCTGGTTAATAGTCCAGCTTTTGGTTACAATCCCTGCTTGTTTGCTCCTCTATGTTTTGAAAATGACCCAAAGCAGTGCCGAGGATTCATCAACCAGTGCACCCTGTACATAATTGGCTGACCAATTTTCTTCAGTGGCATTTCCAAATGTCACATCTTGGTAGGGAGGCTCTTGCTTTTGTCAATCCCCCGTGGGAGAAAAGAGATTTGGTTACCTCCGACATCCTGTATGCCTTCCAGAAAGTTTCTACTGTGTTGGATTGTATTGCTTCTGAGGCATCCTTTCTTCTGCAGCTGCATTATGGTGGTCAGACTGTCAGACAGTACGTAGTTTAATTACACTCCCTCTCCTCAGAACTGGGTTGGAATAATTAGGCACTAGTGGCCGCCTTTTAGCAAGTATTCTCTGAGAGGATTAAGGATGAGCTGGCAGGCCATGATATTCTCATACACTTTATAACCCGATTTACTTGGCTACCCGGGATCTTAGATTCCAGGAGCACTCTTTGGAGGTGACTGATGACCTATACATCTGGCTCTATCTCTCCAGAAGCTGCTGGTGTTTCAATTTTTCAGTTGCCGCTTGTCCTCCTGAACCTATGCAGGTGGACTATATCAAGATGTCTGAGCAATGATGGGAACATTGTCAATCCAAAGACCTGTGTTTCTACGCGGAGGTGAGGAGCACTTAATCCATGCATATCTCCCCGTGTGGCCTCGACTTCCTTGCCTGGGGTCTGTAGGAGGAGCTACCCTAGTTGAGAACAAATCCTCTTCTTTGTTGACCCTGCCAGTGTTCATATAGTATGTAGACACTCGGTTCTCCAAGATGGCCTACCTAGATTCCAAATCTGATGTGAACTTCATTCAACAGGCCGTGGTGGGTTGGTAACAGATTCCCATCCATTGTCTCCAGAGTCCATTGACTGTGTAATCTGGCGATGGAGCACTCTTGACTGAACCCATATGCTTTGTGTCCGAACTTGTGGAGCTACAAGTGTGAGCTTTGCATTCGGAGAATATCTTTCTCCGTGCTTTCGAATCTGTCTTATCTGTTTCTTCGGGTTTGCCTTGGATCCGTAACCAGGGTCCTGCTCTCCACTGGAAATCATGAAAAGTGCTCCATTAAGGGCTGAATTGCCATAAAAGATGCCTGGTTCCTCAACTCCTGAAGATGACTACTCTGGAAGATGGTTCCATCTGCCATTCTGGAACCAGGAAGAAGCCTTCCAAGCAACAGCCATCCGGCCTACCCCTACCTGTGTCCATTCCCACTGCTACCAATTTGAAGACATCCTGCTACAGAAGAAGCTTCCTTCATGATGGTGAAGAGGAGACATAATGAGGGATACTGCAATGACGACATTCCTGTGCTGCCCTATTTCTTTTCTGCAGGAGGAAAATACTCACCGCCACGGCCAGACTGTGTGCCTCCTTCCCCCTTCACAGCCACTCACTTGTTCTTTTGCTGTGATGCTCCCAGGGCCGCACATGTTCCCCAGAAGTGCGCTTAAAGTGTGCACCCATGCCCCTTCTTGCTATTAAAAGGCCAGCGCTCCATTATCCAGAAGTGTCCCTTAGGTATTTCAGGTATCCTCTTAGTAGGGAAGGTGCCGAGCAATATGTTTAGTTAGTCAGTTGTTTGTCCATTGCTTAGCTAGTTGTCAGGTCATGTTTCCTTGAGTCTGTCCCCAATGCCTGCCTTCCAGTACATGTCTTCTACAATGATTTTGCCTGCACCTGCATGCAACAGAGACTACCTCTGTCCATCTCAGTGGAACCTGCCTGCATCAAAGACTGTATCGGTGTCCCTCCCTGTATCACCACCTTGCACCAGAGACTGTACCTGAGTCCATCCCTGCATCACCTGCTTGCACCAGAGAGTGTACCTGAGTCCATTCCTGCATTCCTTGGCCTGGCGATCAGCTGCCACATTTTCCCTTATGGTCCAGTGGGTCCACTCCAGCTTGTTTCCTCTCAGCGAGCATAAAAATCAGAATCTGAACTTGCAAGAGAGACATTTCTTGGGACAATGATGAATGTGTAGGGGTGTTGGAGTTAGCAAGCTGCAAGATAACATACAAGTCGTGCAAAAAATAAGAGGGTGGGGGACAAGAGGCGCAATAGTGCCCTATCACTAGTGACACTAGAAAGAGTGATGCTGAGGAGCCACTCACCTGATTCAGTTGTGGGCCCCACAACTGATTTGAAGGCGTTTTGAGAAGAATCTCTCAGCTGCTGCAGGACCTCCACCAACTACTGACCAGTAGTGAAATTCAAAAAGATAAAACCTACTTGTGACTCTTTTGGTGAGTTTTTACATTGGAGCAGCGCGGACCGTGTCACACCTGTACTCCCATCATCTCCTTGAACATGCAAGTCGTGGACTAGAGCAACAAACAGGACAGATTCAGCAGAAAAGCTAAGGATCTTATTGCTCAGGCACCTCCCCTAAACGGAAGGTACCTTATATACCCGGAGGCTCCTAGCGATAGGATGGGGAAAAGTTACTGAGCGTGCAACCCCTTTAAGGAGAGGGGAAGACCTGCACGTGGACCCTAAGCTTACTTCCAAAGGACCTGCTTGAAATGTGCAGGTCCTGGTTCACGGGGATCTGCTGTCCCTGGGAGGAGAAGAAGGGAGGATGGGTGGTGAGTGTGACAGCATCCCTACCAGGGAAAAGCAGAGGACACTGGTATTACACTTTATAGGATTTAGAATGATACAAAAGCCCATACATTTTCCCAATATGTAGGGGAGGGGGTTCACCGGGATCCATCGGGCTCTATTTAGGCCACTGGAGACAGCCTATTGAGGTCAATGGGAACTGTGTATAATGTTCCATTTTTACTGTGGTACCGCTAGTGAGAAACTGACACATCTCCCTACAGATTTCAACTGACTACTAGTGTCTTGCCCCTAGCGGGGACCATAGGGTACTCGGAACTGGGCCCTCTCGTTGTCGTCTGGGGCTGCGGGATATCGTGCTGTCATGACCCGGTCAGTGATCCCCTCGTTGGGTGAGCGGTAAAAAGGGGGTTATCAAAATGGGTGAGAACAAAAAAATAAATAAAAATAAAGAGAGTTGTGACGCCACCCATGGAGTTCGGCTAGTAGAACCAATGAGGCAGTCGGGACCTCTGGGGATGATGGGAATAGCAGCAGGGATGTTTCAACTCTCCACGGGAAGAGTGGTTCCCCAGGGCACACGTTTAGTCTGTGGATAGGCAGGGATCGTTGGGGGTGCAAGGACTTAATTTACGGAAGAACTGACAGACACAGGGGTAACAGTCTCCATTACCTTTACTGAAGTCAGAAACAGGTTCGTCCAGGGCACAGTTTAAGTGGTGTTATGGCACCGCTGGCACCGCTACACTCCTCATACCTTTTGTCCACTTTCCTCAGACTCTTACTGCGGGTCGCTCACACTGGCTAGTCTATCACCTAGGATGAGCCTAGAGCGGCTACCGTCCATAAGATGTCTTCTACAGTCCTCCTAGGAACTGAACTGCCTAACCCTGCCCACAGATCAGAATTTTTAGGGGACCTTCCCTGAACCCGAGCTTTAGAGCTTCCCCTTCTGGCCTGGAGTTGGTAAGGTGTTGTGTGCGTGTGTGGGTTTTACTTGAGGTCGTGCCTTCCCTTGCTTCCAAGCTTTAGCATTGTGGCAACTGGACCCTTGGGCGCCACACTAGGGTCCTTCTAGTGGTGCATCCTAATCAATTAATTGGGATATTGTCAGATGACTGTTGGCAAAAATATTGTTTAAATCCCCCTTGTAAGGTGACCTAATATTGCTTCATGTATCTATTACCAGATATGCTCCTACCCCAAATTGAGTTATATACAGATACTGATCCAACAGCTCTAGTAATTCAATTCCCAGGCGGCCAATTCCCTGCAGGTTACATGCACATACAGTATATGTTCATATACATATACATCACTGTCCTAAGTTGAAATTTCCTCTTGGATTCCAATTTTAATCCTTCATAAGATGTGGGGGAGGATATATTACACCAGTCACCAAAATGTTCAGCTATCACCAGCCACAAGAGAAACAAGTGATTGATCAATGAGAATCAAGGGATGTAATGATTATAAGGTATTTTACAGAATATACACCTGTTATCTTCATGGTATGGGTTAATGGGAAATAACACCTTTATTGCATGCATGATTCAAGGCAAGTATAGCTAAGCAGGACTAATTCACAAACAGGTGGAATGAGAGAGAAGACCCTGTATGTGAGGACTGAATCTATAAAGAGGGGTCAGGTTGGTTCAATAGGTGAGGGAAAAGCTACTGCTGAAGCAGTGTGATGGTGTAAAGATGTGGCTGATGCCAGAGAGAGAATCCTACCCCTGAAGATTGCTACTGTTTTTTGTATGCTCTTTTTTATGGTGTATATTCATGTATATGATTAATATTATTACCAGAAATTGGTCCAGTATTGTTAGTTACCCCCTAGGTGTCATTATTCGGTTGTAGGAGGAACCAAGGGCTTAGGGAGCAGAGTTAAAAAGGAGCTAAAGTGAAGCAAGACCACTAGACTGGGATATAAAAGTAGTGTGTTTCCTGGTTCTGCGTGATTCACAAGGGGATAGAGAATAGTGTAAAAGCTGTGGTTACAGATGGAGTAGAAAGAAAATAAGACAAGATATAGAGCAGAAGGTGTTTGGGCTCATGCTGTAGTGTAGGTTGAAGGAGGTGAAGTAAGGAACAGTCAGCAATCCTACATGGATGATGGTACGGCTAAACACTGAAAGGGCTAGCTAGAAACAGCTTGTAGAGTTAGAGACATGGACCCCATCAAACTTGGCTGGGTAAATCTTGCCAACCGCAATGCAACACATTGACTCATGTAGAGAGATAGTAGGAATAGAGTCTCGGCAACCCTTCCTTTCCTCAGATAGCTTTGAGATCTAGCCTGCAGTTCAATGATGGGGAAAGTCACAGGAAAGTGAATAAGCATGTGTCCTATACTGTGCATTGTGGACTTTGTTGCTGGTAAATTACAACAAGTTTTAGGGCTCATGGGCGTTGAAACAGGATGAGTGCAATGCGAGAAAATCTCGCATTGTACTCTGACCAGTGTTAATCAATGACTTATAGCAGATGGACATTTGTATTCAGTTGTTTTCTCATCAGGATTCTGGAAGAGAAAAAATTAGCAACATGCTGTGACTGGATGTGAGTCTCTTGCAAGTCAATGGGTGTGATAAAAGCCCTCACCTGCCTGGTTTAATCTTGGCTGGCAAGTAAAAATAGGGCGGAGCCCTATGCATTTTTTTTTTGCCAGCCAAAGTAAAATTACACAGCTGAGGGTTTCAGCTCGCAGCTGTCCACTTTTACTTGGCTAGACTAAAAAATACTGCAAAGCCCTATGCTTTTTTTTTTTAATTATTTCTTTATTTAACACACTATGATGGCAGCACAATCATGGTCAGTCTATCTATCTATCTCTCTATGTATTTCTATCTATCTATCTATCTATCTATCTATCTATCTATCTATCTATCTATCTATCTATCTATCTATCTATCTATCCTAACATTTTACTGCATGGAAATGTCCATGCTAAAACCGCTGTCAGAGTGCTCTGTGTATGGTGTGTGATGTTTTCAATGCACCCATACACTTGCATTGGAGGAATCTTGCCAATATCTGCTGATATACGCAGCACACTACAAATTTCTCCTCGGCACGTTTCTTGCAGAGGAAAAACTTGCAGACATGCATGGTATATAGTATAGTTTAACATGGGATGCGAGTGCAATCTGATGTTTTATCACCAAGAACAACACGCTGTAAGGTTATACAAATCAGGAATGTAGTTGATGTCGCTAAGATCTGCAAACAATCACATTTTCAAGCATCTATCTCCAATCTATGGCATGTGGGAGTGGCATAAAAGCCAGATTGATAACAATTTTGTCTATTCACATGAGAGCTCAAAAATGGGATCAAATCTTGTGTGTAATGCTTCCTGTTCATCAAAATGGCTGTTCTCACCACATGTTGCAAACCTGGGTATCATTAAAGTGAGAAACCTTAGCTTATTAATATGGCAGATCGAAGCATTAAGGGGCTGAGACACCTGAGAATAGTGATCCATTAACCTCCCTCCACTGGTCTCAAATGATATTGTAGTGCAGAGCAAGACAGCAATTGAGGAATAGCAATCAAAGCTGAAATTAATATTTTTTTCTTGGACGCCATGATAGCTGGAGATTGGTCTGGATATCATGTGGAGTTTTTAAGATGAAGACAGTCCAAAAATGAAATTGAGTGCTGACACCTTTTTGAATCTTTTTCTCCTCATCCCAATGACTGATGGCAAAAGGAGCCTTCATCAGGGTTCTGTCTTGAGTATATCTACATTTATACACACAGATTTATGACCAATTAGACCACTTGTACAGATAATATAACTGATTTGGGTTGAGCATTTGCACAAACAGATATTTTATTTTCTGTCATTTGTTATGATTGTCCAAAAATAAAACTTTATATCAGAACTGTGTTTCAGATACCTGTTTACACATTACAATAGTTGTTTGTCAGATAGATTTAAGGATGTCAGAGCAGTTTTCTGGCAGAAGATATGTATTTCAACCAGATCAAACACACCAATTTTGGTCTTCTTGCACAAATATTGTTTAGATATCTGTAGGTGTATTGGCACCGAAAAAGGCAAATAACTCTAGGCTCCAACTAGTTTATCTCTTGTTACTATTATCATTAATATCTAGGGATAACACTCCTCTAGCTGCATTGTAGACTATTCCTTGTTACAATATTTTTTAAATAAAAACAAAATTAATTTACGGTTTTTGTTCCATATATCTTTTATCTCTGAATATTTAGTGAAACTTTAGTTAGGTAGAAAAAACCTTACGCACATTTGTAGACATTGATCAAATGAAACAAATATAAAGGATAACCAAACAAATCATCTAGAACACATGTTGGTATAAGTGCAATGTATAGGTGCAAATATAAAGAATTGTTCTTACATAAAATTACTTCTAGATGCAACAGAAAAACCCTTAAGGCCACTTTACACGTCGCAATAGCGTTCCGATATTGCATACGATTTCACGGGAGCGCGCACGTTTTTGGCACTTGTCCAAAATCGCATAGGAGATGTTACACAGGGAGATATCGGTAGGCAACGCAACTACGATGTTGTACGCCCCTCTTGCACACTGTCTGAGCAACTCAGGGACCAACCAATTAACATTGTAGTGAATAGGGGAAGTTGCGCTCCAAATCATAGTTGCGCTGTCACACAGCACGATCCTGCCAGATCGTCAAGCCAATATTGCACAGTTGAAGAGCATGCACAATTCAAAAATGATATCGTAATTGCATCATTTTTGAGTTGCGTTGCCCATCTACATGACACAAGGCACGAACGATATAGACTGCAACGCCCCTACCACGTGACTTTTATCGTAGTTGCGTTGCGATATCGTGACGTGTAAAGCGGCCTTTAAAGACATGGCACACTGACAAATGTAAAAAAACAGAAATATATTTTAGACACTGATTAAATACTAGAAGTATGTATGCTTGTGATAATTCATTTAACAATATTCCTTATTCATCCTATAACAGCACCTTAGGGTATGTGGATGACTTTCTTACTACTAATAGATTTCTATGTGCAGGAAGAGTGCACAATTATGCAATTTAGCTTGCATATGCCCAGTGAACATTTCCGAATTGGCCAAAGACTCAGGGAGTTTTCAATAAACCCTCCTCAAGCTATTCTCCAATATGGTGTGAACTAGTATAAGTTCGGAACACAAAAATTCCTTTCAATGCATTTTGGGAACATCATATGAACATTACCTCCACAAGGTTGTTGCCACAATCAGATCAGTCACTGTGCATTCATCACTGGATTCTATAATACAGGCAAAGGGATTCCAGTGCCTTGAATGTGGAGCCATTAAGTGGAGCTATTGAGGAGGATTAGTGATGACAACCACAACACTTTCTTGGTCTGGAATTGCCCATGGACACATGCCAGCTAATATAAATTATCATATTCACTGCACATTGAACTCTATCAGCAACAAGAAAAGTAGATATCCAAACTTTTTGCTTGCCATTGCTTTTAGTTTAAATGAGAAGATTCTTCTTATAGACCCTCTTTAAAACAATATTTCCTGCTACACGTGGACTTGTATATCTTCAGCCTGACCTTGATGTCAGGCTCTATATCAGTCTCTTATGTCCTTCTTTATAATCATAGGGGTCACCAGCAAATGGGTACAAAGGTGGTTGATTGTAAGCGCCTCCCAAAAATATCCAAAGGGTCCCAATGATCATAACTGGGGTTACGATAAAAAGGCACAATCGATCAACTGTCCGAGCAACACGATACCAGTTTTCTTTTTCCTGCAAGGTAACCGAAAAATTACTAATTATAAAATCTGACCTAAAGTGTACAATAATCTGGCTCAATTGTCCTGCTGTATATGCAGTATGAAAACTAAATATTATTCTGAAATTTAGAAATGTTTCAAACTTGAGATGAATAATACATAAAATTCAGACGTACCTCATTGTAATCATTCTTATCTCGCATGTGCTTGACGATAAAGTTTGCTCCATCAATGGCTGGTTTCATTTCTCCATAGAGCTGGTCATTTGAAGTGTCTGCATTCAGCGGATTCACCCCTGCAAATGATGGCCAAAAGATGGGATTTAGCATTGAAGGCCTAAGGCTAGAGCAGCCATGATCTCAGATACACGAGTGCCCCTACGTAACATCATGAAGTAATAAAATTACAACGTGAACAACACATTAAATCGTTACCATAAATGGCACAAGTCCAAGCAAGCAGCTCCATTTACATCCTTGTGCTTAACACAGTGGAGTGCTTTCTGTGTCGACACATCACCAGTACTGTGTGTGAATGGGCTGGCTGACTAATTTTTATGCAGGCAAAAAGGAGGATTCAGGCGGCACTCACGGGTTTTTCTGAAGTATTATTTTATTCCTTCATAGGGTTACATGTGCAGGATGGTAAGGGGGGTGCAGAGTTGGATGACAGTCAGCTGTTTGACACTGTGTGCGCTTCAACAGGTCCAAACTAGCAGTATCACCCGGCGTTGCCCGGGATAGTAACTAACTGTTCTTAGGTATAACAAAATAGAATGGTTTAATAAAAAGTTATTTTGCACATAAAAGTCACAAAGTAAATAGGCCTCCTGCTGTATACTGTGGGCTGTATGTAGCCTCCTGTGGTATACTGAGGGCTATGTGCAGCCTGTGGAATTATATACTTAAAAAAGTGTGAAACAACTGAAAATATGTCTTATATTCTAGGTTTCTTCAAAGTAGCCACCTTTTGCTTTGATTACTGTTTTGCACACTCTTGGCATTCTCTTGATGAGCTTCAAGAGGTAGTCACTGGAAATGGTCTTCCAACACTCTTGAAGGAGTTCCCAGAGATGCTTAGCACTTGTTAGCCCTTTTGCCTTCACTCTGCGGTCCAGCTCACCACAAACCATCTCGATTGGGTTCAGGTCTGGTGACTCTGGAGGCCAGGTCATCTGGCGTAACACCCTATCACCATCACATCTCCTCCTCCATGCTTCACGGTGGGAACCAGGCATGTAGAGTCCATCCGTTCACCTTTTCTGCGTCACACAAAGACACGGTGGTTGGAACCAAAGATCTCAAATTTGGACTCATCACACCAAAGCACAGATTTCCACTGCTCTAATGTCCATTCCTTGTGTTCTTTAGCCCAAACAAGTCTCTTCTGCTTGCTGCCTGTCCTTAGCAGTGGTTTCCTAGCAGCTATTTTTCCATGAAGGCCTGTTGCACAAAGACTCCTCTTAAAAGTTGTTGTAGAGATGTGTCTGCTGCTAGAACTCTGTGTGGCATTGACCTAGTCTCTAATCTGAGCTTCCTTTGCAGTGGTTTCCTAGCAGCTATTTTTCCATGAAGGCCTGCTGCACAAAGTCTCCTCTTAACAGTTGTTGTGGAGATGTGTTTGCTGCTAGAACTCTGCTTGGCATTGACCTGGTCTCTAATCTGAGCTGCTGTTAACCTCCGATTTCTGAGGCTGGTGACTCGGATGAACTTATCCTCCGCAGCAGAGGTGACTCTAGGTCTTCCTTACCTGGGACGGTCCTCATGTGAGCCAGTTTCTTTGTAGCGCTTGATGGTTTTTGCAACTGCACTTGGGGACACTTTCAAAGTTTTCCCAATTTTTCGGACATACTGACCTTCATTTCTTAAACTAATGATGGCCACTCGGTTTTCTTTACTTAGTTGCTTTTTTGTTGCCATAATGCAAATTCTAACAGTCTATTCAGTAGAACTCAGCTGTGTCTCCACCAAACGTCTGAACAACAAAACTGATGGTCCCAACCCCATTTATAAGGCAAGAAATCCCACTTATTAAACCTGACAGGGCACACCTGTGAAGTGAAAATCATTTCCAGTGACTACCTCTTGAAGCTCATCAAGAGAATGCCATGAGTGTGCAAGGCAGTAATCAAAGCAAAAGGTGGCTACTTTGAAGAACCTAGAACATAAGACATATTTTCAGTTGTTTCACACTTTTTTTTAAGTATATAGTTCCACATGTGTTAATTCATAGTTTTGATGCCTTCAGTGTGAATCTGCAATTTTCATAGTCATGAAAATAGAGAAAACTCTTTGAATGAGGTGTGTCCAAACGTTTGGTCTGTACTGTACATACATACACAAATATTTATATACTTACACAGATTTATATATTAGATTGTATATAATCATATTAGTAGCACATCTGTGGTTACTTTTCTTGACCAGGGCAACCCTTTATAGCAGGGGCGGTCAATTAATGTTCCCATGGGGCCATATGAGAAACTGGGACTGGTGAGGAGGGTAGAACCAATAGGCTAAACTATTAGTCATACTTCAACCGTAGGGAAGGAATCTGGGCACTAGAGGTCTTTTGGTGTTTTTCCTAGGCTTGTATGTGCTGCCAGCAATATGGTGTTGCGCAAGTCTGCACAGAGTCCAGTCACAAAAATGTCCAAAGATTTAGAAGAAACAGACGGCACTCACGATTAAATGAAGGTTCTTTTAATCCAAGTGCTCCGTTAGGTGGCGGGGAGGGAGGTGCGGGGAGGACGACGGGTGCACATTTCGCCTGATTAGGCTTCCACAGGTCCAATTCCAATAGACCCGTGGAAGCCTAATCAGGCGAAACGTGCGCCTGTCATCCTCCCCGCACCTCCCTCCCCACCACATAATGTTTGTTACCCGCACCTCCTAACGGAGCACTTGGATTAAAAGAACCTTCATTTAATGGTGAGTGCCGTCTGTTTCTTCTAAATCTTTGGACATTTTTATTAGTCATACTTGTAACATCAACACTATAGCCAGAAACCCGTAGTGAATAACTGCTTAATTTGTTATTTCACACAGCATAATCCATTAGAAACAAAATTGTATTTGTGTAAAACACTATTTAAAGGGATTTGTCTACTCCTAGACAGCGCTCATTTGAAATGCCCTCATTCTGCATTAGTAGATGTTTTCTGGTTATAGGTTTCTGGCTTCTAAGGGTCTGTTAAAATAATATAATCAGATGTCACTTATCTTCTCCAGTCCAGCACGGCGCTACTGCTCCAGTCTCTGTATACTGGCTGCAGCACTGAGGTCATGACTACAGCATGTAGCACCTCTGCAGCCAATTACTGAGCTCAGAAGCTCATGTTGTCTACATTGGCAGAGCTGCTGAGCTCCTGTATTATGCTGTAATAGGGCCCCTTTACACGCTGAGACTTTCCAGCAATCCCACTAGCGGACCTGGCCGGGACTGGAAAGTCTCTGCAGTTGCTGGTGAGCTGTCAAACAGGCATACTCACCAACAACCAGACAGCAGCAACATCGCTGGTAACCAGAGTAAACACTGGGTAACTGCTTAGTTACCCAGTGTTTACCCTGGTTACCAGTGCCCAGCATCTAATGTGCAGCGCTGGGCATTGGCTGGGAGGTCGCTGATCGTTGCTCTCTCGCTGTCACACACAGCGATGCGTGCTGACCAGCGGGAGACCAAGGACCAAAAAATGGTCCTGAACGATTTGCAGCGATCAGCGACCTCACAGCAGGGGCCAGGTCGCTGGTGTGTGTCACACACAGGCCCGGACTGACCATTGGGAGAGGCGGGACTTTTCCCTATGAGCCGGTAGTTCTCGAGTGGGGGGGCCACAGCACCTGCTCCTCGGGCCGCAGGCTGGCTTTTAAATCACTTTGCAGTCATCACCTGCTGGCATAGCAGGGACTGGGGAGCACCAGCGGCTGGGCCGCCAAGCTGATAACAAGACATCAGAGGAGAGCAGCAGGGGCCGGCAGAGCATGACTGCTCTGCTCTGACAGCTGCGAGGGTCCGAGGAGATTGACAGAAGAAGGGGCGACAGGAGAGGTGAGAGGGTGGGCCCCAATTTCCTCCAGGCCATGACCCCTCATCTCTTCTGTGAGCCATATCTCCAGTCAATCTCTCTGGGCCCCGCCTCCTCATCTCATCTGCAGGCCCCGGAAGTTGTTCCACAGTGCAGGAGCCAGCAAAATGTGCAAGATGAGCTGCTGCAGCTGCTGGTGGTGAGTAGTGTGTGTTTGCCTCTCTGTCTTGCTGTGTGTGTGTGTGTGTGTATGGCTGGGGTTGTCTGTGTGGCTGACTATGTGTCTGTATGTGGCTGTGGCTGGCTGTGTGAGTCTGGGGCTGCATGGCTGTGGCTGGCTGACTGTGTCTGTGTGTGGCTGGGGCTGACTGTGTGGCTGTCTGTGTGCGACAGAAGGTGTCTGTGTGGCTGACTGTGTCTCTGTGTGGCTGTGGCTGCATGGCTGTGTCTAGCTGTGTGGCTGACTATGTGTCTGTGTGTGGCTGGGGCTGTATGACTGTAGCTGACTGTGTGGCAGGGCTGCATGGCTGTGGCTGTCTGTGTGGCTGACTATGTGTCTGTGTGTGGCTGGGGCTGCATGGCTGTGGCTGACTGTCTGTGGCTGGGGCTGCGTGGCTGGGGCTGGCTGCGTGGCTGACTATGTGTCTGTGTGTGGCTGGGACTGTATGGCTGTAGCTGACTGTGTGGCAGGGCTGTGTGGCTGTGTCTAGCTGTGTGGCTGACCATGTATCTGTGTGTGGCTCAGGCTGTATGGCTGTGGCTGACAGTGTGTGGCTGGGACTGGCTGTGCGGCTCACTGTGTGTCTGGCTATGTATCTGTGTGTGGCTGAGACTGTATGGCTGTGGCTGACTGTGGCTGCGTGGCTGACTGTGTCTGTGTATGGCTGGGGCTGCGTGGCTGTGCTGTGTGGCTGCCTATATGTCTGGTCTGTGTGGCTGAGGCTGTGTGGCTGGCTTTGTGTGGCTGTCTGTGCGTCTGTGTATGGCTGGGGCTGCATGGCTATGTGGCTGGCTGTGTGTGCCTGACTGTGTGTCTGACTATGTGTCTGTGTGTGGCTGGGGTTGCGTGTCTGTGGCTGGCTGTGTGTGGCTGGTGCCACATAGCTGGCTGGGGTTGGCTGTGGCTTGAGCTGCATGGCTGCGGATGGCTGTGTGTGTCTGGCTCTGTGTGGCTGATGTTGCATGGCTGTGTGGCTGGCTGTGTGTGGCTGGGGCTGTGTGGCTGACTGTGTCTATGTATGGCTGGGGCTGACTGTGTGTGTGGCTGGCTGGCTGTGTGTGTGTGGCTGGTTGGCTGTGTGGCAGGCTATGGCTGTCTATATTGCTGGCTCTGTGTGTGGCTATGTGGCTGGTTGCACCTGTGTGTGGCTGGCTTTGGCTGTGTGTGTGGCTATCTATGTGGCTGTTTGTGGCAGGCTGTATGTGTGTGGCTGTCTATGTGGCTGGCTGGGTCTGTGTGTGGCTGGCTGGTGGCTGTCTATGTGGCTGGCTGTTTGTGTGTGGCTGTCTTTGTGGCTGGCTGTATGTGTGTGGCTGTGTCTGTGTGTGGCTGTCTGTGTGGCTAGCTGTGTGCGTCTGGCTGTGGCTGGTTGTCTGTGTGGCTGGCTTTGTGTGTGTGGCTGGCTCTGTGTGTGTCTGTCTATGTGGCTCTGTGTGTGGCTGTCCATGTGGCTCTGTGTGTGGCTGTCTATGTGGCTCTGTGTGTGGCTGGCTGTTTGTGTGTGGCTGGTGGCTGTTGGTCTGTGTCTCTGACCACTGGGACCCTACAATCCAAGAAATGCAGCTTTGAAGATCACCATGCAAATGGAGCTGTGGTTGATTATTCCCTCTGCTGTACCATTCACATGTGGCTCTTCAAATAACTTCTTTAAGAAAGTGGTGAGGGCCACGACAGTGTAAAAGCAAAATTTACATATTGGGCCTGATGGGTGATATAGTGTGTGGGTTGGTGGGGCTTGTTTTCCAGGGCTTCTTTTTGATCCCAGTCCGGCCCTGGTCACACACTGCAAGATCGCTGGAGAGGTCGCTGTTACGTCACAAAACCTGTGACGTTTCAGTGATATTGCTAGAAATGTTGCAGTGTGTGAAGTACCCTATAGTCACAGCAGCCAATACATGGCGGCTCAGTGGTTAGCTCAGCAGTCTTGTAGCGCTTTGGTCTTGGTGTTAACTCCCACCAAGGACAAGATCTGCAAGGAGTTTGTATGTTCCCACTGTGGTTGTGTGGGTTTTCTCCAGTTTCCTCCCACATTTCAATAACATATTGATAGGATGTTTAAATTGTGAGCCCCAATGGGGACAGTGTTGCTGATGTATGTAAAGCACAGTGGAATTAATGGCACTATAAAAGTGAATAAATTTTATCATAATTATTATTATAAACAGCATGTGGAAAAACTTAGTCTTATATTCTTTCCACATGCATGGATAGTTGGATTATTGGATCCTCATGTCACAAACATATGAGACACAAATATCTTTTTACCATGGATAAAGAATGATTCTGGAACAGAATAAGCCTTTTTATCTTCCAGAATTACACTTTAGGCTGGAAGAAAGGATATTCAAACATTCATTATTGATTAAGATGGATACTTATCATGGACCCGAGGCAGGCTAGTAAGGACATCACTACATGCTGCTCAGGCAGCATGGGGGTGAATCCTCTGTGTGTTGCTGTGGTAATGTGGAAAGTTGACTAACATCGGAAGACAAGCACACACACATTGAACAGCACCTCAGTAGACAGGTGTACACAACGTCTGACATGCTGTATGTACAGTTGTGGCCAAAACTATTGACACCCCTGCAATTCTGTCAGATAATACTCAGTTTCTTCCTGAAAATTATTGCAATCACAAATTCTTTGGTATTATTATCTTCATTTAATTTGTCTTCAATGAAAAAACACAAAAAGAATTGTCCTAAAGCCAAATTGGATATAATTCCACACCAAACATAAAAAAGGGGGTGGAGAAAAGTATTGGCACTGTTCGACAAAACATGTGACGCTTCTCTAATTTGTGTAATTAACAGCACCTGTAACTTACCTGTGGCACCTAACAAGTGTTGGCAATAACTAAATCACACTTGCAGCCAGTTGACATGGATTAAAGTTGACTCAACCTCTGTCCTGTGTCCTTGTGTTTACCACATTGAGCATGGAGAATAGAAAGAAGACCAAAGAACTGTCTGAGGACTTGAGAAACCAAATTGTGAGGAAGCATGAGCAATCTCAAGGCTACAAGTCCATCCCCAAAGACCTGAATGTTCCTGTGTCTACCGTGCGCAGTGTCATCAAGAAGTTTAAAGCCCATGGCACTGTGGCTAACCTCTGTAGATGTGGACGGAAAAGAAAAATTGACGAGAGATTTCAACGCAAGATTGTGCGGATGGTGAATAAAGAACCTTGACTAACATCCAAACAAGTTCAAGCTGCACTGCAGTCCGAGGGTACAACCGTGTCAACCCGTACTATCCGTCGGCGTCTGAATGAAAAGGGACTGTATGGTAGGATACCTAGGAAGACCCCACTTCTTACCCCGAGACATAAAAAAGCCAGGCTGGAGTTTGCCAAAACTTGCCTGAAAAAGCCTACAACGTTTTGGAAGAATGTTCTCTGGTCAGATGAGGTAAAAGTAGAGCTTTTTGGGCAAAGGCATCAACATAGAGTTTACAGGAGAAAAAAAGAGACATTCAAAGAAAAGAACACGGTCCCTACAGTCAAACATGGCGGAAGTTCCCTGATGTTTTGGGGATGTTTTGCTGCCTCTGGCACTGGACTGCTTGACCGTGTGCATGGCATTATGAAGTCTGAAGACTACCAACAAATTTTGCAGCATAATGTAGGGTCCAGTGTGAAAAAGCTGGGTCTCCCTCAGAGGTCATGGGTCTTCCAGCAGGACAATGACCCAAAACACACTTCAAAAAGCACTAGAAAATGGTTTGAGAGAAAGCACTGGAGACTTCTAAGGAGGTCAGCAATGAGTCCAGACCTGAATCCCGTAGAACACCTGTGGAGAGATCTAAAAATGGCAGTTTGGAGAAGGCACCCTTCAAATATCAGGGACCTGGAGCAGTTTGCCAAAGAAGAATGGTCTAAAATTCCAGCAGAGCATTGTAAGAAACTCATTGATGGTTACCGGAAGCGGTTGATCGCAGTTATTTTGGCTAAAGGTTCAGCAACCAAGTATTAGACTGAGGGTGCCAATACCTTTGTCCGGCCCATTTTTGGAGTTTTGTGTGAAATGATCAATGTTTTGCTTTTTGCTTCATTCTCTTTTGTGTTTTTTCACTGAAGACAAATTAAATGAAGATAATAATACCAAAGAATTTGTGATTGCAATCATTTTCAGGAAGAAACTGAGTATTATCTGACAGAATTGCAGGGGTGTCAATACTTTTGGCCACAATTGTACCTGACCTGTGTATGTACGTCTATACTGGTAAGGTGCTCAATGCCATACAACTCCACATCTTTGCTTGTCCCTTTTGATGGGCCAAACAAGAGCAGCCCAATGTGGCTGCACTTTGCCTATGTGTACCTTAGTATATTTTATTATTGTACAGCTCTAAACTGTAATCCATATTGCAACTAATGACACAAAATGACCCCTATTGTGTATGCTAATACGCTATATTTGCTATGTGCCCTTTTTTAATCAATAGCATGGCCAAAACATACTTCAGTGCCGATTAAATATACTATGTTTTATTTTTTAAATCTTCTTATAATGTATATTTTGCAAGAATAATAAATTCACATATAAACACAGTACTTACTGGCAGGGGTAGCCCGACTGATCAGACCGTGCCGCTCTGCATGTTTCTCAAACATAAGTTCACTTCTAGACTTCACACTGAAATACTCTTCTGCTTTTGCAATGTACCCCACAGAACTGCTGCGTCTCTGAAGGACACCATTCCATGGCTCAGGATCAGGTTCTGCTGGTTGGGACATGTGCAATAAGCGGGGTAGTTTGTTCAGAAATATCTGAAAAAATACAAGGAAATTAGTGTAGCACAGAGATACAGTCATAGCCAAAAGTATTGGCACCCTTGACGTTGTTTCCCAGAATATTATTGCAACTAGACGTTTTGCTATACACATATTTATTTCCTTTTGAATATATTGGAACATCACAAAAAAAAACAAAGAAAAAAGGCTCAAAATCCCAAAAAGGAATGGACAAAATTATTTATTATTAGCACCTTTCCAATGTTTTGGGTAAACAATTGATTCTTGTTGGATCTCACCTGTGGCAAGCAAAAGGTGTGGGAAATATGAAAATCACACCTGAAACCATCAAAAAAGGACAAGTTTACTCAATTGCATGGTGTGTCTGTGTGTGTCATACTAAGCATGGAGAGCAAAATGAGAATAGAGCTGTCAGAGGACTAGAGAACTAAAATTGTTGAAAAACATCAACAAACAATACACTCAAGGTTACAAGCCCATCTCCCGCGATCTTGATGTTCATTTGTCCATGTTTCACAAAAAAAAATCAATAAGCTTACAACCTATGGCCCTGTAGCTAATCTACCTGCATGTTGATAGTAGAGATCTGTCCTGCAGGCTCACAGTGCATCAGTGTCAGTGCAAACTATATGTTAACTGTTGAATGAGATGATACGTTATGGTCCTGCCCAACACCCAGGTAGACCTCACTGCTGACACAGAGACAAAAAAAAGCTAGACTGCAGTTTGCCAAAATGTTTGCAAATAAGTTAAAAATCCTTCCTGTGGATAGATGATTCCAAATCTGAAAATTAACAAAGGATTTTTGAGTTACAATGTAGTGACTAGTAGTACAAAGCTGGGTTTTGTCCTAGGTCATGACCCTCAAACATCAAGAAGCACCTAGAAATGGAAGAAATGGATGGAAACTAAGTTTTGTAGAGTTCTGAGGTGGCCAATAATGAGTCTGGATCTAAATCCCATTGAAAGCCTGTGGAGAGATCTTAAAATGCTGTTGGGTGAAAGAAACCTTTAAACGTGAGAGACCTGGAGCAGGTTGCAAAGAAAGAGTGCTCCAAAATTCCAGTTCAGAGGTGTAAGAAGCTTGTGGATGGTTGTAGGAAGTGATTGATTGCAGTTATTTATCCCAAAAGGTGTGCAAGCAATATTAAGTTGAGGGTGCTATCAATTTTGTCTGGCCCATTTTTGAGTTTATGAAATTATGTCCTAATTGTTCCAGAAAATAAAGTATTTTTTTCCAGAAGATTATTGCTATTGCATATGTTGTTATACATGTTTATTTCCTTTGTGTGGATTGCAACAACATAAGAGAAAAATGAAAAAAAAAGGCAAATTGGACATAATTTTTACATAAAGCTCCAGAAAGGGACCAGACAAAATTGTTGGCACCCTCAGCTTAATATTTGGTTGAACACTATTTGAAATAAATATCTGCACTCACCGCTTCCCAAAACCATCAACAAGCTTCTTACACCTCTTAACTGAAATTTTGGACCACTCTTTTGTAAACTGTTCAAGATCTCTCATATTTGCAGTGTCATTTCTCCCAACATCAATTTGAAGAACTCTCACCAGGTGTTCAATTAGATTTAGATTAAGAGTCATTGGTGGCCACTTCAGAACTATCCATCCATTTCTGGGTGATTCATGAAGCATGTTTGGAGTCATTCTCCTTCTGGAAGACTCGTGTCTAGGATGCAAACTCAGCTTTCTGACATTGAGCACTACATTGCAACCCAAAATCTATTGGTAGTCTTTAGAATTCATGATGTCTTGCACACAGTCAAGTAATCTAGTGCCAGAGGCAGCAAAACAATCTCACAGTATCTTTGAGCCTTCACCATATTTGACTGTAGGTACTGTGTTCTTTTCTTTGCAGGTCTCATTTTGTTTTCAGGAAACAGTAGAATGATGTGCTTTACCAAAAATCTCTGTCCGTCTCATCTGTCCACAAGACGCTTTCCCAGAAAGATTTTGGCTTAACCATGTACATTTTGGCAAACTGGAGTCTGTGTTTTTTGCGTCTTTCTGTCAGCAGTGCCCCTGCCATAGCATTTCATTTAGTTCAAATGTTGATTGATAGCTTACACTGACACTGATGCACCCTGAGCCTGCAGGACAGCTTAAATTTGTTGGAACTTAAATAGAGCTGTTTATTCACCATCTGATCCGATTGGCGCTGTTAGCTACACATGTCAGCTGATCAGATCAGCTAAGGTGTGTGGGGGATGATGTGAGCTTGCATCAGAGGAAGGGACACAACCAAGAGCATACTATTTCACCCTTGTTCGTGAAGGTGCTAAATTAATTGCCTCCACCTCCACAATCATAATGGTGGGTGTGTACACAGTGCACTTCTGAGGGAGTATTCAAGTTGTCAATAACATGGCGCTGGAAGCATCACATGCACTGAATGAGATTTCCAGCACCATCTTATTGAATATATTCTGTGCAATAACTGTGTCTATAACAATATGCCTTCTTTCAGACGTTATACTATGATTGTTGTATACACATTTGCCTAATTAAAATCATTGTTTCCCCATGATAGGGGGAGGTTTGTTTTATAAGATATGTCTCCACAATGTTTTGTATTCTCTATGATTAATGCTGTATACAGCCCCAGAAATGCATACGTTGTTTTTACCTAATACCAGCAAGTGGATTTTAATTGTCTGATATTTATGAAAAAAATTGACAATATTATCATATTTTTGAGAGATACATATCTCTGGGAACAAGAACATACACAGAAGAATTTATCATAAATTAATTTTATTTGCTAATAGTGCAAAATACTCTACTACATAAGAACAATTAAAACCTGCAGGAGGAGGGTGGCTGATTTACACAATTTATAACTCAGACAGAAAAACACAATACATGCAGATTTGTAATGGTATGAATGGAAATAAAAGTTTCGTAGTATAGAAATAGATAGAATAAAGATGGTAGTGTCTTTTATATTTACAACAAAAGATAATGAATTTGTGAGAAATTGTTCTGCGTACTTTTTTGTAAGGATTATACAGGTTTAATTCACATCCTGTATGTGAACAACTTTGGGAACCTACCTGCCTGTGTGCCAAATATATTTGGATGCTCCTTTTACCCTATTGGCTTTTGCCAGGCTAATTCTTTTCTTTGTTGTACAGTATAGAATAGCATGGTATACCGTACTTTGCAATCTGTGCAGAGAGATACAGTGCAGTATTGTATGTCGCACTATATACTTTCCCTTATCATAGTACCCTAAAGGCCGGTTTACAAGTAGCGACATCGCTAACGATGTCGCTGCAACTTGTGACGTTGTAGCGACCTTGTAGCGATGTCGCTACATGTCACATACTGTATACTTGTTGGTATTATGGCCAGGGCCATTTTTCGATTGTTGGTCTCCCGCTGGGCGACCAGCATCGCTGTGTGTGACAGCGGAAAACCAATAATCAATGTGGTAACCATGGTAATCACGGGGTTACTAAGCGCAGTGCTCTGCTTAGTTACCCACTGTTTACCCTGGTTACCAAGCACAGCAAACTGGTAACCACAGTAAACACCGGGTGCAGTGCTCTGCTTAGTTATCCGGTGTTTACAGTGGTTACCAGTGCACTGTGCTTAGTAACCAGGGTAAACAGTGGGTAACTACGGTAAGCAGAGCACTGTGCTTAGTAACCCGGTGTTTACCGTGGTTACCAGCGTTCTCCCGCTTACCCCAGCGTAGCGGGACCTCCACGTCGTGGAAAAGAATATTCTATATTCTTTCCACGATGGCGAGGTCGTTGCAGGGGTCGCTGATCGCTGGTAAGTCTGCCTGTGTGACAGCTCACCAGCTATCAGATAACGATGTCCCAGAGACCCCCATCGTTCGTGGGGTCGCTGGGACCTCTTTATGTGTAAACCGGCCTTAAGAGTAATGTATGCCACTATGTACATGTATTGTAGCATAGGTGTGGATTTTCATTGAAGAAGCCTTGGATCATTGTTCCACTGCCTACAATCTACAACAGTGAGGGGGTCATTCACAAGTCTGTAAATTTTCCTATGTGGAAAAAAAACCGGTCAGGTCAGTCAATGTTGTGGATCAGAGTGACATCAGAGTTTGATCAGTGTGTCAATTTGTACCATCAGCATTTGGTCAGAATTTCATCAGTATTTCTCAAGCTTCTATCAAACAGTCCATGAAAAACTTATAGTACATGGACTGCATCCAAAAGCTGTCAGATTTTTTTCATGGACATTTACAAGTAGACTTGCATTGCCAAGATTGATCCAACACTTATTTCCAGGGGCGTAACGGCAATAGACGCAGGGGTTGCAATCGGCTAGGCCCTAGCCCTCAGGGGCCCAGTCCACCCTCTTCAAGCAGTCCCGGCCCGAGTGCTGACGCCGGCCGTGTGCGACGGTGTCGGCCAGGGTGAGGAGAAATGTCTCATCGCCCCGAGCAGACACAGCTTAGAACTGCCAGCGCTATCACTCTGGCAGTTCAAAGTGGAGTACAAAGGTGATGCCACGTGCCAGCAGGGAGGGCTCTGCATGCCCTCTCTGGCACGCATGCCATAGGTTCGCCATCACTGGCTTAGGGGGCCCAAAAAGATAATTTGGCCTATAGAAAAAGACTATTGCTACTAAAGAGTTGCAATAATTGGGGGTCCCGTTCAAGCTTTTCCTTCGGAGCCCATTAGCTTCAAGTTACGCCACTGCTTGGATCAATATCAGAAAATGTTTGTGTGCAGTCCTGTATGAGAAAAACTGTTGCATGAATGAGCCCTAAATTTGAGTATTAACTTTGTATTAAGTTATATAGTTTATGCTTGTTTGTTGGTCCTACAGATACTACAATCCACACTTTCTGTACTTACTTTTTTCATGCGGTCCGTCATTATATGTGTGCTCGGAGTTCTAAAGTGCATATTCAACACAACAACACAGCTGACGACCACAATAGTCACCAGCACCATGATAAACATCAGGTACCTGAAGAACGAAGAGAAAAAATAGCTTTTTAGTAATTGTCACCTACGTCATAAGCCCTCAAACAATTATATTTATACATGATGTAAAATATGCCCTTTATCGGTGTGGAGCAAAGTTTGACTGGCTGAATTAGACACCTGTAATGCAGATTTGGGGAGAAATTAGGTCTCATTAGGTAGACCCTGCTATGTACAAAGTCTTATTAGCATTATACCATTAAAAAACAGTATGAAAATTAGCTCTTTCCCGAGAGGAAAATAACCAATTTTGTTATTTATTTCTGGTGGTGCCAATATGATGCCAAACTCAGCTGGTTCTTTTCTGAAGAGTTAGCCCTCCCAAAAACCCTGCTCTGTACTGATTAGTACCCTGACTGTACACAGGTCTAGCTGGTTAATTTCACAGGTCTTGTTGAAAAACCTGGCATGCCTTTGACCCCAATTTATTGCTGTATGTCCAGTCCTGAAGTAATTTGCTCCTTTTTAGTGGCTTTATTATTTATGCCTTATTCTCTGAATGTTTTGAGCCATTTTAAAGTTGTCTTCTTCCTACTTTCAATCATTCTTTGATTTGTCCTTGACCTCTTGACAACCTGTCACCCCCCTTGGGCCTTCTAAACTGTGCCCACCAGCTGTAACATGATGTAATTGTGGACCCTATAACCCCTCTATATGCCCATACGTCCCCCTGAATACCTCAGAAATACACTTATATTCTCTCCAGCACTGTATGGTAATGACTCCTGAAAAGGTCCGGCGGGTCTGTGGTCCTCGCTGGCCCCCTGCCTGGAATACCTGCCCAGCTCTACCACCGCCCCTCCTGTGTATGCATGTTGAGTGACAGGCACTACTCTCACGCCTGTGCAGTGGTGTGGATCCCCGTGCTCTATTGAAGCTCCACAGTGCCCGAAGATTCTACTGCACAGACGCGAAACTTCACAAATCTCGACAAACTTCAGGCACGTGACCCGTGCCACTGCGCAGGCATGAGAGTAGTGCCTGTCACTCAACATTCGTACATAGGACAGATGACAGTTTTAATGGAGCGAGCGGGTATTTCAAGCAGGAGGCGGTGACGACCACAGAGAGGAGACCCTCCCAGACCTTTTCAGGACTCATTACCATACAGTGAGGGAGAGTATTTTTGAGGTATTCAGGAGGAAGACTGGCAATATAGAGGGATTATAGGAAACCTAATTACATCATGGTATAGATGGTGGGCACAGTTTAGAATGCTCAAAGGGGGTGACAGGTTCACTTTAAACAGATTCTAGATGTGCAACTTTTTAAATGTAGCAATTTTTGGTACATCTTACTCCAGTCTGGCCTGTAGTAAAGTTTCTGGTGAATTTCTTAATTGTGGCCCAATAGAAGATTAACGTACAACATTTAGATGGATTGTTTGACATTAATGTTAAAAATCACACAAACAATTAAAGACAAAAAAAGAGCATTTTTAATTTTGCTACAAATCAATAAACTGTGCATGTTGCTAAATTTGGTGTAAAAGTTTGACTAAATATCAATAATCTTTAAAAAAAAATGTCAATTGACACAGGTATGCAAAATTTGAGTTTATGGATTTTTTGTCTATTCCAATGACTGTTGTTATACCCTGATTTCAACACTATTTTTTACCTTCAAATTCAGAATTTCCACAAAACGTGCTTGAAATTACATACAAGCGAGTTGAACAAGAAAAATATTTATTGTAGCCAAAAGTGTACACAATATTATATATAAGGATTTATTGAACTTTCTGCAGCGTTATTGGAAATTAATTCTTGTGCCTTTTCCTTTTCTCTTCAAACTTCTCTAGATACTTTTTCTCTTATTGAAGTCAGGCGGATCTTGAGTTGTCCCCCGTTATGTTCACGTTGTTTCTTCTACCTTGGTATGATTTATCCACCTCCTTGATGTTGTGATGAAATCTTTCTCCTTGCTCTTCACTAACAGCACCAAAGATTTCAGGAAAGTAGTCCAAATGAGAATGTAAACAATGTAAATTGAAAGTCATCAGACAACCCAAAGCTTTGAAACTTTTCAGCATATTCTCCACGTTGAACCTTAATTGTGAATCTTTGCTGTTACCTAGAAATGTCTTCTTTAAAATAATCTCAAATCCTTTTCTTAACAGCTTTAATTTTTTCAAACATAATGTCCTTCATGATTTTTAAAATATGCTTCAGTTTTGCTTAGGACAGTCCCTGAAACTTGGTATACCGGTACTTAAAATCTCTCCTTTCAGTAAAGATTTCACAAACTGCATCATCGATCCAAGCTTAATGTTGAATTGTAGCAGAGTAACTTTAGTGGGATCAACTAAACTTTTTGCAACTATGTTCTTGAGTCCAGGTTGCAAATATTTTGTCACTGGCCAACTTTTTTGGATCCATTGATGAGTCCAATCCCAGCAGTCCCATTCACACATAAAGCATGATTACCCAAGATTTTGGACTATAGCATGCGCTTTTTTAACCAAAATTTTGGGTAAAAGTGGTGGTGCAGTTTATAATGTGGTTGTGGGGGGAGATGGTGGTGGATCGGGTTAACCGTAGGGAGGAGCAGGCTGCAGCCGCTCCTGACAGTGAGTAACATTTTTTATATGCACTGTACATCCCCCAAACACCTCTCAGCACTGAAGCCAGTGTCGAGAGGTGGACAGGATGATGGGTGAGGGAAAGCACATATTTAATTTACTTAAACAGCACACACGATCACCCCGCAGCTGCTGCTGCAGGTGTGGGCGTTCACGTGTGCTCACTTTTAAAGAAAGTGGATATTCACTGCTTCCTACATGGGAGAAGTGAATATAATGGCAACGAATGGGTGATTATACTAACACTCCATTGCTCCGCACAGAATGACATCCTATTCTCATACCGGCAGCTGATAGCATATGGGCCACATAGGCTGGTTTCAGACTGGCGTTCCCCTCTGCAGCGTTCTGCGGAGGGGAATCGCCATGTGTGCGCAGCCAGCGCAAGCCCCTATGTTTAGAATGGGGACGCACGGTGCTGCGCTTGACTGCGCATGACCGTGCGCACCCATTCACTGCCATATGTGATTTGTACGCAGGCGGATGCCTGCGCACAAATCACACACTCTCGTCCGCACCAGGAATGCAACATGTCGCGTGCCTGGTGTGGACGAGAGTGTGTGATTTGTGTGCAGGCATCCGCCTGCGTACAAATCACATATGGCAGTGAATGGGTGCGCACGGTCATGCGCAGTCAAGCGCAGCACCGTGCGTCCCCATTCTAAACATAGGGGCTTGCTCTGGCTGTGCACATATGGCGGATTCCTGTCTGCAGAACGCTGCGGAGGGGAACGCCAGTCTGAAACCAGTCATACACGTTGGTCGGCTGCCATCATGAGAGGAGGATGTCACACTGCAGTGGTACGGATGGACGGTGAGTGTAATCATTTATTTTTTTATGTGTGCACCGTGATGGGGGCCATATTACAGGATGGGGGGGGTCTTATATACCAGGATGGGAGCCATGTACCAGGATGGGGGCCCTGTATCAGGATGAGGGATCATATATAGCAGGATTGGGCATCACATACTACGATGGAAATCAGGATGGGGGCCATGTGCGAGGGTGGACGATCATTACCGGAATGGGGAACATATTTGAGAATTGGGGGGGGGGTCATCTATACGAGGATGGGGTATCATATCTACCTGGATGGTGGATGATATACCAAGACGGGACAATCTGCCTTTGCTCTTCATGGCAACCAATCAGAGTGCAGCTTTCAGTTTTTATACTGCTGAGGTAAAATGAAAACTGTGCTCTGATTGGTTCCTATGGACACCATCAAACTGTTAGAAAAATCTGTCTTTACTGGCCATAACAACCAATTACAGCACAGCTTTCATTTCTTATGGTGTTAAGGTAAGATGAAAGATATGCTATGATTGAATGCTATAGACACCACCACGCTCTTTAGAAGCTAGGTTAAGAAAATATTCTCTTCCCACCACAGCCAATCACAGCACAGCGACCATTAATATCAAACCAACCTAATGACACCAAAATCATTCACTAAAGGTCAGCAGAGGGGTCACACCATGCTGCTAGAAAAAGCCTATGGAGTCAGTGTTTGTGAAAAAACTCTACGAGATGGAATTTTAAAAATATTTTTACTGAGTTTAGAGATCAAAAGAATAGAAAAATCACCTCTTAGGCTAGGGTCAGACTTGCGTCTGCCCTGAGCCTGCAGTAGTTTCTCGACAGAGCAGCGCTGCTGGTAACGCTATGCTCCGCCTGTGTATGGATTGCTATGGTAACCGGACGCTTACCGCAGCCACCGGCTCCACAGACAATCCCCGGATATGCGCTTTAGCAGAGCGCACAGGAAATGCTGTTTGAAGCGTTTTCCTGAGTGCTCAGCAAAAGCGCAGATCTGGGAGATCTCTGTGGAGCCAGAAGCTGAGGTAAGTGTCCAGTTGCCATAGAGATCCATAGACTGGCGGCACATAGCATAACCTGCTGGTAACGCTAAGCGCTGCTCCGTGCAGAAACTAAGTTTCTGCCAGATCCTGCAGGCTCAGGGGCAGACGCAAGTCTGACCCTAGCCTCACATTTCAAACAATTCTACCCTTGCAGACCTGTATGATCAATCAGACCCGATGCCTTATAGTGTAGCTACCTGTAGTAGGTGGCACGCCAAATGTAACATTCTGCAGCCGGCTCTGAAATCTATACTGACCTTTTTCTTTTTTTTTTTTTTTTGCTGCATGCAAATAAGGATTTGTAAATCTTTACAAAAAAAACAGAAACTATCAATGGAAATTACAACAGAACTGACAATATTTAATTGTTGTTTAATTTGGAACAACAAGTTATGTTCTGACTGAATGGGCCAAATCCTTCCATTGTCTTACATGGATGGACAACCTGCTATTATGACTGCCTCCTCCTTGTAGATTCTGAGTTACAGAAAACTCTACTAACCTTATAGCATATACTGTACATGTTTAATAATGCAATTATAGATGAGAAATTATATAACTTAAAGGGTTTTCAGGGAATTAGTTACTTCAGATTATAAGAATCACACACTATCATCCAATCACTAAGCTCAGAAGTTGTCTTCATTGGCAGAGCCTTTGAGCTCAGTGATTGGCTGCAAAGGTAACATACGCTGTAGTTGTGATATAACAAATACAGGAGCAGCGGCAGAGAGGAATCGCTGGGGCAATGGAGGGTAACATCATATTTTATTATTGAAACTTATTGTAAGCTAAACGACTGTGGAAACCTATTCCTTGAAAACCCACCAAAAATCGAGTCCTGTGACAAAAAGTTGCAAACTACAATGTGACTGTATGAAAAGTAATCAGAAACTCAATAGATTTTATGCATTGGGTACATCAGACACAATACATCAGCTCCCTTTATTATTATTTTTAGCAATATATAACCCTGTATGTAACGCAATACTTGGGGTCACTCACTTGCTGATGAGAGGAATGGCAAAGGAGGTCTCTGGGAGGCGCTGTGAGATCAACAGCAAGAAGACAGACTGGGCAAGCAGCACGGAAATAGCCAGGGTCATCTTTTCCCCACCTGCCGGAAATATGATGTTACATACGGACTGATCTTAGGTTCTTAGCACATACCTACCTAAAAGCATGTTGTAATTGTGCCAATTCACACACCCCTGCCAAAGCACTCGCTTAAAGGATTCCCTGAAAAAAAGGATTACCTAGTTCCTTAGCAATATCTAATGTAATGTAGTTACATTACAGCGGGTGAACTAAGTATTGAACACATCACAAATTTTCAAAGTAAATATAGATGTTATTGGAATTAATTTCTCACCAGATGTCAGTAACAACCCATCAAATCCAAACAGGCAAAGAAATCAAATTATTGATGTCCATAAACTAAGTTATGTGTAATTATGAGAAATGACACATGGAAAAAATATTAAACACATTAAGAAAGAGATATCCAAAGACAAGAATTTCCAGCGAGCAGAGAACATGGAATCCCAGGCGTATTGTCAAAAAAAGCTTGATTTATTAATCCATAGCTTAAAAACAACACACAAGGCTCCCACCACCCCCTTAAAACTGACGCGTTTTTTGACAATATGCCTGGGATTCCCTCTTCTCTGCTCACTGGAAATCCTTGCCTTTGGATACAGCTTTGCTTGGCCTGAGCCGGGCCGTCAGGAGATTCTATCTGGACCCAGAGAGCTGTTTCAAGAGCTTCGCATTCTTATTGTTGCAAAACTTACTGATGGCATAGAAATTTACAGTGAGTACTGTTGGGGCCATAATCCGGAAGTGAAAAGAACATAATTTCACCATAAACCAGCCAGAACCAGTTGCTCCTGCAAAATTTCGGACATATGAATTAAAAGAATTGTCAAAAGTGTTGTCAAAAAGCAAAGAACCACCCGTGGAGAGCTACAGAAAGACCTGAAATCAGCAGGTACAATTGTTTAAAAGAAAACAATAAGCAATGCACTCAACCTGTGTAAAGGCTCACCACACAAGACTCCATTGCTGAACAAAAAGCATGATCAAGCATTTTAAAAAGTTTGCTGAACATTTAAACAAACCTGTGATATACTTGAACAATATAATCTGGTCAGAAAAGACTAAAGTTGAACTCTTTGGATGCCATAATACACACCATATTTGGAGGCCAAAAGACAATGCATATCGCCACCAAAACACCATACTAAAATTGAAGGCTGGACCTGCGGGACCGGTTGAAGCACGACAAAGTGCGAATCAGGCTGTTGTCCCACACACACAATGCATCTCTCCCTGTTTTGCTTATGCACCCTTATTGAATAAAGTGTTGGAAGTCTTTTAAGGACCGGAGTGCTGCTGGACTCTTTTCTACACTGGATATCATGTCGATAGTAAGTTTAAGAGTAAACATATCCAAAAAAAAAGAAGGCCACATTGCGGATAGTTCATATCCTTAATACCCAGATAGAAAGATGTATTGCATTTCTCTATCTGGGCATCAAGGATATGAACTATCCTCAATCTGGCCACCTGATTAAGCACAGGGGAAACGCATGAGGCGTATGGGACCACTACATTAACTGATGAGAACCTATTTACCCACTGCTCCGTTTCAATCTCTAATGGTAGGATGGCTTACATTTATATGACCTCCCTCATATTGATACATTTTGAGGTATAATACAATTCATCCCTTATATCACCTAATTTAATTTTTAGGAGGACAGTATATATATATATATATATATATATATATATATCTACAATATAATTGTCTAAGGCGTCTGTCGGTCACATAAATCGCGCGCCTGACAGAGGCCACCAATGAGCGCAGACTATGCAAAACAGCCGCGCGCGTGATTTCCCTCAGACACAGACACCGCGCTGTCAGCCTTCTCCTGCTGCTCCATTTCCCCCCCTGCTCCATTTCCCCCCCTCCCTGCTCCGTCTCACCTGCACCCAGTGTCTACATTGCCGCTACAGCAGGTAATGAGCGGTCATGTGATAGGCGGGCTGAAGTGACGTGCACAGAGCCTGTCACATGACCGCTCAATACCTGCTGTAGCGGCGATGTAAACACCGGATGCGGGTGAGACCGGAGCGGATGGGAGGGGGATCCATCCTGCGCTGACCACTGGCCCTCCATCCTGCGCTGACGACTGGCCCTCCATCCTGCGCTGACCCTGGAGCCCCATCCTGCACTGACCACTAGCCCTCCATCCTGTGCTGACCACTGACACCCATCCTGCGCTGACCACTGGCCCTCCATCCTGTGCTGACCACTGAACCCCATCCTGCACTGACCACTGAGCCCCATCCTGCACTGACCACTGGCCCTCCATCCGGTGCTAACCACTGGCCCTCCATCCTGCGCTGACCACTGAGCCCCATCCTGCGCTGACCACTGGCCCTCTATCCTTTGCTGACCAATGGCCCTTCATCCTGCGCTGACCACTAGCCCTCCATCCTGCGCTGACCACTAGCCTCCATCCTGCGCTGACCACTGGCCCTCCATCCTGCGCTGACCACTGGCTCTCCATCCTGCACTGACCACTGGCCCTCTATCCTGCGCTGACCACTGGCCCTCCATCCTGCACTGACCACTGGCCCTCCATCCTGCACTGACCACTCTGCCTCCAACCTGCACTGACCACTCTGCCTCCATCCTGCGCTGACCACTTCTGCCTCCATCCTGCGCTGACCACTCTGCCTCCATCCTGCGCTGACCATTCTGCCTCCATCCTGTGCTGATCACTGTGCCTCCATCCTGCCTGACCACTCTGCTCCATCCTGCGCTGACCACTCTGCCTCCATCCGGCGCTGACCACTGTGCCTCCATCCTGCGCTGACCACTCTGCCTCCATCCTGCACTGACCACTCCATCCTGCGCTGACCACCGTGCTCCATCCTGCGCTGACCACTGTGCCTCCATCTGCGCTGACCACTGTGCCTCCATCCCGCGCTGACCACCGAGCCTCCATCCTGCACTGACCACCCTGCCTCCATCCTGCGCTGACCACTGTGCCTCCATCCTGCGCTGACCATTGTGCCTCCATCCTGCGCTAACCACTGTGCCTCCATCCCTCGCTGCCCACTGTGCCTCCATCCTGCGCTGACCACTCTGCCTCCATCCTGCGCTGACCACTGTGCCTCCATCCTGCGCTGACCACTGTGCCTCCATCACGCGCTGACCACCGAGCCTCCATCCTGCACTGACCACCCTGCCTCCATCCTGCGCTGACCACTGTGCCTCCATCCTGCGCTGACCATTGTGCCTCCATCCTGCGCTGACCACTCTGCCTCCATCCTGCGCTGACCACTCTGCCTCCATCCTGCGCTGACCACTCTGCCTCCATCCTGCGCTGACCACTCCATCCTGTGCTGACCACTGTGCCTCCATCCTGCACTGACCACTGTGCCTCTATCCTGCGCTGACCACTGTGCCTCCATCCCGCGCTGACCACCGAGCCTCCATCCTGCACTGACCACCCTGCCTCCATCCTGCGCTGACCACTGTGCCTCCATCCTGCGCTGACCATTGTGCCTCCATCCTGCGCTGACCACTGTGCCTCCATCCCTCGCTGCCCACTGTGCCTCCATCCTGCGCTGACCACTGTGCCTCCATCCCTCGCTGCCCACTGTGCCTCCATCCTGCGCTGACCACTCTGCCTCCATCCTGCGCTGACCACTCTGCCTCCATCCTGCGCTGACCACTCTGCCTCCATCCTGCGCTGACACCTCCATCCTGTGCTGACCACTGTGCCTCCATCCTGCCTGACCACTGTGCCTCCATCCTGCGCTGACCACTGTGCCTCCATCCCGCGCTGACCACCGAGCCTCCATCCTGCACTGACCACCCTGCCTCCATCCTGCGCTGACCACTGTGCCTCCATCCTGCGCTAACCATTGTGCCTCCATCCTGTGCTGACCACTGTGCCTCCATCCCTCGCTGCCACTGTGCATCCATCGCTGACACTGACCACTGTGCCTCCATCCTGCGCTGACGCACTGTGCCTACCATCCTGCGCTGACCACTGTGCCTCCATCCTGCACTGACCACCCTGCCTCCATCCTGCGCTGACCACTGTGCCTCCATCCTGCACTGACCACCATCTGTGCTACCACTGGCCCATCGCGCTGACCACTGTGCCTCCATCCTGCCTGACCACTCCATCCTGTGCTGACCACTGGCCTCCATCCTGCACTGACCACTGCCTCCATCCTGCGCTGACCACTGTGCCTCAGCCATCCGCTGCACTGTGAACTAACCATTGTGCCTCCATCCTGCTGACCACTGTGCCTCCATCCCTCGCTGCCACTGTGCCTCCATCCTGCGCTGACCACTGTGCCTCATCCTGTGCTGACCACTCAGCCACTGCGCAGTGCTAACCAGTGAGCCACCACGCTGTGCAAACCACTGAGCCACCACGCTGTGCAAACCACTGAGCCACCACGCTGTGCAAACCACTGAGCCACCATGCTGTGAAAACCACTGAGCCACCGCGCTGTGCAAACCACTGAGCCACCACGCTGTGCAATCCCTGAGCCACCGCGCTGTGGAAACCACTGAGCCACTGCGCTGTGCAAACCACTGAGCCCCCGCACTGTGCAAACCACTGAGCCACCGCACTGTGCTAACCACTGAGCCCCCGCACAGTGCTAACCACTGAGCCACCGTACAGTGCTAACCACTGAGCCACCATATACACTGCCAACCACTGAGCCACCATACTTTGCTAACCACTGAGCCACCATACTGTGTTGCCCACTGAGCCACCATACTGTGCTAACCACTGAGCAACCATATGCATTGCCAACCACTGAGTCACCGTATACAGTGCTAACTACTGAGCCAGCGTATACTGTGCTAATCACTGAGTTACCGTGTACAGTGCTAACCACTGAGCCTCCATACAGTTAACCACTCTGCCTCCATATAGTGCTAACCTCTGAGCCACCATACTGTGCTAAACACTGAGCCACCATACTGTGCTAACCACTGAGCAACCATATACTGTGCTAACCACTGAGCCACCATACTTTGCTAAACACTGAGCCACCATACTGTGCTAACCACTGAGCCACCGTGCAGTGCTAACCATTGAGCCACCATACAGTGCTAACCACTGAGCCACCGTACAGTGCTAACCACTGATCCATCGTACAGTGCTAACCACTGAGTCACCATACAGTGCTAACCACTGAGCCACCGTACAGTGCTAACCACTGAGCCACCGTACAGTGCTAACCACTGAGCCACCGTACAGTGCTAACCACTGAGGCACCATACTATGCTAACCACAGAGCCACCATACAGTGCTAGCCACTGAGCCAACATACTGTGCTAACCATTGAGCCACCATATACAGTGCTAACCACTGAGCCACCATATACAGTGCTAACCACTGAGCCACCATACTGTGCTAACCACTGAGCCACCATATAGTGCTAGCCACCGAGCCACTATATATAGTGCTAACCACTGAGTCACCATATACAGTGCTAACCACTGAGCCACCATACTGTGCTAACCAATGTGCCACCATATACAGTGCCAACCACTGAGCCACCATAGAATGCTAATCACTGAGTCACCGTATACAGTGCTAGCCACTGAGCCACTATAGAGTGCTAACCACTTAGGCTCTGTATACAGTGCTAACTACTGAGCCAGCTTATACTGTGCTAAGCACTGAGCCCCTGTATACTCTGCTAACCACTGAGCCCCTGTATACTCTGCTAACCACTGAGTTACCGTATACTCTGCTAACCACTGAGCCGCCGTATACTCTGCTAAGCACTCTGCTGTGGGCAGGAGGGGGCCGGGGAACAGCGGCCAGGTGCGGGTAGGAGGGGCCCCTCGGCCCCTTCTGCCCGCACCTGGCCTCTGTTCCCCGGCCCCCTCCTGCCTGCTCCTGGCCGCTGTTCCCCGGCCCCTTCCTACTGCCCGCACCTGGTCGCTGTCCCCCTGGCCCCCTCCTGCCCACACCCACCCGCTCTTCCCTGGCCCCCTCCTGCCCGCACTCGGCCGCTCTTCCCCAGCCCCTTCCTGCCCGCACCCGGCCGCTCTTACCCGGCCCCTCCGGCCGGCTGTTCCCCGGTCCCTTCCTGCCCGCACCTGGCCGCTGTCCCCGGCCCCCTCCGGGACTCAGGCACAGCTGCACACCGGTACTGCTGTAGGTATCTACTATATAATTGTCTACTTCTGTCTGTTTGTCTGTAACGCAAATCCTGCGTTGCTGATTGGTCAGGCCAGCCGCCCATGACCAATCAGCAAGAGGGACAGTCTGCCCGCAAATTGGCGCGCCATTTCAACCACGCTTCGCAGATTGGTTGCGCCCGGCCGGTTGACAGCAATCAGCGATATTGGCGCAGGATTTAAACCCAGGTTCGCTTTGCATTATTCTTAAATCTTCATAAATAAACTACATACATATTCTAGAATACCCAAAGGATTAGAATCGGGCCACCATCTAGTATATATATATATATATATATAATAAATAAATAAATATATACATACATATATATAACCACTGGCAAAAATTATGGAATCACCTGGCTCGGAGGATGTCCGTTCAGTTGTTTAATTTTGTAGAAAAAAAGCAGATTACAGACATGGCACAAAACGAAAGTCATTTCAAATGGCAACTCTCTGCCTTGAAGAAGCAGTCAGAGAAATTTTGATAAAAAAAATGTGCTAGCCAGTAACGGTTACTGTTGTAGACCAAGCAGGGGGATATATTATGGAATCACTCAATTCTGAGGAAAAAATTATAGAAACACCCTGTAAATTTTCACTCCCAAAACTAACACCTGCATCAAATAAGATCTGCTCCTTAGTCTGCATCTAAAAATGAGTGATCACACCTTGGAGAGCTGTTGCACCAACTGGACTGACATAAATCATGGCTCCAACATGAGAGATGTCAATTGAAACAAAGAAGATGATTATCAACTCTTAAAAGAGGGTAAATCAACACGCATTGTTGCAAAAGATGTTGGTTGTTCACAGTCAGCTGTGTCTAAAATCTGGTCCAAATACAAACAACATGGGAAGGTTGTTAAAGGGAAAATACTGGTAGACCAAAGAAGACATCAAAGCATTAAGACTGGAAGCTTAAAGCAATATGTCTCCAAAACAGGAAATGCACAACAAAACAAATGAGGAACGAATGGGAGGAAACTGGAGTCAATGTCTGTGACCGAACTGTAAGAAAACCACCTAAAGGAAATGGGATTTCATACAGAAAAGCTAAATAAAAACCATCATTAACACTTAAACAGAAAAAAACAAGGTTACAATGGGCAAAGGAAAATCAATCGTGGACTGTGGATGATAATCATATTCAGTGATGAATCGCGAATCTGCATTGGGCAAGGTGATGATGCTGGTGCTTTTGTTTGGTGTCGTTCCAGTGAGTTTTATAAAGATGACTGCCTGAAGAGAACATTCAAATTTCCACAGTCATTGATGATATGGGGCTGCATGTTGGGTAAAGGCACTGGGGAGATGGCTGTCATTACAACTTCAATAAATGCCCAAGTTTACATTGATATTTGGACACTTTTCTTATCCATCAATTGAATTTAATGTATTTGAGTGTTGTTTTGTTTGTTTGTTTGCATGATTCCATAATTTTTCCTCAGAAATGAGTGATTCCATAATTTTTCCCTCTGCTTGGTCAACAAAAGTAACCTTTACTGGCTAGCACATTTTTTTTTCAAGATTTCTTTTAGTGTTTCTTCAAGGCAGAGAGTTGCCATTTGAAATGACTTTAGTTTTGTGCCATGTCTGTGATCTGCTCCGAGCCAGGTGATTCCAAAACTTTTGCCAGGTGTTGTATATATATATATATATATATATATATATATATATATATATTATTATTATTATTTATTTATATAGCGCCATTGGTTCATGGCGCTTTACATAAGGAGTGGGGGTAACAAGGACAGGTACAGTACATATGAGCAGACAATGCTTGCTGATACACAACGGGAGAGGTTCCTGTCCACGAGGGCTCACAGTCTATATATATATATATATATAACAAAAAACAAAAAATCACAGCTGCACTCAGTCTAACCAACAAGTGTGTGCTGACAAGCAATAATAGTTTGAGAAAAAAATTAAAAAACATCAGTTTTTTCTAAAAGATTCAGTACTCACTTTTTTTTATTAAAAGCCGGGGCTCTTGGTACACTCATTGGCCAATGTATGCCTGCCCTCTGGCCACTTCTCGGCGGCCCCGGGGCCCAGAGGGTCCTAACACTGACATCCCTGCCAGATCCTTGTCCGTGGACTCCCTGGTCCTTCTGACCTCATCCTGATCCCTGAGCACCTGGGGTCGGTGGGGTGCAATCTGCAGCTGGGTGGAGCCAGCTACTCCACCTCGTCTAGTATATATCAGCAAAAGAACTGCAAAGCACTCATTACACTGTGCGAAAGGTGCAAAGCTGTGTTGGTTAGACTGAGTGCAGCTGTGATTTTTTGTTTTTTGTTGCATGTTGATCCAGCAGCACAGCTTTGCACCTTTCGCACAGTGTAACGAGTGCTTTGCAGTTTTTTTGCTCATATATACTAGACGAGGTGGAGTAGCTGGCTCCACCCAGCTGCAGATTGCACCCCCACCGACCCCAGGTGCTCAGGGATCAGGATGAGGTCAGAAGGACCAGGGAGTCCACGGACAAGGATCTGGCAGGGATGTCAGCGTTAGGACCCTCCGGACCCGGGGCCGCCGAGAAGTGGCCGGAGGGCAGGCATACATTGGCCAATGAGTGTACCAAGAGCCCCGGCTTTTAATAAAAAAAGTGAGTACTGAGTTTTTTTTAGAAAAAACTGATGTTTTTTAATTTTTTTCTCAAACCATTATTGCTTGTCTGCACACACTTGTTGGTTAGACTGAGTGCAGCTGTGATTTTTTGTTGCATGTTGATCCAGCAGCACAGCTTTGCACCTTTCGCACAGTGTAACGAGTGCTTTGCAGTTTTTTTGCTCATATATACTAGACGAGGTGGAGTAGCTGGCTCCACCCAGCTGCAGATTGCACCCCCACCGACCCCAGGTGCTCAGGGATCAGGATGAGGTCAGAAGGACCAGGGAGTCCACGGACAAGGATCTGGCAGGGATGTCAGCGTTAGGACCCTCCGGACCCCGGGGCCGCCGAGAAGTGGCCGGAGGGCAGGCATACATTGGCCAATGAGTGTACCAAGAGCCCCGGCTTTTAATAAAAAAAGTGAGTACTGAGTTTTTTAGAAAAAACTGATGTTTTTTAATTTTTTTCTCAAACTATTATTGCTTGTCTGCACACACTTGTTGGTTAGACTGAGTGCAGCTGTGATTTTTTGTTTTTTGTTGCATGTTGATCCAGCAGCACAGCTTTGCACCTTTCGCACAGTGTAACAAGTGCTTTACAGTTTTTTTGCTGATATATATATATATATATATATATATATATACAGTATATATAAATATATATATACATGACCTCTCTCATGTTGATAAATTTTGAGGTGTGATCAACTTATCTCTTGTATTACCTACATTTTTATATCAATGTATTCATTTTTTCTGGACAAATAGGTGTCTGTGTGTATTATCTACAGGGTGGGACATTTATATGGCTGCACCTAACTAAAATGGGAATGGTTGGTGATATCAACTTCCTGTTTGTGGCACATTAGTATATGGGAGAGGGAAACATTTTACAGATGGGTGGTGACCATGGTGGCCATTTTGAAGTCGGCCATTTTGGATCCAACTTTATTTTTTTCAATGTCATGTGCACATCAAACTTATTGACAATTTCATAAGAAAAACTATGGTGTGCTTGGTTTTAATGTAACTTTAATCTTTCATGAGTTATTTACAAGTTTATGACCACTTATAAAATGTGTTCAAAGTGCTACCCATTGTGTTGGATTGTCAATGCAACCCCCTTCTCCTACTGATAGCAACACCGCAGAAGAAATGCTAGCACAGGCTTCCAGTACCTGTTGTTTCAGAGGCTGCACATCTCGTATCTTCACAGCATAGACAATTGCTTTTAGATGAGTGATGAGGCAAATTTTTTTGTGAATGGTGAAGTTAACAATCAAAACCACTGCTATTGGTCTGACACTAACCCACAGTGGATATGTCTGGTGTTCTGGTGTATGATTTGCTCTTTTTGATGGTGGAGGAGTTGTTCCTTGATTGAGAAGGCTTTATTTGCTTACATACAGTTCTATTTTTTGGATAGGAAAGGGACAAATAAGGGATAGAGATTAAGAGTCAACGGTAAGTGGGGGCACCACAGGTGTATCAAGAGGTGCCAACCTCTGCTGTTTAGTTAGTGGTAAGAAGCAAGGGTACAAGTTTTAGGGTACAGTTTTCAGTGATAATATATGTGTATCAACATTGATTTGTGTTTATTTATTTTTTCACTTTTTTGCACATTTTGTTGTTTTTTTGTGGGCTTTTTAGACTTAAAAGTTAGGTTTTAACAATATAATGATGAGACCTTTTTTTATATGTGGATATGTTTACTCATGATTACAGACCAATTAATCTATTTTTTGGTTAATCAATAGTAAGTTTAGAAATATATTTACTCAGAAAATTGGTGACGTGTTCAATACCTATTTCAATTTCACCTGCTGTATGTGACAGTATCTGTGTAGAGTTCATGTGTTTACTTACTGATCAAACTTGAAGTCACTTTTTCAATTTACCATATTTTTGGACCATAAGGCCCTTTCACATCACGTTTTTTGAAATCGCGGCAGTGCGGTGAAAAACCGCATCTGCCGCGATTACCGCATGCCGGCTGCACTTGCGGCGCGGTTGCGGTAAACGCCATGCAAAGTATAGGCATACTTGCGGCAGGTGCGGCAAGTGCGGTTTTGCACTTGTGGCAGGTGCGGCAGCGAAAAAAAACGCGGCTGACCGCAAGTACGCCTATACTTTGCTTGGCGTTTACCGCAACCGCGCCGCAAGTGCAGCAGTATGCGGTAATTGCGGCAGATGCGTTTTTTTCACCGCATCATGCCGCAAATTTCAAAAAACGCTGATGTGAAAGGGCCCTAAGACGTATTTTTTTCCTCCAGATTCTGGAGGAAAGTGTGGGGTGCGTCTTAGGGTCCCAATGTACTGTGGCTGGCTTTGGGGAGGGGGCAGCAGGAGTGGGAGCATGGGGAGGAAGGAGAATGTCCCCGCTGCTGGAATCTGGCGCCGGGAAGCCTCGTGGTGCCGATACTTAGAATGGAGGAATATTCATTATCCGAATCCCCGCCCTCCTGTCAGCGCTGAGCAGTGGGTGGGGAGCAGCTAATGACTATTGCTCCTCTCAGAGGAACCACATAGTTTCCCGGATCCAGCAGTGCTGGGGAGATAGTGTGACTGCTCAGCTGGGGAGAGCAGGTAGAGCTGGGATCCCTGCAGTATACCTTGGGAGCACAGCGCTGAGTGCTCCCATTAACTGCAATCACTGTCCTCTTGCAGCCGATCTATAGCAATTCTGTCCCATAGAACAGGACCTGTGATGAGAAAATAAAGAGGGCAGGCTGGAGCATCACATCACAGCTCTCCTCCTTCATTACATGTGGTGATCCAGCTTGTCCTCTTCATTACCTCATCACAGGTCCTGTTCTATGGGAGAGAATTGCTATAGATTGGCTGCAAGATCACAGTGACAGCAGCAGTTAATGTAAGTGTAAAAGCCAAGAATGAATTGTAATTGTTAATAAAGTACTGTAGAATGCAAGCACTCTACCACTCCTGTGGAGAACTATAACCCCAAATTATCTGCTGGACATGCTGGGAGTTATAGTTATATGAATTGCACCTATGAGATCTTAAAGCAGCACTCCAGTGTTTTCTCTTCATCACTGAAGTGATGCTTTAAATGTAAGTATAAGAACCGGGGGAGGGGGCTTACATTTAAAGCACCACCAAGCAGTATTTTGTCTTCAGCACTAGAGTGGCGCTTTAAATATAAGCCCCTCCCCTGGTTCTTATATTCACCTTCTGGCATTTATATACTGTACTTTACCAACACCGCTCAGTCCGTGAGGTGTCATCTCCCCCTTTTACCTTATTTTTTGCTTATAGTCCGGTGCATTTATAGTCCAAAAAATACACTATTCTACGAAAAGACTCTATTTGAGTCTCATAGGCTAAGGCTACTTTCACATAATGATTTTTTCCCTGTCCTTGGGATCCTACTTTTTGTAGGATCCCACGGACAGGAAAGGAAAGCATCGGAGGTGACCTCCAAATGCTTTTCCTGTGTCTGGGAACGTAATTATCACGGATCCGGACACAGAGGGGCACTTTCACTTCTGCAATGTATATGTATAATGTATGTGAAATATAGGAAAGAGTTAAAAATAAAAAATCACTATGCTCACCTATCCTCGATCCAGCGCTGCCTTCCAGCAAGGTCCGTGTGCTTACAGGACCTGTGAAGATGTCACAGAGCATCATCGGGTCACATGACCGCACTTACCGCGGTAACTGCGGTCATGTGACCCGATGATGCTCTGTGACATCATCACAGGTCCTGTAAGCACAAGGACCTTACTGTGGGAGGCAGCGCTGGATCGAGGATAGGTGAGCATAATGATTTTTTATTTTTAACTCTTTCTTTTACTTAATTACACTTCTGCAATGTATATTATAAAGTGTAATTGAAGTGTAATTAGAATGGTTGGAGCAATTTTAGTGTACTGAGCATGCTCAGTACACTAAAATCGGGTCAGAGGAGACATCAGATGTTTCCTCGGACCCTGCTCCTTAGGGCCCCATGTTAAAGGAATCGGATCGGATCGGATGTGCACTAATTGCCATCCGATTTGTCAGATCCGATTCTATCCGATTTTTGCACCGGAAAGAAATGGGACAAAATCGGATCGGACACAATTTGGATGGCAATTAATGCACATCCGAATCGGTTCGATCCCCATAGGGTTACATGAGGGCAAATTGGGATCCGATGCTGTCCGATTTATATCAGACAGCATCGGATTTCACAAAATCGTAGTGTGAAACCAGCCTAAGCGGAATTGTGTTTTAGAAAAGGATCAGATTGGCTCTTGGAACCAGAGAAGACAACGATTAGTAAGTATTTAAACAAATATACACCACATTACAAATATAATCAGAAGGGATTTGGGAGTCATTTATTTTCTGGGAGTGCTTCTTTAAACCTACTTCTAGCCCAGTTTCTTTAGCCTTACCATTATGTACCCCCTTTTTTCTGTTATTTCTGCTGCTTACAATTTAAAGGTTACTTACTGTCAGCTGGCAGGTAGAATACGAGGTTGGCCATCAAAGCAATCAGTACACAAGGAGTCAAGATGTTTATAATGTAGAAAAGGGGTTTTCTTTTAATAATAAGGTAAAATGTGATGTCCTGGTACTTGGTACTTTCTAGAGAAACGCTCCTATCAATGTTCTTTTTGGCTGGAATGTGGACAATATCCCACTCTCCATTATCTGCAAAAGAGAATCACATCATCAAATTTTGCACTAAATACATGTAAGAACTTGTTCACATGCGTTTTTGACCCTTTTTTCCTGCACATTTTTAACTCCTTAATGACAGAGCTAATTTTGACCTTAATAACTGGACCATATTTTTTAATTCAGACCAGTGGCACTATATGCAGTTATAACCCTGGAACATGTCAATGGATGCCAGTGATTCTGAGGTTATTTTTTGATTACATATTGGACTTCATGTTAGGGGTGATTTTAGGATTATATCTTTTGCTTTCATTTGTGAAAAAAATAGGACATTTTGCAATTTTCAAACTTTGAATTTTTATGTCCTTAAACCAGAGTGATATGACGGATAACATTTACTTACATAATGGCACTGTCCCATCTGTCATCAACTTCTAATGTCCTCTCATCGCTCACAATCCATGTCCGCTGTAGCTGCCATATTTGCACAACCAAGTGAGAGTGATAGGTGTACAAATATGGTGCCTGCTAGTGGTGTTGACCCTCACACACTACTGCCAGTGGTTCCACCAACAACTAGACCTGACGCAACCTGCTACCGATGACTGGAACTCACAACCTACTTCTCACGCCACTGCCTACATCATTAAGCTCCAAATGACCTGACGGTACAGGACCTGTAGTGATGTGACGGTCATATGATCAGTAACATGCACGGGTGGAGCCTGATGCACATGACTGATCATATGACTGTGGCATTGCCACAGGTCCTGTACCATGCTGCAGTGCTTCCCAGCTTTGACACGGAGTGTAGGTAGCTCAGGGGGGTGCACAGAGAGCACAGCACTGGGTGCTGCACACAGGGTGACAGAGAGAGTGCCCGGGGGGCAGAGAGCAATCAGGAGGTGGGCAGTGAGAGCCTACGGGGACAGTGAGAACATGAGGGGCAGAGAGCACGCACAGGGGAGGAAGAGACACCACACAGGGGGCAGAGAGAGTGCACGGGGGCAGAGAGAGAGCAGGGGGGCAGAGATACACATGGGGCAGAAAGAGCACACTGGGGAGCAGGAAGAACACAGGGGGCAGAGAGAGCACACGAGGGGGTACAGAGAACACACAGGGGGATAGAGAGAGCACATGGGGCAGAGAGAGTGTGGTGGGTGTGCACAGGGGGCAGAGAGAGCACACAAGGGGGATAGAGAGAGTGCATGCACATTTACTCACAAAGCCGCCATCTTTGGACACTTGGAATACAAAGATGGCGGTGGCGTGACACATCATACTGCCCCACTGCAAGATTACAGTAATTACAGCATTATATCAGAAGGGAATTAGGTGGTAGCTAATAAAGTGGATAACAAGGTGTCTCTGTCTATTTTGTATGTAATAAAGGATTTCTCTGTGACATCAACCCTTTTATTACAGAGTCTGCCACCACCACTAGGGCAGCTGGAAGAGTGGGGTAACCACCAGTTTTGGTGTCTCTCATGGAGTTGCCAATTCTGGGGCAGCTGCTGGCTGTAATTATCAGCATGGTGGGAACAGAACGCTTGGGCCTCAACAAGCTGAGAATTCCAGCCCCCAGCTGCCTGGGTTACCTTGGCTGGCAAACAAAAATAAAGCAAAGCCCATGCCAATTTTTTTTTCATTATTTATTTAAATAACTAAAAAAATATGGGCTTCCTTGTATTTTTAATTGCCAGCAAAGGTAATACCAGGCAGTGGGGGTTGGCAACAAGTATCTGCTTGGTTTACCTGCGCTGGAAATAGAAAATATATACTTTTATTGTTACTTATATAACACGTTTTTAAGTAAAAATACCTTTATTAACATGCATTGCGAGAGAGCATGGGGGGAGAGAGACTGCGGACAGGGGAGAGACCAAACGGGGGAGAGAAGGCCACCACCCCCAACACCACAGAGCCTTCCCCGATCTTGATGTCACCGCCCTCCTGATGTGATAGCATTGGGCCCACATCTAGTAGTTAATAAATAACAGAGGGATTGCTAGGTAATAAGTGACTGCTCAGACAGTCCCTTGGTTAGGAACATGGTTGGTGAGAAGGCAATATAAACAGTCGTTTTGGGTATTGGCCATATTTTCATATTCTTGTGGGTGGGGGGGGCTTGGAATGCTTTCTGTTTTGCAGTCCTGTGTTTAAATTAAGCAACCATTTCTCTGGTGTGTGTTTGCTGTATCCTGGTGAACTCACCATGTACACCACTTACAGCCACCATCTGTACTCCAACTGAGTACGTCCTGTTAGTAATACAGTCAAAAGCAGGGAAATAGATTGGTGAAAAGCAGGAGTTTAGAAGCCATTTTCATGGCATTTTTTCACACGAATAAATACAATTTTGTTAATACAGTGATATGTAAATATTCCAAACCTTCCATGCTGGGTAAAATTATAAAAAAATAAATACAGTTTAGTTACTCTCAAAGCAGCTATCCCCATCATTCAGCAAATGATAACATATCCATGCGATACAAATATATATATATATTGGTATATATTGATTTCATTATGGCATTCTACTGTGAATCAGTGAAGATAAAGAAGGATCTACTGTATCTGGTGTAAGGCTATGCTAGAATTTTGGATAATTATATACATTACATACATATTTTGTAGAATTAAATCCTGTAGTACCTGTGAAAGCTGCTCGATCAATGACAATCCATTCCACTGGGTAGTTTCTCTTAGTTTCCTCATCCACTTCCTCTTTTAGCCGTAGGTTTATCTCCTTAGCATTATAAGTAAAGGAGCTGAAATCATATTCACACAATAAATTGTCCTAGAAGTCATTGTGTATGAGCAGAATAGTGGAATTATTAGAGCAAAGTCATGTGGTATAACAGCAGTTTAAAGAAGGTAGAATATTTCTTACAATCTCAGCAATCGTACTGAGGAATATATGGGCCTTTCCTAACATCATCATAGCACTTGTAACAAGTTTTCTTTGAGTCGACATCAAAGAATATGGAAGACATTGAAGAAAAGTACCGCACAGCAAATATCAAGATTGGTCCCCATTATGGCCCCAGGTTTTGCCACACAAGGCAGAAGAGCCTAGTATAAAGGGGCTGATGGCAGATATATTAAGATGAAGCAAAAGTCCAATGTGGATGATGCCCATAAAAGTTAAGTGTTTTTATTGAAAACAGGATAAAAGTTAAGTCCAGGGTCCATCCTTACATCTACGGACACATAATCGGGTGCATTTATATACAGTAAATTAGTGTGCTGGGGCTACTCCTATACTTTACATTTATATACAGTAACTTGCATATGGCAGCGAGTCTGTTCATTTTTTTCAAGTGCCAAACTCTTCTCCCCAATGTCAGATCTCTGGATCATTACATAGATTATCTGATCCTGATATGGGATGGACCTGCAGATTTGATATCTGAATTCATCAAATACATCAATGACAATGACATTAATTTGAAATTCACCTATACAAGTGGTGGCAGAATATTAATTTTCCTGATGATACTCTAGACCTAAATTCAGATTCAATGATCACAATCTCCCCTTTCAGGAAGAGTAACACTACTAACTCCATATTACACGCTATATTGTGTCATCCAGGACATGTAGTAAAGTACATACCTGTGGGAGAACTTTATAGATATACTAGCTGGGTGCCCGATGCACATGCATCGGGATTCTAGAAGAGCGAGTCTCTGACTCGCAATGGCCGCTTCGCGGCCAATGCTTCGCGCTGCTAAGGCGACTCGCCATGCCCGCTGCGCGGGCATAGCGAGTCGCCTTAGAACTGTTTAAATAGAAGAGAACAAGAGCGGATCATGTGCAAAGATATATATTTAATTCCACCAACTGGTAAAAGGCTGTGGGTAACAAGTCATTACAATGAAGCAGATGGTGCAGGGACAGTCTCCCCTACTCCACAGTATGCATGAGTACAAAAACACTATTAGGCAGTAAGTTGCAGTATACTTAGGATAGACATAAGTTCACAATGGAAATCACCAATTTATAAAATGACACACATTGCTTACAGTAAATTTTTGTGCCACAGTTGGCCTAACATGTATCACTAAGTCAGAATAGCAAACAACAGTGCCTATCACATATTTATATGCAACCCAAAGAACTGCCTGCTGCCTAAGTGCAATAAACCCAATTGGGAGTCAAAGCATACCAAGTGGAAGACAGGGGGTAGAGTGCCCCAGATGGATGGATCCCCCGGGTCCGGACCCCGACGTACGTTTCAATGTGCAAAGGTAGCGATCTTCATCAGGGGGTGATGTGCCACACACTCCCGCTGGTTTAAATAGCTGAGATAACAGCTGCAGACACTTGTGCCCGCATCTCCACACGCGACCGGAAACTTCCGGGACGCGCCGTCCCGCCGGAAGTGCGTCAGCGTCACCGCGTAATGACGCGCACATCCGGGAGGCCAAGACGCGTTGCTATGGCTCCCGAGCGTGCGCGTCCCGGTAGAGACGCCGCGCTTCCCCGGCTAGGACAAGGAGAGCAGGAATTCAAACAAGCGGAGGGTAAAAGACTAATTCCAACCTATGTTAACCCTAACACTGCCTCAAAAGTCCTCACTATTGTAAGAAACATGAAAGTCCGTTACCTCATACTCAATATTATATATTAGCAATATATTTAACAATAAATACATAATAACATATCCATGGTAGGCAAAGGAGATTTTCATTGAGGTCATGATGATGCTGTGCAGGACAGAATGTTCGGCAGGAGGATGGAGTAGACTTGACCGCAAGAGAACAGGGCACTAAAAGAAACTTTAAAAACATATAAAAAACAAATTAGAATTTAAATAAAGAGATGCCAAAACTGAGACATCAGAGGGGAAAGTGATCACAGAAATGGAGCAAAACTGAGGGATTCATTCAAACCCCTGGGAACCATTGTCCCCAGGGTCATGATCCATCTCGTTTCGTGTTGGGCAAGGATCTTTTTTACATTCCCCGCCCGAATCCCCACGTGTAAGACATCGATCCCCCTAATTTTCAGGGAGACCGGGTCACACCCGTGGTACAGTCGGAAATGACGGGGCAACGTTTTCAACGTTGTGAGATCCTGAACTCTCACTGCCGCAGCAATGTCGTTCACGTGCTCCCTCACTCGCCTTCTTAGTTCTCTCGATGTGAGTCCAACATAAATCAGTCCGCACCCGCAAGTGGCATAATATACCACATAACGGGTACTGCAATTGATGTATGACCGGATCTCATAGGTCTTTGTACCATCAGAAGACGAGAAAGTTTGCTCGCGAACAACATTGCTGCAGGCCAGACAGTGCCCACACTGGAAACATCCTTTCAAGGGTTTACTCGACCCAAAGAGAGGTGGTACATAGGGCACATAGTGACTTCTTACAAGTATATTACGCAGGTTAGGTGCTCTGCGTGGTGTCATCTGTGGATACTCCATCAGTGAGTACCTTAGATGTGGATCAGATAGGAGGACGGACCAATGGCGCTGCATTATAGACCGCATTGTTCCCCAGTGCTGGTTATATGTAGAGATATATCTCGTAGCAGCACTCTGCTCGCCTCGGACAGCATGCCCCGTGCAGAGTAGATCAACCCTGTTAGTATTCTTAGCTCTGAGATACGCTCTCTTGATGCTGCGATTGCTGTACCCCGCTGCACGGCCAATGCTTCGGGCGTATCCACATGACGACACTGACTCGCAGTGCGAGTGGACTCAGAAGGGGCAAAAAACCCATTCGCAATTATATAATAGATATAAGGAATTGCACAACCAAGGAAGTCTATGATAGGAATAGAAGGGAAGTGAAAAATAGGTTGGTTCACAGGGGTTATCCCAATTAGATGTTGCAAAGGGCTGAGAACAGTATTAAAGGAGTTGTCCAGGCTTTTTATAAATAAATTTGTGTGTATATCTATGCTGCAGAATGCTAAGAGTTTGTCATTTACGCCCTGTCAGCATTTTGTAGGGTTACCTAGATATCACTATTCTGTATGTGGAGGAGACCGATAAGGGTTGTGTTAGTTTTGGAGCTTGGGCATAGCGTCACTACTTGTTGTTTCCACCCACTCTCCTACAAACATGCTGAACCTCACAGCTGCCTTGCCCCATCTGTGCAGCAGAATGAATGAACCACTCACTGCACATAAGGGGGCAGGGTGGTTGTGAGGTTCAGTGCGCTTCATATCACAACAGTGTGTGCACAGGGGGAGGAGGTTAGCACAGACACCGCGGCACTGAGAGCGGTTATCTCCTTCTCAGAACCGTGGATTTGGCAGTGTCTCAGACGAAGAAGACCACTCAGTGCAATGCGGAAGGTCAATCACAGTGTACATAGGGGAATGGAGTGTGGAGGGGGTGGGCATGCTGAGACTGGGGGATGGGCATGCTTGGGACTGGGGAGGGCTTGTTGCAGTCTAAGGGGGTTTGTAGGAGAGTGGGTGGAAATGACAAAGGTAACATTTTCACCCAAGCTCCAAAACTTACACGCCCCTTGTCAGTCTCCTCCACATGCAGAATACGGATATCTAGATACCCCTGCAAAATGCTGAGAGGGTGTAAATTACAAACTGTCAGCATTCTGCAAATCTGCTAATCTACTAATCTGAACAACATTTTATCCCTCAGCCTCTTTTTACTGAGGACAAAAAGTTAAAAGAGTAGGTAAACAGGCTTAGTACCAAAGGTACATAAGTGCGGGCATAATATATGCACTTGTTGTAAATACATGGTGAACAGTAAGGAATTTAATTCACCTGTCACTAAAAAGATGTACAAAATCAATCATTACATCAATTATAATAAAATAGAATAAAAGTTATCTTTTATGGACATCACCCACGCTGGATATCTGCTTCATTTCTATACTATTTGTGGCAGTGCATGATCCGACGGTGGGACTAGAGAGGAGGTGAGCTGATCTTTGTTGCTTCTATGTTGTATATTCTCTTGGTTTGTCAGACTTGGTTCAGGTAATTTGGGTGATGTTCCCAACAGAAATATTACAGTATTAGATATCTGGCAGCACATTCATATAGCTATGTATATAGGTACCTAAATTTGAGAGAACAGTTCTGCCAGTCAAATGGGAAGTAGTTGACATTGATGGAGCAAGGAGTCTGAAATATGGCTGGAGGAAGCCAGTATATGTATCCATCTGATGATATTAGCACATTGCTGTAGTAGGCAACCTCAAAGTTTCCATCATTGCTAAAAACAAGAGAATATAAAAATTAAATGTGATATTAAGCACAGAAATTATTTACTGATAAAGTGTTATATTTATATAAGCTTTGACTTATGAACTGTAATGCTCATCTTTTCTTTTCCATAAAGCAAAGCTGCCTTCACCCCTTAGTTTACCACCATTACTATAATTACCAACATCCTCATTAGAGAAACATAATCCGCTTATAGGCTTGTTAGACATCTTCTTACTCAAATAGCAAACTCTTTGTTCCGTATTTTTGTTTTGTTGATGACCATTCTTACTTGTTCTCTAGGATTAGTTTGGGCTGCCACACCAAGTCTGGAGTAACTCGCAGGGTGTCAATTTCATAAAACTCTGTTTGGTTCCAGGATAATCGGGTGTCATACCATCCCTGTAAAGAAACCGACCAAAACGAGACATTAGAACAGGGATCCTGTCACCCCCAAAATACCTCAAAAGCTATTAAAAGCTGTCCCTAGAGCATATTCACATTTACCCTACACTCCTTTTAGCTCCTAAATGCAGCAAGTGAAATTGAAGATAAATGTTATTACACTACCTCATTAGTGATGATAATTAGTGACTATGGTATTCAAAGTCACCCTGGCAGGCTGTCCCTCTTCATGATATCACGCCTCAATAGGCGTGATCTTCAAATCACATTAAAATGCGCGCCTCCCCTCTCTCCTGTGGCAGCCGGACCGCTGCATTGTGCGGCTGTATGACGCGAACCGCGTCATTTCCGGCGCCGGGTGACTATGTACACCCGCGCCGCTGTTAGCTTCAAGACCCGCACTGCGCATGCGCAGTGCGCGTTTTGAAGCTAACAGAGCGGTGCGGGTGTACATACCGTCACCCGGCGCCGGAAATGATGCGATTCGCGTCACCCAGCCCCACTACAGGCCGGCCGACACAGGACAGAGCGGGGAGACGCGCATTTGAATCTGATTTGAAGATCATGCCTATTGAGGCGTGATATCATGAAGAGGGACAGCCTGCCAGGGTGACTATGAATACCATAGTCACTCATTATCATCCCTAATGAGGTGCTGTAATAACATTTATCTTCAATTTCACTTGGTGCATTTAGGAGCTAAAAGGAGTGTAGGGTAAGTGTTACTATGCTCTAGGGACAGCTTTTAATAGCTTTTGAGGTGTTTTGGGGGTGACAGGATCCCTTTAAGTCTACATAAGGCATTGTTCATTGTTACTTTGTCTCATAACTGTTAAGATTTATCTGCTCCAGAATACTACACCGTATAAAGAACATACCCTTTTACTCCATCCAAGATCCAGATTTCATCCACCTGACCAACCTAAACTACATCCATCCTGCACAAAATAGGCTGCTGACTGGTGTGCTTATATACAATCTTAGGGCTACCACCAGGAAAGGTAGAGCTGGCACTGTAGTGAGGGGCCTGGGCTATAAATAATACTCAACCATTTATCATCAGTGCATTTATCTCACTTACCATATATTAAATCAGTGGGACCCATGTGATAGACAACTGCATAGGACAAAAAAAAATTCACAGGCAAAAATTGATCTTTGTCTCCTTTCTGAAGAACCCATAAAAAATCTAATTTATGGGGGGATCTCAAATGATGGAGCATATTATTCCTACCATTTGGTTTCATAGGTTACTGGATATTAGATGTAGAAGATAGTCAGTAAGAGAAAGCTGACATTTTTTTGTGGAAGACCGAAATATTTCATATATAACATCTGTAATAATAAAGGGGTTGTCCAATCTAAAACTGATAATTCTGCAGTCAATCGATGTGACTGCAGACCTATCAATCCATCCAGTGCTCACACTGCACACTGCGAGGATTCACAGTTTCTAAACTGGAATGGACCACAGTTATGCAGTATGCATGTTCCCGGCCAAAGCCCCTGACTAGTGAAAGTGGCCTTGCTCATTATAAGTGTATGGAGCAAGGCCACACCCACAAATGGTCAATCCCACTAGTCTGACACGTCCACTCCATACAATGGTATTGAGTGAGGCCGCGCCCTCAAGTCGTGTTGTTGTTGAAAACATGCATGTCGCATAATTGTTGTCTGTTCCCGGCTTAGAAACTGGCAAATCCTTGAAGTGCCCGGTGCATGCACTGGGAGGATTGATATATCTGTAGTCACATAGAGTGACTGCAGAATTATCAGTTTCAGACTGGACAGCCCCTTTAATGTACTGTGTGATGCTGGGACATCTTAAGACTTTACACCTATAAATGATGGACATATTACCGTATTTGTCTGGACTTTTTTTTTTAGAAGTACATAGTTATATTAAACTAATACAAGTGTTTTGGTTTGGGAGTGAAGGAAATTATTAAGATGTTTCTGAAATGTGTGAAGTTACATAAACCACAATGCTATGTTAATACAAATGTCATTATGCAAAAGATTTCTTTTAAAAACTAACTTACCTGTTCAACCCACACATTTGTAGTAAGAGTTTCCTCAGCTTCATTCTGAAAAAAAATATTGCTTTTAAGAATAGAAATGTAGCATGTACTGAGTATATAAATTAGGGATTGTCCACTATTTATCAGGGACCCTGCACTGTGCAACTATTAATAAGGCCCTACCTTATGACTTTACCAAGAGGCAAAACTTGAATTTTCAGTGGAATAATGGAAAATTTGTAACCAGACACCCCCAGATAAAATGTGCAATATTTGTAATATTGGAGTCTTCTTGTAAAAAAGACTTCATTGGGCCCCCTGAGGCATAAAGGCCTGGATGTAACTGCTAAAATTGAAATATATTCTTACATCTTTTATTGCAACTTCTGCATTACAGGAGTTATGCAGTACTTATGTAGCGCCCCACCGGATGAGCCGCCACCAGAGGTACTGCACTCCTGCAGTTAGGAAGTGTAGTGCCCTGTTCTCCAGGTGCTGGGATGGTTCAGTTGAGCCCAAAGAACGCACGACCCTTAGCCCTTAGGCCCTGGGATAGTGGGGGGACCCGAAAGAGGGGGCCTAGGTCACAAAAAGGGGGAACAGGAAGTGGTAGAGGGAGTCAGTAGAAGGAGACTGGAGGAGTAACACCAGCTGATGAGGAATGGTAGTTGGGAGCTTCGAGGTGGTGTGGTGCCGGCTCCCTGGGCTTGGAGCACAACCACGCTCGCCCCAGGAGGGAGAGAACTTACTAGCAGAGAAAGAGAAGGACCCTTGGGGTGTGGAAGAGACACTGATTCCGCCATATGCCCAAATCTGACGAGACAGAGGGGTTGGTGGACAACATAGGGACTCAGCCCTGAACACGATGTGGATACTTCATGCCTGAGCCGTAAATCCGGAGACCCCTGACTTCTAACTGGAGCTGTGGCCAAACACCCGACACATCTTGGGGAAGGTGGCAGAATGAGGGAGCAGTGCCCGGGAGAGGAACCTAATGACGCTCGGGACTCAACAGCACCAGTGGCCATCGGTACCTGAGCTGTGTGCTGTGGAGAGCATTGAGAGCCTGAGGGGCAGGGCAGTAACTTGCTCGCCTCAGAGGAAAACTACCTCTTATAGCGCTGAGAGAGAGGAAAACCACCAGAGACTGAAACAGCGAGAAAGGAAAAAAAGGGCACTAACCGTGGCTTGACTGTACTAACCCAGCTCTGGAGAAAGAGCCGTACTGGAGAGTGGCAAGGAACGTACCTGGCTGCCATGTTTTAACTAGAGATGAGCGGTGTTCGATTAGAAATGTTCGCCAATCTCAAATTCGACCTGTTTTGGACGATGTTCAAGTCATTTGACGAATGCGAACAATTAGCTTCAAATTCGCCAGTTTGAGGTTATACTCGATAACAGTTCGTTCACCAAAAGGACCCTATAAAGTGGTCTGGGGGCAGAGGAAAAGGCTGAAATGGGGGCATGATTGTTTAAAAGCTGGCGGTAAAAAGCCGCCGGCTTTTAAACAATCATTCAGTCCGATCCTCTGCCACCTCCCATCCTGATCCTCTGCTCCCCCGCCCCTCCCATCCCGATCCTGAGTCAGGACCGAGCAGGGTGCGCAGCGCCAGGGGCGAGGAGAGAAAGATCCAGGCGGGGAAGCCGGCCGTGAGAAGACTTCACCACCAGCTCTCCTGCTCTGTGCTGCGCTCCTGCTCCTGATGCCCCCTCCCCACTCCCTGGAGCTGCTCCACCCACCCAGTCCTAACTTAGGATCAGGCGGGGAGGTGGTGGGGGGAGCGATGAGGAGGCATCAGGGAGTGGGGAGCGCAGCACAGAGCAGGAAAGCCGGAGGTGAAGTCTTCTCACTGCTGGCTTTCCCGCCGGTTATTTCAAATGTTCAGCTGTTCATTTGAAGTAGCCGCGGTGCTGTCAGGGTTCAGTGAGTTCATGCAGCATGAACTCACATAAGCTTTCCCACGCCCCGGTGCAGAGCTCAGCTACATCTCTGGTAGAGTTGCTCTACCAGAGATGTAGCTGAGCTAAAGAAGAAAATTGGATTGGACTACGTCGGACAGAAGATAATTTTTTAATAAAGATGGAGTCTAAGTGTTGTTTTGTTATTTTTTCTAATAAAGAATTTTTTCTGTGTTGTGTTTTTTTTTTTAAAAACTTTACTAGAAATTCATTGCGGTCATGTCTAATATTGGCGTGACCCCATGAATTTCGGGCTTAGGGCCAGCTGATAACACAAAGCTGGCCTAACCCTTTTATTACCCAGTAAGCAACTGCAGCAGGGCCCTGGATGAGCTGGATACAGTGCTAGAAGATGGCGCTTCTATGAACGCGCCATTTTCTGGGGTGGCTGCGGACTGCAATTTGCAGCAGGGGGGGGGGGCCCAGAAACTTGGGCCTCCCTGCGCTGCGGATTCCAGTCCCCAGCTACCTAGCTGTACCTGGCTAGACACAGAAATAGCGCAAAGCCCCAAGCATTTTTTTTAATTATTTTATGAATTCATGAAATAATAAAAAATAAGGGCTTCCCTATATTTCTGCTTCCAGGCAGGTACAAATAGGACAGCTGGGGGTTGGGGGCAGCCCGTTGCTGCCTGCTGAACCTGGCTGGCTACAAAAAACAGCGAAGCCCACCCCTATGATGTTGAGCAAACTGGAACATTCGCGTTGGGGTGTACATGCGGAGTCCCTCCCTGTTCTACTGTACTGCATACCCAATTCACTGTTTTCCTTATACCTGTATTGTTAGTCTTAGACAGTGATGTTGAACATGGAACTAACAAGTTACTGTTACTGTTGTTGTACTTGTTTAACGTGTACAATTCTAATAAAAATCTATTGAAGTCAAAAAAGTCAGCGAAGCCCACGTCAAAAATTTTACGAAAAATCCTTGAAAACCAAAAAAAGGGACTGCATCTTTATTAACCCCTCTCTGTCACAGAGATGATGGTCGAGGGGTTAATAAAGATGCAGTGCCCTTTATTTTTTATTGTTTTATGAAATTTCAGAAAATATTTCGACGTGGGCTTCGCCGTCTTTTTGTATGCCAGCCAGGTACAGCATGCAGAAACGGGCTGCCACCAACCCCCAGGTGTTATTTGTACCTGCCTGGAAACAGAAATATAGGGAAGCCCTTTTTTTATTATTTCATTAATTTTATGAAATAATAAAAAAAATGTGTGGGGCTTTGCGCTATTTCTATGTCCAGCCAGGTACAACTAGGCAGCTGGGGGCTGGAATCCGCAGCGCAGGGAGGCCCAAGCTTTCTGCCCCCACGCTGCGAATTGCAGTCCGCAGCCACCCCAGAAATTGGCGCTTTTAGAGAAGCGCCATCTTCTGGCGCTGTATCCAGCTCATTCAGGGCCCTGGTGCGGTGGCTCACTGGGTAATAAAGGGGTTAGGGCCAGCTTTGTGTTATCAGCTTGCCGTAAGCCAGAAATTCATGGGGTCACACCAATAGTAGACATGACTGCCATGAATTTCTATGAAAGTGTTAAAAAAAACACAACTCCGTGAAAAAAATGTTTATTAGAAAAAAAAAAAAAAAAACAACACTTAGACTCCATCTTTATTAAAAAAAATTCTTCTGTCCGATGTAATCCAAATGTCCAGGTATGTCAGCTCTGCATCCCTCTGCATAGACACGTGTCTATCCAGAAGGAGAACAGGCTGTAAAATGACCATGACAGTTAGAGTTCACTCCAGGTCATAGCTTATGATCTGCGGCTTGAAAATTGCGTCATATCGGCTTTACCGTCCCTTTGATGACGAGCACAGGCTCCCTGCTCTCTAGCACGCCAATAGGGGTGTGAATAATTAACAAGCAGGTGGCGGGGAGATGCAGAAAGGAACGCCTTTTGCGGCTTCTCAAATAATGAGAAGCCGCAGATCATAAGGTATAAAAACAACTTTTATAAACTTTACAATATCGCTTTACACACACAAAGGGATGGCTAGAAATGTATTAGCATGGTGCAGGGACAGGTATAAAGAGGCTGGGGGCTCATTTTTCGAGGTCAGGTTCCCTTTAAAGACAAACAACATACTCAGCTGCATCCAGCAATGTCAGCGCCATCTAAGCGCGTGACAGTACCCACTCTTTTAAGAGAGGCCTCCGGACTCGACTACGGCACATCCAAAAGAAGTCCACATCCCCTGAGATACGAGATATGAAAGATATTATGAGTTGTCAAACCCAGAGGTAGGTCAAGGTTGTACAGCACAGGATTGTAAATGGAAAATGGACGATATCCGAAAAGGTCCTACAACCCCGGAACCCGGAGCCCCAGTAACACGCCTCCACCTGACGTGCTGGGACAACACCCACACATACTCATTCACACTCAGGTCTGGACGTTTATTGCCACACATGTGGGCACAGGCAGAGGCTACAGTCTTAGGCAAGCAAGTACCAGGCACGTCTCTCAGGACCCCGGGATTCCCTCCCTTGGGACGCACCATAGACACAACCACCCTTCCGCTGCCCCATTTCCTAGGACGACGCCCAGAGACACCAGGAGTCGGGAGCATGGCGTGCACTCCACCCCCACCCTCAGGCAATCTCCTAACCCCCCGAGCGAAGAAGTCGGAGTAGCCATCACCAGCACGATGTAGATGGAAGTGACTCACGTGAGCCGGGTTCTCAGGTCTCAGGCGCTGGCTGTGGTCACGGTTCTGTGCCTGAGGCGGAGGAGGCCCGGTGGTCAATGAAAGATTAAAGTAATATGATGAAATAAAGATACGGTTATTGATTCGTAACACCACCTGTAGGATTCCGGTGATGACACCGGCACTGCTTGGACCTCCGGGGGATGGGTGGCAGCAAGATGGTTCCGCTCACTACAGGATGTGCGGGAGTCCCCGGGGTCAGGAGCTGCAGTTGAGGAGTACGGCAGCTCGGTTGGTTCTGTAGATAAATCAGTTAGTAGCAGTCCTGAAATAAGGCTCGGACACGGTACTCCTCTGAACGGCTTTTTGACTTAGTTCTCACACGGTACACGGGAATAATGGTTGCCACTTTCAGGTAACGGACCGGGTGGTCCCGGTGATGAACAGTGTCCCTCCAAGGCTCCACAATCTCTTTCTTTATACTGGCTGTCCCTCTCTCTTCGCTGCTTCTAACGTACCAAGTCAGGATACAGAGGAACTTCTGTTGGGCAAACGAGCCGTTGGCCTAGCGACTCCCGATAGGTCCCTGAACCTCAATGGTGGGTATCCCTCCCGATACAGCTGCAGTGATGGTAAGCTGTGTATTGCGCTCCTGTGAAGCTCTCAGTCACTCTGGTTCTGTGGCACAGCGGTAAAGCATCTGCACCACCTCGGAGCCAGTACTCCATGTTTGAACTGGGCTTGGGTTGTCTATTTCCCGTTTCTGCTTCTCTTGGCCCCTCTCACTTCTGGGTCACCACTGCTCGGTGCCCTCCCTGTTAGTTTTCTGTCACGACTTGGTTCTTGTTCCTGTCTCTCCAACTTTCTAACCCTGTTCTACTCTTCCCCCACTGCTATACATCTGACTCTCCTCCCACCAGGACCGGTTGCCCAGGAAACGGGTATCTAATTGGTCCTCTGTCTCTAGATGTTGCATGTGGTACATGGAGCCTTGGGATTAACCTGTTTACCACTGAGATGGAGAATACTGCACCTTCAGTCAGGGGTGCAGTACCCTCCTGTGACATACTCGTTGTGGGGCGCCACAGAAGTACCCCGGCAAGTACCGTCACAGGCATTACCCCAGCGAACCACCTCCCGGGCCCACCAGTCAATTACCGGATTGTGTTTTCTCAGCCAAGGGAGATCCAATACAATGGGGGTTGGCAAATTCTCCAAAATGTAACAAGAGAGGAACTCCTGGTGAAGAGTACCTATGCTCAAGTTCACATTATGCACCACTTAGGATAATACCTTCTGGATGAGCGGAACTGAGTCAATGGCGGAGATAGGAATAGGTCTCGCTAAGATACTAGAGACGAAGCCATGAGTCTGCGCAAAGCGAGAATCCATAAGAACGACTCCCACTCCACTATCAACTAGTACCGGTATAGTATCTGTTTTTCCATCTACCAGCACCTTGGCAGACAGCATACACGGAGACTCCCCGCTCCCTGATGCCCCCTCATCACCTGCCGCCTCCCCGCCTGATCCTAAGTTAGGACCGGGCGGGGGGAGCATCTTGAGGGAGTGGGGAGGGGGCATCAAAGAGCAGGGAGCGCAGCACAGAGCAGGAAAGCCGGCGGTGATGTCTCACCACAAGGTTCCGCATCTTTTGCTCTCCGCTGGTCCTAAGTTAGAAGAAGATGTTTTATATGTGTATACATGGTGTTCGATGAACATTCGACGATCAAACACCCAATTCGGCAAATCGAATTGAATTCAAACACCAGGGTGGTGGCTCATCTCTAGTTTTAACACCTGAGTAAAAGTAACAGAACTGCAACAGTGGTGTGTGAGACCTTTATTTGCGGCATGCATCGGCCGCAGAGGCAGCCCGGAACACTGAGGGTACTGTTGACGGAGTGAACATCTGCCAAGGTACGAGCCAGGGGAACCACTCCACTGCCCTGGGGACTAAGCTCCACCTGTGGAGAGTGGAAACATCCAAGCTGCCGGCCATTGTCCCCAGAGGTTCTGAAGCAGCGGCAGCCACCCTGGCCACATACCGCAGGTGGCTTCACGAATACCCCCTTATTCCCTCAAACTTTCCCTGTCATCATTCTTTGTTTATTTTAAATGACACCGCCAGGGTCACGGGACTGGGTCTCGGCCCCCGTCTGTCCCTGTGAAAAGAACCGAAGAGAGGTGAAGTAGAAAAACGAGTAACTGCCTGGTTCCTGAGTCTTCCCCAACCCTGGAGGGGGCATGTCACTTAAATAATAAATACTTATACTTATGATAAGTCATCAATATTACATTGGTGGGGTTCAAAACCTGGCACCTGTTCTGATTTGCTGTTTGCAGGTACTGCATTGACTGGAAGTAAATGGAGCAATGTGCTGCAACTTAGTGGATGCTGAGCTGCAGCACCAAAGGTCAGACATTACACAGTGTGCCGATGTGGTGCCAAGCTCCATACACTATTTACAGCTGGCATGGGAATCTTAAAGAGACTCAGCCTGCACAGAATGACTGTTCAAACCAAGTAAAGACACTCGGAGCATCCTGGCGTGGCCAACATTTTAGCACACCTTTCCAACTGTTTTCTATATATCACTGCCCTTTGCTGGCTTTGTACAGCCACAGCTGTCAATCAAAGAAGAGGGGTTGGGGATGGGGGGATGAAAACAAGATGGGGGGAAGATGCACTTAAATGTTTGGCCACTCAAGGATAGCTCATCAGTATGAATGTCCCAGAGAACACATTTGAAGTGAACATGTCAGAATCTTTAGACCCATCAAAATAATTACTTCACTGGATAAGGTAGTAAAAGACAAGTTCCTGGCCACTCACATGTATTCCAGTGCTAAAAAATGAGCTTTGAATGATTATGTACATAAGGCTGTAGGTGAATCAGTGGTTGGCTGATTAATGATTATTACATCGATCTGTTTTATTCCTTGAATTGTGCTGTCCATGATTTTGAATGATGTTTTTTTTGCTCCTCAAAAGCTGTAGTGGTACCAAATAGTTGTCAATAAACCCAAGTTGACACAAGGCAGTGAATACTCCCAAGGATTGATTGCAACAAGGACAACATCTGCATTGAGCTTGTATGTTCTCCCTGGGTTTGCATGATTTTCTCTGGGTAAGGGTAGGAACACACTTCAGTTCCTGATCAGTGTTCATCAGTTTGTGTGCCAAAACCAGGAGTGAACCTTGCAGAGAAAAAGTATAATTGAAAGATTGACACATGTTCTGAGTTTTGGAGACCTCCTGGTTTTGGCACACAAACCTGATCGAACCTGATCAGGAAAACTGATCAGGAACTGAAGTGTGTTCCTACCCTAATCGAGTTTCCTCCCACACCCTAAACACCTTGTAATAGTGAACTTAAATGGTTAACCCTATAGGGACAGTAATGATAATGTCTGTAAAGTGCTGTGGAATTAATGGTGCTATATAAGTTAGTAAATAAAATAATTGTGCATTGGTCCTGCACTTGCAGCCTCATTGACCAAAAGATTCAGTTTACTTTTATCAGCAACGGAATATTAATTTTGTGTAAATAAAGTTATGTGTGAACTTGTCTTCTACTACCCTATCCAGCTATGTAATTAGTATGATGACCCTAAAGCTTCTAACAGATTCCCTCTAGGTATTCCTAATATGAACTCTTATGTGGCCATGCTTTTTATCAATTTTAATATGTGAATGCGTTACGGAGCAGGAGAAAAAAAATCTACTAGACTAAGGGTAGGGTCACATTGCAAAGCTAAATTGCATTCACTGCATCCGGATCCGGATGCGGTGAACGCAATGCCGGGCACACACATTTGTTACAAAAATGTGTGCAGAATACCGGACTGCGGTCACCGGATGGCTCAGGATGTGTAATCCCTGAGCCATCCGGTAACTGCCGAGGTTGCGGTTCCCGGCTATTGGCGGGATCCGCAACTTTAATAAAGAGTAAAATTGTTGATCTAAATGACTTTTTAAGGTCTGTAGGGGGGCTTAGACCCCCTACAGACCGGCCGCCACTTCTATAGTGTACTTCAGCTATATCTCACGGGGCACGGGCTCCCCAGAGCAAAGTGCCCCCCCCCTGTATCACTATACAGGGGTGCCTACACCCCTCTATTACAATGATGCTTTAATGATGTCCAAAAATGCAGTACAAAAAGGATTTTAGCAATCGCAATGTAAGTTGATACTTACATGCTGTTGTAGGCAGAGTCCCGAGAAAACCATGGGCGCGGGCTGTGTGCAGCAGCCTCCGCCCACTCCTTCTTGATGGCCGCCCCTCTGGCCGTAATCCAGTGTTGTGAGGGCGGGCACGTAGTTAAAGGGGCGTGGCTAACCGCAGCAAATAAGTTAGCCACGCCCCTTTAACGACGTGCCCGCCCTCACAACACTGGATTACGGCCAGAGGGGGCGGCCATCAAGAAGGAGTGGGCGGAGGCTGCTGCACACAGCCCCGCCCATGGTTTTCTCGGGACTCTGCCTACAACAGCATGTAAGTATCAACTTACATTGCGATTGCTAAAATCCTTTTTGTACTGCATTTTTGGACATCATTAAAGCATCATCGTAATAGAGGGTGTAGGCACCCTGTATAGTGATACGGGGGGGGGGCACTTTGCTCGGGGAGCCCGTGCCCCGTGAGATATAGCTGAAGTACACTATAGAAGTGGGCGGCCGGTCTGTAGGGGGTCTAAGCCCCCTACAGACCTTAAAAAGTCATTTAGATCAACAATTTTACTCTTTATTAAAGTTGCGGATCCCGCCAATAGCCGGGAACCGCAACCTCGGCAGTTACCGGATGGCTCAGGGATTACACATCCTGAGCCATCCGGTGACCGCAGTGCGGCCCGGTAAACGCTGCGAAATCTGCTGCCTGCATGATTTTAAACGCAGGCAGCAGTGCCGGATCCGGCCACCGGATGGCTTGTGAAGCCATCCGGTGTTTTGCATAGGCTTCCATCAGGAGCCTTTCCTGGTCCGGTTTTGAGCTTTTTTAAAGCTCAAAACCGGATCAGGATTTTAAACAAAAAACGCCAATGTGACCCTACCCTAACTAAACTAGTCTACCTGTTCACAGCCCTTAGTAAAGGGAACCTGTCACCATCTTATTCCATATAAATAGTGATGACCACCAGTAAACCATTATATACAGCATCCTAGATACTGTATGTAAGGCTGGGGTCACACTTGGCATGAGTTTTTTTAGTGACTTTAAAAAAAGGATGTGTTTTTCCATGCGTTTTTTCATGTCAGCATGAGTTTTTTAAGGTGTGTGATGGCTTCCTGCGTTTTTGGCTGCGTTTTTAAATCTGCACCAAAATATAGTGCATGCACTATTTTTTGGTGCGATTTTTTAACATGGGTTCCTATGGAAAACGCATGCGTTTTTGAATGGCACTAATTGTACATGCGTTTTTGCATGCATTTGCCATAGGGCCCCATGTTAAAAAACGCATGTGTTTTTGGAAATGCACCAAAAACGCATGGTACTGTCACACATGCGTTTTTGCTATTAGGGCATGCGTTTTTTAACATGGGGGCCTATGGGTGCGTTTTTACATGCGTTTTTGAAAACGCAGGTCTCCAAAAACGCTTGTAAAAACGCAAGTGTAACCCTAGCCTAAGTCACCAAGCCAATCTTTATAACATAAAAAAGAGCTTTTATGATACTCACCTACAGGGCAATCCTGTCCGATTGGTGTCGCTGATTTTGATACAGCAACATCACTCCGCTTGTGATTGCTACCCTCCTTCCTTCTTTCATGTAAATGACGTGTCCTACGTTATCCACACAGTGTCAGCCATTGTTCACTTGCACACATGCACTTCCCTGTTGAGTGCACAGCAAAGTACAGTAATGGAAGGGTCATAGAATGCCCATGCATATGCACTGCAATACTTTGCTCTGTCCTAGGAGAGCACAGAGAAATGCACATTCGCAGGAGTGCAATAGAAGACACTGTGAATGATGTAGGACACGTCAACTACATGAAGCAGGGAAGGGGGACAGCATTCGCAAGGAGACACAAGCAACCAGATCAAGATCAATGACACTGTAGATAAGTAAAATAAAATATATCTTTTATGTTATACACTTCATCTTGGGAACTAATATACAGCATTCTAGAGTCTTGTATATAAGGGCTTACTGGTTCTGGCTGCAGTTTATATGGGAAAAACCAGGTGACAGGTTCTCTTTAACCTCTTCAAGACCAAGGACGTACTGGTATGTTATTGGTTACCTCCCTGCCTTTGATGCGGGCTCATAAAAGTTCAAATCACCCCTTTTGCCTCAATGAAAATAAAACAAGCAAAAAATACACATATTTGGCATCGCTTCATTCTGAAATGCCTAGTCTATAAAAATATTAAATAAATTAATCTAATCTGTAGACTGCGTAACAGACAAAAACATTCAAAACGATAAAATTACTCTTCTTCAGTCGCTGCAACATTGCAATAAAATACAATAACATGCGATCAAAACTTTGAAACTACACCAAAATCATATCAATGAAAATGTCAACCTGGGAAGCAAAAAAATAAGCCCTCACATAGTCCAATTTCCTGAAAAATTTGAATGTTATGGGTCTTGAAAAATGGCGACAAATGGGCAATTATTTTTTGGACACATTTCTGGATTTTTTTTGACCACTTAACCCCTTCTTGACCTTGCAAGTACCTATATGTCTAGGGCACACTCAGTGGTGGCCCTGCGGCAGCCGCATTGCGGAACAGCAGAGCTCAGTCTGCTGTAACCGCCAGTGGTAACGTCGGGTACTTCGGGCAAATGCAGCCCTTAATTACCCGATGTGTACCATAGTTACTGGCCACACACAAAGCTGGCCGGACTGCGGTAATCCTAACCGCAGAGAAAAACGTTCAAGCAACATTTTTCTCTGCAGACTGAATTACCGCAGTCCGGCCAGCTTTGTGTGTGGCCAGTAACTATGGTACACATCGGGTAATTAAGGGCTGCGTTCGCCCGAAGTACCCGACGTTACCGCTGGCGGTTACAGCAGGCTAAGCTCTGCTGTACCGCAATGCGGCTGCCGCATTGCCACCACTGAGTGTGACCCTAGCCTATGTCTTATATCGGTGGGACTTACCAACCTTGGATGTATAAGTACAAGAGCTGCGTGGACTGCAATTGGATCTGAGTCTCTGACTGATGTCACAGCTGGATCCCAGTTCTCACGGCCAAGGACGGCCCTTGCGACATCATTAGTTGTTTAACCCCCTTAATGTCATGATCCATATCGATCACAGCACTTAGGAGATTGGAAGAGGGACTGTGCTCCCTCTCCCCTCTGATCAGTGCCTCTGGGTTGTCATGACGATTTTCAGGTCAACCAACCATGGCAAGCCTCAAGGATCATGCTTGCAAAATGATCTCTGAGGCTTGTGAAAGTGCAGCTCCGACAGCTGCACAGAAATGTAATTATCAAGCATTGCAGTACAGCAAAGCTGCGATGAGAGCTGTAAAAGGTAATGTTCCATAAAGGGACTAAGTAAAAAAGAAAAAAAAAATGTAAAAAACTGTTTTTTAAAAAAGCTGAAAATAAAGAGCAAATAAAAATACAATAAATAGTTATATTTATGGTAAACAACATTACAAGTATTTGGTATCACCGCCGGTTTCATATCAACCAGCTCTTTAAAACTCTCACACTAGTTACAGTAACCCCTTCAGTGAACACCATAAATAATAAAAGCACAAAAGCTATGTATTTTCATCATACAGCTGACAAATAAAGTGGAATAAAATGCAAAGAAAACGTCATATATGAATAAAATTGGTACGGCTGAAAACGTCATATTGTCCCACAAAAAAAAAAATAAACAAGTCATCGTACAGTTCAATCAGCAAAAAGTAAAAAAAAAGCTCTCAGAATGCAGCAGTGCAACTTTTTTCTCTATATACCGTAATAGTATTCATGGTGTAAAAGCAGCAAAAAACACTATGTAAATGTGACATCGGTGCAATCGTACTGCCCCAGATCTTATCACTTTTATGACATGATGAATGGTGTAAAAAAGAAAGTACCTGAATTGATGTTTCTTCTTGATTCTCACAAAAAGTGGAATAGAAATCATTAAAAATTATTATGAGGCCCAATATGGTACCAATGAAAATAGAAAACCCTTCAGCTCACAGTTATCCTGCACTCTGCTCTGATAACATGTAAATATCTGAAAAACGTGATTCAGACAAAATTCTGAGCAGAAAACTCAAAAACTCACTGTAGTTAGGCAGGAGAAGTCACTTTGAATTCCCATTTAACTTGTGTTCCGGTGGTGTCCATCTTTTTAAAGGGATCCTGTCACCCCCAAAACACCTCAAAACCTATTAAAACCTGTCCCTACAGCATATTAACACTTTCCCTACACTCCTTTTACCTCCTAAATGCAGCAAGTGACATTGAAGAAAAACGTTATTCTAGTACCTCATTAGTGATGATAATGAGTGACTATGCTATTCATAGTCACTCATCCAGGCAGCCCCTTTTCTTCATATCACGCCTGAATAGGCGTGATCTTCCTCATGGATTCAAATTGCCGCCTCCCTGCGCGCCTCCGCTCTCTCCCATAGCGTCCGAGGCTGTAGTGTGGCTGGGTGACGCGATCCGCGTCATACCCGGCGCCGGGTGACGTATTTACACTGGCGCGGCGCTGTCAGCTTCAAAATGCGTACTGCGCATGCGCATGGGCATGCGCAGTGCGCATTTTGAAGCTGACAGCGCCGCGCCGGTGTAAATACGTCACCCGGCGCCGGGTATGACGCGGATCGCGTCACCCAGCCACACTGCAGCCTCGGACGCTATGGGAGAGAGCGGAGGCGCGCAGGGAGGCGGCAGTTTGAATCCATGATGAAGATCACGCCTATTCAGGCGTGATATGAAGAAGAGGGGCAGTCTGGATGAGTGACTATGAATAGCATAGTCACTCATTATCATCACTAATGAGGTACTAGAATAACGTTTTTCTTCAATGTCACTTGGTGCATTTAGGAGGTAAAAGGAGTGTAGGGAAAGTGTTAATATGCTGTAGGGACAGCTTTTAATAGGTTTAGAGGTGTTTTGGGGGTGACAGGATCCCTTTAAACATATTTTTAGGCATGTGCAAGAGTGGAGTCAACGCAGTGGCGGACCTTCAGCCTGCCGGGCCCAGGTGCAGCCCTAGGTGAGGACCGAGGAAGGGGGGTGCTGGCAGCATCAAGCGAGGGGGGGGGTGTGCTGGCAGCATCAGGTGGGGGGGGTTTTGCTGGCAGCGTCAGGCGAGGTGCTGCTGTTGAGAAGCGGGGAGGGGGTGCTGGCAGGGGGGAGCGTGCGGCTCTTACCTGCGCCGCATTGTAGATCTGGGAGTCTGGGCTGGAGAGAAGAGGAGGGGCGGGATCAGCCGAGGGAAGCAGGAAGCGTCCCTCAGTTAACCCTCTCTCCTCTGACTCAGGGACATGGGGGTCGGCTGGGGGCCCCCCTGCAGGCTGGAGGGGCCCCCTACCCGGTCGGGGCCCTGGTGCAGCTGAACCAGCTGCACCACAGTAGGTCCGCCCCTGAGTCAACCACAGTTTTTTGCACATTTGAGCCAAATGGAGCCCAGAGTATTTCTGCTGCCTCAGTTGTGAGTAGATCTGTTGGGTTGTTTTACCTGAGTCACATATTTTGGAGATGTAGCTGCAAACTCAAGTGTAAGTGCTCAACATAGAGCACAAGATAAATGTGAACTGATCTAACATGTTCCGTACCAATATTGCCACCAATAGCATTCAACTTAACCCAGAAAAACCAACTTCTCACAAAGGTACATCATCTGTTAATGGAAATGTGTTCCCGAATCCAAATGCTCCCCTCCCTTCTGAGCTTCACAATGTCTAAACTATCGTTAACATCCATATATTTGGCATTGTTGTAGTGCTTAACTTACAGGGGTGTGTTTCTCCAGAAGCACAAGCTGGGTACAAAGTATGAGCACTGCAATGTACTGGGCACTACAGGGGCTTATTTGCAATTTTTAATAATGCAACATTCACTGCATTTGACTTCTTGGGTATTTTCCAGAGATCAAATCATAATTGTGCCCATAGATGAACTCCTAGAGGGGTGTTATTTCCAAAATTTGGTCTCTTGAGGAGGTTTCTGCTGTTCTGGCACTTAGGGGCTCACCAAATAGAGTCCACAAAGTATTCTAGGAAAATCTGGGCTCCAAAAATCAAATGGTCATCATTCTCCCCAGAGCCCTTCTGTGCACCCAAATAGTTGTTTTCCCCTACATATGGGGTATCAGCGTACTCAGGAGAAATTGCACAACAAATTTTGAAGTCCAATTTCTCCTGCTATCCTTATGAAAATGAAAATATTTGGTGCTAAAACAACATTTATATGGGAGAATCAATTTTTCTTTTCATTTTCACGTTTCACGTAAAATTCTGTGAAGCACCTGTTGTTTCAAGGAGCTCACCACACATCTAGATAAATTCTTTGGGGGGTTTAGTTCCCAGAATGGGGTCACTTTGGGGAAATTACATTGTGTAAGTACATCAAGATCTAAGCAAATGCAGCATGACACCATTCTATCAGTCTACTCTAAAACGTCACTTCTTCCCTTCCGAGCCCAGCCGCGCACCCTAACAGTGGTTTTCTACCACATGTGGGGTTTCATTGTACTCAGAAAAAATAATCCATTTTCTCCTGTTTCATTCCCTTCTAAAAATGAAAAAATTGGGTCTAAAAGAACATTTTTGTAGAATAAAAGAACTGTTTCATTTTCGCGGCTCAATGTTATGAAATTATGTTAAGCACCTGAAGTTTCACAGTGCTCACTAAACATCTAGTTAAATTCTTTTGGGGGTCTAGTTTCCAAAATGCGGTCATCTGTGGGGGATTTCCACTGTTTAGGCACATCAGGGGATCTCCAAATACGACATGGAGTCCGCTAATGATTTTGCATTCAAAAAGTCAAATGGTGTCCTTCCCTCCTGAGCTCTGCTGTCCGTTCAAATAGTGATTTTCCAACACATATAGAGTATTAGCGTACTCAGGAGAAATTGCACAACAAAGTTCTATGGTGCAATTTCTCCTGCTACCCCTGTGAAAATTCAATATTTGATGCTAAAGGAACATTTATGTTGGAAAAAGTAAAATTTTCAACATTGCTTTAGTTCCTGTGAAGCACCTGAAGGGTTAATAAACTTCTTGGATGTGGTTTTGATCGGTCTATGGGGTGCAGTTTTTAGAATGGTATAACTTCTGGGAATTTTCTGTCATATAGGCCCCTTAAAGTCACTTCATATGGGATGGGGTCCCTAAGAAAAGTGGCTTTGTAAATTTTGTTAGATAAATTAGAAATTGCTGATAAACTTTAAACCCTTCTAACTTCCTAACAAAATAAAAAAATATTTAAAAAATTGTGCTTGTGTAAAGTAGACATGTAGGAAATATAATTTGTTAACTATTTTGTGTTATACAATGCTCTTGTCTAATGGTATAAAAATTAAAAGTTCGAAAGTTGCAACATTTTCATCAAATGTATGATTTTTCACAAAAAAACTAAATTTTACCAATATCATGAAGTCCAATACGTCATGAAAAACATTCTTGTAATCACTGGGACCAGTGGCATAACATGAACTTTGCGGGCCCCGGTGCAGCATTCATTCATATTACTTCTGTGGTCAGCAGCAGCAGACCCGCCGATTAGAGGAGAGGAGGGGCGGGCACAGCTGCAGGAAGTGAGGCTTCACTCACTTCCCATCCTCCCTCCTCTGCTCAGACACACGCGATCGCGGCGGGCGGCTCGTAGCACAGAACCCCCTACAGGCAGGCGCGGACCCCCCTACAGGGGCGGGCCCGGTCTCCACCGCAACTGCTGCAACCGCGGTAGTTACGCCACTGACTGGGACCCATTTCAGCCTTTCAAAGTTATAACCTCATTTAAAGCCACGTTACACACACAGATATCTGTTCAGATATTGGTCACAGATCTCTGGTTGTAGTGAAATCATTGACACATTGTTCCATTTGTACACGGCCACAAAATGGAACAATGTGTCCTTGATTTCACTACAACCAGAGATCTGTTACCAATATCTGAACAGATATCTGTGTGTGTGACGTGGCCTTAAGACACACTGGTCAGAATCGAATAAAATAGCCTGATCATAAAGGTGAAAACAGGCTTGGTGGTAAATGGGTTAAATAATAAAAAAAAACAATACATGTTTGGTATCTACAATTTTTTTCTGACCTGTGGAATTATGCTGCCAGGTCAGTTTTACAATATAGTGAAGATAAAACTATATCCTGTGGATAGATATATTTAAAAATTATATAAAAAGTATAATATTTTCTGAAACTGGAATATTCCTCTCTACACTGTTTGCACAGTTAATAGGCAATTTGTATTTTTGATATATTATTTTATTATTGAACAGCTGCAAACAGTCAATCCAAAAGATTACTAAACCTGAAACCTGAATATTAAGAAAGTGAATGTGAGGCTTTGTTTTCTTAAGGCCGGGTTACACGCAGCGACATCGCTACAAAACCTGTGACTTTGCAGCGACCTCGGCAGCGACGTCACTGCGTGTGACATGCCGCAACGACCAACGATCAGCTCGCTGATTGCTGATCATTGCGGAATGGCCGGGACCATTTTTCAATTGTTGGTCTGCCGCTGTCATGCATGAATCGGCATGTGTGCCAGGGGCAATGACCAGCGACACCCAGAGTGTGCCTGACACCCTGACCGATCCCAGTGACCGTCGGGTGTCGGCGCATCGCTGGGTGATCACTGGTGAGATCTACCTGTCCAGCATCTCACCACCGATCACAAAGCGATGTTCCAGCGATCCCGATCGTTGGTCGGGTCGCTGGAACATCGCTATGTGTAACCCAGCCTTTAGGGTGCGTTCACATCTGTGTGTGTCATATGAGTGCACTTATTTTTTCTAAGCACACAGCACTCGCGTGATATACAGATGCGAGGTGAGAAAAAAAATGCATGACATATGGATGCTAGGCGAGAAAAAAACTCATGGCAAACGTATGCTAGGCAAGGAAACAAATGCATGACACGCTTCTACTTTTCCTGGCTGAGAAACAAGGTGATTTTGTATACAAAGATGTGAATGCACCCTTAGAAGAATATCTATGTGTGCAGAAAACTTATGCAAATGAACAAAACAAACTTATTTTCCCATCTCAATTTTTCATTTTCATTTATTAAAGTAATTAAAATAACCAAATGACTCAAGTAGTAGAAAAATACATTTATTTTTGGCTGCAACAACTACAACCTACCAGAAACTATTCAGAGAGGTGTACTGTACTGTTTTCCTTCACTGAAAATGTCATGTTTAATGAAGGTCACAAGTTTACAATAGGGTTTAGGTCAAGTGAGGAAGGGGCCGTGTCATTTTTATGTCATCTATATGACTCACCGTGGCCGGGACTCCAGTTTAGACAGGCGATGTTTCCTTCCTCCTTGTCACGGGTGGACCGCGCCTGCCGGTAGTGGGCCCGGTGTAGTGCAGATCAAAGTGTTGAAGACGTCTTGGTGGAACAGATTAAAGGGGTTTTAAATTTATTCGTGACGCCACCTATGAGTAGTTTCGGTAAGGACTACCGACGCTGCGGAACCTCCGGGGGATGGACAGCAGCAAGATGGAACGCTCCCCACAGGCTGAGCGGTGATCCCCGGAGGCTGGAGCTGCTTAAGATGTTGTGCGGCAGCTGCGGTTACCTTGTAGTGCGGACGGACAGTTCATAAGGAAGCACGGACATAGAAAGTCTCTGCAACGGGTCTTTACTGTAACCAGCAGGCAATACATGGTATACAGATTACGGGTAGTGGACCGGGTGGACTCAGCAGTGATGGTGTCCCTTAGAAATCCGCAGTGTTCCTCCATTCTAACTAAGTAGTTGCCATTGTCGCCCAGGAATACCAGGTCGGGTACGGGGAGGCTGCTTCAATGCCCTATCCATGATGTACGTTCTGGATGTTTTGGGGAGCCTTGGATCCCTCAGTGGGTACACCGCTGGTTAGACGACTGGAAGTTGGCTGGTGGTGGGGTGCTCCTGTGAAGCTGCTCCTCCACGCTTCTGGTTCGCGTAGCAGAGGTGAACTGCTGCCAGCTTCGGTACCAGTGAACCGGCTGTGAGTTGTGTTCACGGGAGTCTTTTGGGAACCTGTGGTTACGATGCCCAATCCCGGTTGGTAAGGCCTCAGGTGCTGACACCCGACCGGTGACGGCCCGGGGGCTGCACAGGGTGCGGAGCCCCCGCTCCTCTCCAAGTTCTAGACTGCTCAGGTCAAGTTCTAGATCCCTTCTCTCTCTGACTAGACTAAGGGTCTGTTCTCCTACACTTCCCTAACACTCCACCCACCAGGACCTAGGATTGGCCCTCTGTTCTAGGTGATGCATGCAGGGTTGGATTTCTAAGTTAACCAGATCACTGCTGTGTCAGAGAATATTGTGGCTGCTTTTATGGCTGCAATACCCTCTTGTGACGCACTTGTTGCGGGGCGCCACATATATTTACTGGCTAGTTAAGTAGTGGAGTACTTGATGCATGCAATGAAGCATCATCCTGCATAAAAATGAGGATTTTCTTGATGATGCAGATTCAAACTCTGGTAGCAGGTTTTGGAATTGAGTTTGAGTCCATCCTTAACCTGAAAATGTCCATATAGCTGAAATGTAATAATACCAAACCATAGCAGTGTACTGTGGCCAGGAGGGTAGTCATGGTCTAGAGGCCCAATGTCCTCACCTTGGCACATTACAAACACACGTTGTGGTGGAAGGCTTATGATGTCTGGCTGCACCAGTACTTCTTGACCGTAGGACACTCTGTGGTTCCCGATTGCAGACTATCAACAATGAGCCCATTACAGTAGAAAACCTCTCATACTTTACTAGCAGCATAATCCAAACACAGTTTCATTACAAGCAAGGCAGAGTACAGACTTGTTTCTTCATTTAACTTTATCATCATCACACAGACTGGCCCTACAGCTCAGGTGCAGGCAATATCATTTCAGCTATCCGATTAGCAGGGGGGTTCTGTGCTGCTTTTTTCCAGGTACCCAACCACACAGGTCAAAGTATATCGCTATAGTTAGAATTCCCTGCATGGCTTCTGCTTCCTGGGGGCAATGCCCCACAGCCTGGACAACTCCAATCCCTTTCTGAGCAGTCCAGCACACAACTGCTTTACCACTGTCCTTGTGGTCCACTCTCTATTAGCTGGGATAGGGGTGTCCTTTCGTTCCATGCTTCTCATCCAAAAAGGAGCTTACTCTAGTCTCAACTCAGCATTCTCTTCTTACTCCTTCTATTTCAAATAAAGGATTTTTCTCTAAGTGTTGTGTTTTTTAAACTATTTACTCAAAGGATTGATAATAGATGGGTCTTATAGACCTGAACATTATTAATCTGGGCTTAATGACAAGCTGTCAATGCTCAGCTGTCAGTAACATCTTCTATGAGCAGTAGATAAGAAAAAAATGCGGCACTCACCGAGCAAAGCTTTTTTCTTTTTTATTTCAGAGTCCTCTTTACATGGTTTCTCTGCGATGGGGAGGGAGTGGGGAGACACACAGGTGACGGATTAAGTTTCGGAGCACCTGCCCCTTCTACGGACCTAGTTGTCTGGCGTGTGACGTCATATCCACCCCTATAAAGGCAGCGGACACTGACGTCCACGCCCACCACACATTGTTGTAGTGCACAATTAATGAAAACACATTTAAAAACAAGATTTTAAATCCAGACAGTGTTAAATGACTTAAAATAACTTTAAAATGCAGTACCCATACTCATTATTCATCCAAACTCAGACAGTCCAGCATAAATCCTTCTCTGAGTCACTGTATAGAGGCATGCAAAGCCCTGTGGAAAAGTACCGTAATGGCACTACTAAAAGCTCATCAAACCATGCACCATGTATTATACGGGGCTATACAACCTAGAGGATAGCTTCTAATAAGCGTGCACCTGGGCACATGAACCTGCTTTACTCGCACCCTTACATATGCAAGTAGCACCGGACCCTGATGGCAATGCACCAGGGCAGCAGGAAGAGACGGGTAAAGCACCAGGAATTGGTGGTTCAAAAGAATGCGACAATTTCTGGGGTGACTTCAGGTTGCTTTTCTTTAGCTTGGGGTGGCCGAATAGCTATGGGCCTCAGCACACCGAGAATACCAGCCCCAGCTGCCTGACTTTTACCTTGGCTGGCAATCAAAAACAGGGTGAAGCCCACATTTTTTTTTATTATTCATTTAAAACATTAAAAAAGGGCTCCCCTGTGTTTTTGATTGCCAGCCAAGGTAAATCCAGGCAGCTCGGGGTGATAACACATAGTTGTCCACCTTATCTGCACTGAGAATCAAAAATACAGTGAAGCCGTAAGTAATTTTTTAAAATTATTAATTTATTCTTACACTACTATGATGGCAGGTTTATGTCTATGGCAACCAATCACAGACGCCAGCACAATGTATAAGGGGCACAACAGCCAATTACAGACACTGTCACAGAGGGTGGTTGGCTGTTGGAGCTCGTGCAGTGAATAAATCAGGAAGTTAATGAGCGGCCCCAAAGTACAAGTGCGCAGACCCCAGTAAGTATGACACTGATGTTTAATCACAGTTTTGCTTCTTTTTACAGCCTTCCTGGCAACCATTTCCTAACTTAAATTCTGGGTTTGGCATTCAGGCACATGTTCGAGTCAATTCTGGTCATTCCGAACATCGGCAGGTTCGTCCTTCACATTTTATTCTTTTGAACTTTTTGCCAGTTAATGTGGATCTTTTTTCCACTTGTTTTTTGCAACTCTGTTGACTCTATTTGCAAAGTTTTGATGTTTTTTTCATGCCCCAATATCTTAGCAATTTCAAGATTGCTGCATTCCTCTAAGACTTAAAGCATAACCACCATTTAAATTTTTATTTAATAATAATGCAGAGCAAAAGATTTTGATGAACTTTCAAATATACTGTACTTGATAAGTGAAATCTGGTGGAAAACCATTCATAAAACTTCCACAAGGTGTCCCCACTGTGACTGAAGAAGACATATGTTCATTCTCAGTAAGATCCGTCTTCACACTGAATACGGCCACATAACCATATAAGAGTAAGGGGAGTGGCCTAAACAGTGTGCGAGCTCCTGACTGCAGCTGATGAGGTGAAAATGTATCAGATTACCTCAGGTTACAACATAGTACTGAGCAATGTCAGAATGTCAGGATCAGTGCAAACTCCTCTGCCCTTTCCTTGGCACAAGCTTCTCTGATCTGTCATCTGGCTCCTTCTCTGCTGGTACATCGCACTGTCCACTGTTATCAGATGCTGACTCCCCACACAGCTCACAATCTCTGATCTGTCATCTGGTTCCTTCTCTGCTGGTACATCGCACTGCTCACTCTTAATAGCTGCTGGCTCCCACACAGCTCACAATCTCTGATCTTGTTGATGCGCCCAGGGCCGTGGGGTACTTGGAACTGGGCTGTAATACTTCTGGGGAGTCACAGGGGTCGAGGCCCGGCTCCGTGACACTGGGCATCAATAAAAGTCCTGGATTTTCGGGTTTGGGGATAGGAGTCATGATGCCACCCCTGATGTTAGGCTATTGATGGCCGACGTTGCGGTGCGGGAACTTTGGGGATGATGAAATCGCAGTTGAGGGGGTATCACTCCCCACGGGTGGAGCGGTTCCCCAGGGGAACGGTGTTAGTATGGCAATGGTAGGCCATTGGGGTGCAGGACTGAGGGCACGGGATAACGACAGACACACGGTACGTAGGGTCCTTTACCCTTAGTGGTAGTTGCAGGTTGAAACCAGGGTACTGTCCACAGGAGATGTTAGGAATCTGGGTGGCTTGGAAGCAAGTTGGGTATCTCCTCACCCCGGTGAGTTTTGAGGCCTCAATGCTGCGCATCTCTTTGCTGGTCCTGGCTGCCTGTCGCTAAGCTGCGACCCTCTCTTCTTGCTTGAAAGTCTCACCAGTATGGCAGGCAGCTTGAGCTCTTCCAGGCACCACTCCTCTGGTCACTGTCCCTGAGCTCTCCAATGCTGCTGTATCTCCAGGTTCTTTGCTGTGGCCGGGAGATGTGGAGTCTCCCGTCCTCCAGTTTTGGCTGCTGGGTCAGTAGTACCCGCACAACCTCAGACTCCGGTGTCTGTTTCTGATGCTCTGCTCTGGGGTGAGGCGGGAACTGGCTCACTCCCAAGGCCCTCTTCTCTCCTTCCCCAGACCCTCTGCTATGGGTCCCTCATGCTTGCTGTTCCTACACTCTCTATTCTGCTGGACAAGCTTAGCACTACTCTAGTCCACAGGTTGTCTTCACAGTCCTCTTAGGAACTGAACTCACTAACCCCGCCCCCAGACCAGGATTTATAGGGGAGCTCCACTGAAACTGGGTCTCAAGCTCCCCCTTCTAGTCTGGAGTCAGGAAAAGTGTTGCATGCTGTGGGCTTACTGGTGTGGATACCACTTCTTGCTTCCAAGCATGACATCACCCCCAAGGGAGGCAATGCCATTGTGGCAACCGGAGTGTGAGGTGCCATATTGTCCCTTCTCTGCTGGTACATTGCACTGCTCACTATCAGCTGCTGGCCATGCCCACACAGCATAAAATGCAGTTTTTTTAAAGCACTCAAAAAATTGAGAAAATAAGTCACATGGACACAAAAAAACCATTATCTTAGCTGCTATGTGACCCATCATTAATAACCAGTGCAGCATTGTCTTTTTTTTTTTTTTCAATGAAATGACATTTGCACTTTGACAATTTTTCACTTTTCAGAGTCAGCTAAATCTATTTTTTTGGCTCATTTGGCCTGAGGAAAAAAAGCTGCATAATAGTTCTGCATAGCTTGATAAACGGTGTTGATATCCTTGGGCCACACCCTCCCTCATTACATATTACATCACCTAATATAATTCATCCAATAAGCATTTACATTTACACTTACACAACTTGGGGTTGAAAATATACATAAAAATTATGATATGGTCAAAATACTTGACTAATAATTCTGCACACAGTACAAATGTATTATGGAGGTTATGTGGTTATTATAAAATCTGTGACTAAAGCAAAGCTTGTCATTTTGGTCATAAATAGCATTTCCATAACATAACATTCAAACTTACAAGTGAGATAAGATTGGAGAGAGTCAAAGCGATGTATATATCAACTGTCTCATCAGGATTTTCCACTGGCCGGAGATCACTCCTGTAGCCTTTCTCCTGAACAGGTATCTGAGTAAATGTCCTTCTTCACTTTCGATGTAGAACTCGCTGCAAATAGATTGGTCATAGAGATTACACTTTCTTCATTAACATCGGAACACACATAGACACACACATACAGGAGCACGCGCACACAGCACACCTATTTGTGCACAGACCTACGTATGTCACAAATATGAAAGCAATACAGTGATACACTACACAACACATGTGCACACACTGATAGACCATAAACACACAACCTAGCAGGCCCGGACCGGCAGGCGGGAATAACGGGAATTCTTCCTATGGGCCGCGGTACTTTGGGCCACTACGCCGCTCCTCTGGCCGCCGGCCAGCTAAATCATATAAAGTGCATCTGCGTTCCGCCGTTACTGGCTGCTACTGCCATCAGTCTGGGCTGCTGTGAGCGGCGCTGCGGTGCACTACTGAGCGCTATGCTGCCGGTGCCAGGACACTGCACGGCACGGCAGCAGGTCTTTGAGGGTGGAAACAGGAGAGAGCGCGCTTATCTCTCCTGAATTGAGTCCCGCCCATAAAATGCTATTTCCGCTGCCACCGCCATACCAATGCTGCTCCTATGCGCCGTAACCAGGGGCACCGCTCACACACGCTCCACAACATGGCGCAGCTTCCAGCTTTGTGTGTGGGGGGGCGCACTGGGGCAGGCTGGTGTGTGTGTGGCAGGGCCTGGGCTGGTGTGTAGGGGGGCCTGGGCTGGCTGTGTAGGGGGGCCTTGGCTGGCTACTGTGTGTGTGTGTGAGGGGCCTGGGCTGGCTGCTCTGTGTGTGGGGGGCTCTGGGCTGGCTGCTGTGTGTGTGGGGGACAGCTTGAATAGGCTGCTGTGCGTGTGGGGGGGCTGGGGCAGGCTGCTTGTGTGTGTGTGTGGGGGGACTGGGGCAGGCTGCTGTGTGTCTGTGTGGGGGGCCCTGGGCTGGCTGCTGTGTGTGGGGGGGGCAGCTTGAGTAGGCTGCTGTGTGTGTGGATTGGGGCGGGGGCAGGCTACTGTATGTGTGTGGGGGAGCTGGGGTAGGCTGCTGTGTGTGGGGGGGGGGCTGGGGCAGGCTGCAGCATTTGGGGGGGGCTGGGGCAGGCTGCTGTGTGGGGTGGGGGCAGGCTGCTGCGTGCAGGGGCTGGGGCAGGCTGCTGTGTGTTTGGGGGGATGGGGCAGGCTGCTGTGTGTTTGGGGGGGATGGGACAGGCTGCTGTGTGTTTAGGGGGGCTAGGGCAGGCTGCTGCGTGTGTGTGTCGGGCTGGGCAGGCTACTGTATGTGTGTGGGTGAGCTGGGGCAGGCTGCTGTGTGTGTGTGTTGGGGCTGGGGCAGGCTACTGTATGTGTGTGGGGGAGCTGGGGCAGGCTGCTGTGTGTGTGTGTCAGGGCTGGGGCAGGCTACTGTATGTGTGTGGGGGAGCTGGGGCAGGCTGCTGCGTGTGTGTCGGGGCTGGGGCAAGCTACTGTATGTGTGTGGGGGAGCTGGGGCAGGCTGCTTTGTTTGTGTGTCGGGGCTGGGGCAGGCTACTGTATGTGTGTGGGGGAGCTGGGGTAGGCTGCTGTGTGTGTGTGTGTGGGGGGCTGGGGCAGGCTGCAGCATTCGGGGGGGCTGGGGCAGGCTGCTGTGTGGGGTGGGGGCAAGCTGCTGTGTGCTGGGGCTGGGGCAGGCTGCTGTGTGTGAGGAAGGACCTGGGCTGGCTGCTGTGTGTGTGTTGTGTGGGGGGGTTTGCAGGCTGCTGTGTGTGTGGCGGGGCCTCGACTGGCTGCTGTGAATGTATAAGGGGGGCTGACTGCTTTGTGTTTGTGTGTGCATGGGGGCGGGTTAGGAGGGGGCAGACTGCTGTGTGTGGTGGGGAGCCTGGACAGGCTGCTCTGATTGTGTGTGTGTGTGTGTGGCGGGGCCTGGGCAAGCTTCTGTGTGTGTGTTTGTTAATGCTGTATAGGGCTGTGTGGGAAGGCTGCTGTGTATGTGGTAGGGCCTGAGCAGGCTGCCATGTATATGTGTGTGGTGGGGCCTGGGCTGGCTGCCGTGTGTGTGTGTAAGGGGGGGAAGGGGTTGGGCAGGCTGCTGTGTGTGGTAATAGTGTATAGGGTTGTGTGGGTTCATGTGCGGGGGTAATAGTGTATAGGGTTGTGTGGTCTCATGTGTGGGGGTAATAGTGTATAGGGCTGTGTGGGTTCATGTGCGGGAGTAATAGTGTATAGGGCTGTGTGGGCTCATGTGTGGGGGTAATAATGTATGAGGCTGTGTGGGGAAATAATGTATAGGGCTGTGGGCTCATGTGTTTGGGGCTAATATAATATATAGAAAATGTGAGCTCATGTGTGAGGTTAATACTGTTTATAGGGCCTGTGTGGGCTAATACTGTATATAGGGTGTTGTGTGAGCTTGTGTGTGGGGCTAATACTGAATATAGAGGATGTGTTTGTTCCTATATGTGGGGGGCCTGTGTGGGGCTAATGCTGTATAGATATGGGTGGCCTCCTGTGTGCTGGTGGCCAGTGCAGCATCAGAAAGTTTTCCTGCGGGCAGCATTAGCACTTTGCTCTTCTTGGTGTTTCCATGGACGTTGTTCCACTCTGCACCCATTACTGGACCTGCTGTCGCCACCTTTCATCTTTTCCCATCTCCAGGATGTGGGTGAGTCTTGGCTATCTATATGCCTCATCCTCCTAACTATATACCACAGCCTCCAGGGTATGCTGAGTACAATTCTCCTGTCCTGTATATTGGGTGTAATCCTCAGTATCTGTATTATTCTGTATATATATACACTGCACAAGTACCACTTCTCCTGTCCTGTATACTGGGTGTATTCCTCAGTATCTGTATTATTCTGTATATATACACTGCACAGTACCACTTCTCCTGTCCTGTATATGGGTGTAATCCTCACTATCTGTATTATTCTATATATATACACTGCACAGTACCACTTCTCCTGTCCTGTATACTGGGTGTAATCCTCAGTATCTGTATTATTCTGTATATATACACTGCACAGTACCACTTCTCCTGTCCTGTATACTGGGTGTAATCCTCAGTATCCATTATTTTGTATGTATACACGGCACCGTACCACTTCTCCTGTCCCGTATACTGGGTGTAATCCTCAGTATCTGTATTATTCTGTATATATACACTGCACAGTACCACTACTGTCCTGTATGCTGGGTGTAATCCTCAGTCTCTGTATTATTCTGTATATATACACTGCACAGTACCACTTCTCCTGTCCTGTATACTGGGTGTAATTCTCAGTATCCATTACTTTGTATATATACACGGCACTGTACCACTTCTCCTGTCCTGTATACTGGGTGTAATCCTCAGTATCTGTAATATTCTGTATATATACACTGCACAGTACCACTTCTCCTGTCCTGTATACTGGGTGTAATCCTCAGTATCTGTATTATTCTGTATATATACACTGCACAGTACCACTTCTCCTGTCCTGTATACTGGATGTAATCCTCAGTATCCATTACTTTGTATATATACACGGCACTGTACCACTTCTCCTGTCCTGTATACTGGGTGTAATCCTCAGTATCTGTAATATTCTGTATATATACACTGCACAGTACCACTTCTCCTGTCCTGTATACTGGGTGTAATCCTCAGTATCTGTATCATTCTGTATATATACACTGCACAGTACCACTACTGTCCTGTATGCTGGGTGTAATCCTCAATCTCTGTATTATTCTGTATACGGTATATACACTGCACAGTACCACTTCTCCTGTCCTGTATACTGGGTGTAATCCTCAGTATCCATTATTTTGTATATATACACTGCACAGTACCACTTCTGTTTTGTTGTAAGAGAAACAGTGGAAGTTATCGCTTCTCCTCTGTATAGATTATGACTTTCCCTTCTCTGCGGATCTGATCGCTGGACTCCACAATCCTGAGAAACTTGGCTTTGTGGAGCACCATGTAAATGGAGCTGTGGTTGATTATTCCTTTTGCTGCACCATTCACATGTGGCTCTTCAGAAAACTCCTTTAAGTTAGTGATGAGGGTCATGACAGCTTAAAAGCAAAATTTCACTGATCGGGGCTGATGGGTGATATAGTGTGTGGGCTGGTGGGGCTTGTTTTCCAGGGCTGCTTTTTGGTCCCAGTCTGGCCCTGCAACCTAGTCTAGATGAAAGTTTATCAATCTATCTATCTATCTATCTGATCTTCTGTCTGTCTGTCTGTTTATCTATCTTTTTATTAGATTTGCTAAACTGATTTCTCCAAAGTTTGACAAAGTTGAGCAATGTTCTCTGGGGTGACTAGTTGCTAATCATTGTATTTTATAGACCTCACTATCATTTAGTTTTAAATCACTCATTTCAAAATTATTCAGAATTATTGCATTTCTAATGAGTAAAGCATGAATAACCCACATATACAAGCGTAATAAAAAAATTTGAGGTTTTACATAAATGCATTTTGATATGAGTAATAAATCTTCATTTTAGTAGTACAACATAAAAAGCTGTGAACCCAAAATTACAAATTTACTGTACAAAAGGTGATTATTAATAGTGGATGTTATCGTAACATTTATAAAAATACTGAATCATGGCACAAATGCAAAGTAACTTATGTAATTAGAAATTTTACTAAGATATGTAGATTGAACAATAAGCATTAGACGCTTACCTGGACAGTAGAGAGCTAAACTGAGTGTGACAATAACCCATAACCATGCCATAATTCCCAATTCTTCTGCTGTTCCTCTGGTAGTGTCTCTGTTCCGTTTTGCTGACCTTCCCCCACATCCGGCTCACAGTAAAGACCGGACTATGGAAACTAAATGTGACCCCAGCAAAATAGACAGACAGAGGCAGGTGCAAGACACTAGAAAATAAATGTAACATACCAGGGATACTCAGAAAAAAGGAATGTAAGAGACCGTACTGCCTGCTGGATACAAGGGCGAATCATTCCAAATAATATACTGTAGACTACAGGCTACTCTTTAGTTATACTGTCTTTAAAAAAATTATCTGAATCACATTTCCACATACATATTTTCAGGTTATATAATATGGAGAGGAAGCAGATATCAAATCACATCTCAGCTCTGACTGTGCTAATGTGAACACAAAAAAAGAGAGACAGGGGCGTAAGATAGGAAGCACCTGGTGGTCCAGTAGGCATATAGTTATTGGATCCAATTGGTCACTCACCTCACCAGGTCATGCACCCCTGCACAACCCCAGTAGTTAGTGTAGAGATGAAGACCTCGTAGAGAGCTGGCCGCCTCACTCCTCGCGATGCTTCCTGGTCGCGGTCACATGATCATGGGGACCGGAAACATGTCACTGCAGGTCCTTTTAGGCTGCATTCACACATTGTGCATTTTTGAGCGCGCTTTTCAAAAATGCGCAATGTGAGTCTACTTTTGCAGGCAAAGTGAATGTGAAATTCACTTTTATTGTTCAGACAGTGCGTAAATATGCGCAGCGCTTTTATGGGAGAAAGCGTGGGCGTAAAAAGAATAACCATGTCAATTCTTTACGCTCCTGCGCCTGCGACTTCTCTCATAGGAGCCCAATATTCCGGCTGGAATTCTAGTGGGAATACTCTGGCGCTGATGTCACACAGGCGATGAACAATCATGTTCCTCCTTCCCTGTGTGACATGTGTCACAACCCCTTTGGGTTTCGTAGTGTATTAATATACACTACGAAACCCAAATGAAACTAAGCCAAATGTGTGAAAAATAATAAAGATTGAATACTTACCTCTCCGCCGGCTGTTCAGGAGCCGAGAGATCCTCCGCAGGTATCGACCTTCCATGGCTTATGATCGCTGATTGGCCGCTCGCGGTCATGTGATATGTGACGTGCTATGGCGTACATATCACATGACCACAAGCGGGCAATAAGCAATCTTGGCAGGTCCTGGAAGGTCGATACCTGCGGTTGTGTCGGCACCCGGCTCCCAGAATACCCGGCGAAGGGTAAGTATTCATTCTTTATTATTTTTAATACATTACTATGTTTTATTATACATATATTATTATTATTATTTTTATATGTATTATTATTATTAATATACAGTGTGAAATCAAATGGGGGCTGGCAGACATGTCACACTGGGGAGGAGGAACCAGGATTCTTCCTCCCCTCTGTGACATCACTGGAAATGTAGCCTCGTAAAAAAATGCTGTGTGTGAATACACCGCATTTTTTTATGGGGCTTTTTTTGCGCGGGTGCAACACATTGCAAAAAGCGCCTGCGCATAAAATGCAAAAATAGCGCTGTGTGTGAACGTAGCCTAACCGCTGGATGTGTTGGTAATAACCCAAAGCAGCTACTGCTGCGACCCTCACATGGAGGACATTGAAATGGAAAAGATTTTTGTAGAGGTCTTTGAGCGCTAGGGTGAAGGGGTGATTTAAAACAACGATTAAAATGACAAACCTTCATTAACCCTTAAGACTCCACAACGCATTTTGACAGCATAACACTGTCTTCCTGATAACACTGCCTTTTGTTCATCTGAGGAAGACAGTGTTATGCTGTCAAAATGCGTTGTTGGAGCCTTAAGGGTTAATAAGGGTTTGTCCTTTTAATCGTTGTTTTATATTACCCCTTCACCCTAGTGCTCATAGATTACTACAACAATCTTTTCCTGACTGTTTTAATGGACACATTAAAGCCATCCTCTTCATATATGCTGTAATGTGGATTGAGCTGCCTTTCAGTCAAGTTTGATACTAATTCCCACTTTTGGCTTACTGGTTATATCTCTAAAATTGAGAAATGAATCCTAAAACTAAAGTCTTTTTCTCCAATTCATTGATTGACTTTAATTTATCTTGTGTACCTCTTAATGATTACACTACAATTACCGGTAATCTATAACAAAAAACGGTTTACATCTAAAATGCTAAAGTATGCAAACAATAAATATGAATATGCTAAGGCAAAACATCATGAAAAAAATAAAAAAAAGTGAGATACTTAGCAGATAGAAAAAGGTAAGGCTGCCTTCACATCTGACCTGACAGATTGTTTAACATTGGTCCAATTGCAATGCGAGTTTTTCTCGCATTGCACTTGTGCTTGTTTCACGCCAGTGTCCCTTCACCCTAAATATAACTAAGGCTACCTTTACATCACGATTTTTAGGCATCCGAGTGTATCCGTGTCAAATCGGATTCACTTGGATGCGATTGTGGATCCCATGTATCCCTATGGGGCTCGGATTGTGCTCGGATGTGTCCTTTTTGCCATCCGATTTAAGCACAATCCGTAACCCCATAGAGATACAAGGGAGCCACAATCGCATCCAAGTGTATCCGATTTGCCACAGATACACTCGGATGCCTAAAAATCATGATGTAAAGGCAGCCTTAGTTATATTTAGGGTGAAGGCACACTGGCGTGAAACAAGCACAAGTGCAATGCGAGAAAAACTCGCATTGCAATTGGACCAATGTTAAACAATCTGTCAGGTCAGATTGTTGTGTTTTTCCTCCGCTGAACTTGCATTGCGAGTCAAATTCGAGTCCAATCGCAGCATGCAAGAAGCTAATGAAAGTCTATGGGTGCGAGAAAAACTCACACCCAGACAATACACTGTGCGAGTTTGTAGCATGGTCTTTCTCATGCTGGTAAAATAATGGGCCCTAAGAATACCAGCCATAGAGGCCTAGTTTTACCTTGGCTGGCAATTAAAAATAGAGCGGAGCCCATGCATTTTTTTTGCCAGCCAAGGGTAAATAAGGCAGCTGAAAGTGGCAGCTCGCAGTTGTCTGTTTTCTTTGGGCTGAACTTAAAAATGCTGCGAAGCCCCACGTTTTTTTTAATTTAATTATTTATTTATTTATTTATTTATATTAACAACCTATTATGGCAGGTTGGTTGCCATACACTAATGTGTATGGCAACCAAGCAGAATCATTGCCGAGATTGAGGAAATCCAGTCTGACTACAAGAGTCAATCACAGTGGCTCTCCCAGACTGTGAGTTTCTGTGATTGGCTGTTTGTTTCACAGTACAGTGAATATGCAATTAGCTTAATAGGTGGCCTGGAAGTAACAGCGGGAGACTGTTATGCCGGATCTAGCTATTCTAACTATCTGCTCTTTTCTCAGTTTATACACCATGAGAAAGACCATGTTAAAAACGCATTGTACACTGACCACACTCGCACCACAGTCACACCACACTCATTGCTCTCGCACCACACTCGCATCATACTTGCACCACACTTGCAGGACCATATGGAAAGCACTCACATGACTATCATGCATCAAAAAGACTCAGATTTTAAAGCATGCACCCGCGCAAAAAATGACAAAAAAGCCCTGTAAAAAAACGCAGTGCATTCACACACCACGTTTTTTTATGGGTTTACTTCTCGAGTGATGTCACAGAGAGGAGTAAGAATCTTGGTTCCTACTTCCCTGTGTGACAGGGGAATACTTACCCTCTGCTGTGTAATCGGGAGCCGGGAGCAGCCACAGGTATTGACCTGCAAGGACCTTCCAAGATTGCTGATTGGCCGCTCTCGTTCATCTGATATGTACATCATAGGACGTCACATATCACATGACCGTGAGCGGGCCAATCAGCGATCACAGGCCCTGGAAGCTTGGTACCTCAAGAGGATCTCTCGGCTCCCAGTAACCGGAGCGCCCGGCTGAGAGGTAAGTATTCATTCTTTATTATTTTTCATACATTTGGCTTACTTTTACATTTGATTTTGCAGTGTACTGTATAATACACTGCGAAATTAAAAGGGGGCTGTGACAGATGTCACAGAGGGGAGGAGGAACAGGATTCTTCCTCCCCTGTGTGACATCAGCGCCGGCGTATTCCCGCTGGAATTGAGCATTGTCTGAATAGCGATGCGTAATTCCAGCGGGAATAATGGGCAAAATATGGGAGAAAGTCCGGGCGCTGCTGCGTAAAGAATTGACATGTCAATTCTTTCACCCACAAAAGCGCTGCATATTGTTATGCCGTGTCTGTACGGCAAAGTAAATTTCACATTCACTTTGCCGGCAGACGCAGAGGCACATTGCACATTTTTGAAAAGCGTGCACAAAAAAGCGCTAAAAAATGCACAATGTGTGAACGTAGCCTTAGGGTGCATTCACACATTGCGTATTTGCTGCGTATTTTTACACGAGTGCTCTTGCAGTTTTTGTAGCCAAAACCAGGAGTGGCTGATTAAAACCATCAGTGGGTGATTAAATAGAGAAGTAGAGCATTTGTTTCTATTAAGGCCCCGTTACACCTGCCGATGCCGCCGGAGATGTCGGCGGCGACTGGCGGGTGCGCGCACGTGACATCTACGCTACGTGACATCTATCTCTGGATACACCGCCGGGTGCCACAAGTCACCTTCTGTAGCTCACCTTACCTCATTTACACACGGCTACAACAAGCTAATATGGGCGGACCTGGTGCAGCAGGGACAACACATAGGCGTGCCACAATTGTGGATTACGAGACGTCCGTACGCTGATAGGACAAAGCAAGGACATCATGATTGGGCAGGCATCGCAAGAGGCTGTTTAATACATGACGCTCGAGCAATTGTGTAGTGTGACTGGTCAGCTCCTTAAATATGCCTCCCTATGCAGCAACTACCAATCGTAATGCAGGAGCTTCCTCCAATGATCGCTGATGGGGCGCGGTAACCCGGAGCCTGTGTCACGCCCCAGCTACATACCAGGTACATAGCCTGGTGTAGAAACAACCCTTCTGTTCCTTCTTTACACGCCGATACAGCTCGCTACAATCGCCTGTGTAGCCACCTGTTTCAGGGCAGTGCTCGGAAACAGATGCATCTGTTACCGGGTGCCTCCTACCGTCTTCACACGCCGCTACTATGGGGTACATTGCCGATGCAAGCTACATTTGTAGCATGTAGCGGGTTGTATCCATCCTCCAGTAGCGGCGTGTAAAGGGCCCCTCAGGGTACCTTTACACGCGGCTACATTTCTTGGGTGGCTACAGGTAACTTACTGGTTGCAGTGAAATCATGGAGAGATTATTCCATTTGTACACAGCAACAAGATAGAACCTTGTCTCCATGATTTCACTGCAACCAGTAAGTTACCTGTAGCCACCCAAGAAATGTAGCCGCGTGTAAAGGTACCCTTAGGGTACCTTTACACGCCGCTACGACAGGATGGATGCATCCCGCTACTTCACGTGCACGAGCACGCTCAAACGGTTACAAACGCTCAACGCATCACCTTTACACGCCGCCATAAGGTGCACTACGCTACGTGACATCTATCGCTAGATACATCGCCGGGTGTCTCAAGTAGCCATCTGTAGCTCATTTACACACCGCTATAACCAGCTACTATGGGCGTACCTGGTGCAGCAGGGACAGCACATAGGCGTGCCACAATTGTGGTTTACGAGACGTCCGTACGCTGATAGGACAAAGCAATAACATCCTGATTGGCCAGGCAACGCAGGAGGCTGAGTAATACAGCACGCTCGAGCGATTGTGTAGTGTGACTCGTCAGCTCCTTAAATATGCCTCCCTATGCAGCGACTACCAATCGTCATGCAGCAGCTTCCACCAATGATCACACATGGGGCGCGGTAACACGGAGCCAGGGTCACGCCTTAGCTACATTGCAGCTACATCGCAGGGTGTCCAGAGTTCCCTTCCGTAACGTCTTTACACGCCGATGCATCTTGCTACCATCGGCTTTGTAGCTCTCTGTTTTCGAGCAGAGGTCGTAAACAGATGTATCTGATGCCGGCTGTATCGTCACGTCTTCAGACCCGCTACGACGGGCTATATTGGCGCTACAAGCTACATTTGTAGCCTGTAGCGGGATGCATCCATCCTGTCGTAGCGGCGTGTAAAGGTACCCTTAGAGTTATTAGGAGGAGTGTACAGTCAAAAGGCAGGACCCCATAATCTAAATAAAATAGCTGAAGGCACTTCCTAACACTAATGTTTGATTAGGTGCATATAGTACATAACATATACCGTACTATAACAAAAAACAGTTGCACTTTAAAATGCTAAAGGATGCAAACAATGAATATAGGAATATGAACATGTATCACTGGTAAGGAAAAACATGATGAAAAATTTTGAAAAAATTGAGATACTTAGCAGATATAAAATGCCATTTTTATTTGAGCCCATAATCCAATCATCAAGGTGTATCTCTTTACTGAACCCTGCTGAGTTCCCAAAGCAGTGGTTTTCAGCTACAAATGGGATATCGGCGTACTCAGGACAAATTGCACCACAAATTGTATGTTTTTACATTTAAAGTATTATTATTATTATTTATATAGCGCCATTATATTCCATGGTGCTTTACATGCAGAGAGGGCAGAGGAGGACAAGTAAAATAGATGTGGACGATCAGGTCATACAGGTAAATTAGGGAAGAAGATCATGTCCGCGAGGGCTCACAGTCTACGAGGGGCTGGTGGGGATACAGTAGGAGGGGGAGGTGTCAGTCATGAGGCGGAGCTGTGGACCCGGATATCATTGCAGGTTGTAGGCTTGACGGAAGAGGTGGGTCATCAGGCTTCTTTTGAAGGTTCCCAGGGTAGGAGGGTGTCTGATGTGGTGGGGAAGAGAGTTCCAGAGTATGGCAGAGGCACAGGCGATATCCTGTATACGGTTGTGAGAAGAGGAGATGAGGGGGCAGCACCAAAAATGCAGAAAAGACGGATCAAACCATGTGACAGCCATGTGACATATACTAGAAAAAATGCATGACACAGAAATTATTGGATTTTATCTCTTAACCTCTTTATGATGACCCTTCACACGCTGAGCTCACATTATTCTCTGCACAGACCAGTTGATCTCATCAGCCGACATGTGTAGCTAACAGATGCAGGCAGATCAGCAATCTTCTGTAAGGCTGAAGGGACACTGTGCGAGGGACTTGCTCGAGTGCAATGCGAGGGAAACTCGCATTGCACTCGGACCAGTGTTGCCCTATCAGGCAGGTTACACTGGTGCGAATCCCCCACACTCAACTCGTATTGAGAGTCAGAAGCGAGTGCAGTCGCAGCATGCTGCGACTGCACACGATTCCCTCGCGTGAGAGGGCAATAGAAGTCTATGAGTGAGAGAAAATCTCGCACCCATACACTACATGGTGCGATACTCGCACCCGTGTTTAAATTTCCCCCACTGTGTCGGTACAGTAAGTTATCATCTTGTACCGCTGTGACAGCAGTGGTACAAGATGTTTAGCTAATACACTAATGATTTGTGTAAAATAATGAATTCCAGGGTTATTTTAGCTATTTACCCCATCAGCATCCTCTGCCCGGCATGTGTGCGCAGAGGTTGCCGATGCAGCTCAAATCCCGGTGATGAAGGGGTTAATATGATGCTGGTGTGGTGGCGCCGTGTGTGTAGAGAGTGTCCTCACTCTCTGGACACATGGTGTCATTACACTATGTGTGTGCAGGGGTTAATTGTTCTGTAAAATGGGTTAAACTAATTGTCATTAGGATGGTTCCTATGAAAAAAGCGGACAAGTAAAACGCCACAGAAGCTAACATGCCCTTTTCTAGGAAACAAAACAATCACTCAACAAATTCCCTGTCTGAATCCATTTTTATGTAGTGCGATGCAAAAAACAGATGCAGAAAAACGGATCAAAAATATGGTGTGTGACAATGTAGCCTAATAGCGCAGAGCAGCCCAAACACATGGGCGCAGGGAATTCTTGGAGCCATATAATTTGGTAAAGACCATATAAATTAGTAAATAAAAAGGACCATATCTCTGGTCTATACAGGAGATTTGAAAAGGAAAAAAGAATCGCAAAACTCTGGTATGAAGCAGGAATAAGAACAAAAACTAGCCACGTTTGATACTGTTACAGATCCCCTTTAAGGGACTAATTTACATTCTTTCTTACACCTTTAATATGGCAGATAAACAGGCTCTTTACTCATAGTTAATTACATTTCCCCATTTTTTTATTACAATTTCTCTCTGTTTTCTATCTCATACTATCTACAATTATGCCAAACATTGGGATGATTATGGTGATTAACAACAACCAAGTCCCCAGGAGAGCTGTGCTGGAAATATACAAATACAAAGAAATGGGCAGAACAATACTTTACAACACCTGCATCCTTACATAGAATATACACAAGCTCTCTGATTAGAGATAACTGCTCAGAAATACACCACTACACGAGATAGTGAATGACACAGATTGATTGCTACTCAGCTTATTTTCACGTTTCTTCCGTCATTGCCAATCCAGTTTCGAGGCCGGCTAGTCAGTCTTCTATGAAGGTCTGGTTGTTAGCAAACCATATGTATAAGGTAATGGTTGGATACATTTTAGTTTGGTTGATGGTTATCTCATCCAAATTCCAGGGGCAGACCGAGCAATGTAGAAGGGGGAATTTTGCCCTCCAGGCTAGTTCAACAGTACATGTTTAGGGCAAAAATATCGCTTTATAATTTCAGCGTCCTCCTGAATCCAGAGACTGAAAGAGAACATGTAGCAGCCTAAATAGCCAACCTGAAAAGCCTAAACTGCATAGGTTGCAATGTTGGACAGCCTCAGGATCCACTGATAGTATAATCCATATAATACTGCAGAAGCAGCCGGGAGGCCGGGCCTTATGCTTAAGCCCAGGTTAAACGCGTCAATGTTTCAGCGATCTGACCAACGATCTGTCTTGGTCTAGATCGCTGGAACGTTCAATGATCGCTAGTGAGGTGTCACACGTACAGATATCGTGAACGGCGCAGCAACGATTCCGCGACAAGCGAACGATACTTGCGGTCGTTTGGTCACCTACGTCCTTCAGTTCTGAATACGCGAAGTCGTTATCAAGGTGTCACACACACCAATGCTGCAGGTTGGACGGACGATCAATGACTCATTTAAGGTTGTGATCATAAACCTGCGATCAACGATCAGCCGACTTATCGTTGATCGTATCTACGTGTCACACGCAATGACGCCGTTACAACATTCGTTGCTCCACCCCAAAAGCCATGACGTACTAATGATATCATTAATGAAATCGTAGCACCCTTCACTCCTTGTTATCTGAAGTTGCGGGGGTCATGTGGCTGAACAATCTCAGCTTGAGCCACCTTTACGGTTTTGATTGTGCATAAAAGTGAATGTGGTTAAAAAAAACTTTTTCAGATGTTTGTGGCATATGATATTAGCTAAATCTGTAACCTATATCACATGATAAACTTGGCATTTGATGAGCTACTGTTGCTTATGAAAACCACAGACACTAATGGTAGTAAGACAGCATACAAAGCTTTATTCTATCACTACATACTGCTGCTTCTGTATGATGGAAGTAAACTTGATACTGTTACATTATGTGAAAGTAAGCATTTTTTTAACATATGTACTCAGTAAAACTTGTTTACTAGTTTGGTTACCGTATCTTTGCAAATTGTCACTTCAGTGAGGAAGTGGACAAACTCTAGCACCACCTTTAGGTAGCAATCCTCAAAGTCATAATCGACTCTTTAACAAGTCTTTTAATATGACCAAGGATTTGTGCCAGATCAGAAGCCCCAAACTGCAGACGCTGCATTTCGGGGTGATTGCTCCTCATCAGTACAGTGTGTGGAAATTCTGATCTGGCTGTGTGAGAGGCTAAGACGAGGTCTGGGGAACTAGCTTTCTACCTTATGGAGAGGAGTCTGCCTGCTGCCATAAGGAGACAGATAAGCTGATAAGGAGACCTATAGCCACAATGCTCCTCTGGGAAATATGCAATTGTCACTTCAGTGAGGAAGTGAACTAACTCTAATGCCACCTTTAGGTAACAATCCTCAAAGTCATAATCGACTCTTTAACAAGCCTTTTGATATGACCAAGGATTTGTGCCAGATCAGAAGTCCAAACTGCAGACACTGCGTTTCAGGGTGACTGCTCCTCATCAGTCAGTGCAGTGTGTAGGAATTCTGATCTGGCTGTGTGAGAGGCTAAAACAGCTAGTTCCCCATATCTTTGCAGTAATCTTGGTTCTGTTCCCCATCTATGTAGTAGACCTTGTTATGTTTCCATATTTAAGTGGTAAGTTTGATTATGGTACCATATCTATGCAAAAAGCTTGGGTCTGCTACTATATCTAAGCAGGATACTTGATTTTGGTACCATAGCCATACAGTTAGTGTAATGCACATTTTTCACTACTATTGTACCTGCACACTACTGGCTCCTGTACAGACTAGTATTCCTATCTGCACAACACCCTAATGCTTACTGCACAGACTAGCCGTAACCACCAGGCTAGAAAGTCACAACCCATCTCTAGCTGCCTGAAAGAGCATTGGGTTGTTTCACATACCTCCTGAGGAGCCAGTGGGGAGGTTACTATGATCTACAAACCAAGATGGGGAAAGTGATCAGAGATAGACACATACCCAAAGTGAGCAAACATAAAATACATGGGCAAGTGGAAAGGAAAGTTAAAAATGCAAGCAAAAGTTACCTCCCACAAACTAAACAAAAAACAAAAGAATGGTGTAGGTAAAACGAATGAGAAAGCACAAAGAAAATGCAACAATGGTCTAAGGCTTCACACCATGGTTTTTGTCATCCTGTTCTGTTTGTTTTTGAAAAGAACAGAACAGGATCGTTTTTACCTCCCATATATCCCTATGGTGCCGGATTGGTCATAAATGGCCATCCGGTTTTGTGAATTCAGTCCCAGATTCATTTCTGTCCTGTTTTTTCCTGACCCCAAAATCAGAGTCTGCATTTAACATAAGGGCCTATTGAGCCGGATTCAGGAAAAAACTGGATCATTTACCAGATCCGGTTTCAGGGTACAGAGCATGCTCAGAAAAAGAGCACTGCTCTGTACCCGTGGTATATGTGTGTAATTTAACTTTAGTAGTATATCTATATACACTGCTAAAGTGAAATGAAAGCAATGGTGAGTAAAATAAAAAAATCAAATACTTTACCTCTCCGGTGACTGTCCCGGGAAGACGTCTGATGTTCAAAGACCTTAAAAGCTGATTGGCCGGTAGCGATCAGCTGATGTGTCACGTAACCACTACCGGCCAATCAGCTGATTAAGGTCCCTGCAGCATCCTTGCTGCATTGGATTTGGATGCCCCGCATCCCGGGGACAGATGAGCATTTATTTATTTTTATTTTTAACACTCACTGCTTTCTTTTTTTCACTTTAGGAGTGTATGTTCATACACTCCTAAAGCAAAAGTACTGTACATGCCTGAGCTTTGCAGGCTCGGCTCCTCCCAGCTCTGTCAATCCAGATCTCTCATAATCCCGGTGTAACAGGCCAGATTAACCCCCCGACCAGAATATACCCGGGGTTAAAGTGGCCTAGCCCAGATTATACCCCGGGTATATTCTGGCCTAGCCCAGTTTATACCCCGGGGTATAGTTTGGGCTAGGCCAGAATATACCCCCCTGGGCCAGAATATACCCCGGGTATATTCTGGCCTAGCCCAAACTATACCCCGGGGTATAAACTGGGCTAGGCCAGATTATACCCCTCCATATACCACAGCAGCTGTAGATCAGGGGCCCAAGCCGTGCACAGGGCCCCAAGCAATGCATGGGGGCCCGAGGCTGCACAAAGGGGCCTCAGGCAGTGCTAGGGCCCCAGGCAGTGTTAGGGGCCCTAGGCAGTGCATGGGGGCCCGAGGCAGCATACAGGGGCCCCAGGCAGTACTAGGGGCCCCAGGCTACACACAGGATCCCAGGCTACACACAGGGGCCACAGGCAACATACAGGGGCCCCAGGCAGTGCTAGGGGCCCCAGGCTACACACAGGATCCCAGGCTACACACAGGGGCCCCAGGCAACATACAGGGGCCCCAGGCAGTACTAGGGGCCCCAGGCTACACACAGGATCCCAGGCTACACACAAGGGCCACATGCAGCATACAGGGGCCCCAGGCAGCACAAAGTGGCCCCAGGCAGCACAATGTGGCCCCAGGCAACTTACAGAGGCCCCAGGCAGTACTAGGGGCCCCAGGCTACACACAGGATCCCAGGCTACACACAGGGGCCCCATGCAGCATACAAGAGCCCCAGGCAGCAAAAAGGGGCCCCAGGCAACATACAGGGGCCCCAGGCAGTACTAGGGGCCCCAGGCTACACACAGGATCCCAGGCTACACACAGGGGCCCCAGACAGCACAATGTGGCCCCAGGCAGCACAATGTGGCCCCAGACAACATACAGGGGCCCCAGGCAGTATTAAGGGCCCCAGGCTACACACAGGATCCCAGGCTACACACAGGGGCCCCATGCAGCATACAAGAGCCCCAGGCAGCACAAAGGGGCCCCAGGCAACATACAGGGGCCCCAGGCAGTACTAGGGGCCCCAGGCTACACACAGGATCCCAGGCTACACACAGGGGCCCCATGCAGCATACAAGAGCCCCAGGCAGCACAAAGGGGCCCCAGGCAACATACAGGGGCCCCAGGCAGTACTAGGGGCCCCAGGCTACACACAGGATCCCAGGCTACACACAGGGGCCCCAGACAGCACAATGTGGCCCCAGGCAGCACAATGTGGCCCCAGACAACATACAGGGGCCCCAGGCAGTATTAAGGGCCCCAGGCTACACACAGGATCCCAGGCTACACACAGGGGCCCCATGCAGCATACAAGAGCCCCAGGCAGCACAAAGGGGCCCCAGGCAACATACAGGGGCCCCAGGCAGTACTAGGGGCCCCAGGCTACACACAGGATCCCAGGCTACACACAGGGGCCCCAGACAGCACAATGTGGCCCCAGGCAGCACAATGTGGCCCCAGACAACATACAGGGGCCCCAGGCAGTACTAGGGGCCCCAGGCTACACAAAGGATCCCAGGCTACACACAGGGGCCCCAGCCAGCATACAAGGGCCCCAGGCAGTGCACGGGGCCCCAGGCGGTGCACAAGGCCCCAGGCAGCACAAAGTGGCCCCAGGCAACATACAGGGGACCCAGGCAGTACTAGGAGCCCCAGGCTACACACCAGATCCCAGGCTACACACAGGGGCCCCATGCAGCATCCAAGGGCCCCAAGTAGTACAAAGGAGCCCCAGGCAACATACAGGGGCCCCTGGCAGTACTAGGGGCCCCAGGCTACACACAGGATTCCAGGCTACACACAGGGGCCCCAGCCAGCATACAAGGGCCCCAGGCCATGCACAAGGCCCCAGGCAACATACAGGGGCCCCAGGCATCACACAGGATTCCAGGCTACACACAGAGGCCCCAGCCAGCATACAAGAGCCCCTGGCAGCACAAAGGGGCCCCAGGCAGCACAAAGTAGCCCCAGGCAACTTACAGGGGCCCCAGGTAGTACTAGGGGCCCCAGGCTACACACAGGATCCCAGGCTACACAAGGGCCCATGCAGCATACAAGAGCCCCTGGCAGCAAAAGGGGCCCCAGGCAGCACAATGTGGCCCCAGGCAACATACAGGGGCCCTAGGCAGTACTAGGGGCCCCAGGCTACACACAGGATCCCAGGCTACACACAGGGGCCCCAGACAGCACAATGTGGCCCCAGGCAGCACATGGTGGCCCCAGATAACATACAGGGGCCCCAGGCAGTATTAGGGGCCCCAGGCTACACACAGGATCTCAGGCTACACACAGGGGCCCCATGCAGCATACAAGAGCCCCAGGCAGCACAAAGGGGCCCCAGGCAACATACAGGGGCCCCAGGCAGTACTAGGGGCCCCAGGCTACACACAGGATCCCAGGCTACACACAGGGGCCCCAGACAGCACAATGTGGCCCCAGGCAGCACAATGTGGCCCCAGACAACATACAGGGGCCCCAGGCAGTACTAGGGGCCCCAGGCTACACAAAGGATCCCTGGCTACACACAGGGGCCCCAGCCAGCATACAAGGGCCCCAGGCAGTGCACGGGGCCCCAGGCGGTGCACAAGGCCCCAGGCAGCACAAAGTGGCCCCAGGCAAAATACAGGGGACCCAGGCAGTACTAGGGGCCCCAGGCTACACACCAGATCCCAGGCTACACACAGGGGCCCCATGCAGCATCAAGGGCCCCAAGTAGCACAAAGGAGCCCCAGGCAACATTCAGGGGCCCCTGGCAGTACTAGGGGCCCCAGGCTACACACAGGATCCCAGGCTACACACAAGGGCCACATGCAGCATACAGGGGCCCCAGGCTACACACAGGATCCCAGGCTACACAGAGGGGCCCCATGCTGCATACAAGAGCCTCAGGCAGCACAAAGGGGCCCCAGGCAACATACAGGGGGCCCAGGCAGTACTAGGGGCCCCAGGCTACACACAGGATTCCAGGCTACACACAGGGCCCCAGCCAGCATACAAGGGCCCCAGGCCATGCACAAGGCCCCAGGCAACATACAGGGGCCCCAGGCATCACACAGGATTCCAGGCTACACACAGAGGCCCCAGCCAGCATACAAGAGCCCCTGGCAGCACAAAGGGGCCCCAGGCAGCACAAAGTAGCCCCAGGCAACTTACAGGTGCCCCAGGTAGTACTAGGGGCCCCAGGCTACACACAGGATCCCAGGCTACACAAGGGCCCCATGCAGCATACAAGAGCCCCTGGCAGCACAAAGGGGCCCCAGGCAGCACAATGTGGCCCCAGGCAACATACAGGGGCCCTAGGCAGTACTAGGGGCCCCAGGCTACACACAGGATCCCAGGCTACACACAGGGGCCCCAGACAGCACAATGTGGCCCCAGGCAGCACAATGTGGCCCCAGATAACATACAGGGGCCTCAGGCAGTATTAGGGGCCCCAGGCTACACACAGGATCCCAGGCTACACACAGGGGCCCCATGCAGCATACAAGAGCCCCAGGCAGCACAAAGGGGCCCCAGGCAACATACAGGGGCCCCAGGCAGTACTAGGGGCCCCAGGCTACACACAGGATCCCAGGCTACACACATGGTCCACATGCAGCATGCAGGGGCCCCAGGCAGCACAAAGTGGCCCCAGGCTACACCCAGGGGCCCCATGCAGCATACAAGAGCCCCAGGCAGCACAAAGTGGACCCAGGCAACATACAGGGGCCCCAGGCAGTACTAGGGGCCCCAGGCTACAAACAGGATCCCAGGCTACACAGAGGGGCCCCAGCCAGCATATAAGGGCCCCAGGCAGTGCACGGGGCCCCAGGCAGCACAAAGTGACTCCATGCAGTACAAAAGGGCTCCAGGCAACATACAGGGGCCCCAGGCAGTACTAGGGGCCCCAGGCTACACACAGGATCCCAGGCTACACAGAGGGGCCCCAGCCAGCATATAAGGGCCCCAGGCAGTGCACGGGGCCCCAGGCAGCACAAAGTGACTCCACGCAGTACAAAAGGGCTCCAGGCCACATACAGAGTCCCCAGCCAGTATACAATGACCCCAGGCAGTGTTAGGGGCCCCAGGCAGCACAAATTGGCCTCAGGCAGCACAAAGGTGCCCCTGGCAGCACACAGGGGCCCCAAGCTACGCACAGGATCACAGGCAGCACAAAGGGGCCCTGAACGCTGTCTCTTGCCCCCTTGCGCGCTGTCTCTCCCCCACCCTTGTGCTGCCTCTGACCCCGTGTGCTTCCTGGGTCCCTTGTGTGCTGCCTGGGGCCACTTTCTGCTGACTGGGGCCACTTTCTGTTGCCTGGGGTCACTTTGTGTTGTCTGGGGCCACTTTGTACTGCCTAGGGCCCTATGCACTGCCTGGGCCCCTTGTATGCTGCCTGGGGCCCCTGTGTGTAGCCTGGGATCCTGTGTGTAGCCTGGGATCCTGTGTGTAACCTGGGATCCTGTGTGTAGCCTGGGGCCCCTGTGTAATGCCTGGAGTCCCTGTGTGCTGCCTGGGGCCACTTTGTGCTGCCTGTGGCCCCTGTATGCTGCATGTGGCCCCTGTGTGTAGCCTGGGATCCTGTGTGTAGCCTGGGGCCCCTAGTACTGCCTGGGGCCCCTGTATGTTGCCTGGGGCCACATTGTGCTGCCTGGGGCCCCTTTGTGCTGCCAGGGGCTCTTGTATGCTGCATGGGGCCCTTGTGTAGCCTGGGATCCTGTGTGTAGCCTGGGGCCAAGAGTACTATATGGGGCCCCTGTATGTTGCCTGGGGCCACTTTGTGCTGCCTGGGGCCCTTGTATGCTGGCTGGGGCCCCTGTGTGTAGCCTGGGATCCTGTGTGTAGCCTGGGGCCCCTAGTACTGTCTGGGGCCCCTGTATGTTGCCTGGGGCCACATTGTGCTGCCTGGGGCCACTTTGTGCTGCCTGGGGCTCTTGTATGCTTCATGGGGCCCCTGTGTGTAGCCTGGGGCCCCTAGTACTGCCTGGGGCCCCTGTATGTTGCCTGGGGCCACATTGTGCTGCCTGGGGCCACTTTGTGCTGCCTGGGGCCACTTTGTGCTGCCTGGGGCCCCTGTATGCTGCATGTGGACCCTGTGTGTAGCCTGGGATCCTGTGTGTAGCCTGGGGCCCCTAGTACTGCCTGGGGCCCCTGTATGTTGCCTGGGGCTACTTTGTGCTGCCTGGGGCCCCTTTGTGCTGCCAGGGGCTCTTGTATGCTGGCTGGGGCCTCTGTGTGTAGCCTGGAATCCTGTGTGCTGCCTGGGGCCCCTGTATGTTGCCTGGAGCCTTGTGCACCGCCTGGGGCCCAGTGCACGGCCTGGGGCCCTTGTATGCTGGCTGGGGCCCCTGTGTGTAGCCTGGAATCCTGTGTGTAGCCTGGGGCCCCTAGTACTGCCTGGGCCCCTGTATGTTGCCTGGGGCCCCTTTGTGCTGCCTGAGGCTCTTGTATGCTGCATGGGGCCCCTGTGTGTAGCCTGGGATCCTGTGTGTAGCCTGGGGCCCCTAGTACTGCCTGGGGTCCCTGTATGTTGCCTGGGGCCACATTGTGCTGCCTGGGGCCCCTTTGTGCTGCCAGGGGCTCTTGTATGCTGCATGGGGCCCTTGTGTAGCCTGGGATCCTGTGTGTAGCCTGGGGCCAAGAGTACTACCTGGGGCCCCTGTATGTTGCCTGGGGCCACATTGTGCTGCCTGGGGCCACTTTGTGATGCCTGGGGCCCCTGTATGCTGCATGTGGACCCTGTGTGTAGCCTGGGATCCTGTGTGTAGCCTGGGGCCCTAGTACTGCCTGGGGCCCCTGTATGTTGCCTGGGGCCACATTGTGCTGCCTGGGGCCACTTTGTGCTGCCTGGGGCCACTTTGTGCTGCCTGGGGCCCCTGTATGCTGCATGTGGACCCTGTGTGTAGCCTGGGATCCTGTGTGTAGCCTGGGGCCCCTAGTACTGCCTGGGGCCCCTGTATGTTGCCTGGGGCTACTTTGTGCTGCCTGGGGCCCCTTTGTGCTGCCAGGGGCTCTTGTATGCTGGCTGGGGCCTCTGTGTGTAGCCTGGAATCCTGTGTGCTGCCTGGGGCGCCTGTATGTTGCCTGGAGCCTTGTGCACCGCCTGGGGCCCAGTGCACGGCCTGGGGCCCTTGTATGCTGGCTGGGGCCCCTGTGTGTAGCCTGGAATCCTGTGTGTAGCCTGGGGCCCCTAGTACTGCCTGGGCCCCCTGTATGTTGCCTGGGGCCCCTTTGTGCTGCCTGAGGCTCTTGTATGCTGCATGGGGCCCCTGTGTGTAGCCTGGGATCCTGTGTGTAGTCTGGGGCCCCTGTATGCTCCATGTGGCCCCTGTGTGTAGCCTGGGATCCTGTGTGTAGCCTGGGGCCCCTAGTTCTGCCTGGGGCCCCTGTATGTTGCCTGGGGCTCCTTTGTGCTACTTGGAGCCCTTGGATGCTGCATGGGGCCCCTGTGTGTAGCCTGGGATCCGGTGTGTAGCCTGGGGCCCCTAGTACTGCCTGGGTCCCCTGTATGTTGCCTGGGGCCCCTAGTGCTGCCTGGGGCCACTTTGTGCTGCCTGGGGCCTTGTGCACCACCTGGGGCCCCGTGCACTGCTTGTATGCTGGCTGGGGTCCCTGTGTGAAGCCTGGGATCCTGTGTGTAGCCTGGAGCCCCTAGTACTGCCTGGGGCCCCTGTATGTTGTCTGGGGCCACATTGTGCTGCCTGGGGCCACATTGTGCTGTCTGGGGCCCCTGTGTGTAGCCTGGGATCCTGTGTGTAGCCTGGGGCCCTTAGTACTGCCTGGGGCCCCTGTATGTTGCCTGGGGCCCCTTTGTGCTGCCTGGGGCTCTTGTATGCTGCATGGGGCCCCTGTGTGTAGCCTGGGATCCTGTGTGTAGCCTGGGGCCCCTAGTACTGCCTGGGGCCCCTGTATGTTGCCTGGGGCCCCTTTGTGCTGCCTGGGGCTCTTGTATGCTGCATGGGGCCCCTGTGTGTAGCCTGGGATCCTGTGTGTAGCCTGGGGCCCCTAATACTGCCTGGGGCCCCTGTATGTTGTCTGGGGCCACATTGTGCTGCCTGGGGCCACATTGTGCTGTCTGGAGCCCCTGTGTGTAGCCTGGGATCCTGTGTGTAGCCTGGGGCCCCTAGTACTGCCTGGGGCCCCTGTATGTTGCCTGGGGCCCCTTTGTGCTGCCTGGGGCTCTTGTATGCTGCATGGGGCCCCTGTGTGTAGCCTGGGATCCTGTGTGTAGCCTGGGGCCCCTAGTACTGCCTGGGGCCCCTGTATGTTGCCTGGGGCCACCTTGTGCTGCCTGGGGCCCCTGTATGCTGCATGTGGCCCTTGTGTGTAGCCTGGGATCCTGTGTGTAGCCTGGGGCCCCTAGTACTGCCTGGGGCCCCTGTATGTTGCCTGGGGCCCCTTTGTGCTGCCTGGAGCTTTTGTATGCTGCATGGGGCCCCTGTGTGTAGCCTGGGATCCTGTGTGTAGCCTGGGGCCCCTAGTACTGCCTGGGGCCCCTGTATGTTGCCTGGGGCCCCTTTGTGCTGCCTGGGGCTCTTGTATGCTGCATGGGGCCCCTGTGTGTAGCCTGGGATCCTGTGTGTAGCCTGGGGCCCCTAGTACTGCCTGGGGCCCCTGTATGTTGCCTGGGGCCCCTTTGTGCTGCCTGGGGCTCTTGTATGCTGCATGGGGCCCCTGTGTGTAGCCTGGGATCCGGTGTGTAGCCTGGGGCCCCTAATACTGCCTGGGGCCCCTGTATGTTGTCTGGGGCCACATTGTGCTGCCTGGGGCCACATTGTGCTGTCTGGGGCCCCTGTGTGTAGCCTGGGATCCTGTGTGTAGCCTGGGGCCCCTAGTACTGCCTGGGGCCCCTGTATGTTGCCTGGGGCCCCTTTGTGCTGCCTGGGGCTCTTGTATGCTGCATGGGGCCCCTGTGTGTAGCCTGGGATCCTGTGTGTAGCCTGGGGCCCCTAGTACTGCCTGGGGCCCCTGTATGTTGCCTGGGGCCCCTTTGTGCTGCCTGGGGCTCTTGTATGCTGCATGGGGCCCCTGTGTGTAGCCTGGGATCCTGTGTGTAGCCTAGGGCCCCTAATACTGCCTGGGGCCCCTGTAAGTTGCCTGGGGCCACATTGTGCTGCCTGGGGCCACTTTGTGCTGCCTGGGGCCCCTGTATGCTTCATGTGGCCCTTGTGTGTAGCCTGGGATCCTGTGTGTAGCCTGGGGCCCCTAGTACTGCCTGTGGCCCCTGTATGTTGCCTGGGGCCCCTGTGTGTAGCCTGGGATCCTGTGTGTAGCCTGGGGCCCCTAGTACTGCCTGGGGCCCCTGTATGTTGCCTGGGGCCACATTGTGCTGCCTGGGACCACATTGTGCTGCCTGGGGCCCCTGTATACTGCATTTGGCCCTTGTGTGTAGCCTGGGATCCTGTGTGTAGCCTGGGGCCCCTAGTACTTCCTGGGGCCCCTGTATGTTGCCTGGGGCTCCTTTGTGCTACTTGGGGCCCTTGTATGCTGCATGGGGCCCCTGTGTGTAGCCTGGGATCCTGTGTGTAGCCTGGGGCCCCTAGTACTGCCTGGTGCCCCTGTATGTTGCCTGGGGCCACTTTGTGCTGCCTGGGGCCTTGTGCACCGCCTGGGGCCCGTGCACTGCCTGGGGCCCTTGTATGCTGGCTCGAGCCCCTGTGTGTAGCCTGGGATCCTGTGTGTAGCCTGGGGCCCCTGTATGCTGCCTCGGGCCCCCATGCACTGCCTAGGGCCCCTAACACTGCCTGGGGCCCTAGCACTGCCTGAGGCCCCTTTGTGCAGCCTCGGGCCCCCATGCATTGCTTGGGGCCCTGTGCACGGCTTGGGCCCCTGATCTACAGCTGCTGTGGTATATGGAGAGGTATAATCTGGCCTAGCCCAGTTTATACCCCGGGGTATAGTTTGGGCTAGGCCAGAATATACCCGGGGTATATTCTGGCCCAGGGGGGTATATTCTGGCCTAGCCCAAACTATACCCCGGGGTATAAACTGGGCTAGGCCAGAATATACCCGGGGTATAATCTGGGCTAGGCCACTTTAACCCCGGGTATATTCTGGTCGGGGGGTTAATCTGGCCTGTTACACCGGATCCGGACTTACAGAAATGGCATCCAGAGGTACACATTCAGGCCTGTTTGTTCCTGTCTGTGGGATCCTGCACAAAACAGGATCCCCACTGACAGGAACAAAACCGTGATGTGAAGCCAGCCTTAGGCTGGCTTCTCACTGCAGTTTTTCACTGATCAGTGTCCATCAGTGTTTGTGTGCCAAAACCAGGAGAGTCTCCAAAACTCAGAACAGGTGTCAATCTTTCAATTATAGTTTTTCTCTGCAAGTTCCTCTCCTGGTTTTGGCACCCAAACACTGATGGACACTGATCAGTGAAAAACTGCAGTGTGAAGCCAGCCTTAGTCTATTGAGCAAAATTCTTAGCAGCGGGGCTGGAACTTCACAACAGGAATCCACATGAAAATATTATAGCCAACAGAGAAGGCTGGTGTCAGGAGAGTATAAATAACCCTACCTGAGCTGTAAAAGGACACAAACAATGAGCAATAGAGAAGAGGTGATAACTGCACTTAGGAAGAGATGCAATCTTAAAATTAAATAGACCATCAGCAGTTAAGCCCTCATCACACTAAGCGAGATCGCTAGCGAGATCGCTGATACGTCACAGTTTTTGTGATGCAAAAGCAACCTCACGAGCGATCTCGCTATGTGTGACAAGTAGCAGCGACCAGGCCCCTGCTGTGAGATCGCCGATCATGTTGGAATGTCCTGGACCATTTTTTGATCGTCGGGCTCCCACTGGGCAGGATGCATCGGTGTGTTTGACTGGGCCAACGACCAACAACCTCAATACTACAGGTATGAGTGACAGCGTCCTAACGACTGCCGGATCATTGCCTCATCGTTGGTAAGATCTGACTGTTTGACATTAGTGATGGGTGAACCCAAAATGTAAAGTTCGGGGTCCGTACCGAACACCTAGTGTTTGGGTACAGATCTTGAACACAGACTTTCCTGGGAAGTCCGTGTTACAGTTCGGGTTTAGGTTCGGTGGTGGGGGAGCTGTAAAATTAAAGAAAATAGTTATTAATCTGTATTATACTTACCGCTTCACATTACACCACCTCCGGTGCTGCTCATTATCTAGATATTCACTGCAGAGGGGCCAAACAGCCAATCATATACGCTGTCACAGAGAATGAGCGTCTGCTCACTGAGATATGCAGCAGAGCTGAAGATGTTACCTGTGAATTATGTCGGAGGGTAGGGTTGTTTTGATTAATTAAAAATGGGAAACAGAGTTGTCTTGTATTTTATTTCTAAATGTTTTTTTCGGTGTTGTGTTTTTTTCCTACTTACATCAGAATTTCAGGCTGAGTGCCAGCAGCCAATACAAAGCAGGCATTAACCCCTTTATTACCCAGCATGCCAAACGCCACCAGGGCCACTGGAAAATTCGAGATACAGTGCCAGAAAATGGTGCTTCTATGAATGTACCATTTTTTGGGACAGCTGCGGGCAGGAATTCATAGTGGGGAGGCCCCAAAAAGTATGGGCCACCCTGTGCTGAGGATTCCAGCCTCCAGCTGCCTAGTTGTACCTATCTTGAAACCAAAAATACGGCAAAGCCCCATGTCATTTTTTAAAATTATTTCTTGAAACTTATGAAATAATTAAAAAAAGGGATTCCCTATATTTTTGGTTTCCAGCCAGGTAAAAATAGGCCTCTGGGAGAAGGGGACTGCCTGTATCTGCGTGCTTTACCTGGCTGGCATACAAAAATACGGTGAAGCTTCATGTAATTTTTTAAAAATTATTTCAAGGCATAATTTTATAAAAAGGCCTCAACTGTATTGCGGTTTTGGTGCTTTTTTGGGCCAGGAGATGCAGATGAACACATTGAACACAATGTACCAAAAAAACATGAAATCTGCAGCAAAAACCACATTATGGTTTTGGGGCTTTTTTGGGCCAAGAGATGCAGATGAACATATTGGACACAATGCATGCAGTTTTGAGGCAAAATTGCACCAAAAAAACCATGAAATACATGGCAAAAAATGGGTGGCGTGTTTGGTGCTCTTTTTGGCCAGGAGATGCAGATGAACACATTTAACCCAATGCACCAAAAAAGCATGAAATCTGCAGCAAAAAACACATTCTGGTTTAGGTGCTTTTTTGGGCCTGGAGATGCAGATGAACACATTGAACACAAAGCATGCAGCTTTGGACCAAAATTGCACGAAAAGAGCATGAAATCAGCAAAAAAATGCATTGTTGTTTTGGTGCGCCAATTCTCTGTGACAGCATCTGTGATTGACTGTTGGGTCCCTCTGCAGTGAATATCCAGGAAGTTAATGACCCCGTAAGTACAAGCAGGTGGATGCCGATAAGTATAATGCTCTTTACTAACTATCTTCTTTCTTTTACAGCCTCCTAGCCCCCATCCCATAACTTTACATTCTGAGTTCGGACTCAAGTTCGTGCCACTTTCGACAACGAACCCAAACTTTAAAAAAAGGTTCGGGCAAGTTCGTTGAACCCGAATATCGGTCCAGCTCCCGGAGTTGAATATGCAGGAAAATGTATTAAATGTTCTTCAGGCTCCCAATTTACAGCATATGCAGACACTCAATCAACATGCATTGAATAGGTCAGGAAGCATCGCAGGGACACGTTTTAGACTAAGGCTACTTTCACATACCGATTTTCAGGGAGCCGATGCTGTCCGATATAAATCGGACAGCATCGGTCGCCCTTCTGATGCCTGGAATCGGGTGCCATATAGGCACCCGATTCCGGCATAAAATCGGCGCCGGGCTGCAAAAAAAAAAAAATAAAAATAAAGTTTATTCTCACCTCTCCACGAGCCCCCGCCGTCTTCCGCCATCTTCCTCTAGGTTCCCGGTGGCTCTCGCAGGCTGCCGGTGTCAGCAGAGGTGTACCTCTGCTGTACACAGGACCTGCGATGATGTCACAGTCACGTGTCCGCGGGTTCACCATGGTGAACCCGCGGTCACATGACTGTGACATCACCGCAGGTCCTGAACAGCAGAAGTACACCTCTGCTGACACCGGCAGCCTGCGAGAGCCACCGGGAACCTAGAGGAAGATGGCGGAAGACGGCGGGGGCTCGTGGAGAGGTGAAAATAAACTTTAATTTTTTTTTTTTAACACTTCTGCTCCTAGTTAGGAGCAGTTTTACTGTACTGAGCATGCTCAGTACAGTAAAACGGGGTCCGAGGAGACATAGATGTTTCCTCGGACCCTTATCCATAGGGCCCCATGTTATAGGGATCGGGTCAGATCGGATGTGCACTAAATGCCATCCGATTTGGTCCGATCCGAATCTGTCAGATTTTATTTTCGGTGCTAAAATCGGAGCAGGCTCCGATTTTAGCACCGATAATAAAATCGGACAGAATCGGATCGGACCAAATTGGATGGCATTTAGTGCACATCCGATTCGGTCCGATCCCCATAGGGATACATGGGGTCCGAAAATCGGTCCGATGCTGTCCGATTTTTTTCGGACAGCATCGGAAATCCGAAAATCGTTATGTGAAAGCACCCTTACTCCTTTCTCAAGCCCGTCTGCATATGCTGTAAATTGGGAGCCTGATGAACATTTATTAAATTTTCATTCCTATTCAACTCCTGGAGCTGGAACATTCATTCTTCTCCTCTTCGTACCGAAGTTTGAATGGCTAATAAAAGTAACATCCTCACCTGTGACCTATTTGTTTCTAATTAGTGATGAACGAGTACCGTAATATTCGTGATCACTATACTCGTTACGAGTAGTTTGTAATGATCGCGAATTCGTTCCAAATAGCGAGTACAATGTGAGTCAATGGGAAACTCGAGTAATTTTCTGCTGGACCCTACAAAGTTGTCTGGGGGCCTGAGGAAAAGGCTGAAATAGTTGGAAAAGTCATAAAACAGAATGGGAAGAGCCTGGAGAATGTGCCTGCATGCATTTCTGACTCACATATGATTTGTGGGAATAGTTTTGTCACAGGATTACGACACTGTTACAGATACACAAGAACAACTACCAAACCAAACCTAAATCGCATTTAACAGGTCAAAAAGGTTCACAAACAGTGTTTCCAGCATAATCAATTGTATATAAGGCTAAATAAACCAGTGACACAAAAAAATATGGCTTTTAGCATTTCTTCACACGTTCTGTTGTGGCTTTTTTTTCGCCTTTTACAGTTGGGAGGGCCCTGACATACATTTTGTAGGTCCTTGTGTCATACATCATTTTTATGCAAATAGAGTCTGTGGAGCCTCGGTTAGGAGTCTCAAACACAGGACTAGCCAGGGAAGAATCCAGCCAAGGGGTGGCTCCTTACGGAGAACACCATAACCACCATGTTAAGTGGCCCTTTTAGTCAATATCCAGCTCTTTTACAAGCTTAGAGATATGACAAGGGAATACCAAGACCAGGTATCCATCCACAGACAGCTGTTTCGGGGTGTTGCCCCTCATACATCATTTTTAGCTAGATATTAACCAACACTTTACAAGGCCAACTACAACGTACCAGTAGGTATGTTGATCTTTGACCTCAGAGGCCCCAGGTAGTCCTGTGACATACATTTTGGGGGGACCGCTCTTACATAGACATTTGGGCGGTCTCTCCATCATTGACACTGTGATAGTGGAATACATATTACATATCAGTTTACAATGTGCCCATAGTAGCATTACGCTTTACTCTCCTCTTCCTTCACCACCTCCCTCTCCTCCTCCACCGCCATGTGATTCTGCACCCTTACATTCAAATGTGTAGAAGGCCCGCAGTAGTCAGGAAACCTGAGTTTGCTGAGATCCCAGAGATGACCCTGTAACATAAGTTTTTGGAGGACCGCTCTTACGTGGACATTTGGGCGGTCCCTCCCTCATTGATACTGTGATTGTGGAATACATATTCCATAGCAGTTTACAATGTGCCCATTGTAGCGGTAGGCTTCACCCTCCTTCTCCTCCACCACCTCCCCCTCATCCTCTTCAACCGCCTTGCGATTCTAAGCCCCTACATTCAAATGTTCAGAAGGCCTGCAGTAGGCAGGAAACCTGAGTTTGATGAGGGACTGGAGATGGCCATGTAATGTACGTTTTGAAGGGATCACTCTTACTTAGACATTTGGGAGGGCACTCCTCTATAGTTTTGGGAGGGCCTTCCTCTTTACATTTGGTGCTGAAACCACTGCCCTAAGAATAACACAGCATAAGCAAAGCCATGGTTGCTGGCACTGAAGGTCACCTCATCTGTACATTGGGGAGGGCCCTCCTTTATTAATTTGGGAGGGCCCTCTATACATTCAAAGGTGGTGAGCGCTGGTGCGTGAGTATACATAACCACATGACAGCCAAGCACCCCAGTAGATGGTCAGCACACCAGAGTACCAAATCTGTGTCAGGCGGATCAAACCAATATCATGTCGCCTGTGCTTTGTCCTTGAAAATCTGCTGGCAATGAAGCAGGCGCTAATACCTCCTGCCCACAAGGTGTGGTTGCATAGAAAAAGCAAACATCAAGTTCATCCTCTGGAACACCCTCCCCCAACACATCAGACACTCGCCTACCCTTGGAACCTTCAAAAGAAACCTGAAGACCCACCTCTACTGACAAGCCTACAGCCTGCAATGAGACCCAGTCCACCGCACCATCTCATGGTTGGCGCTACCCCCTCCTATTGTATCCACACTGCTCCCTCATAGACTGTGAACCCTCGCAGACAGGGTCCCATACCCTCCTGTTCCCGTTTGTCTGGTCTCCATGCATATTTTGAACTTGTCTTTGTCTACCCTTTCATCATGTAAAGCGCCATGGAATCTAATGGCACTAAATAAATAAATTAATTAATAATAATAATATTTGAGGACCCATGGCCAGAATAAAGTCACTTTGAGGAACCTGATTTACTGTCTACAGATGTAGAGGATGATAATGATGAGACACAGTTGCCATCAGTGCAGCCTACAATCTCAATTGTGAAAGAGGATGACATGGAAAATGAGTTGATTGATCATGAGTCCACTGATCCAACCTGGACCGTTGGCACGCATAGCCAGCACAGCAACACAGAGGAAGATTGATATGTAACACCAGCGCAGATGCCAAGGGGCAGTGGTTTGACCAGACTGAGAACTGGGTCAACTATTCCCAAGAGCACCCCCACTGCGGCCCAAGTCAGGGTACGGGGGGCATTCAGCTGCTGTCTGGAATTTTTTTACTCAAACTCCTTCATAGAAAAGCATTGTAATCTGTAGCATCTGCCATACCAAGCTAAGCAGAGGTCAGGGCAAAGGCAACCTGAGCACCACAGGTATACGTAACTACATGGCAGCCAAGCACTCCAGTAGGCGATCGGCACACCAGGGTACCAAATCTGTGTCTGCTGGTCAAACCACTGCCATGTCGCCTGTGCTTTGTCCTTGAAAATCTGCTGTCTATGAAGCAGGCGCTCATACCTCCTGCCCACAAGGTGCGGTTGCACAGAAAAAGCAAATATCAAGTTCATCCGCTTAGTTGGCCAAGCGAAGTGTCAAGTTGTCCGTAGCAGAGACCTTGGAAAAGAAGCGTAAATAACCAGCCACATACCCACAGGCACAAATACTAAAATCGCACATTGCCAAATTGCTATCTGTGGAAATATTGACATTTATGCTTCTGGGAACAGAATGTTTATGAGATCTCTTGCCTGTGGCTGCCCCACGATACTTGGTTCATAGTCACTACTATTTTAGTCAGTGTGGTGTCCAAAACTTACATAGGCATGAAACAATACCAACCATGCTGTCACCAATGCTGTAACTAGGAAGGTTGACATAACAACAGACAAGGGAAGACGTTGTGGACAGTCAGGGGAGAAACATTTCTGTGATGGCATACTGGGTGAATCTAGTGGAGGGTGGGACAGAGTAACAGTATGGGACATCACACATCCTACACACGTCAAGAGTAGTTGACCCAACTTCCATCATTGTTTCCATCTACTAATATGCCAGTTCCTGTCTCTCCTCCTCATCCTCCATGTCATTCTGCAGCCCTAAAATCAATAGTTCAGAGGTCCTGCAAACCTGAGTTTGGTGGGGGCCTAGAGGTGGCCCTGTAACATGTGTTTGGGAAGGCTTACCTCTATTCATTTGGTGCTGAAACCACTGCCTTAAGAATAACACAGCATAAGCAAAGCCATTGTTGCTGGGACTGAAGGTCATCTAAGCTGTACATTAGGGATGGCCCTCCTTTATACATTTGTGAGGGCCCTCTATTCATTTGGGATGGCCCTCTATACATTTTGGAGAGCCCTCCTCTATACTTTGGGAAGGAGCCGGCTCTATTCATCTCATCTATGGGCCTGCTCGTTTATGTGATAATGGCAGTAAGCTGTTGGTGGCTTTAAAAGTCAGTAAGCTGCTACATGTGCCATGCATGGCTCACAAATTTAACCTAGTTGTTCTGAAATGATAGAAACCATACCCTGACTTGCCGTACATACATCAGAAGGTGTGCCGTATTATTGCCCATTTACACTATTCCTCTACCACTTTTGTTGGTCTTGCAGTGCTGCAAAACTCCTTTAATTTGCCAAGTTAACAACTCATTTGTGACCTGCATATGCAGTTGAATAGAACATGTCATATGTTGTAGAAAATTAGTGAGCAGCAGAGGGCTGTAGCTGAATACCAGCTTGAACACCACACATAACAACTGCAAATTTGTTGTGGATGGATGACATTTGTGAAGTTCATGAGAAATTAAGTACTGCACCAAGCCTTTGAGTGGTGATCAGTCAGGCTGTTATCAGCGTTCCTATCCTGCTGCTCTGTCTGTTGAAACAATTGCTGCATAATCTCAAAGAGGAAGCTTTGAATAACCAACATATGGCTATGGATCAAGATTTCCCAATGGGTGATACTACCCAGCCCAGCCAGTATTCTGAGACAACATTGGGTAATGATGAGGAAGATGATGATGATGAGGAGGGAGAGGACTTATTTTTCTGTGCTACCAAGGGGACTCCCATTGCTACAGAGGGGACTCCCAACCCCAGCTTGGATGGACTGGAGAGAGGAGGTGGAGGCAAAGCAGCATGAGAAGAGGATGGGTATTGTTCCTCATGTTGGTGACACAGAACCTTTGCCTGTTTGAAGGTTGGCCCACATGGCACAGTTCATGTGTGTCTGTTTTAAGACCCTCATGTGATACACATTTTCACCAACAAACTATACTGGTTAGCCAGCTTTCTTGACAGACACTACAAAGGAGAAAATTTCTTCTCTCCTTTCGGAGTCACAAAAGGGTTGCACAATGGAATCCTTCAAGAGGCGCCATTGTACATCAGTTGCTTAAAACATCACCCTCTGACAACGCTGGCAGCAAAGGTATCGGCTCTGTTCAACAGCAAGGATTATTGTGGAGAGACATGCACAACTCCTACAACAGAAGTGTGGGTGAAATGTCCACAAACTGGGTCATTTTCAATAAACCTGCACCTCAGCACGAGCTATCTGTGCCTGTGACAATGCCAAGGAGATAGAACTTCAACAAGATGCTCAAGGGATACTTAGGTGACCATACCTGTGCCATTCATGATGATCATGATTCAATTCCCTTTAATTATTGTGTGTCCAAGCTGAGCACTTGGCCAGACTTCTACTTATATGTCTTGGAGGTGCTGGCCTGCCATGCTGCTAGTGTTATGTCAAGTCGTGTTTTCTGTTACGGTGAGGCAATCAATCATCACTGATAGGTGCACATGACTCTCCACAGAAAATGCAGGCAGACTTACTCTGATTAAATTCAAGAAGGACTAGATTTATACCCAGTTTGTAATCAAATCCCTCCAAATGACAGCAACACAATTTAAATCCCACAAAAAAGTTAACTTTCAAAAATGATGTGAACTACTGATGACCAAACCTTGTAAAGTTTGTGTTTGGTTTGCTGAAGGGAATATGTTAGCCCACTATATCGGCAAAAAGGTCAATGAAATACTGAAGCACATTCAAATCAATGTTGTCATGATAGTAGTAATGCCGAAGCAGAGTTTCAACGTTAATCAGGAATACGAAGGTGAGTAACAGGTGTAGGCATGGTGCTCAGACAGCCTAGGTAAAATCACAAAACACACAACAAACACACCAGAAGAAATGTCTCCCCATTTGAAGAAATTATGACCAGATTGCACCAAAGTGGTATCAATTCACCCAGAATAAAAAGTGTAATTTAACAAAATACCTCTGTTAACATTCTGAAAGTATTGCTAGCATACACAGCACCCCACTTGTTTGCTGGAACATGTACAAACAAAACTCTGTATGACTGCAAAACCACTGGCACTTCCCCTGTGTTACCTGCTTCCCAATATGTTGTCCAGGAAGCAGGCCCTGATGCCACCTGCACACAACCTGCAGTTGCACATACACAACCAACATTTAGCAATGGACAGTGGACGTACAGTGGGGAAAAATGTATTTAGTCAGCCACCAATTGTGCAATTTCTTCCCCTTAAAAAGATGAAAGAGGCCTGTAATTGTCATCATAGGTAGACCTCAACTATGAGAGACAAAATGAGAAAACAAATCCTGAAAATCACATGATTTGGAAATAATTTTTTTTTTCAAATTTTGGGGGAAAATAAGTATTTGGTCAATAACAACAGTTCATCTCAATACTTTGTTATATATCCTTTGTTGGCAATGGCAGAGGTGAAATGTTTTCTGTAAGTCTTCACAAGGTTGGCACACACTGTTACTGGTATGTTTGCCCATTCCTCCATGCAGATCTCCTCTAGAGCAGTGATGTTTTGGGGCTGTCGCTGGGCATCACAGAATTTCAACTCCCTCCAGAGGTTTTCTATTGGGTTTAGAGCTGGAGTGTGGCTAAGCCACTCCAGGACATTGCAATGCTCCTTACGAAGCCACTCCTGCGTTTCCCTGGCAGTGTGCTTGGGATCATTTTCATACTGAAAGATGCAGCCATGTGTCATTTTCAATGCTCTTGCGGATGGAAGGTGGTTTGCACTCAAAATCTCACGATACATGACCCCATTCATTCTTTCATGTACACGGATCAGTCGTCCTGGTCTCTTGGCAGAGAAGAAGCCCCAAAAGCATGATGTTGCCACCTCCATGCTTCAGGTAGGTATGGTGTTCTCTGGATGCAACTCGGCATTCTTTCTCCTCCAAACACAATGAGTTTTATTTCTACCAAACAGTTCTACTTTGGTTTCATTTGACCATACAACATTCTCCCCATACTCTTATGGATCATCCAAATGCTCTCTAGCAAACTTCAGACGGGCCCGGACCGGTAATGGCTTAAGCAGGGGGACACGTCTAGCACTGCAGGATCTGAGTCCCTGGTGGCATAGTGTGTTACTGATGGTAGCCTGTGTTACATTGGTCCCAGCTCTCTGCAGGTCATTCACTAGATCCCTTGTGTGGTTCTGGGATTTTTGCTCACTGTTCTTGAGATCATTTTGACCCCACAGATTGAGATCTTGTGTGGAACAACAGATCAACGGAGATTGGCTAGGGTCACATTTGCGGTTGCAATTGCAGATCCTGATCCGGTTTGGTGCTTGCAAAATGCTCACCCTCCCTAGAGACATATTGTCCACAGAGATCGGCATGTCAAGGGTTAATTCTTTATTTTACATGATCGCCGCTATTGTCGGCTTTTCCTATACTTTACAATGACAGCCGGCGGCTCCTGGGTTTGTAGGAGTACACTATGAACCCAGAAGCCGACGGCTGTCATTGTAAAGTTTAGGAAAAGCCGACAATAACTGCGATCATGTAAAATAAAGAATTAACGCTTGACATGCCGATCTCTGTGGGCAACATGTCTCTAGGGAGGTTGGGCACTGCCTAGAGACATGTTGCCCACATCTATTAATAACATTAACCCTCTGTTCATCCTTGCGGCAGCAGGGATGAACAAAGCATACGGTAACCAGATTGCTCCGGATTACACATTATGAGTAAACCGGTTACCGTATGCGAGGTTAGGGACACATTTTGGTGAGAAGGCACCCGATCCGATTGCGGTAATCACAATATGCCTTGCAAATGTGACCCTAGCCATTATCAGTGGTCTTATATGTCTTCCATTTTCTAATTATTGCTCCCACAGTTGATTTATTGCAGATTCAGTCTTCCCAGCCTGGTACAGGGCTACAATTTAGTTTCTGGTGTCCTTCGACAACTCTTTGGTTTTCACCATAGTGGAGTTTGGAGTGTGATTGTTTGAGGTTGTGGACAGGTGTCTTTTGTACTGATAACAAGTTCAAACTGGTGTCAGTACTAAAGGTAATGAGTGGAAGACAGAGGAGCCTCTTAAAGAAGAAATTACAAGTATGTGAGAGCCTGAAATCTTGCTTGTTTGTAGGTGACCAAATACTTATTTTCCACCAAAATCTGAAAAAAAATTATTTCCAAATCAGACAATGTGATTTTCAGGATTTGTTTTCCCATTTTGTCTCTCATGTTTGAGGTCTACCTATGATGTCAATTACAGGCCTCTCTCATTTTTTTAAGTGTTAGAACTGGCATAATTGGTGGCTGACTAAATACTTTGTTTCCCCACAGTATATCATATATACTTCTGGTGTCAATCAAAATTGACCCCCAAACTTGAAAAGAGGAACATTGAATAGTGCGTGCTTTCTGCCAAACACCATTACATGGTGGTAGTACTGCTTAGGATTTTACAAGCACTATAGGACTGCTTTAATTTGTGAGCTTTTGGTGGCACAATCCTACCTAAATGTCAGCACCAAAACAGAGTGGAAAATGGCCTGGTGTTTGCTTGTTGGCAGGCAGTAGGAAATGTTTTGACTACTGCTTTGTGGAGGTCAATAACTGCTTTCTTAAAGAGGACCTGTCACCAGAGGACCAGAGGGAGACAATGGTTGGCATCAGGGAGGCAGCAGTGAGAAGATTAAACATGCAGGGGGTGTGAATCTGCCCTTCAGCTCCAGCCTCTAGCCGCCTCTTTTCTGGCTGCAGGATGTAAGTTTTCTAAGTGTATTATCTCGTGGTAAAGAGGGGGTCAAGGGCTGGGGACCCCTTGCCTGGATGCAGCAGACATGCTGCATCCAGTGATGTAATTAGATCACCATGCCTGGTTTGGTGACAAGTCCTCTTTAAGTGTAGTAATGTGCACAGCAGAAACCAGGCTGCGACCAACAAAACAGCGGGTAAAATGGCCTTTTGTTTGCTTTGCATTAGGCAGTAGGAAATGTTTGAAATACTGCTTTATGGAGGGCAATAACCGCCTTCTTAAGTGTAGTAATGTGGTCAGCAGAAGCCAGGCTGTGACCATAAAAACAGCGGGTAAAATAGCCTGGTGCGTGCTTGGTAGCAGGCAGTAGGAAATGTTTGAACTACTGCTTTGCATTATGCAATAAATGCCTTTTTAAGTGTAGTAATGTAGACACCAGAAGGTAGGCTGTGACCACAAAAACAGCGGGTAAAATGCCTGGTGCATGCTTGGTAGCAGGCAGTAGGAAATGTTTGGACTACTGCTTTGCGCTGGGTAATAACCGCCTTTTTTAGTGTAGTAATGTGGACACCAGAATGCAGGCTGTGACCACAAAAACAGTGGGTAAAATGGCCTGTTTTGTGCTTTGTAGCAGGCAGTAGGAAATGTTTGGACTACTGCTTTGTGGAGGGCAATAAGCGCCTTCTTAAGTGTAGTAATGTGGTCAGCAGAAGGCAGGCTGTGACCACAAAAACAGCAGGTAAAATGGCCTGGTGCATGCTTGGTAGCAGGCAGTAAGACATGTTAGGACTACTGCTTTGTACTGAGCAATAAGCGCATTTTAAAGTGTAGTAGTGTGGACAGCAGAAGGCAGGCTGTGACCACAAAAAACATGGGTAAAATGGGCTAGTGTGTGCCTTGCAGCAGGCAGTAGGAAATGTTTGGACTACTGCTTTGTGGAGGGCAATAATCGCCTTTTTGTAATGTCGACAGCAGAAGACAGGCTGTTACTACAAAAACAACTGGGAAAATAGGCTGGTGCGTACTTGGCAGCAGGCAGTAGGTAATGTTTGGACCAGTGCTTTGCAGAGGGCATTAACCACTGTTTTGTAATGTGGACAGCAAAAGGCAGGCTGCCACCCCAAAATCAGCGGGGGAAATTACTTTCTTGTTTGTCTTCAGCTCTGAAAAGAGCTAATTTTAGGGGGTATTATGGAGCTACTGAGCGGCTCGTTTACACTGTCCCTCTGGGAGTATCAATTCCTCCCTGTAGTCTGACTCTGTTCTGTGTCTTCAGCTCTCAAAAGAGCTATTGTCTTGGTGGTATTATGGAGCTACTGAGTGGATGCTTTAAACTGTCCCTGCTCGAGTATCTCTCCTTCACTACTCTACACTGACCTAGTATACACTAGAGTTAGTTTGTGTTATGAAGAGTCCTAAACACTCTCCCTAGCAGCTGAGCGATCTCTCCCTATGCTTCTCCAACGCTGGCTCCGGATGCAATGTGCACAAAATGGAGGCAGCAGGGCTTAAATAGACGCTATGACGCTGCCAATCACAGCAATGCCACAACCAAGATGTCTGTGATTGGTTAAGAAGCCAAGCATGTTTAGTGGCTGCAAAGGAGGCTCCAAAACTGCAGGGTGGGACATCTGTATATTACAAGACGAATAAATAAATACTCACAGAATAACAAGTAATGCAAATACCGTATTATCCGTGCAAATAGCGAATAGTAACGAATACACTCGCTCATCACAACTTGTAATCGATGTTTGTGCATAAAAGCTGAGTAAGTTTCTGGGATCCAGACAGACTTTTGCATATTTTGTCCAGCCACTGACGTTTCTGGATTGTGAACATATAAGGAAAGATGGTTCACAGCACCTAGGCTATCAGAGACATCCCATAGTCTTCTATGGCTAATAGCCAAAAAAGGGCGCAAGTTTAAACCAGAGAGTCCATCCTAGGTACTTACATAGCAAAAACAAGGGGAAAACAGCACCTCTCACATCGGTAGTATATTTAATCCATCTTCACTTTATTTTTTTATTCCAATCTGTCAAACGGCACGACGTTTCGAACCACACATGGTTCTTTATCAAGCGTGCTTGATAAAGAACCATGTGCGGTTTGAAACGTCGTGCCTTTTGACAGATTGGAATAAAAAAAAAATTAAAAATAAAAATAAAGTGAAGATGGATTAAATATACCACCGATGTGAGAGGCGCTATTTTCCCCTTGTTTCTGGATTGTGAGTCATGGGAAAAGCACAAGAATTGTCAACGGATCTATGGGAAAAGATAGTTGAACTGTATAAAACAGGAAAGGGATACAAATACATACAAATCTAACAGAAAGAAAGGAAAGGTGTTGGTAAAAATGTGAAAGTATAGAGAATATACAACATTCGTCCATCAGTCAAACTGTCTAGTAGGGGGTTGGAACTCCACAGCAGAAATCCACATGGAAATAATATAGCCAATAAACAAGACTGGTGTAAGGAGAGTATAAATAATCCTTCTCGAGCTGTAACAGGATAATTAGTAATAGAGAACAGGTGATAACTGCACCATAGGAAGAGAAACAGAGGTACCGTAAATGTAAATAGACCATTAGCATTTGGCTCAGCAGGGAAGGAAACTGATGACACAGAATCAGGTCACCAGATCAAGTCCCAAAGCATGACAGAAAGCTTTGATTTGGTACCATATCTATGCAGGAAACTTGGATATGCCATATCTATACTGTAAGTTTAGGTTCAGTACCATATATTTGTAGTTAGCTCAGTACTATTCCTGTATCTATGTAATAAGTCTGGTTCTAATACCAAATCTATGGAGTAACCTTGGTTCTGGTACCATCTATGTGCAGTGAACTTTGTCCTTGTATCATGTCTATGCAGCAAGCTTGATTTAGTATCCATATCTATGTTATAAGCTATGCTCAGTTCAATTATATATGAAGTAAGCATGGTTATTTCTGACACCATATCTATGCAATAAGCTTAGTGCTAGTACTGTATCTATGTAGCACATTTTTACTAATGGCTCAATCAACAGTCTTGCCGCTTTTATGCAACAGCTAATGTTACCCACTTTTATGAATGTATTCGATCAGATCAGTGGCATAGGGAAAAGGAGGAAATCTACTGCCAAATATATTTGGCAATGTTTATCTGATGGGAAGCAAAAAAAAGGTGAGGGAAGATCCATGTTCTTCAGCATTGATTCTGTAACAAAACAGCCAGGTTTTTCTAATCCTCTACAAATCCATTAAGGCTCGTTTACACAATATGATAATCGACCTTTGTAATTATTGTTGATTGTAATAGATTTTGCTGCCATGAAAATCATCATTATCTGCGCCATTATCGTTAAATATAAATGCCATTCCTGGAGTGGTGCTCTCTTGTTTAGCTGAAATGACACTGCATGTCAACGAACAAAGAGATTCTTCCTTGTTATAGGATCACTGCATGGGAATGACAGAAGTAATCTTCACTACAATAATTCTTACTATAGAATTCTGCTGCAAAAATATTTCCTAAAACTGCCAGAGGCATCACCTAAAATTAGGTTGTTTGCCCAATTGTTCCAGACTCATCGTACTGGAGTTACAATAGAACAGCCATAAATAGGGAAACTCATCCAAGCAAAAAATAATGCTGCTGCCATTTTTAGATTGACTACAACTGTATTTTATTTAAATAAAAGAAATATTTAAAAAATCACCTTTAACAGCCTATAGATTTACCTCTCCATCAGCTTATTTCACTTCATCTTGTAGGAAGGAGACTTAATAGAATTAATCCTACCAGTCTAGAACATACCAGAAATTGTAAAATTCTGACGCCTCTAATGTTTTTTACTTCCAGGCTACTACTACCGGACAACCACTGTGGGACGCATACTAGGTTTCTACCTGCTGTCACTATTCCACCACTCATAGTGTCCTATAAAGGCTGTGAGTTACAGCTTAGCTATCCTGTAAGTATGCTGGGCTGTCAGTATTGTGAGTGACAACCTGGTTGTCCAATCTTAGGCAGGGGTATGCTGGGCTGTCAGTATTGCTGCCAGCTGCCAGACCACTGCCAGTTATAGCTTTGCTAAGGGGTGTGTTTTGCACTGTGTTCTGATATAGTAATTTTTTCACCTGACTTGGGTTCTCACCAGGAACATGTCCTTATATTATTACAAAGGTTGATGGATCGATGTAAATACTTAAGTCCCAAAAAAAGGGTTGAGAAAAGTATTATAGGAGTGATACCTTTATTGGCTAACAAGAAAAATTATATTTGTAAGCTTTCAGAGCTCAAGGCTCCTTCATCAGACAGATGAAGACAGACTGAGCTCTGAAAGCTTACAAATATAATTTTTCTTGTTAGCCAATAAAGGTATCACTCCTATAATACTTTTCTCAACCCTTTTTTTGGGACTTAAGTATTTACATCGATTTTTCTGGCTAACACGGTACAACAATATTATTTTGTATTATACTCTGAAAGGTTGATGGAGAATTCTTTGTTTGCCAGATGAGAGAAGACAACGCAGAGGATCAAGGATGGGTATGAGGGAGTAATAAAGATGGAGTCAAGATACAATAGGGGAAATAAGTATTTGATACCATGCTGATTTTGTAAGTTTACCAACTGACAAAGACATGAACAGTCTATAATTTTAAGGGTAGGTTAATTTTAATAATGGGAGATTGCAATTTTCTGGATATTATTTTTGATATGCTAGGTTTAAATTATATAAATGTATTTGTATTTGTAATGTAAAGATGGATATAAGTATTTAATCCCTCTCACAAACAAGACTTAATACTGGGTGGCAAGACTCTTGTGTGAAAACCTAAGCACTTAACTGGGAGTAGGCCATCAATGCCATAAACGTGACCATGTTGTGCTATGTGCCTATCATGTTCTCAAAATGCATAATTTCAGGTGTCACTGACAATTGTCTGGGTCGGCCTCCCGGGGTGTAATGGTGGCCAACTGTCAAAGTGGTCTCTCTGGCTGGCAATCCTCAGCAGAATAAGAAGGGGTGAAAGTTATGGCTTGGTATCCAGCATCAGCCACTCTCAATAACTAATCTTCAGATTTCAGGTTCAACAAAATAAGACTTATGTGTTTACTGTAACAGTTTATGATGGCTTTCCACAGTTCAACATACAGAGTCACAGTCTATGATGCTGTGAGGAACACAGCTCTGTCCGGCAGGTGTGACAGCTCTCCTCACTACCACTGGTTATGGCTTCTTACTATGCCCTTAAACCTCTCCGCAGAGCCTTGACCTTTGCATTCATGGTAGTTCAGGCTTACAGGAAGGTACTTCAGCTTTCTTCCCACTGCTGATAGCTCAGGATTTGCCGAAGGCAGTTCTCCACATACACACCCCCACTGCTGATCCATACCTATTGTTTTTTGGCAGTTGGGAACTAATGCGACTGCACAGGATACTATGTCCCATGCGGCTGCACAGATCCTGCTGTGTCCTGACAGCGACCACAGCAAAGGCTCTGGCTGGCTTTTTTCTCTCCAGCACAGCTGAATCCAAGGAGAGCACTGTTGCTCCTCCTGGGTTTAGTACCGTGTTTCCCCGAAAGTAAGACCCTGTCTTACATTTTTTTGGGGGCCAAAAGTGGCCCCCGGTCTTACTTTCGGGGGGGGTCTTACATTGGGTGCCCCAGCAGTGTGGCCTACAGGCCCCCTTCTGCTGGGACACTGCGGGAGCGGGTCGCACGTCACGTGCGCCCGCTCATTACATATGCACTGCATCCCCCTGTCAATCAGCGACAGGGGGAGCAGTGCATTATACTGTATATATGGGCCCCCTCCTGCTGGCACACTACCCCCCTGTTCTGAGGCCCCCACCGCTGCTGCTGCTGCAGACATCTTACCCTCCAGGGTCTTCTTGTAGCAGCCAGCGCGTCCGTCCTCTGTCCTCGGCTGTCTCCCGGATCATGTGACCCGTCGCAGCGCATGACGTCATCGCGACTGCGACCGGCCGGTCACATGATCCGGGAGACAGCCGAGGACAGAGGACGGACGCGCTGGCTGCTGCAAGAAGACCCTGGAGGGTAAGATGTCTGCAGCAGCAGCAGCGGTGGGGGCCTCAGAACAGGGGGGTAGTGTGCCAGCAGGAGGGGGCCCATATATACAGTATAATGCACTGCTTCCCCTGTCGCTGATTGACAGGGGGATGCAGTGCATATGTAATGAGCGGGCGCACGTGATGTGCGACCCGCTCCCGCTCCCCCCCCTCCGCTAGGGGCCTTACATTGGCCCCCCCGGTTGTAAGGCCTTATAATCGGGGGAGGCCTTACATTAGCAGGCCCCCCCTTTACCCCTAGGCGGCCTTACAATCGGGGGGCCTTACTTTCGGGGAAACACGGTAGTTCTTCTAAAGGGCTACATACCACCATACTTCACAATAGCCCTTTGCACTGATCACATCTGCATGAATTAAATTATCTAAAGAACTGATTTCCCACACCACCAGACTTTACAGAATAATTGCAGATATTTGTGACACCCAATTCTAGAGGGCACCACACAATCATAATGAATGCAGACTTAGTGAGATTTAAAAAAAAATATGCATTTTATATGATTTCTTCTTTTAATTTAGATCAAAATATGGAAAGACAAAAACAAATTGACATCTTGAACATATTAGCAGCCACAATTATGTGCCAAGAGCTAAAGGAGTGTGCAATTCAGTTTATATAAAAAGCACCTTCAGAGCTTGTGCAGACAATTCATGGTAAGTGCTAGAAAAAAGTAGCCCAAGAGGGAACTATCCATTTTACATTACACACATGGAAATGTAAAAATCACTACCACATGACAGTGCTAAATGCTAAAAACCTTAAAGGGGGTGTCACACGCGTCAATATCGCCTGCACGATATCGGCTGCACGTGACGTTGCAGCGATATTGACGCGTGTGACATACTGCATCAACCAGCGATAAATCGCTGGTTGATGATCGCCAGGTTTCAGAACCAGCTCTGAAACCTGGCGATTGTCGCCCGGTGGACACGCAGCATCGCTGCGTGTGACACCGGGACTAGCGATATTCCAGCTCCCAGCGCCTCTCACAAGCGCTGGGAGCTGGTCTCCAAGGTACACTGCGGGTAACTAGGCAGTGCGCGCTGCCTAGATACCCGACTGTGTACCTTAGTTACCAGCCTCCTCCGCTCACCGGGTGAGCGGAGGAGGCTGGTAACTAAGGTACACGTCGGGTATCTAGGCAGCGCGCGCTGCCTAGTTACCCGACGTGTACCTTGGAGACCAGCCTGCTCCCGCTTCCAGCAGGCTGGCAGCGGGAGCAGGACATCATGGAAACGATATTTAAATCGTTTCCATGATGTCACTGGTCAATTGATCGCTGGTGAGTCTGTCTGTGTGACAGCTCACCAGCAATCAGCCGTCAATGTCGTCAGCGATCATCTCGCTGACGACATTGACGCGTGTGACACCCCCTTAAGTGGTCAGTGAAGAACATTCCATATATCACACAATATAAATTTGGTGTAGTCTTCTCTTTCATCATGTAGCAATGTATAAAATAGATCCTGTTGTCGGCATCTTTAAAATCTTCATCTGCGAATATAGCTGTCAGTGCTTTCATAACCTGATAATGTTTGGTACATTAAATAATAAAACCCTAAGTTCTTTTAAGTGCAAATCCGAATAGTCATTCTGTTTCTCGTTGGCATTTGGATAGTTCATGGATTTAGAAGTTTTTTATGCTGATTCAATTTTAGTAGTGGACGATAGGAGGACAAGTGTTCCCTTTATATTCCTTGAGTGAATAGGAACAAAGTTTTTTTTCTGCACCACATGTATTGATCATGGGTCATCACTTCCATCCCTGTAACTTTCTGATGTTGCCAGGTGCTTAAGTTTTTAATCTGTCCAGTGAAAGTGCAATGAGTCCCGGCATGCTACGATAGAGGGAACTATTGTCCAGACCAACAAGACTGATGAATGATGACGACTTCCCAGCTACACACACGCGAACACGAGCTCTGTACAAACCTTTTCCATTCTTTGAGCCCAGGTCCACCAAGATCTGTGAGAAGGGAGACATTAATTATTGAACTATAGCCTTCATACAATGTATCACAATATATCAACCTCTATAATTTCCATGATACTTCTTAGTTCTGGGTATATGCATACATTTGCATTTACACTTTTCACACTTCACAGCCCTTAAAATTGTTCCAGAAAATTAAGTATTTCTCCCAGAAAGTGTTTGCAATTACACAACTTTTGCTATATGTGTTTATTTCCTTTGTGTGTATTCAATCAGCACAAAAAAAAAACAAGAAAAGGTAAATTGGACATTATTTCACACAAAACCCCAAAAATGGGCCAGACAAAATTGTTGGCACCTTTCAAAAGTTGTTGGCACCTTTGTTTCATGTAGGTGATACTCATTCAAAGTCACCTGTGGCAAATAATAGATGTGGGCAGTATGAAAATCACACCTGAATCCAGATAAAAAGAGAAGTTGACCCAATCTTTGCAATGAGTTTTTGTGTGTGCCACACTAAGTATGGAGAACAGAAAGAGAAGAAAACTGAGGAATTATGAACCCAACTTGTTGAAAAATATCAAGACTCTAAAGGGGATGTCACACGCGTCAATATCGCTGTCAATGTCGCTCGTACGTCACGGATTTTCAGTCGCTCGAGCGACATAAAAGTGACGCAGGAGCGACATTGAAGCGTGTGACCAAGCGATGCAACCAGTGACATGTCGCTGATCGCCGATCGCAGGTTTCACTGCCAGATGTAAAACCTGTCGCTCATCGCTCAGTAGACCTTGTGCCTCGCTGCGTGTGACACTAAACTCAGCGACGTATTTTCTATTTTGACATCGTACAAGCGACTAAATAAAATCACTCGCAAGATGGCGACATCACCGCATCGCAGGGTCATATTGACGCGTGTGACATCTTACCTGCGATAATTCCACATCGCTCAGGCGATTAATAATTTGTGACGCATGAGCGATATTGCGGGCGACGTTGACACGTGTGACAGGCCCTTTAAAGATAGAAGTCCATCTCCAGAGATCTTGATGTTTCTTTCTTCACAGTGCTCAAGATGTTTACAATCCATAGTACTGTAGCTAATTTCCCTGGATGTGGACAGCATAGTAAAACTGATGAAAGTTTGCAATGCAGGATAGTCCAGATGGTAAATAAGAAGCCCCAATCAAATTCTAAAGAAATTCACGCTGTCCTGCAGGCTCAGGGTTCATCAGTGTAAGGCCACGTGCACACGCTGAGTATTTGATGAGTTTTTTACCTCTGGATTTGTAGCCAAAACCAGGAGTGGAGCAATGAGAGGAAAAGTCTAATAGAAACACCTGCACCACTTCTGTATTTATCACCCACTCCTGGTTTTGGCTGCAAATCCTGAGGTAAAAAACTCCTCAAATACTCAGCGTGTGCACGTGGCCTAATTGTGCAAACTATCTGTCGACATTTGAATGAAGTGAAACACTGTGGCAAGACACCCAGGAGGACCCCACTGCTGACAAAGAGACATAAAAATTAAAGCCAAATTTCTTCTGGGAAAGCATAAAATCCAGTTGAGAGGTGGAAGATGATTTTTGATCGTTATAGGAAGTGATTAATTGCAGTTTTTTATTCCAATGGGTGTGCAACCAAATGTGCCAACAATTTTGTCCAGACCATTTTTGGGGTTTGAGTGAAATTATGTCCAATTTGCTGTTTTTGTCTGCTTTTTTTGTGTTGTACCAATACACAGAAAGGAAATAATCAAAATAATCAACGAAATTTTTTTTGTGAAGAATCAACAAGTGGGACACAATCGTGAAGTGGAACGAAATTTATTGGATATTTTAAACTTTTTTTTAACAAAACAAACCTGAAACGTGGGGCGTGCAATATAATTCGGCCACCTTGAGTTAATACTTTGTAGCGCCACCTTTTGCTGCGATTACAGCTGCAAGTCACTTGGGGTATGTCTCTATCAGTTTAACACATTAAGAGACTGAAATTCTTGCCCATTCTTCCTTGTTAAACAGCTCGAGCTCAGTGAGGTTGGATGGAGAGCGTTTGTGAACAGCAGTTTTAAGATCCTTCCACAGATTCTTGATTGGATTCACATCTGGACTGTGACTTGTCCTTTCTAACACCTGGACACGTTTATTTTTGAACCATTCTATTGTAGATTTTGCTTTATGTTTGGGATCATTGTCTTGTTGGAAGATAAATCTCCGTCCCAGTCTCAGGTCTTTTGCAGACCCCAACAGGTTTTCTTCCAGAATCGTCCTGTATTTGGCTCCGTCCATCTTCCCATCAATTTTAACCATCTTCCCTGTCCCTGCTGAAGAAAAGCAGGCCCAAACCATGATGCTGCCACCACCATGTTTGACTGTGGGATGATGTTTTGAGGGTGATGAGCTATGTTGCTTTTACGCCAAACATATAGTTTTGCATTGTGGCCAAAAAGTTACATTTTGGTTTCATCTGACCAGAGCACCTTATTCCACATGTTTGGTGTGTTTTCCAGGTGGCTTGTGGCAAACTTGAAACGAGACTTTTTATGGATATCTTTGAGAAATGGCTTTCTTCTTGCCACTCTTCCATAAAGGCCAGATTTGTGCAGTGTATGACTGATTGTTGTCCTATGGACAGACTCTCCCATTTCAGTTCTAGATCTCTGCAGTTCATCCAGAGTGATCATGGGCCTTTTGGCTGCATCTCTGATCAGTCTTATCCTTGTTCAAGATTAAAGTTTAGAGGGATGGCCGGATCTAGGTAGATTTGCTCCCCTCCTACTGTCTCCCACCCATCCCCTACAGTCTGTAAGCCCTTGTGGACAGGATCTCTGCCCTAATGTACCTGTATGATTTTTGTCGTTATTAATGTTCTCATCCTTGTTCTGCCCTTACACATGTACAGTGCCATGGAACCAATGGCGCTATATAAATAAATAATAATAATAATGATAATAATAGTAATAATAAAATTTGCAGTCCTACCATTTCAATATAATCGCTTGCACAGTGCTCCTAGAGATGTTTAAAACTTGGGAAATCTTTTTGTATCCAAATTCGGCTTTAAACTTCGCCACAACAGTATTTCGGACCTGTCTGGTGTGTTCCTTGGTCTTCATGATGCTCTCTGCACTTGAAACAGGACCCTGAGACTATCACAGACCAGGTGCATTTATACGGAGACTTCATTACACACAGGTGGATTCTATTTATCATTTCCAGTCATTTAGGACAACATTGGATCATTCAGAGATCCTCACTGAAGTTCAGGAGTGACTTTGCTGCACTGAAAGTAAAGGGGTTGAATAATATTGCATGCCCCCCTTTTAAATTTTTTATTTGTTAAAAAATTTTTAAATATCCAATAAATTACGTTCCACTTCACGATTGTGTCCCACTTGGTGTTTATTCTTCACAAAAAAATTAGAATTTATATCTTTATGTTTGAAGCTGGAAACATGGCAAAAAGGTAGAAAGGTTCAAGGGGGCCAAATACTTTCGCAAGACACTGTATAACAAAGCATGTAACTGCAATAATTTCCTGGAAGAGAAACTTCATTTTATGGAACAATATCAAGGGCGCCAACACTTTTGACCATGACTGTGTATGTATACATATACAGTTGTGGCCAAAAGTATTGACACCCCTGCAATTCTGTCAGATAATACTCAGTTTCTTCCTTAAAATGATTGCAATCACAAATTCTTTAGTATTATTATCTTCATTTAATTTGTCTTCAATGAAAAAACACAGCCAGTTGACATGGATTAAAGTTGACTCAACCTCTGTCCTGTGTCCTTGTGTGTACCACATTGAGCATTGAGAAAAGAAAGAAGACCAAAGAACTGTCTGAGGACTTGAGAAACCTAATTGTGAGGATGCATGAGCAATCTCAAGGCTACATGTCCATCTCCAAAGACCTGAATGTTCCTGTGTCTACCGTGCGCAGTGTCATCAAGAAGTTTAAAGACCATGGCACTGTGGCTAAACTCCCTAGATGTGGACAGAAAAGAAAAATTGATGAGAGATTTCAACGCAAGATTGTGCGGATGGTGGATAAAGAACCTCGACTAACAGCCAAATAAGTTCAAGCTGCCCTGCAGTCCGAGGGTACAACAGTGTCAATCCGTACTATCCATCGGCGTCTGAATGAAAAGGGACTGTATGGTAGGATACCCCGGAAGACCCCACTTCTTACCCCTACACATAAAAAAGCTAGGCTGGAGTTTGCCAAAACTTACCTGAGAAAGCCTAAAACATTTTGGAAGAATGTTCTCTGGTCAGATGAGACAAAAGTAGAGATTTTTGGGCAAATGCATCAACATAGAGTTTACAGGAGAAAAAAAGAGGCATTCAAAGAATAGAACACAGTCCCTTCAGTCAAACATGGTGGAGGTTCCCTGATGTTTTGGGGTTGCTTTGCTGCCTCTGGCACTGGACTGCTTGACCATGTGCATGCCATTATGAAGTCTGAAGACTACCAACAAATTATGCAGCATAATGTAGGGCCCAGTGTGAGAAAGCTGGGTCTCCCTCAGAGGTCATTTTGGCTAAAGGTTGTGCAACCAAGTATTAGGCTGAGGGTGCCAATACTTTTGTCTGGCTCATTTTTGGAGTTTTGTATGAAATGATCAATGTTTAGCTTTTTGCTTCATTCTCTTTTGTGTTTTTTCATTGAAGACAAATTAAATGAAGATAATAATACCAAAGAATTTGTGATTGCAATCATTTTCAGGAAGAAACTGAGTATTATCTGACAGAATTGCAGTGGTGTCAATGCTTTTGGCCACAACTGTATGTATGTATATATATATATATTTATATATATATATATATATATACACACACACTGTTTGAAGACCTTTTCCGGTGACTACCTCTTGAAGCTCGTCAAGAGAATGCCAAGAGTGTGCAAGGTCTGGGGAACTTGCTATCTACCTTATGGACATGTCGCGTTCAGGGTGCGGACGAGAATGTGTGATTTGTACGCATGCGTACAAATCACATACTGAAGTCTATCAGTGCACATGGTCATGCGCAGCCGAGCGCATCCCCATGATAAACATAGGGGCGCGCGGTGTCTGTGCTCGGCTTGCGCTTCCCCACCGCAATACGCAGCGGCGGGGAGCGCAAGTGTGAAACCAGCCTCAAGTCATAGTTTTGATGCCTTAAGTGTGAATTTACTATTTTCATTGTCATTAAAATACAGAAAACTCTATGAATGAGAAGGTGTGTCAAAACTTTTGGTCTGTACTGTATATATATATATGTCTCAGAAAAGAAAAGGAAAACTGGGCACTATCCGTGGTGTGCAACCGGTGAGATCCAGAGCGATCCTCTCTGACGGAAGGTATAGATTGAATGGAGGTGCACACTATATGTAAGTGACCAAGTTTAAATAGCAGAAAAATAGACAGTGGCACTCACCATGATGATCTTTATGACTTTATTGCGGTATCCAAGAACACATTCCGGAAAAACAAACGGTGGGGGAGGGAGGTGCGGGAGCAAGGACGACGGCAACCGTTTCGCAGCTCAGTGGCCGCCCCCAGGACCCGTGGGGGCGGCCACTGAGCTGCGAAACGGTTGCCGTCGTCCTCGCTCCCGCACCTCCCTCCCTCACCGTTTGTTTTTCCGGAATGTGTTCTTGGATACCGCAATAAAGTCATAAAGATCATCATGGTGAGTGCCACTGTCTATTTTTCTGCTATTTAAACTTGGTATATATGTATATATTATACTAGCATGTGCTCTAGTGACTATAAAATTATGGAAATATATTGTGGCAATTATGTTGATGCTGTCTAATCCTTAGATAGTGCAAATGTCCCAAAGCTAATTTCCCCTACTTTTCCAGACCCAGTAATGCACATCTACAGTAGGTCAAGCATTCCCATGTTCTATATAGAGAGTGTTACCAGACTCCTTAGGGTGCAGTCAGACATAACGATCGCTCCAACGATCCCGACAGCGATAACGACCTGCCGGGATCGCTGGAGCATCGTTACCTGATCGCTGGGGAGCTGTCAAACAGGCAGATCTCCCCAGCGATCAGGCCAAGGGAGCCACCTCCCATATCGCTCCCTGCTTAGCGCTGAGTAGCCAGAAGCGGCTGCGGAGCAGAGAGCCCCCTCCCCTGTGCCCGGTCCTCCTCCTCCCCTGTGCCCGGTCCCCCCGGCTCTCCCTCCTCCTCCCCTGTGCCCGGTCCTCCTCCTCCCCTGTGCCCGGTCCTCCTCCTCCCCTGTGCCCGGTCCCCCCGGCTCTCCCTCCTCCTCCCCTGTGCCCGGTCCTCCTCCTCCCCTGTGCCCGGTCCTCCTCCTCCCCTGTGCCCGGTCCCCCCGGCTCTCCCTCCTCCTCCCCTGTGCCCGGTCAGGCCAAGGGAGCCACCTCCCATATCGCTCCCTGCTTAGCGCTGCAGCGCTAGGAGAACGCAGGTAACTATGATAAACAGCGCGTATCCAGGCAGTCCGCGCTGCTTGGATACCCGCTGTTTATCATAGTTACCAGCGTTCTCCATGCTTACAGGCAGTGCTAAGCAGGGAGGACGCTGGTAACCATGGTAAATGCCGGGTATCTAGGCAGCGCGCGCTGCCTGGATACCCGGTGTTTACCATAGTAACCAGCCCTGTCAGGTCACTGATCGCTGGTTTCTTGCGGTCACACGCAGCGATGCGTGCTGACCAGCGGGAAACCAACGATCAAAAAATGAACCGCAGCACTGTGCAACGATCAGCGACCTCACAGCAGGGGCCTGATCGCTGCAAAGTGTCACACATAGCGACATCGCTGGGGAGATCGTTGTGACGTCACAGTTACAACGATCTCGCTAGCGAAATCGTTATGTGTGACTGGGGCTTTAGGCAGTGGTTTATCTCCCTGAAAACAATAGGGTTGTCAGGAATCTGTGCATATCTCATTTTTGACATTCACTGTCACAGTTAGCATTTGCAATCAACTACTGCCACGACTCCTTGTTGGGAAGGATGGTACAACTTGCACCAGAATGATGGCACATTTAGTTTGATAAATTTCCTCCATTATGTCATTAATAATACTAGTTATTTACTTTTATTATTGCTATCGCCTCACCAATTAAATGTCTGAAACGACACGACCTACTGCATTCCAATGGATATAAAATGTGAGACGTAAGGTGAAATCTATAAATATTTTCCTCTCATTATCTGTGGTGATGATAAATGATTAGACCCACCTAGCAGGCATTGGCCATGTCCTCTTACTAGGGGATAATAGCTGATGTGCTCATGTTGCCAGCTACGTCTTCCTTTGAGGAATACATCCTCTAGTAGCTTGTTGAATTATTTTATTATTTACTACAATTTACTACAATTCTCACCTCTTGAAACTTCATTGACAGATCTCTCTCGGGAACTTGTAGGATCCATTTATACTTCTCTTTAGTGGACTGAACTTCATTAATGGCTTCTGACAAATGTTGACAACCTGTGCATAGTACAGCATTTAGGGATCAAGTTATGAGAACAGATGATAGCAGGCTTCCTGCACTTTGCTCAGAGCAATCCAATGACTAAAAATAGTCTTGCCATACAAATCCTGTCAACTCACAAACACAACTGTCTATTTCATCACCCGCTGGTTGGTAGGAACTGGGTCTGTAGACCAGATACAACTGTGTAGCTAAACACTAGTACCTTTATTCATGTAGTAAGACAAAATTGATTTTATTCATAATTAGTTTGGGAAGTTAAAAAACTGCATAAAACCCACAGATGACAAACTATTTCATAAATATATTTCTCTGGCTAACATGGTATCACAATATATTTTTTAAAGGGGTTGTCTGGGCTTTTTCTATAATTTACAGGTGTATCCAGGCTGCAAAATGTTGACAGTTTGTAATTTACATGCTGTCAACATTTTGCAGGGTTTCCCAGATATCAGCTATTTGCGTTGAAGGAGAACATGCAGGGGCGTGTTTGCATTGGAGCCTGCATGTAAATGGAGAACTGGTCATTTACTCCCAGTATCCTACAAACAAGCCCTCTCCTCCAGTGTACAGTATAGCCAGCCACCCCCAGAATGCTACAGCATGCCCCAACCCCCTAATGTCAACACCCACCCCCACTGCACACAGCGGGTCACCTCCTCCTCTGGCACAATGTACAGGATCTGCAGCTCTGTGAGCTGCAGATTTGGCACACTTGGTTAGTGAAGGAGCTGAGGGCTGTTTGCAATCCTGTGTGCCTTCACCTCCACCTCCCTGCTCTGTGCAGGGGAGTTGGTTTTCTCTCTCCAGCTGCCAGCTCTCTATGCCCCTTGCTCTGCTATTTTCCACTGAAGATCCTTACTTTATAGTATTTAGGTTCCCAGACTCTTTATTTGGACATTGTATCTGCATTGGTTAAACCACCACTCTAATGTTTTATTTATTGCACCACTCTAGAGGTGTTTTAAATTGAAGTCCCCTACACCCTGTCTAATACTCAAATTCAGGCAGCTTCATTTTGTAACGTCATTGCTCCGGTTGGTCTTGATTTGTGACCTGCTGGAGTGCGCCAGTGTTTCATGGAGCATGCCAGAGGTAACAACTAAATATGTCTCTATGAGAGCCTTGTTCTGTCTCTCATAGAGATGCATTGGGAGCTCGTGATGTAACTTCTGACTTCTGGCCAGTCAGAAGTTACAGGCACAAGATGGCGCCACAAGACCGAAGAGGTGTTAGTAAAAGGTGAAGCCACTGCAAGGTGAGTATATGACAATGGGGCAGGGACTTACGTTTAAAGCACCACTACAGCTCTGAAAAAAAAAAACATTGGGCCCACAATTAGGACAACATTTTCCTACCAACACATTCCTTTTAACTTTTTTTGACTGAAGTGTCTTGTGACAATACTGGATATTGGATATATTAATCTATAAATGGGCTCCTTGGTGTGACACAGACCCCAGGTTGAGTCATTGCAGCAGTTTGGAGTTTGAGCCTAGGGACAAGAGGCTTTTTGTTTAAAGCTGATTCAATTTATGCATACACTTAAGACCCCGTCACACATAACGAGATCGTTAGCAAGATCGTTGTAACGTCACAGGTTTTGTGACGTAACAGCGATCACGCTAACGATCTCGCTGTGTGTGACACTTAGCAGCGATCAGGCCCCTGCTGTGAGATTGCTGATTGTTACAAAGTGCTCTGGGTCATTTTTTGGTCCTTGGTCTCCCGCTGCTCAGCACGCACCACTGTGTGTGACAGCAAGAGATCAACGATCAGCGACCTCACAGGCTGATAACCATGGTAAACACCGGGTATCTAGGCAGCGCGCACTGCCTAGATACCCAGTGTTTTTCATGGTTACCAGAGCTAAGCAGGAGGACGCTGGTAACTATGATAAATAGCGGGTATCTAGGCAGCACGCACTGCCTAGAAACCCGCTGTTTATCATAGTTACCAGCGTCCTTCCTGCTTAGCGCAGCCTGTAAGCAGGGAGGACGCTGGTAACTATGATAAACAGCTGGTATCTAGGCATCTTTCAGCGATGTGGAGGTGGCTCCCTGGTGCCTGGTCTCTGAGGAGATCTGCCGGTTTGACAGCTCCCCAGCAACCAGGTAGCGACGCTCCAGTGATCCCGGCCAGGTCGTTATCGCTGTCGGATCGCTGGAGCGTCGCTCAGTGTGACGGGGCCTTTAGATGTATTGCGCCCAATCCCATCCGTTTTAACAGGATCAGTTGAAGATCTAATATGTATGGGAGCCTAATAATAGAAGATGCTAAAAGAAATAAGGATTGATCAGTTGGATGCCTGATTCTTTTGTTCTATGTCTACTGAGAACACATGAACAAACTTGAACAGTGTATTGTTGGTCGAGAAAGTTACAGCAGCTGTTGGTCAAACAAGTGTTCATCTGACAGCTGACACCAAAGAATGGATTCACACGACCATATTTTCTCCATCCAAAAAACTGGCCTGATTATGCTAATCAAAGTTTCATCAGAGACTGATCAGATTGGGGTTAATTTTTTTGCAGATTGAGAGGAAAATAAAAAATCTTCTCAATCGTCTCCATTCTGTCAGTTCGTGAAAATCAGACAGCATTCAAATGTCATTCGAATGTGGTCCAACTTTTTTCCATAGACTCATAAGGCCCCGTTACACCTTTCAACATCATTCCCGACATCGTTCCAAAGTGACGTCAGGAACGATGTTCAAACAAAATCGTTGTTGTGTCGTTGCATGTAAACGCACGACTCAACAACGATAGTTGTTCAAGTCGGAGTTGACAGGTTTTCCTGCATGCAGGAAAACCTGTCAACTTCAACTTAAACAACTTGCGGCATCATTCGGTGTGACACCGCAATAGCGATGTCACGGCCGATCCCACCTATTCACTGCATTACTGTGGATCGCTCGCTGGGTTGATCCCAGCCCAGTGAGCAACCGCTGTGCCAAGATCGCAGCGCTGCGATGTCGGAAGCGAGCGTGCACCCACGGCATCACTTCCGACATCGCAGCCGATGTTGAAAGGTGCAATGGGGCCTATAGAGTTAAATAACTGAGTGCCATCTGATTCAAGTGCCATCTGATCATGTGAGCTGCGATTTTTTTCCTCGGACCTCTCCCTCCGAGGAAGAAATTTAACGTGTAATGTCCCATTGAATAACATTAGTCTGAGTGTTGTCCAATTTTTTGGTACTCTGATCATCAATACAATTGTCTGCACAAGCCTGTCCACTGTCCCACTACTTTTCTTAAAGTGAGTGTGAAGAAAGATGAGAGTTAAGGTACCGTTACACAGTACGAGATAGTTAATCATATCGCTTAAACATCACGGGTTTGGAGTCGTTCAAGCGACATCATTAGGACTTTGTTTCGTGTAAAAACAAGATACGATTACGATAAATTGTTGGATCGCTGATCGCAGATTTGAGAACATGTTCTCAAATCAGACGATCCACCGTCAGCCAACCAGCTTCATCGTTCTGTGTGACACCGCGATAACGATGTCGTTCACGACTTTGCCTATTTACATCAGTGAACAAGTATCGTTCGCTGGGTTGTGCGAACGATAGCTGCTCACTAGGTCGTTGGTGCGTCGTCCATGATATCTACAGTACACGTGTGACATCTCACCAACGATGTCAAATCGATGACCTAACGACTGCGCGCTCATGAGATTGATAGATTGTTTCGCTTCAACATTGCAGCGTGTAACGGTACCTTTAGTGTATAGAGCATATATTAAAAGGCAGTATCAAAAAAGCCACATAACACTCATTCAATACATTCAGTACCTTGGGCAATTTCTTTGGTTCCTCCACTGACACTTGTGACATCTCTCTTCTGTAGTTGAGAATGAACAGGTATCAATTCTGTTTAATGGACATAAGTTCACATATCTTAATGTAGTAATTGTATGAGACCACTAAGGCCAGGTTCACATCACATCTATGCCCTCGTTTATGACTTTATCTCAGGTTTCCAACTGAATCTTGTTTTTCAGCACATGCTTAGGACAGAGCCACTGTAAAATGTAAAATTTTGGACTCCAGTTGACCGCCTTTTTGGCGATGTCTATATTTCTAGCTAGATACAATATTGTACACTGTGTGCACAGTAGGCAAGTGAGTAAAATTTTTTTTCAACACCAAGCAGTATAGCTATGGACCACCCACCAGGGCAGTAAGACACTCGAAACCGGGCGTTCAGTTCGCTTAGGGATGGGACGGTGGCTCACCCGACTCCGTGGCCCTGGCTATGCCAATAAAAATGGGGGAAGTTTATAAGGGGATTAATTCAATAAAATGGATGGCCAACGCTGCAGTTCAGATCCACTGGTGGCGCAGCAGTGTTGTTATCTCTCTCCACGGGTAGAGCATGATCCCAGGGCAGTTATGAAGTCTATTAGCTGATGTTGGCTAGGGTCACATCTCCGTTTTTTTTTTCAACTCCTGATCCGGTTTTGAGCTTTCAAAAAGCTCAAAACTGGACCAGGAAACGCTCCTCATAGGAGCCAATGCTAAACACCGGATTGCTTCACAAGCAATCCGGTGTCCGTCTCCGGGACTGCAACCTGCGTTAAAAATCATGCAGGCTGCAGTTTTCGGAGCGGTTCTCTGATCCGCACTGCAGTAACTGGATTGCTCAGGATGTGTAATCCTCAGCAATGCGGCTACTGCATAGTTTGCGCATCCCGGCTGTTGCCGAGATGAGCAAACTGTCCTATCAATTGTAAAGTGTAAAATGTAATAAATAAAAGAATGCTTGAGGTCTCTAGGGGGGGCTTAGTCCTCCTAGAGACCGGACGCCCACTCTGGTGGGCTTCACCTACAATGCCCCCATGCCATGGGCTCCTCCGAGCTCCGTGCAGGTCCCCCAAACTCCCCCCCCCCCGTATGTCTATAGAGGGGTCCCTGCACCCCTCTTTTATAAGTGCCCCTAATTGTGGCATAAACTAAGTATTACATTACATCATTAGTCTCATAGTTACGTGTATTTTCATGTAGTTTCATTATTCCTCCATGGGCGGGGCTGTGTGCTGCTGCCTCCACCCGCGAAATCATTATGTACGCCCCCTGTGGCCCTCATCCTGTTTTGTCCGGGCGGCCGCGTCATGAAAGGGGCGGGGCTAAGTTCGCGTCATACCGATAGCCCCGCCCCTTTCATGACGCGCCCCTGGGAATTTTGAATATGCAAATAGAGTCTGTGGAGCCTCGTTTAGGAGTCTCAACACAGGACTAGCCAGATCTTACTCTAGTGAAGGACCTAGCCATGATAACCACCATATTAAGTGGCCCTTTGAGTCAATATCCAGCTCTTTACAAGCTTAAAGATATGACAAGGGAATACCAAGGCCAGGTATCCATCCACAGACATCCTTCTAGTTTATTGTACCCTAGGACACCGTCTGGTTTGTGAACCAGTACAGAGGTACCTCATACAGCCGCTGCCATCAGGGCCTGAGTGGCCTGACTCCTGTGAGGGGCCCGGTGGCTGGCGTTAAACAGTGGACGCCACAGGGCGGGGCCATTTACCTCACATCAGTATTGAAGGCTGGAGCAGGCAGGAGCAGTGGGAGCAGGCTGCAGAGGCAGTGGGAGGTTATGTGGGCCCACTAACTAGACTCATATAATTTTCACTTCGAACCTCAGTACTGAAGCTGGTATTGAGAGGTGGGCGGGGGAGTGAAGTGAATATTATAGAGGATTATAGAGGCTACATTATGCTATATGGAGGATTATAGAGGCCACATTATGCAGGATTATAAAGGGTACATTATACTATGTGGAGGATTATAGACTACATTATGCTATATGGAGGATAATAGAGGCCACAGTATGCTATATGGAGGATAATAGAGACCACATTATGCTATATTGAGGAGAATAGAGACCTCCAAGGAGCCCAGTAAAACCTGGAGCCAGCCTTGTGTATAAGCACAAGCTTCGAATAATCATACCACACTATTCAGTAATACCATGTTTCCCACTGCGTCTGGAAAAAACAGCAGCAAAAGAACTTTTAAAATTTTAGTGAATTGTGTTCCATGGCAGAGCAGCTACACTAGAGCATATAAACCACCTTGATTGAAAATTGAACAGCCAATCACACCGATCAAAGTTGTGGGGGGGTGGCGAACCTCCTTGTGGCAACCAGTGTACTGCTGTAAGAAACCGCAGACACCTTCATGCCGTCACCATGCCTTCAGTCACAGTGGCACAAGAAAGCTATGATGTACCCCATATGTCAGAGGTCGGGAACACCTTGGCAACCATGACATGTGGGGCACGTCATAGGTCATGAAGGGGTTAACAGATGAAAATAAACAATTGAGATGGGAAAACTCATGTTTTTCATTTAGTTGCCCAATAATTCTGCACACAGATACGAGATCGTATTTACACAAATTGTATTTACCCAAGAAAAAGGAAAACTCACATTTATTTTCTTAAATATTCACGTTTCAGTTTTAATAACCTTTTGGATTCACTGATAGCACTGTAATTGTTCAATAACAGAATTATCAAACATACAAGTTGCCTAATAATTATGCATACAGTGTAGTTGACTAGAAAAAGGGGAAAGGAGGTCTAATGGTACCTTCACACGCAGCAATATCGGCTGGCGATATGCGGCGATCTAACGTGCGCGTACACGTTTTTCATGCTCACCTCAGATCGCCGATAGTGGTATTACATGCCACAATCTCGCTCTGAAATAAAGGCGATGTGAGGCCCCGGAAATCGCCTCACTCACAGCGGAACCAATCCGGTCGAATTCCCTCGCCGCTTCACACCCCGTAATCCCAAAGGCAATGTGGGCGTACATGGTCAGCGCTGTGAGGAGATAGGCTTGCCGCAGTGGTTTACACCACGCCCCATACGCACTCATTGGGCAACGCAACAGCGTTACGATTGGTCAGCCTGCTCTGGAAGGCTGGCTAATACATGACGCCATTAAAGATGTGTGTGTTGCTGAATGGGCAGATCTTTAAATATGGTGCCCTGTCAGCTGACAGCCAATGTGACCACAGTAGCCACTACCAATCATCGCAGACGGGGTGCGGACTACAGCATGCTGTGGCACGCCTATGGGAAATCATAGTCGACGCTGATTCCATCACTATCGCCCTATCACACGCCACAACACGGAAATATCGCCTTCATGATTGAGGCTGATTTTAGAGCAGTGCTCAGGAATCAGGCGACAGGTGATTTATTGCCGCAAAATTCCCCAATCACATGCCGCAACTGTGAGGCAATTTCACGGCGATTGATCCAGGGCGATATATTGCCTTTAGGATTTCCACGCGAGATTGCGGCATGTGAAGGTACCATAATAGATTCCAAATACTAGTGTCCAGCAAAAAGTAAAATGGGATTCAAAGAAAAGCCACAGATGGAGTCATGAAGGGAATATGATGTGAACTCTGTGCAATAGATTATTTTTGCATTGAGCAAGTAATTATGCTGTAATGTAATAAACAATACTATAAATCCAGCTTTGCTCATACCTTGGTCGGGAAGCAAAGTATCATCAGTGAGGATCCCTTTATTTCTGAGCTGTGACTTTAGGTTGTGGATGACCTGTCGTCCTTTTTCTTTGAATTTTTCCACTACATCATCATTCGCCTAGAATGTCAAGAACAGTGTAGATTAGACTTTATGTGCTATTTTATGAAAGATAGAACTGGGAAGTGATTTGTGCTCCCTGTAATACTCTAGGGAGGAATAAAGTGCTACAAAGTGCTGAGAACTGTACATTGAGGTTGACAAGCTTTGACCCCAGAATTAACTTTTCAAGCTAGTTTTCATGGTCAGTAGAAGTGAAGGAGCTGCCTGTATTCATTAAGGATATACTTTATATGTCACTAATGATCAATGCACAAATGTAGGAGAGGGCTCTATGTGCTATTATATATGCTTTCTTTTACAAAATGATATGCACAATGTATATCGTTTATAACTAGTAGAACAGTCTAATTAGGTAAATAAAGTTGTATGAAATTTTGTTGGTTACTATTTAACTTAAAGCACCAATTAGGCACTTTTTTGAGTGGGCCTTCAATCCATTCACTCCCGAGCCAGTCTTCACCTTAATGATGAGACCAAACTTTACAATTCTGACCAGTGTCACTTTATGAGGTTATATCTCCGAAACGCTTCAATGGATCCCAGTGATTGAGATTTTTTTTTTTTGTGACATATTGGACATAGTGGTGAATTTAGGTTGAAATGTTTTATGTTTATTTATGAAAAAATAAAATCATAATTTTGGTGAAAATATGTTACCATTTTAAAGCTTTGAATTTTTAGGTCCTTAAACCGGAGAGTAATGTCACAGAAAATAGTTAATAAATAACATTTCCCACATTTTTGAAGCATCTCTTTTTTATGTTAGGAAGTTAGAAGTGTTCAAATTTTAATACCATTTTCTCATCTTTCAAAAAAATTTTATACCACCATTTTTTAGGGATCACATCATATTTGAAGTGACTATGAGAGGCGTATGTGCCGGAAAATACCCAAAACTGGCACCCCTTAAACCACACAAAGAAGTTTATTAACCCTTCAAATTGCTACACAGGAATTTAAAGGGAACCAACCACCCCAAATGACCCCCCCGGACTGTTAATATGTGTCCCTACACCCAGCACACACATTTGGGGCAATCGTTTTTGCTAAAAAAACTGTTTAGTAGAAGCTAAGATATATGTTTATAAAGTTTAATAAATTGAGCCGAATGGGTGTTACCTAACTTTGTCCTCGTGCATTTCTTCGTGCCTGTCAGCCTCCTCTCCCCTTCTCCCTTCAGTGAAGCCCTTCTGTGCAAAGCCGAAAATGCCCCGCCTGTCTACTGCTGCCTGATAAATTATGCATGCCCATCTCTGCACCTAAGAGCCTGGCCGCGTCATGAAAGGGGCGGGGCTAAATAGCGTCATGAAAGGGGGCGGGGCTCCGGCATGCCGCGATTTAGCCCCGCCCCTTTCATGACACGGCCAGGCTCTTAGGTGCAGAGATGGGCGTGCATAATTTATCAGGCAGCAGTAGACAGGCGGGGCATTTTCAGCTTTGCACAGAAGGGCTTCACTGAAGGAGGAGGGGAGAGGAGGCTGACAGGCACGGAGGACAAAGCTAGGTAACACCCATTAGGCTCAATTTATTAAACTTTATAAACATATATCTTAGCTTCTACTAAACAGTTTTTTTAGCAAAAACGATTGCCCCAAATGTGTGTGCTGGGTGTAGGGACACATATTAACAGTCCGGGGGGGTCATTTGGGGTGGTTGGTTCCCTTTAAGCAATGTGGAAGGAAAAAATGAAAATTTCACTTTTCCCACAAAAATGTGAATTTAGCCCCACATTTTGCATTTTCACTAAGGTACCAGGAGCAATTGAACCATACAATTTGTCATGCAATTTATCCTGAGTACGCCAATATCCCACATGTGTGGGAACACTACTTTTTGGGAGCACAGCAAGGCTTGTATCGGAAGGAGCGTCATTTGATTTTTGGAACCCAAAATCAACTGGAAATGACAGTGGACACCATGTAGTTTATGGGAATAGAGGTGTACCACAGTCCGCGCTGCCAGGGTCACTTACATCCAAGAAAAACGAGTAGACGATGTTCAGTTCAATCCTCCTTTATTCTCCTACGCGTTTCAGTGCCATCCTGGCACCTTCATCAGGGATCCACAGCTTGGAGGAGGTAGACTATCTGGCAGGTTAATAGTTAACTCACCATTAACCTGCATGTCTAAAGGACCTGTGTGATGTTCCGATCATGTGACCATAGTGGGCGGAGCTAAGCAAGCAAACTCATACTGTGCCATGGGGACTTAGCTCCGCCTATTATAGTCACATGGTTGTGACATCACATCAGGTCTCCCAGTATGTTCTGACATTCGGCTGAAATGTTAACTATTAACCTGCCAGATAAACTACAGTCTCCAAGATGTAGACTGACTGCCTCATTTATATAAGAAAATGTAAATGTAGAAATGCTTTTTTTTCACCTTTAACATTACACTCTGAGCTTAGACAGGGATGATTAGACTGGTATTATAAAGCTTCAGCATAACCCCCCTGACAGGTTCACTTTAAGGCAAAGCCACAAACAAGCAACAACTGAAGTCAGCTTCAGCAAAGGCCAGCAAAGCATCACAAATGAGGAAGCCCATGATTGGTGATGTCCACGGCTTCCAGATTTCAGGCAGCCATTGCCTGCAAAGTATGCTTTACAAAGTATTAAAAAGTAACATTTTATTTATGGTAAAGGTAATATGTCCTATTCATTTTGAGCTCGTGAGGAGGCTATGAAAAAAATGGTGGCAATTTTTTAACGTTTCATGGGATATTTTTGTTCAATGTCTAATTATACCTGAAAGTCTACACTTCAATTGCATCTCAGTTGTTTCATTTTAAATAAACATAATGCTATGCAGAGCAAAAATAACAATAATTCGGTCACTGTCTATATTCTAAGCTTGCACTCTTTAGTGACTATCATATCTAATATATAATTACCTTATGGCACTTCCGTCATATTCGGCGCTGTTTCCGTGGTCGTGTCTGTGGCTGCCTCTCAAACCCTAACTCGCAATGCCTTTGCGAGTCCTTGCAGAGTCTCTCTCTCTCTCTCCTCCCCCCCAAGGCTTGCAGGACCTGAGATGATGTCACTGGAATGGGCGGGGCTATATCACATGACTGTGACATCATCACAGGCACTTTAATTGCTGCAGTGTCAGCACAGGAGACATCATGCCGCTGTCTCACATCAGACGTGTCCTCATCAGTGATTCTCTGCCTCTGACATCCTGCGATCACAAGGGAACATAGAGGTGACAGAGGACCCCGGACTGAGCCCCCAAGAGCTGATCTCCAGGATACAGGTGAGAGGAGGCTGCACAGGAGCATTGCTCTGCATGAGGGGAGGCTGCACAGGAGCATTGCTCTGCATGAGGGGAGGCTGCACAGGAGTAATGCTCTGCAGAGAGGAGGCTGCACAGGAGCAATGCTCTGCAGAGAGGAGACTGCACAGGAGCATTGCTCTGCAGAGAGGAGGCTGCACAGGAGCATTGCTCTGCATGAGGGGAGGCTGCACAGGAGCATTGCTCTGCAGAGAGGAGGCTGCACAGGAGCATTGCTCTGCAGAGAGGAGGCTGCACAGGAGAAATGCTCTGCAGAGAGGAGGCTGCACAGGAGCAATGCTCTGCAGAGAGGAGGCTGCACAGGAGCATTGCTCTGCAGAAAAGTGGCTGCACAGGAGCAATGCTCTGCAGAGAGGAGGCTGCACAGGAGCATTGCTCTGCATGAGGGGAGGCTGCACAGGAGCAATGCTCTGCACAGAGGAGGCTGCACAGGAGCATTGCTCTGCATGAGGGGAGGCTGCACAGGAGCATTGCTCTGCAGAGAGGAGGCTGCACAGGAGTAATGCTCTGCAGAGAGTAGGCTGCACAGGAGCAATGCTCTGCAGAGAGGAGGCTGCACAGGAGCAATGCTCTGCAGAGAGGAGGCTGCACAGGAGCATTGCTCTGCATGAGGGGAGGCTGCACAGGAGCATTGCTCTGCAGAGAAGAGGCTGCACAGGAGCATTGCTCTGCAGAGAGGAGGCTGCACAGGAGCAATGCTCTGCAGAGAGGAGGCTGCACAGGAGCATTGCTCTGCAGAGAAGTGGCTGCACAGGAGCAATGCTCTGCAGAGGGGAGGCTGCACAGGAGCATTGCTCTGCATGAGGGGAGGCTGCACAGGAGCAATGCTCTGCACAGAGGAGGCTGCACAGGAGCATTGCTCTGCATGAGGGGAGTCTGCACAGGAGCATTGCTCTGCAGAGAGGAGGCTGCACAGGAGTAATGCTCTGCAGAGAGGAGGCTGCACAGGAGCATTGCTCTGCAGAGAGGAGGCTGCACAGGAGCATTGCTCTGCATGAGGGGGCTGCACAGGAGAAATGCTCTGCAGAGAGGAGGCTGCACAGGAGCAATGCTCTGCAGAGAGGAGACTGCACAGGAGCAATGCTCTGCAGAGAGGAGGCTGCACAGGAGCAATGCTCTGCATGAGTGGAGCCAAGATGCTGGGGACAGCGGAGTGAAAATGCCGTGGCGGGGAAGACGATGACCCGCTGGTAAGTATGACAGGCAGAGTGCCTCTGTCCTCTGCTGACCACTCTGCCCACCGCACTGCGCTAACCACTCTGCCCGCTGTACTGCGCTGACCACTCGGCCCACCGCACTCACTGCTAACCACTGAGCCACCGCGCAGTGCTAACCCCTCAGCCACCGCACACTGCTAACCACTCACCAACCACGCAGTGCTAACCACTGAGCCACCGCGCAGTGCTAACCACTGAGCCACCGCACACTGCTAACCACTCACCAACCATGCAGTGCTAACCACTGAGCAACCGCGCAGTGCTAACCACTGAGCCACCGCGCAGTGCTAACCACTGAGCCACCGCGCAGTGCTAACCACTGAGCCATCGTATACTCTGCTAACCACTGACCCACCATACTCCCTGCTAACTACTAACCCACCGTATACAGCGCTAACCACTGAGCCACCGTACACTGCTAAACACTGAGCGACCATACTTTGCTAACCACTAAACCACCGCGCAGTGCTAACCACTGAGCCACCGTATACTGTGCTACCCACTGAGCCACCTGTATACACACAATTAATTTCACCGCACTCCCCTAAATATTAGTAAATAAACTATATATGGATTCTAGACTACCCGATTCTTTAGAATCGGGCTCACAGCTAGTTCATATATAAAGCCAGAATTCTAGTAACTAGCCAATAACAACATTGCCTGTGCCCATTACTCCTGAGGAAGCCAACTGTGTGTGGCGACACACGTAGGGTCCTTGGATATTTGGGTCCACTGCTATTTTAATACAAAAATGATCCTGGTTAGACCGATGCTCTAGGGCTCTAAATTTCTTTGGCACAAGCATTTTAATTATGGGCAAGTTGCAATATTTCTGTCTTTCTTGATTTCTATGCATTAGCACTTTTTGCCAGGTATCAGCAAAATTCTGCTTATATCCATATGATTTCTCTTTGCTCTTCTATGTACTTGTAATATGTGAATATTACATCCTCTTGCATTTTGGTATGGGCTAGTAGCAGATCTTTTGTTATGTTTTTTTTTGCATTTGCACTTTGTGCCTGATGTTAGCAGGAGTCTACTATACATAGTCTCTTTCTGCCCTCTTGTGTGCCTATAATATTGGAATGTCACATTTTACGGTCCCCTGCATTTTCTATGTAGCTGTAGGACCATGGATGGTGTTTCCTTATTAAAACACACTCTGCTTATTTATGTATTTGTGCTTTTTTCACATATTTTTAAATGTGCATGTTCTATTTTTGAATTACAATACATTTTGGTAATCTTTTCATGTTTAATGAGTAATCTCAATCATTATACATGCTCTCTTATTCTTTGTTTTGTCCATAATTACAAATATCTGTATGTGTGTCTATATTCACACAAACACACTCACACATACATATATGTGTATATATACACTATTGTTCAAAAGTTTGGGGTCACCCAGACAATTTAGTTTTTCCATGAAAACTCATACTTTTATTTATCAAATGATTGCAAAATGAATATAAAATATAGTCCAGACATTGACAAGGTTAGAAATAATGATTCTTATTTGAAATAATAATTTTCTCTGTAAAACTTTGCTTTCGTCAAAGAATGCTCCCTTTGCAGCAATTACAGCATTGCAGACCTTTGGCCGGGAACTACACTGTGTGCAGAATTATTATGCAAATGAGTATTTTGATCACATGATACTTTTTATACATGTTGTCCTACTCCAAGCTGTATAGGCTTGAGAGCCAACTACCAATTAAGTAAATCAGGTGATGTGCATCTCTGTAATGAGGAGGGGTGTGGTGTAATGAAATCAGCACCCTATATAAGGTGTGCTTAATTATTAGGCAAATGCCTATCCTTTGGAAAAATGGGTCAGAAGAGAGATTTGACGGGCTCTGAAAAGTCCAAAATTGTGAGATGTCTTACAGAGGGATGCAGCAGTCTTGAAATTGCCAAACTCTTGAAGTGTGATCACCAAACAATCAAGCGTTTCATGGCAAATAGCCAACAGGGTTGCAAGAAGCGTGTTGGGCAAAAAAGGCGCAAAATAACTGCCCATGAATTGAAGAAAATCAAGCATGAAGCTGCCAAGATGCCATTTGCCACCAGTTTTGCCATATTTCAAAGCTGGAGTACAAGTTGTGCAATACTCAGGGACATGGCCAAGGTAAGAGAGGCTGAAAACGACAACCTTTGAACAAGAAACATAAGATAAAACGTCAAGACTGGACCAAATATATTAAGACTGATTTTTCAAAGGTTTTATGGACTGATGAAATGAGAGTGACTCTTGATGGGCCAGATGGATGGACCAGAGGCTGGATCAGTAAAGGGCAGAGAGCTCCACTCTGACTCAGACACCAGCAAGGTGGAGGTGGGGTACTGGTATGGGCTGGTATCATCAAAGATGAACTTGTGGAACCTTTTCGGGTTGAGGATGGAGTGAAGTTCAACTCCGAGACCTACTGCCAGTTTCTGGAAGACAACTTCTTCAAGCAGTGGTACAGGAAGAAGTCAGTATCGTTCAAGAAAAACATGATTTTCATGCAGGACAATGCTCCATCACATGCATCCAACTACTCCACAGCTGGCCAGTAAAGGTCTAAAAGAAGAAAAAATAATGACATGGCCCCCTTGCTCACCTGATCTGAACCCCATAGAGAACCTGTGGTCCCTCCTAAAATGTGAGATCTACAGGGAGGGAAAACAGTATACTTCTCGGAACAGTGTCTGGGAGGCTGTGGTGGCTGCTGTACGCAATGTTGATCGTAAACAGATCAACAACTGATAGAATCTATGGATGGAAGGCTGTTCCTAAGATAACCAAATCTAAAAAAAAAACCACTCCAACTTCCAAAAATATTAAGCTTTGATATTTGAGTCTTTTGGGTTGATTGAGAACATACTTGTTGATCAATAATAAAAATAATCCTCTACAACAGTGGTTCCCAACCTTTTTTGCACCGGGGATCGGCTTCATGCAAGACCATTTTTCTGTGGCCCGGCGGGGGGTGGGGCTTTGGTCATATGGGGTGTGGCCATGGATAAGGGGTGGAGTTTAGCAAACGCAACGCAAAGATGCGTTACATACTATTTTCAGGGGATGTCTATTTTTCCATCCTCTTGCAGCCCCCAATATGGTATCCACGTAATTCCCTTGCAGCCCCCATCATCCCCTTGCAGCCCCAATACCATATCCCACATCATAATCCTCTTGCAGCCCCATCAACCTCCTCTTTCCTTTTACAACCCCCATCCTCTTCATCCAGCCCCTACCATTCTCCTCTTCCAGCCCCCCAATTCTCCTCTTCCAGCCCTCAGTATCTTCTTCTTCCAGCCCCCAGTATGATCTTCTTCCAGCCCCCACCATTATCCTCTTCCAGTCCCCACCATCCTCTTCTTCCAGTCCCCACCATCTTCCTCTTCCAGCCCACAGTATCCTCCTCTTCCAGCCCCTAGTATCCTCTTCTTCCAGACACCAGTATCCTCTCTTCCAGCCCCCAGTATCCTCTTCTACCAGCCCCCAGTATCCTCTTCTACCAGCCCCCAGTATCCTCTTCTTCCAGCCACCAATATCCTCCTCTTCTAGTCCCCAGTATTCTTATCTTCCAGCCCCCAGTATCATCCTTTTCCAGCCCCCAGAATCTTCTTCCAGCCCCCAGTATCCTCTTCTTCCAACCTCCATATCCTCCTCTTCCAGTCCCCAGTATTCTTATCTTCCAGCCCCCATTATCCTCCTCTTCCAGCCTCCATTATCCTCCTCTTCCAGCCCCCAGTATCTTCCTCTTCCAGCCCCCAGTATCTTCCTCTTCCAGCCCCCAGTATCCTCTTCTTCAAGCCCCCAGTATCCTCTTCTTCCAACCCCAGTACCCTTTTCTTCCAGCCCCCAGTATCCTCTTCTTCCAGCCCCCAGTATCCTCTTCTTCCAGCCCCCAGTATCCTCTTCTTCCAACCCCCAGTATCCTCCTCTTCCAGTCCCCAGTATCCTTATCTTCCAGCCCCTAGTATCCTCTTCCAGCCCCCAGTATCCTCTTGAAGCCCCCAGTATCCTCCTCTTCCAGCCCCCACCATTTTCTTCCAGCCCATATTATCCTTTTCCAGCCCCCACCATCTCCAACACACACACACACATACCAGCAGTTACTGCCCCCCGCTGCACCTGCGGCATTGCGTCGCCTCTTCTCTTCCACAGCTGTATGCATAGATGTATAGGAGAAGCTCTGGGCCCATCACAGTGCAGCAGCTGGGCCAATCAAAGTGCAACATCCAATAGCCAATCAGGGCCTGGCTGCTGCACCGTGATTGGCCCGGCTTCTACATTGTGATGGGCGGAGAGCTTCTCTCATACATCTTTGCACACAGCTGAGAAAAAGACCTGAGACAGCGTAATGCTGCAGGGGCGGTGACATCACCCTGGAAAGCGGGCAGCATCCACCGCTCTGAGCCGCCGCAGAGCTCAGCACACCATGTGTAGTGCTGGTCTGCGGCGGTGTGGAACGGCGCACAGATCTCCCCGCGGCCAGGTCCCGGTCCGCGGCCCGGTGGTTGGGGACCCCTGCTCTACAATACAGCTTGCCTAATAATTCTTCACATAGTGTATTTAATGAAGCTGCTAGATGAGGAGCTATAATGCGTTCCTATCATCCCCTTTCAGCCCCCAATACCATATCCCCCATCATAATCCTCTTGCAGCCCCATCATCCTCTTCTTTCCTCTTACAACCCCCATCCTCCTCTTCCAGCCCCTACCATTCTCCTCTTACAGCCCCCCATTCTCCTCTTACAGCCCCCAGTATAATCTTCTTCCAGCCCCCACCATTCTCCTCCAGCCCCCACAATCCTCCTCTTCCAGCCCCAGTATCCTCCTCTTCCAGCCCCCAGTATCCTCCTCTTCCAGCCCCAGGTATCCTCTTCTTCCAGCCCCCAGTATCCTCCTCTTCCAGCCCCCAGTATCCTCCTCTTACAGCCCCCACTATTCTCATCTTCCAGCCCCCAGTATCCTCCTCTTCCAGTCCCAGTATCCTCCTCTTCCAGTCCCAGTATCCTCTTCGTCCAGACCCCCGTATCCTCCTCTTCCAGTCCCCAGTATCCTCCTCTTCCAGTCCCCAGTATTCTTATCTTCCAGCCCCCAGTATCCTCCTCTTCCAGTCCCAGTATCCTCCTCTTCCAGCCCCCCAGTATCCTCTTCTTCCATCCCCCATCATCCTCTTCTTCCAGCCCCCACCATCTTCCTTTTCCAGCCCCCAGTATCCTCTTCTTCCAGCCCCCAGTATCCTCTTCTTCCAGCCCCCAGTATCCTCTTCTTCCAGCCCCCAGTATCCTCTTCTTCCAGCCCCCAGTATCCTCCTCTTCCAGTCCCCAGTATTCTTATCTTCCAGCCCCCAGTATCCTCCTCCTCCAGCCCCCAGTATCCTCCTCTTCTAGTCCTCACTATTTTCTTCCAGCCCCTATTATCCACTTCCAGCCCCCACCATCTCCAACATCCAACACACACACACATACCAGCAGTCACCGGCCCCCACTGCACCTGCGGCATTACGTCGCCTCTTCTCTTCCACAGCTGTATGCATAGATGTATAGGAGAAGCTCTGGGCTCATCACAGTGCAGCAGCTTGGCCAATCACAGTGCAACATCCAATAGCCAATCAGGGCCTGGCTGCTGCACCGTGATTGGCCCGGCTTCTACACTGTGATGGTCGGAGAGCTTGTCCCATACATCTATGCACACAGCTGAGACAAAAAACCTGAGACAGCGTAATGCTGCAGGGGCGGGGGGCAGTGACATCACCCTGGGAGGCGGGCAGCATCCACCGCTCTGAGCCGCCGCAGAGCTCAGCACACTATGTGTAGTGCTGGTCTGCGGCGGCGCGGTCCGGCACACAGACCCCCGCGGCACGGTCCCAGACCGCGGCCCAGTGGTTGGGGACCCCTGCTCTACAATACAGCTTACCTAATAATTCTGCACACAGTGAATTTAGCCCCTACCAGCCCCTACCATTCTCCTCTTACAGCCCCCCATTCTCCTCTTACAGCCCCCAGTATAATCTTCTTCCAGCCCCCACCATTCTCCTCCAGCCCCCACAATCCTCCTCTTCCAGCCCCAGTATCCTCCTCTTCCAGCCCCCAGTATCCTCCTCTTCCAGCCCCAGGTATCCTCTTCTTCCAGCCCCCAGTATCCTCCTCTTCCAGCCCCCAGTATCCTCCTCTTCCAGCCCCCAGTATTCTCATCTTCCAGCCCCCAGTATCCTCCTCTTCCAGTCCCAGTATCCTCCTCTTCCAGTCCCAGTATCCTCTTCGTCCAGCCCCCCGTATCCTCCTCTTCCAGTCCCCAGTATCCTCCTCTTCCAGTCCCCAGTATTCTTATCTTCCAGCCCCCAGTATCCTCCTCTTCCAGTCCCAGTATCCTCCTCTTCCAGCTCCCACCTTCCTCCTCTTCCAGCCCCCCAGTATCCTCTTCTTCCATCCCCACCCATCCTCTTCTTCCAGCCCCCACCATCTTCCTTTTCCAGCCCCCAGTATCCTCTTCTTCCAGCCCCCAGTATCCTCTTCTTCCAGCCCCCAGTATCCTCTTCTTCCAGCCCCCAGTATCCCTCTTTTCCAGTCCCCAGTATTCTTATCTTCCAGCCCCCAGTATCCTCCTCCTCCAGCCCCCAGTATCTTCCTCTTCTAGTCCTCACTATTTTCTTCCAGCCCCTATTATTCACTTCCAGCCCCCACCATCTCCAACACACACACACATACCAGCAGTCACCGGCCCCCACTGCACCTGCGGCATTACGTCGCCTCTTCTCTTCCACAGCTGTATGCATAGATGTATAGGAGAAGCTCTGGGCTCATCACAGTGCAGCAGCTTGGCCAATCACAGTGCAACATCCAATAGCCAATCAGGGCCTGGCTGCTGCACCGTGATTGGCCCGGCTTCTACACTGTGATGGTCGGAGAGCTTGTCCCATACATCTATGCACACAGCTGAGAAAAAAAACCTGAGACAGCGTAATGCTGCAGGGGCGGGGGGCAGTGACATCACCCTGGGAGGTGGGCAGCATCCACCGCTCTGAGCCGCCGCAGAGCTCAGCACACTATGTGTAGTGCTGGTCTCCGGCGGCGCGGTCCGGCACACAGACCCCCGCGGCACGGTCCCGGACCGCGGCCCAGTGGTTGGGGACCCCTGCTCTACAATACAGCTTACCTAATAATTCTGCACACAGTGAATTTAATGAAGCTGCCAGATGAGGAGCTATGATGCATCGATGTCTCAAACTAGAGACTCTAATGTACTTCCCACTTCTCTTTCTACTCTATTTAGAGCATGTTTGTGCTCTCCTCTGAAGAGAGTAGTACACCCCTTTGTAGGAAATCTTCCGTTTCTTGGCAACTTCTTGCATGGAATAGCCTTCATTTCTAAGAACAAGAATAGACTGTCAAGTTTCACATGAAAGTTCTCTTTTTCTGGCCATTTTGAGAGATTCATAGAACAAACAAATGTAATGCTCCAGATTCTCAACTAGATCAAAGGAAGGGCAATTTTATAGCTTCTCTAATCAGCCAAACCGTTTTCAGCTGTGCTAACATACTTGCACAAGGGTTTTCTAGGGTTTTCTAAACATCCATTAGCCTTCTTACACAGTTAGCAAACACAATGTACCATGAAAACACTGCAGTGGTAGTTGTTGGAAATGATCCTCTATACACCTATGTACTGTAGATATTGCATTAAAAAACAGATATTTGCAGCTAGAATAGTCAGTTACCACATTAACAACGTACAGAGTGTATGTCTGATTCCTTTAATGTTAGCTTCATTGAAAAAATTGTGCTTTACTTTCAAAAATAAGGAAATTTCTACATGACCCCAAACTTATGAACGGTAGTGTGTGTATATATATATATATATATATATATACACATACATACTACAGTATATAAGTATACACACAATTACACCATATATGTTTATTAATATAAATATATATATACAGTATATATATATACACGCATGAATTATATATACATATGTACGCGCATACATAGACACACATATACTCTACATTGCCAAGTTCTATCCTTTATGCTGATTGTAATTCTCAGTACGTGTTTGAACTCTGTATCATTGTGGACATCTCAGGGATGTGGTCTTTATTAAGGGTGTGGCAAGTGTCCTTTAAAAAATTTGGACTGTCTATAGATTTTGATCAAATTGTTTGCGAAAAATTGAGTATTAGGTTGGCAACCCTGTATGCCTATATCGGGAGACCCCTATCAATTATGGAGAGCAAAGCCATCGGCAACCTGCTACAGACTAGTCATCCAAGATGCATAGTTCACTCCCAGTATTTCAAAGTATACTTTCTCTGAAACATCGAAGTGTTTCATAGTATAATGATATGTCCACTTACCTTTGATATTTACAATAAAATATATGATTAATACCAAACAGTTTTTCAATATTTTCTAAACTGCCTGAAATGGTGTTTTAATTAAATGTATACATTTTTCAGTATGTACTCTGTATCTTGTACTTTGCTATATAATATAAACATTTTTATACATAACTAGGACAGCTGCAGACAGACAAGGTGAAAATTGCTATCATTATTATTGTGGTACCTCAAGGAAAAGCTGTTCCTCCACAGCCTCAGCCTTTGTTCCAGTTTCTTTTTCCTGTAGTAAATTTGTAGAGTCCGCACTGCTCATATGATGAAGAAGTGAAGTCCAGTCATCTAGTCGGGGTCCAAGGTCTGAAAACAATGCTTCAAAGGATGCATTTAGCAGTTCTCTAGGAATATATTAATTTATGACATAATAAGTATATGAAATGAACATTTTTGAATTTATCCATATTAACATTCTATCTGTCTAGCTATGTATCTAGCTATCTACCTCTCTGTCCAATATTTATCTGTCTGTCAGTCTCTGTCTGTCTATTTATCTAATATATATTAATGTATCTATCTGTACTTACAGTCATCAGAAGGACAAAATTGTTGGCACCTTTCCAAAATGTTGGTAAACAATTTTGCTGTGATGCTCATTCAAACTCACCTGTGTTAAGTACCAGGTGTGGACAATAAGAAAATCAATCCTGAAACCAGATAAAACTGGTATAAGTTGATTCAGTGTTTGCATTGTGTGTGCCACACTTAAGCCACCGTCACACCTAGCGAGATCAGTAGCGAGATCACTGTTTCGTCACGTTTTCTGATGTAACAGCGACCTTGCCAGCGATCTCGCTATGTTTGACACATAGAAGTGACTGGGCCCCTGCTGTGAGATCGCCCATCGTGTCGGAATGGCCTGGACCATTTTTTCATCGTCGGGTTCCCGTTGGGCAGCATGCATCGCTGTGTTTGATGCCTAAACAACCTCGTTGGTGACTCAAAACTCAGCCACGTAGGTCTGAGTCGTCAGACTAGCTGCTGTGTGACAGGGTCCCAACGACCACCGAGGTCGTTATACGGGTCGCCGCATAGTCGCTGCATCGTTGAGTAGATCTGACTGTTTGACATCTCACCAGCGACCAAGTAGCGACGTTCCAGCGTTCCTTACCAGGTTGTATGGTAGTCGGGACCACTGGAACGTCGCCAAGTGTAACGGGACCCTGATTATAGAGAACTGAAAGAGGAGAAGAGAACTGTCTGTGGACTTGAGAACCGAAATTTTGGATAATATCAACAATCTCAAGGTTAAAAGTCCGTCTCCAGAGATCTTGATGTTCATTTGTCCATGGTGTGCAACATAATCAAGGAGTATATAAATCATTTCATTGTAGCTAATCTCTCTTGATAGCAGAGAAAAACTGATGAAATATTGCAACACAGACTAGTCCAGATAATGGACAAGCAGCCCCAATCAAAGTCCAAAGAAATTCAAATTGTCATCTCTAAATATCCATCAACATTTGAATGAAATGACACACTATAGCAGGACACCCAGTAGGGCCCCAATGCTGAGAAAGAGACACATAAGCTAGGCTGCAGTTTGCTACAATGTACATAAGTGAGCTAAAATCCTTCTGGCAAAGCGTCTTGTGGACAAATGAGAGAAAGATGAAGCTTTTTGGTAAAGCACATTATTCTGCTGTTTACTGAAAGCAGAATGAGGCCTACAAAGAAAAGAACATAGTACCTATAGTCAAATAAGTGGGAGTTCAAAGATTTTTTAGAGTTAACTTGCTGCATCTAGCACTGGGTGCTTTGACTATGGGGAAGGCATCATGAATCCTGAACATTACCAAAGGATTTTGGGTCGTAATGCAGTGCACAGTGTCCGGAAACTGGATTTGCATCCTAGGTCATGGGTCTTCTAGCAGGACAATGACACCACATTAATATTAATTTGAGGGTACCAACAATTTTGTCCAGCCCATTTTTGGAGGTTTGTGTGAAATTACATTATATCCAATTTGTCTTTTTGCCTCATATTTTGTATTGTTTCAATACATTTAAAAAAAAAAAAAACATGTGTATAACAAAACATATAATTGTAATAATTTTTTGGAAGAAATACCTCATTTTCTGGATTAATTTCAAGGTTGTCAATACATTTGGTCAAGACTGTATGTCATATCTCTCTATCTTCCATTTGTCAATTTATCATCCATCTATCCATCTATCTATCTATCTTGTCTGTGTTTCTGTCTTTCTATCTCATATCTATCTATAATGCTATATTTATATCACAAATACCACCCACCTCTTCCTACAAGCCTACAACAAACACTGAGACCCTATCCACTGCACCATCTCACCTCTCCCCCTCCTACTGTCTCCCTCCCCACCCCCTTTAGACTGTGAGCTCTCGTGGACAGGATCCCCGACCCTGTTGTACCAATATGACTAATTGTGATATGTCATCGTTTGTCGTCGTTTGTGGTCGTCTTCCACCTCCTGTTTCTGTCTACCCTCTAATTGTAAAGCGCCATGTATCCTAATGGTGCTATATAAATACCTAATAATAATAATAATAAATAGTGTAGATCAAGCTTTCAAATGAAAAAACCAAATGAGAATAGAAAAATTAATTTGTATACCGTAAGTCTTTTTAAAATAACTTTGTGTCGTCAAGTAGAGTATATTACAGTGGGTATAAAAAAGTTCAATATATATATTTTAATTTATACCTGTTAATATCATTTCCAGTTTTTGCGTCTGTTCTATTTATTTCCTCTGAAACGATTTCAGTGTGTTTTTTATCCATTGCTTCCAAAGCTCGATTCTGCTCTTTTAAAAAAATATATAAGAAATTAAAGGACAGTCACTAATTTATGTTGTTCACATCAGAAAAAAATGTTTTAATACAGTTTCAAATGCAGTTTATTTAACTGATGAAAGTTTGCAGTCAATTTATTTGATGACAGACTCCTGAATTCTTACAGAACGTTTAAGCCAAAATCGGGCAGTCATGTGATCACAAGTATGTGGGTATGTGATTTACATATGACACCCCCTCCAGGGCCTTATGATACTAGGAACCGGGCTTTGAGGCTTCTTCACGGGAGTCACAGGGGTCGAGACCCGGCTCCATAAACCTGGCGGTGTCATTAAAAGTTCGGTGAGGGTGGCTCTCTCTCTTAGGGAAGGTCATGTGGCATGGAGGGTTCATTACGGAAGGGATGACAGGACTTGGGGATACTTATTTTTACGTGATGCCACCTGCAGGTTGCAGCTATAGATGACTGCCACTGCATGACAGTTCCTCTGGGGGCCGATCGTAAGGAGGCAGCAGTGTTGTTAAGCCGTCTATGAGTAAGACTGACCCCCAGGGAAGCAGAAGGTACCTGAGTGAGTTGGAAGTTATGTTTTGAGTGCTCACGACACCTCAAGAAAGTTCACAGGCACATTGGGTTGCAGTCTTCAGACCTTTTACTCACAGTCACTGTGCACAGCCTGCTATGCACGCATACACACCCTATAGGGACACATGCACTCACCCAACAGGGACACACACACAGACACACCACAAAGAGACACACACAACACAGAGACACATACACACCACACAGACCCCCCCCACAGGGACACACACATACACACCCTATAGGGACAGATGCACTCACCCCACAGACACACACACATCAGAAAGAGACACACACACCACACAGACACCCCCCCACAGGAACACACACACACACTCTATAGCGACACATGCACTCACCCCACAGGACACACACACCACAAAGAGACACACACAACACAGAGACACATACACACCACACAGACCCCCCCACAGGGACACACACATACACACCCTATAGGGACAGATACACTCACCCCACAGACACACACACACATCAGAAAGAGACACACACAACACAGAGACACACACACCACACAGACACCCCCCCCCACAGGGACACACACACATACACACCCTATAAGGGACACATGCACTCACATGCACACACACACCCCAGGGACACACACACCACACAGACACAGATGTGCACAAATCGCCTTGCATAAATCGCCTCACACAACTCGCCTCATACGTGTGCTATCTTTAATTTCCAAAAATAAACATCTGATTAAAAACAGCCAATGTGCAACACATGTGCCATATAGGGAATTAAGGCAGATGTCAGTCACATGAGCTGTCTATTATGTGTATGTGTGAGGTAACATATACTGCCCGGCCGGGGGGAGGGTTTACTATTGGCTGGAGATTTCTCAGGCTGCCTATAGCAACCAATCACAGCTCAGCTTCTATTTTCCTACAAGTCATTAATATGACATATTCAAATTCTATTTTGTTATAGCTAACATCAGTTATTTATTAACCCGGGCGTAGCCGGGTATTACAGCTAGTAGTAAATATAATGCAAGTCAATGAGGAACTCGGATATTTGTGTGTGGAATCATTTACATAAATATTATTACTAATGACAAAAAGGATCTAGGGAAATTCAAGTCCTAAATAGGTATGGCTTTCTGTGACTGGCTGATTGCTTTCCAAGACAATTGTAAAGACATACTGATAGGATATTTAGATTGTGAGCTCCAAGAGAGACAGCATTACTCATGTATGTAAAGTGCTATGGAATTAATAGCGCTATATAAATGAATAAATATTATTATTATTATTATTATTAATTGTTCAGTAGCTATGGAACAAATAAATATTCATGTCATATTGTTCTTCATTATTATTGCAAATGCTACCTACAAAACTGTGACATTTATTATCAAACAGTTTATTGCTAACTTGAATAAAAGTCTTTTATACATTCTCACTGAAATGTGTGTACAATATTTGATGAATTCATGTATTTGAAATAATTAGTATCAGTGGCATTTGAATGTTGAACACACCAACACTTAAGTCTGTGTAATCACAATGCATGATATGTTCCACAAAGAGTATTTAGTGAGTTTCTGATGTTGCAGATTTTCTGCAACATTTCTGCACCTATTAGTTAAAAAACATTACTTGCATTTGTTTTTATTTACGTTTTTGAATGCATTTTTTTACATGCATTTGTATTTGCATTTTTGAATAGAAAAATGCAAAAGTAGACTTCACAATTAAGAAAATCTACCTATCGCATCTAATACATAATTGCCGTAGCGCACTTCCGTCATATTCGGCGCTACTTCCGTCGTCGTGGATGTGGCTGCCAAAGTGACGGAAGTGCGTTAGGGACACACACACACACACCACACACACACACCACACACACACACACACACACACTCCAGTATACTTACCCCGCCGCCATCCCGCTACACCGCTCCCGCCATGGCTCCGCCCACCTCGCGGGGCTCCCACCATGGCTCCGCCCACCTCGCGGGGCTCCCGCCATGGCTCCGCCCACATTCTCCATTCTATGGAGCTATATAGATGCTGGATAGAGCTCTCTGCCCTCCGGTTTCTATCTGTACGGGACAATCGGGGAGAATTCAGAATTCTCTCACGGACACAAAAACGTTGCTTGCAACGTTTTTGTGTCTGAGAAGAGAATATCTCCTCTAATTGCCTACTTCCGGATTGCCCCGGATTCGCTCGGATCCTCTCAGATCCAGGGCAATCCGACGCTCCCTAACATGGGAGCCTATGGGGCTGGATTGCCCCGGTCCGGGAGGTTCTGGGAACCGGACACCGCCGCTGTTGTTTCAGGACCGCAGCTAGCTCCCTGCGAGCCGCAGTCCTGATTCATCAGTGGCAGCAGCTGTGTGCGGCAATACACCGGACCGGAGGGCATATTAGCCCTCCGGTTCTGTGTGCTGATCTGATCCGGGGCTGTCAGGTTCACCCTGACAGCCACGGATCGGATCAAACCCGCTATGTGAAGCCGGCCTTACAATTGAGGTGAAAACCGCACCAAATGCTCAACGTGTGCATGTGGTCTAAGGCTGGGTTCACATTTGCGGACCCCTCCGCAGCGTTCTGTGGAGGGGATCCGCAATGTGACCGCAGCGGTCGCGAGCTCCTATCTTTATAATGGGAGCGCACGGTGCTGCGCTTGACCGCGCATGACCATGCGCACCCATTCACTCCCATATGTGATCTGTGCGCAGGCGGATGTGGAGGGGTCCGCAAATGTGAACCCATTCTACCAAAGATCTGCAGCAATTGAATAACTTTGTGAAAATCTTGTCGTAGATTGTCTGCAGAGTGAGATACCTGTAAGATCTCTTCGGGATCGGAGGGAGAATATATCACTGTACATGTCTTCCATGAACTGTGGAAGAGTCTGAGTGAAGAAAGATACATCCATGTTGTTACGCAAGAAGTCCTCTGCCCTGCGCAGTAAATTCAGGAGAATCTGGAGATAGGAGCGGAGCTCTGTAATAATATTCCAAATATTAATTATGGGTAACATTATGTGATACAAGCCAATAGCATAATATGAAACAAAAGCCTACACATTTATGCACTTCTCACATTTCTCAGATACTAACTCACTTAATGATTGGTTTTATGTCAGCTCAGGGAAACTGTCAGCTATAACAGCTGTCCTAAGTAGGAATTCAGCCCTTTTTATACGGTCATGAAATTAATATTTATAGCCTATATTAGTGCTATATTTTTACTTGGTGTCTGGTAACTGGGTTGTCTTAAATGATTCATAATGGCAGCTATTCTCATTCACTGTTACAGTGCTGACTGCAGGATCTTACACACATATATTACACATGTAAATGTTCTATAAAGTGACAATTAACCTCAAGGAATATAGACCAAGCACATAAGATTGAATGCATCGAGTATCCCATAGGACATAGTGCACAAAGAAGTACCGTGGAAAGTAGGTGACTGCATATATCTGCAGCAGAAACAATGGATAAATTGTTTTACACTTTATAGTCTCCTTTTAGTATTGCTTCTTGATCGTGTGTGTGTGTGTATATATATATACAGTGCCTACAAGTAGTATTCAACCCCCTGCAGATTTAGCTGGTTGACACATGCGGAATTAACTTGGCATTGTGACATTTGGACTGTAGATCAGCCTGGAAGTGGGAAATGCAGTGCCACAAAAATTATTATTTTTTTTTTTTTAAAGCGTTAAAAGTTAATTCAGAGGGTCATTTATTATTCAACCCCTCAAACCACCAGAATTCTGTTTGGTCCCCCTAAAGTATTAAGAAGTTCAGGCACAAATAACAATGAACTTCACATGTGTGGATTAATTATCTCTTTTGCCAGCCTTTTATGACTATTTAAGACCCTCCCCAAACTTGTGAACAGCACTCATACATGGTCAAAATGGGAAAGACAAAGGAGCATTCCAAGGCCATCAGAGACAAGATCGTGGAGGGTCACAAGGCTGGCAAGGGGTACAAAACCCTTTCCAAGGAGTTGGGCCTACCTGTCTCTACTGATGGGAGCATCATCCGGAAGTGGAAGGCTTATGGAACTACTGTTAGCCTTCCACGGCCTGGACAGACAAGTTTCCTCCCGTGCCGAGGCCAGGCTTGTCCGAAAAGTCAAGGCTAACCCAAGGACAACAAGGAAGGAGCTCCGGGAATATCTCATGGCAGTGGGGACATTGGTTTCAGTCAATACCATAAGTAACGTACTCCACCGCAATGGTCTCCGTTCCAGACGAGCCCGTAAGGTACCTTTACTTTCAAAGCGTCATGTCAAGGCTCGTCTACAGTTTGCTCATGATCACTTGGAGGACTCTGAGACAGACTGGTTCAAGGTTCTATGTCTGATGAGACCAAGATCAAGATCTTTGGTGCCAATCACACACGTGACGTTTGGAGACTGGATGGCACTGCATACGGCCCCAAGAATACCATCCCTACAGTCAAGCATGGTGGTGGCAGCATCATGCTGTGGGGCTGTTTCTCAGCCAAGGGGGCTGGCCATCTGGTCCGCATCCATGGGAAGATGGATAGCACGGCCTACCTGGAGATTTTGGCCAAAAACCTCCGCTCCTCCATCAAGGATCTTAAGATGGGTCGTAATTTCATCTTCCAACAAGACAACGACCCAAAGCACACAGCCAAGAAAACCAAGGCCTGGTTCAAGAGGGAAAAAATCAAGGTGTTGGAGTGGCCTAGTCAGTCTCCTGACCTTAACCCAATTGAAAACTTGTGGAAGGAGCTCAAGATCAAAGTCCACATGAGACACCCAAAGAACCTAGATAACTTGGAGAAGATCTGCATGGAGGAGTGGGCCAAGATAACTCCAGAGACATGTGCCGGCCTGATCAGGTCTTATAAAAGACGATTATTAGCTGTAATTGCAAACAAGGGTTATTCCACAAAATATTAAACCTAGGGGTTGAATAATAATTGAGCCACACTTTTATGTTTAAAATTTATAAAAATTCAACTGAGCAACATAACTTTTTGGTTTGCAAGATTTATGCTTCTGTTAATAAATCCTAATCCTAAATCTGCAGGGGGTTGAATACTACTTGTAGGCACTGTATATATATATGTATATATATATATATGTAAACAATGTCGATGAGCAAACAGACATTGGCCAATGTGTGTACCAAGAACTTCAGAAATAAAAAGATAAGATTTTTTAATTTTTTTAAAAAAACGTAAGTTTTTAAACTTTTTTCTCAGGTATATATAGCTTGTTAGCACATGTACATCATTGGGAGTAGCTGTGTGCTGCAGAGTACTTTTTTCTAGTTAATATCCAGCGTCACTGCTGGCACCAGTTCACATTGTCTGAGTGTGCTGTGCAGTTTTTTTCTGTTTTGTATTTTATGGAGTTGCTGGCTCCTTACTGCAATCTGCACCCTCATTGACCACAGGTGATCTAGGGTCGAGGTGGTGTCTGCCCACTGAGAAGTGGGGGAGCGGACAAGGAGGATAGGGATATCAGCGTAGGACTCATCGGACCTGAAGTCACTTTGTTGCAGTCGATGAGCAAACAGACATTGGCCAATGTTAGCTTGTTAGCACGTATATATATATATATATATATATATATACCGTATATACTCGTGTATAAGCCGACCCGTGTATAAGCCGACCCCCCTACTTTTGCCCCCAAAACCTGGGAAAACCTATTGACTCTTGTATAAGCCGAGGGTGGACCCCAGCACAGGTATACAGCCCCCAGCAGTGTGGTATACAGGCCCCCCCAGTGGTAGTATACAGCAGCCTCCCCAGTGGTATATACAGACCCCAGCATTATTACAGCAGCCGCCCCACAGGTATACACAGCAGCCCCAGGGTTATACACAGCAGCCCCAGGCGTATACACAGCAGCCCCAGGGGTATACAGCAGCCCCAGGGTAGTATACAGTAGCCCTTAGGTAGTACACAGCAGCCCCAGAGGTATATACAGCCCCAGTGGTATACAGCAGCCTCCCCAGTGGTATATACAGACCCCAGCATTATTACAGCAGCCGCCCCAGGGGTATACACAGCAGCCCCAGGGGTATACACAGCAGCCCCAGGGTATACACAGCAGCCCCAGGGGTATACAGCAGCCCCAGGGGTATACAGCAGCCCCAGGGGTAGTATACAGCAGCCCTTAGGTAGTACACAGCAGCCCCAGAGGTATATACAGCCCCAGAGGTATATACAGCCCCAGAGGTATATGCAGCCCCAGAGGTATTACACTGGCCCCCCTCACTCTTTGGCGCCCCCACCTCACAGGATGGCCCCCCCCCGCATGCAGCGCTGCGCATATACATTACCAGGCTATCAGCTGTCACCCTCCGGTGGCGATTCGCGGCTCCCGGCTCCGGCTTCCATCTTCATCTCTGTCTTCCTGCTTTGTGGCCGGGGCTCATCGCGATGACATCATCGCGACACCGGCCGGTCATGTGACATGCAGGAAGACAGAGATGAAGATGGAAGCCGGAGCCGGGAGCCGCGAATCGCCACCGGAGGGTGACAGCTGATAGCCTGGTAATGTATATGCGCAGCGCTGCATGCAGGGGGGGCCATCCTGTGAGGTGGGGCGCCAAACAGTGAGGGGGTCCCGTATGACTCGCGTATAAGCCGAGGGGGGGACTTTACAGCCCAATTTTTGGGCTGAAAAACTCGGCTTATGCGCGAGTATATACGGTATATATATATATATATATATATATAAATACATGCCGGAGTAGAGTGTGTCCCACTTAACAGTAGTTCACTATGAATAATTAGCCTTTTATTTGTTAAAGGGTATTCTGATATTAATATACATTTTTTATGGGGCTAAGCTCTTATTGGCAAGTGGTTGTTAACTACCAGCATGTCATACCATGCAACAATCTCAGAGCCAGCTTCCCACTCCCCACTAGGGAAAAGACACTCTAGTGAAGACATCCAATGTGAGAACATCGGATGCGTTAAGCTAATCACCCTCAGCTCAGGCTTTGGTGAGAGTGTGAGCCAAGTGCCATTACACTGTGCGCCTATCCTGCAATCGGATCACAGCTGTAGAGGAGCGGAAGGGATTAATCCCTCCATCTCCTCCATTGCCGGCCTTGGCGTATGTCGTGCTGCAGTCGCATCTGTGTCAGTGCAGTTTAATGTTTTACTTGCACCCATAGACTTATATGGGAGTGAGTGATCCAAGACTTGCAGACAATCGCAGTATGCGAATATAGTGCCAAGTATAGCATGCCAGTATAGGGCCAATAAATATCTCACAGGTCTGAGCTGCCGGATAGTCTAATGTTTGTCTGAGCGCAAAGCGAGATTATGCCATATTGCACTCATGTGAGTTTGACAACAGTGTTGTTTTACTCTTAGGTTGAGCCATCTGTCAATTAACACAATGTCGGCAGTAATGCCCTATTGACAGAACTGGGTAAAAAAGAAGGAATAGCTCTGTTGACATGACATCACAGGAAATAAGAGAATTGCTCCATGACTGTTCAGAACACAGAGAGATTGTCACGGGGTATAAAAGGAAGGTATTTAGAACCTGCCAGTCATGCTTAACTCCATAGGGAAAAAGAAGTCCTGGATAGCCCCTCCAAATTAATGTATATTGTGAACTACTGAGATTGATGTCTGAAGACCAGTGATGAGTGAATATACTGGTTACTGTTCGTTACTCGTATGAATAGTACAGTATTCGCGATACTCGTTACTTGATGAATAACGCTGGTGAGTGATGTGTTGATTATGAGCAATCTGACACAAATTGCTAGCTCCCTTCAGTACACAAAGGGAGTTGGCACCCCAGTGAGAGCAATTTGAATGGAAGGGTCTCACTGGGGATACAGCAAGGTGTTTTATGCAGTGAAAACTCAAAAAAGCCTATTCTCCCGCTCTATCCTGGAAATGCTCATTTTATGGCTAGCTTTGTGTGGGCAGAGCCTATCAATAATTGAGTTACACTGAACTCGCTATTCAGATGAATATGCGAGTATTAACAACTACTTGCTACGAATCTCCCAAAGCCGAGTATTTCACTACTCACTTATCCCTACTGGTGCCTCTTCTGGGGAACAACACCCATAATCACCCACCCAAACAATTGGGCACTAAAGAATGGCTTTAACAATAACTGTATACTTCAAGTGTCTTTCAGCTTTTGAATCATTTGGAAAATCTTCAGACAAATTTTATTGATTATTGTAGTGATGAGTTGTGGATAATTTACTGTAGTGCGTCTTTCTCAAGCAGTAAAAAAAATAACTGATGTTAACATATTACAATAAGATGATTGACTTCATTGATTATGCTGTATGCACAGAGACTCACCACATCTTGTCTGTTTCTGCCTGCACTTCTCCTCTGCCAAGCGAGTGCAGGCCGCAGGACTGAGCGGAGCTGGACAGGTCTGTTTGTAAAAGGAACACAGGGGGCTGATTTCCGACTTTGGAGTGTTTTGTTGAGTATTTGTTGTCATTGCTTTCAGCTCAAAGCATGAAGGTTCTCGACTTGAGGGCAAGTCTGCAACTGAAAGAGGATTTACTAATAAAGGTTATCAAGCTCTATTTATCAGTATACAGTAGATATTGTAGAAATGTAACCAACATTTATATTTTAGTCCTCTTACCATTTCATGTTTGATGCCAGTTTGTAAAAGTATGTAGTACATCAAATACTTAACATTACACATGGATTGTAAAAAAAAACACAACAAACAAAATGGATGAACTCTTCACCTAGCATGCTGATGAGAAACTGGTAGTTTTTTGAGCGGAACAAGAAAATGTTGATGTTTGAAATGGCCTAAGGTGCATTCACACCGGAGTATATAGAATCGCCCAGATTCTCAGCCAGAAAAGTATGAGAGTGTCATGCGTTTCTTTTCCTCACCGAGCATCCGTATGTCATGCAAGTGTGTATTTGTTTCTCACCTTTTATCCATAATGGCCACTTTACACGCGGCAACAGGAAGATAGAAAGCGGCAGGTGTCGGAGACAATTGTACCTTTTACCTTCAAAACACCTTGCAGATACCTGAATTATACACAGCCACTTCAAGGTGTTTTGAAGGTAAAAGGTACAATTGTCTCCGACACCTGCCGTTTTCTATCTTCCTGTTGCCGCGTGTAAAGTGGCCATAAGTCATGCGAGTGCTATGCGATTTTGCATTTTTTTTCTCACCTAGAAAATAAAACACCTGCACAGCATTTGCACGACATACAGATGACAGGTGAGACAAAAAATGCATGACACTGTCCTACTTTTCTGGCTAATAATCTAGGCGATTTTTTTTATACTCAGGTGTGAACTCACCCTATAGCCGGTGTTCCGGCAAAGTATAGCATCCGATGCGTGAGGCTCCGCTGTGAGTGTGAGCCAAGTGTCATGTGCCTGTGATCCAATCCTGTGATCGGAAAATTTATCTCCCCATCTCCTCTGTTGTCTGTCTCGGCAAGCTGTGTAAAATGTATTTTTTTTTATTCATCATTTCTATCTCTGTTGTGTAGATACCGTATTGGCCTAGAAAGTTTGGGTTATAATTTCCCCTTGAACTAAGGGGTGTTAGCAAAGATTCATCTCTGGGGCTGTGTACATGATGTTGATCCATCATAAGCAGGAGGCATCATGCCCAACCAAGAAAGAAAATGTTCCCAGAGGAGCTAATGTTGAGCTCCCTAATGGGGGCTGCATGGGCTTGTGGCCCCCAATTAAGTTGTCTTGCAGCATATTGAGGTATCTGTTTCTTACTAACATGTGTTTGTCATTATTAGGTGCCTTAATATTCATGAGGGTTAAGAGTCCCTGTTGTGAGGTAACAGAAGCAGGTGATCGCTGTGATTGGCTGTCCTGCGTGTCTGATAAGTTTGCACCTGATTGGTTTGAAAAGTGCGGGAGAGAGGAGTAGTTATGCCCCGCCCACAGGAATTGTCAGTCAGTGTCTCTGAGGAGACGAAGAAAAACGCACCCGCCCACCCAGCCCCTTTTTATTTTTGATCCCCAATTTCCCTGTCATCAGGCTTTTAATGAGGGGAAAGTTCTATTTTCAAGTCGGTCTTTATAATGGTTTTAATGGACTTTACAAATTGGAGTTTAATGAGTTGAAAAAACATTATTTATGGAAAAAGTTTTAATTAATATATATGGATTATTTATTAAAGATAACCCAATAAAAACCTCTTGGCCATTTCATGCCAACCAATGCCTGTTGTTATTATTACATCGTCTGTTTAGCTTATAATATTAGGAGTGGGGCCTACAATCCCATGATATATCGCCCTTTCACTAGATCAAAAATCAGTTAGTTTTTTCCTATTATATTTCTGCTCCAATGAATATTCCACTATACGTTTTTTGTAAGGTTTCCATACAGCTTCAGAGATTTTGACCTATTTATTTTGTGCTAGTTCTTATGGTCTTTACCACAGCAAAGCAGCCTACAGATACGCTCACACAGAATCCTGTGAGCCATGTCCCCTTAAGGTGGGGTCACAAGTGGCGATGTCGCCCACGACATCGCCGAAAGGTGACGTCACAGCGATGTCGCGGGCGATAGTGCAAGTGCGTCGCACTGTGTGACAGCGCGACGCAACTGCAAATTATCGCTGGTCGCAGGTTGACAGGTTTATGAACATGTTCATAAACCTGTCAACCTGTGACCAACGATTAGGCTGGATCGCGCCGTCTGACACTGTTGGCGGCGCGATCCAGCCTATATCGCAATGTTGCTGAGGATCGCTCGCTGGGCTCTGCCCAGCCCAGCGAGCGTCGCCTCCGCCCACATAGCCGCTGCGTCACCGGCAACGTCGTGCCGTGTGACAGCTGGCCTGCGATGTCGGAAGCGAGCGGGCACCTGCACATCGCTTCCGACATCGCAGTCCAGAATCGCCACGTGTGACCCCACCTTTAGTGACACCATAAAAACTAGCAAAAAATGCTATGCTGATACTGTATGATATATCTATGCCAAAATCCTTATCACATCTGAAACATGAATATGGCCATAAATGGACTCTAAAAACTGGGTGGATGCGGTTTGTGATGTTGGTTAACATGAGACCAAAGTCACATGCAATCATAAAATATCTAGGGACAAGTCTGAATACTGGCTTTGTTGCCAATTTTGGACAGAAGAACCTGAATACTTTCTTTCTAGTATTGAAGTTTTAAACCAACATAAACAATTCTAGTGTTATCATGTACTAAGGCATCTCAATATATTAGAATATCAATGTAATACTGCCCTGTTTCAAGACATTTCTGGGAGCCCAGAAACACGTTGACTAATAAATCAATATTATATTCACCCTGTGATGTCTCGTGGAATACAGCACTTTTTAACCCTTCATCCTCCCTACTTTAATTTTCTGCAATAATGACCTTTGGGTTTTCATTGGCTGTAAACTGTAAGCCATAATCATAAACATTTACACAAATAAACACTTGAAATAGATCACCCTGTTTGTAATGACTCTATATAATATATGTGTTTCACTTTATCTATGGAATTACTGAATTAAATTAGCTTTTTGATGATATTCTAATTTATTGAGATACACTAGTACTTAAAGTACATTTGCTACAAGGTGACTGAAGTTATAGAGGCATTTCTGGTTAAGCAGGTTGCAATTTATCTTTTACTGCAGCAATACATAATTTCAATGTATAAGGCCCCCTTCACATCAGTATTGTTTTTGCTGATGTTTGTGTGGCACCCCTGCAGGGATTGCCACAGGGCCCACCAGTGCAGGGAAGGATGTACACCTTGGCACACACAGCACCTTCCATCCCAGGCCTGAAGGGGGAGCTCTACTTGCTGTCTTAGGCAAGATCCCCTATAAAGATCCAGGTCTGAGGGAGGAGCCAGTTAGTCAGTTAGTCAGACAGAGGGAGTCAAAGAGTTACAATTGAGGAGTCAAGAAGGAGGAAGAGCTGGTTGCTGGGACCAAGTCAGGCCCAGAACCAGAAAAACCTGACACCGGATCTGTGTAGTACCCTAGAAAGGGATGAAGGCAAGTGGAAACTTAGATTTTTCTAGAAAGAGGGGAACAGAAATAATTGCCCTTTAGCCCACCCTGACACCGAAGTCCGAAGCTGCTGTTGATCCAGTCATAGCAGAGAAAACCTGGACAGACAGGAGGATTTAATCCCCCTGGAGCTCAGGAAATCAAGACCCAAAACCTGACCAAACATAGGATCAGGGACCCAAGGAAAGGAGTAGGGAGCCCCACAGAAAGGTCCTCATCATCAGTTGTGGAGAATCATTCTGAGAGAGAAAGAGAAAGCGGCAGGTTCAGCTTGAGGCAGAACTTTCCCAAATCACCACACATGCAAATAGAGGAGGCTTCATAACTTTCAAAAGGTGGATGTCCCAAACTGCTTACCCTCCTGGACTGTACCTGCTACCCGCCATCAGTAAAAAAGGTACTGAAACAGAGACTATTGTGTGTGTGCGCCTGATTCACCACCGCTGCCTGGAGAACTTACACAGAGCCAAGGACTACTACTCCCCTCATCCATCCCACTGCCCTGAGGTAAAGCTCTGCCTGTGGGGAGCTGTACTACCCAAAGCTGCATCAGCATCACCTCAGCGGCGGCTGCAGTGCTGGTAACTACATTACGAAGTACCACAGGTGGCATCTCGTATAATAATCCCCCATCCCACATAGTTTTCCCCTCAGCCATTGAGTGTCCAGGGCACAGGACCGGGACCTGACCAGCCATGATACCCACTGAAGTAGCAACCTGTCTCGGTATCCGAGTACCCCCTACCCTGTCGACCGACCCATTTGCGGCCGATCCGACAGGTGGCACCGCGTCTACCGGATCGGCCACCTAGCGGCCAACTTTCGTCCCGAATCCGGCAAGCCCACTGCATTGTCTATGGGGCTTGCGGTCCAGTGCGGCAAGTGCGGTTCTACCAGATGTGGCAGATCCGGCACTTGTGGCCGCAAAAAAACCCGCTGCTTGCAGCTTTTCTTTTTCATAGCCGCAAGTGCTCGATCCAGCCCATCCGGCATAACAGGACTTGCCGCACCTGACCGCAAGCCTCATAGACAATGCATGGGGCTTGCCGGATCGACCCCGCATGTGCCGCCATTAGGTGGCAGATGCGGTAAATTTGCCTGATCTACCACACATCAGCAAAAACGCTGATATGAAAGGGGCCTAATTGACCAGACCAGAGCATGTCACTTGCATCTATTTGTCACTAATAGGCATTATATTTACATTATGTATGGCTCAAACATAAAATGACAGAAAACAACACATTCTTCGGCCTCAGCCACAAAGCAACATGTCTCTACAACAACTGTCAATTCATTTTAGTCAGCGGAGACTTATAATAGGTTGTCTGCTTCAAAATTAGGCCTCATTTAGATGTCAGTTTTTTATGTACATATTCTTTCTGGATTTTTCAGAGATAGCACATGTAGTCATATGGCTGGGGTTAAATGGCGACACTTGTAGAACAGCCAAAGATCTTTATGAGTTGCTGCAACACTGCAGCCCAATACAAGTGAATGGGGTCACATTGCAACACCAAGGGTATTGCAACCAAAGCAAGCAAGTCAGAAAAAGTCCAACCATGTCTTATTTTTGTAGACTTGCTTGTTGCGGTCAAAATGTAGCCCTAGCCTTATAGTCTATTTACATGTCTGTGCTTTTTCTCTGCCCATATGCAAAAGAAATCAGATAATCATGTATCAAAATAGCCCATACAAGACTATGGGAGAGTCACAGATGGCAGAAAGATGATCCCTTTGCTGTCTATGATTAACACTGTAATGGCTAGGAGTTTTGCAAATTTTTTTTTTGAATACATGAAAATCACTGATAAAACCCTAATAGTAAAAACGGACACACTGACCAAATACTGCTGAACACTGGATCCAAATCAGTGATGATGAGAATTAGTCCACATTTCTTCACATACTTGAAAATAAACAGATATCTGAATGAAGCCTTAGTGAGGTCGCTGAACCTTTTAGTTGAGAACTAGATGTTTTGGACAACTTTCAAATACTTAGAATTATTCTATAATTTAGTATGCTTTCATGTATTAATTAAAATTATTTATATAGCACCATTGATTCCATGGTGCTGTACATGAGAAAGTGTTACATACAAACAAGTTAAAAATACAATGAACAAACTAACAGTGACAGACTGATACAGAGGGGAGAGAGTACCCCGCCCTTAGGGGCTTACATTCTACAGGGCAGTGGGGATGGAGACAGGTTGGCTCTGCTCGGCTGGTGGTGGAGCGCCAGGTCCAGTGTTGTGAGGTGGCACCATGGTCATTGCAGGCTGTAGGCTGTTCTGAAGAGATGGGTTTTAAGGTTCCGCTTGAAGGTTCCAAGTGTAGGAGATAGTCGGACGTTTTGGGGTGCAGAATTCCAGAGGATGGGGGATGCTCGGGCAAAGTTTTGCAGGCGGTTAGATGAGGAACATACAAGCGTGGAGAATAGAAGGAGGTCTTGGGAGGATCGAAGATTACGAGTTGGATGATATTGGGAAATTAGTTCAGAGATATATAGGGAAGACAGATTGTAGATGGCTTTGTGAGTCAATGTTAGTAGTTTGAATTGCATACGCTGCGGAATTGGGAGCCAGTGGAAGGATTTGCAGAGGGGAGTAGTGGGGGAGCAGCGAGAAGAGAGGTGGATTAGTCAGGCAGCAGAGTTAAGGACAGATTGAAGGGGTGCAAGAGTGTTAGCAGGGAGGCCACAGAGGAGGAGGTTGCAGTAGTCAAGACGGGAGTTGATGAGGGCATGCACTAGTAGTTTAGTAGAGTGAGGCTTGAGGAAGGGACGGATTTTGGAAATATTTTTGAGTTGCAGGAATAATGAAGTGGCGAGAGCTTGGATGTGTGGCTTGAAGGATAAGGCAGAGTCAATGGTTACTCCGAGGCAGTGGACTTCAGGTACATGGCAGAGTGTGATGTAATTTATTGTGATAGACATATTAGGTAAGAGAGGTGCTCGAGATGGGGAAAAGATGATGATTTCGGTTTTGTCTACGTTTAGTTTAAGGAAGCGAGAGGAGAAGAAGGAGGATATGGCTGATAGACACTCTGGGATTCTGGACAGCAGAGAGGTGACGTCTGGGCCAAAGAGGTAGATGTGAGTGATGTCAGTGTACAGGTGGTACTGGAATCTATGGGACTTTATGAGTTGTCCAAAGCCAAGGGTATAGATGGAAAAAAGTAGGGGTCCCAGGACATAGCCTTGAGTGACCCCAACAGAGAGGGGATGGGGTGAGGAGGTAGTGTGGGAGTGGGAGAGACTAAATGTGCTGTTGGGAAGGTAGGAGGAGATCCAGGAGAGGGCAAGGTCCGTGATACCAATGGAAGAGAGGATATGTAGTAGGAGGCAGTGGTCGACTGTGTCAAATGTAGAGGACAGGCCAAGAAGGAGGAGGATGGAGAAGTGTTCATTAGCTTTGGTGGTAAGTAGGTCATTAGTAATTTTGGTTAAGGCGGTTTCGTTGAAGTGGTCGAGGCGGAAGCCAGATTGAAGGTCGTCAATGAGAGAGTTAGATGAGAGGCAGGAGGAAAGTACAGTGTGTACATGTTTTTCAAGACGTTTGGAGATGAACGGGAGCAGCAATATGGGGCGGTAGATGGATGTGGAGGTTGGGTCGAGGGATGGCTTTTTAACATAAGTGTAATTGTTGCATGTTTGAAAGGAGAATACCCACTCCTCCACTATGTTTGTTGCCAGTTGCAAGGTGTATGGGTGAAATGAAGTCCGCCATAGCACAACACAGCTGGGGAGGCCATGTCAGAGAGTGTCAGTCATGTTTCTGTGAGGCCCAGGAAGGAGAGTTTGCGAGAGGTAAAAATGTTGTGGGTGAAGTGGAGTTTATTACAGATGGATTGGGCATTCCAGAGCGCTCCAGGGAGAGAGGGCGGTGGAGAGGGGGTCAGGGGAATGGGTTTTATATTTAGAAGATTGCGGCTGTTTCTTGCATGTGTGGGATGATAGAAGGGAGGAATAGTGGGGAATGTTGGCTGTGGAGCTCCTGGGTAGGTTGGGAGATATGTCACTGGCTGATAGGAAAAGCAAAGAGAGAGCACGCAGGTGGGAGAATGAAAGTGGCTGGCTTGTTTTGTGTTTCTGCAGAAGAGGTGTGAGATTGAGGAGCAGGTCAGCAGAGAAGCTCAGGTGGGGAGGTAAGAGCAATGGTGACATAAATATTTGTGATGCTAGTGATCTTACTTTTCATCTGGTTCCTGATCCAGTCAATGAAGGCTGTTACTCTGGTGTAGACCCCTGGTTTTCCTCTCTCTCCACAGCCATCACCCCATGAAGTAATGCCATATATTATATATTGCTTCGTGGAAGGTTCTTGACAGGTCAAAGGTCCTCCAGAGTCTCCCTATGATTAGGAAGGTCGGAGGGAGATTTGTAAGGTCATTCTGTGCATTAATTTGGTGCATATTGCAGTATTTTTCATTTCCATTTCAGATTTGAGGAATAAAGTTACCTGGCAAGAGTCTATGCCACCATTCAGATAGCCAGCACAGAACATGGTGTTGGTCAACATGTCCTTCCCCAAAGAGCTTCTACATAATTCTTGGCTCATAACTGGCACACGAGCTTCCATAACAACATCTGATGGTGGGCCGTCTGTTGTAAGAATATAACAGAAGTGCTGTAAGTTTGCAATATGAAATATGATGTGATCATACATTAGTGAGGAAAAAGTGCTGTATTCACTATATAGACAAACTGCCAATGGTAGCACAGCTGAGGGAATAGGACAGAAATAGAAGAATATTATCCATTTTCATTTTAGAATATAATTGCTGGGCTCTTTGTGGCTTTATTTACTACCTGAGTTGCATGTTTGCATTGAATATATTAGATGAGAATAACTCTGCTGAACAAGCCAAGACATGCAAGCTGCCTACTTCATAACGATTCTGTAAGTAGTCAAACTTTAAGCCGTTAATCTCATCTTTTTCTTCCAGGAGCATATCAATCCCCCGACCTCTGATATCTAATTATGGTGGGAACAGGCGCTCCTGATTGATTGACAATTGTTCTTCTGGCCAGAACTGTTTAACAAAATCTTGAATTAATTGGTCCATAATTAATAAGAAAACAGAGAAAAGGACCTAAGCACAGTTAAAAGTACTCTTTATTGATTAAAATACTGAAAGACTAATTAGTCATGCAATAAAAATCCAGCAAAGTCGTGTGAAAAAAATATGAAAAAAAAAAATAAACACAAATGATAAAGGAAATAATCACTCCTGAAATTAACCTATCTTATATCCTGGAATCGTAGAACTACCTAATCAGTGGAGGTTGGCACCTTCTTGATACGCCTGTGGTGCCCACGCTCACCGTCAACTGTGCAAGTGGTGTCACTGGTCTCTGTACATCGGGTATTCTGACACATGCTGTTATTGTGCAGATCATGCAGGGACTAGCCCATCTAAAGAATTAGAGGTGACCGATGAGAAAACATTGTTTCAGGGACAGTCACTCAGCTTCTTCCCCCTGATGACACCTTGAGTATCCCAGCAAGCATTGGGATTCTCAAATGAAGCGTTATCGAGAAGGAAGTAAATAAAAAAACAGTAGACTAGCAGTTAGTTAGGGATTTTTTAATTCAAGTATATTAGAAACTAGGTTAGATTACAACACTAAATACATAGAGATTTACGATGAAAATTACAATTGCCTTCAGACCAATCCTTTAACATTATGCTCCTGGCAAGCCTGAGTGCAGCACTCTTTATGAAACATCTTATAAACCCTCGCCATATTCACTAGCTTGCTATTTTCCCACTGTCATCATCTGGAAAACAGAAAAAACTGGAGGCAAATGCATATTGGGGTTTTGGGTGGAGGCCGATGTTTAATAAAGTGCAACCGCTGTTTAAATTTTTATTGATTAATAATGTAGAGCAAGTGATTAAAATGAACTTTCAAATATACTTTATAAGTGAAATCTGGAAGAAAACCCTTCCAGAAGATGTCCCCACTAAGCTGTTTTTACACTTGACATATGCTGGTTGTCAGGGAAATCTATATTCATTAAAAGTGCGGTTCCAGCAAGCAGAGTCTCAGCTAGGCGTGAAAGGTTAATCCAGTGTAAATTTTATTTTCCGATTTATCTTATAAATTAAAGCTTAGGTTTGATCCTTGTAATCTCTACAGAATCCACAGCCTTACAGAGAATGTGTGACCCTTTTGATTGTCAGACAGTAGTATATTTCGGGGGCTCATCACTTTGTGTGTTTGAGTGGTTGTGTCGAGGTGTGATTTATGTTCACTTTTCAGCCCATAACAGCAGTTGAGTGCTGAACTGAGTGAGAGGAGATAAATTAACCCTTGCAGGTGCACTCTTTGACTAACCTTCATAAAGAGAGCCCCAACCAGCAATGTAGCAGCTCGTTCCAGGAGCGGGGTCCATAGATATTTTTGGGAGACATACTGGAATTGCTCTCGAAGATGCTACTACCTTGCCTGTTAGTTCCACCAGTGCAAGGTCATTGTTAAATGTTTTCGGATTAAACTATTGGAAAAAAATAAAAGACATCAGGATGTTTTTCATAACAACAATTTTATTTTTCACTGACAGTTATTTTTTGCTCAGAATGCATTAGTTAATATTGTACGGAAACTTTTTATTTTTGTAACCAATTCTTTCCCTACTAAGTTGTGTACATATAAACATCTAGATACTTAAAAATACAATTTGCTAATAATTTGCTTCTGACACTAAGGCCAAGTGCACATACTGAATATTGGGTGAGTATTTAACCTCAATAGTATAAACCAAAACTCACGAGTGGATATAAAATACAAAAGTGATGCATGTGTTTCTATTATACTTTTAATCTGTTCCACTCCCAGTTTTGGATTACAAATACTGATGTAAAAAACATAACGTGTCTGGGTCACCTCTCTAAATACAATTGGTATAGGGTATACAAGAGTGTACATCTCCCTCTGTCATTGGATTCCAGTACCTTGGGATGCGTTATAATTCTATTCACTTGATAAACTCTTCTTTCTTTTTCTTCTTTGTTCAGGTTATATTGCCCAATCACAACCGTCCAATGCAGCTCATCAACATTTCTGCCAAAAAAATACAGATCTGATGATCTGGGTACCAGAAAAGCAGACATTTAACTCACCAATTGTTTGCAACAATATATATAGCTCTTCAGTACTTTCATGAGTTGGCTATTATCCTTGTCCTCCTCACCGGTCCCCCATATCCAGCTACTAGCTCATCCTCGCAGAAATCTTGCACATCTAGACATTCACAGACTCTCAGACTTTCTTCTACCTCTGTCCCCTATATCTTCACTGCATGACACAGACAGTGCCCCGCTTTCTACAACGCCACTCTCACATCAGCCATAGACTCAGTTGCCCCTCTCGTTCATCGCAAGGTGCGACGAATCAATAGGCAACCCTGGCACAACAATCTCACCAAAAAACTTTAACAAGTGTCCAGGGCTGCGGAGCAGCATTGGAAGAAAATATGCCTGCCAGATGACTTCACAACTTTCAAACAAGCTACACTTGCCTTCAAATCTGCCCTTACCTCTGCTAAAAAAGACCTATTTCACAAACATTATATCTTCCTTATCCTACAACCCCAAACAACTGTTCAGCACTTAACTCTCTCCTCCGCCAACCGCTTCCCCACTCCGACCTCCCTCATCTCTGCTGAGGACTTTGCCACATACTTTAAAAATAAGATTGACCAAACAAGGCAAACCTTTATTGTTCTGTGGCACCACAAGGGTTAATGTGCCACAGTAGCATCACACAGGTTCACTCCCCACACAACACTGGACACTACACTAGCACCTCTGGGCCAGGAGGGGGAGCTTAAGCAGCTCCCTTATATACTCTGGGTCAAGAGGAAATAGTTCAGTACGTAGCAGTACTGTGAAGAGTTCAGTTCCTGGGAGAACAGAGAGAGACTGTAGTGTAAAGAGGCTGCCTCAGGCTTCTCTACAGTCTGCTCCTCGATTCCAAGCCTAGCCAGGGTCTGAGAGAAGGAGCACAAGAAACAGAGGAACACATCTGGGAGACTGAGTGACTTCACAACTCGCCCCAGAGGAGCGCACAGACCTGATACCGGATCCGAAACTGTGACTGACACACACAGCACAGTAAACACCGGGATAGTGGATATTGTAGATCTACACTGTACCTCAGCAAAGCAACACAGCGGGGTCAGAAGCACACAGAAGACTCAAGTTGCCTTACAAAGGGGGTACCTGTGAGGAGAGACAGTGCCAGCAGCTCAGCTAAAAGCAGCAGGGCCACACACAGCGTAGCATTGGGAAGCCAAGGACCCGGACAGGGTGGGAGCAACCCGGACCGATTACAGACTCCGCGGACAGTACTTGCTGAACAACAACTACAGTAAGGCTGCGTTCACACACATCGCGTATTTTGCGCGTTTTTTTACGCGCGTATTTGCTCCAAAAACGCATGTGCGTCTGCGTTTTACAGCAAAGTGAATGGCCATTCACTTTGTGCCTTGCAGACATCACGTAATTAAACGCAGCGTTTTTGGAGCAAAAAACGCGCGCGTAAAAAGAATGAACATGTCAATTCTTTGCGTTTTTTTACGCGCGCGTTTCCATAGGCCCCATTATAAAAACGCGCGTCTAAATGCGCGATTGAAGTAGAAGCGAGTTGTTCTCTCTCGCGTATTCTTATCGCGTTTTTAAACGCGCGTTTTTCCCTTGAAAAGACGCGCGTAAAAAAACGCGATAAAATACGCGAATGTGTGAACGCAGCCTAAAGCTTTGGAGAACTACAAAACTGTGAGTCTGTGTGTTAATTGCACCCTTTGCCCTATATTCAACAGCAGAGATCTCCATCTGCAGAGCCAAACACTGCGTTCACACTGCTTTCACCGCAAGCTGAGGGACAAGGCTGCAGCAGCAGGAAAGCAAGTGAATTGCACCTACTACAATACCTCATCCAGCACCAAGACAACCAGTGCTGGAACTGCAAAGTAAGTGCCTGTGTTGACTACAACCCCCATTATGATCCTTGCAAACCCTGCTCTCCCTCACAACTCCCTCACAAACTGTTCCTATCATCTCCACTATCATCCCTATCCTGCAGCATCTATAGCATCCATCATAAACTTTAACTATCACTGCCCTGAGGAACCCAGCTCTACCCGCGGAGAGCTGTTACATCTTCAGCTGCCATCATCCCTGGAGGTTCTGCAGCAGCAGTGGTCACCCTGACCTCAACCCGTAGGTGGCGTCACGACAAACTCCCCTGTAAATATCCCCCCCATTTACTTGCGGAACCCCGGACACGGTCCGGACCAGGACCTTCGTGATATCCCCAAAAGTACCCCGGTCCGGTACCAAGTACCCCTTCCCAGTGGGCTCCACAACTTGGCGGTCACGAACAGGATCTACTGTGCCTGGTAAAACGGGCATTGTGTGCCATGGTTTATGTGAAAATTGTTTTTAAGCTGCGCCATACGAACTGTAAGCTTGAAAATCCGCCATTGTAAAGCGCGAAGCGCGGAAAGAGATGGGGCGGTACCCTGCTGAGGCGCGAATCCAGCCTCCTCCCTGGTGCTGACGACATCTGGCGGGGAAGAGAATCCCTGGTGCACCGCGGAACCTTTGTGAGGCATCCGGATGGAGGTGGAAGACAGGAGGGTCAACCTTAACTAAGGGGGCGCAGGATGTCGCAGCCAGCAGTGCCAAGCAGCAGCGGAGCAGCCGGTGGAGCTGCAGCGCCAGATAACAGAGAACTTACTTGTCTCCTATCCTAATCACACCTCACCACCTGTGCCCTTGACCCCATCCCTTCTCACCTCCTCCCCAAGCTCATTAACGCACTCTTCCAAGCTCTAACCCACCTCTTCAATCTATCCCATTGGCTTTCAAACATGCCACCATGACACCCATCATCAAAAAGCCAAACCTTGACCCGACTGCTAGGATGAGCTATCGCCCCATATCGCTGCTCCTGTTTGCTTCCAAACTCCTTGAGCAACACGTCCATGCTCAACTTTCCTCCCACCTCTCATCTAACTCTCACCTTGACAATCTACAATCCAGTTTCCGGCCCCACTATTCCACCGAAACTGCCCTAACCACAATTACCAACGACTTACAGCCAAAGCTAACAGACAATTCTCCATCCTCCTCTTTCTAGACCTGTCCTCTGCCTTTAGTCTTCAATGTATGTTTTATTATTATTATCAGAAAACAAAGTACAGTAGTAATAACAAGCATTTGCATAAGTGGGTAACATTAAAACAGGACAAATCGAACTTGATTAAGGGGGGATGGATATTTAAGGATGTATAGGAGACTTGAACACTGGGAGTGGGGGGGAGGGGGGGATGGGGAGGGGGGGGGAAAGGGGAGGATTAGGGAGTAGGGGGGGGGGATTTTGGGAAGAAGGAATAAATGATTAAAGCTGGAGATCTGTAGTATTAAGGGACACTTCGGTCAACGATGAATGTTCTGTGGAGGAAGGATGAGAACATTCGGCTTATGTGGCCGTGATCTGAGTTCAGAAGAGTACGCCGTCCAAATCTGCTATGGATCATGATTCAGCTCTTCATTGAAGTCTATCCTCCTCGGATGACTTGGTTATATGCTGTCAACTAAACCTGTTATTTCCATTCAAGTGCGTTTGGACGCATAAGGGGTGGGGGGGGAGAGAGGTGATGGGAGGGGGATGGGATTTGGAGAGGGGGAGGGGGGGGGGAAACAGGAGAAAATAAAGGAGGGAGGAAGATAGCTAGGTACAGATAGGGAAAGGAAGAGTAGTGAAGTAAAGTGAGTAAGAAAGTGGATGAGAGAGAAGAGAGGGGGGGGAGACCTCAAGGACACCTTACACTTAGGAAGGAGGTTGAATTGCCGATGGATGAGATGCCACAAGGACCATGCATCCGAGACATATCTCCTCCTCGGAGCGTCCATAGCCAAATAATATTCATGTGTGAAGATTGTGTTTATCTTATGGACAAGGTCCTCGGTGGAAGGAGGAGACGCTTTTTTCCAAGCTGTCGCTATGCATAATCGCGCTGCGATTAAGATGTAGGTAATTGCATGGCGGGTGATCGGTGGGTAGGTTTCGGCTCCTATGTTTAGGACTGCTAGTTGAGGAGATAACGGGATGTGAATGTCCGTTACAGTCCTCATCAGGCTTTCGACCAATGCCCAAAATTGGGTCACTTTGGGGCAGTACCACCACATATGTGCCAAGTCTCCTTTCTGGCCACATAGCTTCCAGCACAGCTGGGAGACTCCTCGGGCGAATCTGGCTAGCCTGGCCGGAGGGGTGTACCAGCGGAGGTGGATCTTTTTGAGGGACTCTAGGTGATTTATGCATCTCGATACCTGGGTTACACATCTAATTGCGATTCCAAGATAAGAAAACACGGCACTCACCATAGGAAGAATCTTCAAAGACTTTTTATTCCATGCGACTCGGCAAGGCTAAAACGCAGGGAGGGGAGGGGGTGCTGAGACTTGGTGACGGTTCCCCGTTTCGCAGCGCGACTCGCTGCTTCTACGGACCAAACTAGACTAGTTTGGTCCGTAGAAGCAGCGAGTCGCGCTGCGAAACGGGGAACCGTCACCAAGTCTCAGCACCCCCTCCCCTCCCTGCGTTTTATCCTTGCCGAGTCGCATGGAATAAAAAGTCTTTGAAGATTCTTCCTATGGTGAGTGCCGTGTTTTCTTATCTTGGAATCGCTATTACTGACTGTCGGATCTTCAACACACGTGCACCTCCGACACAGGAATCGCACACTCTGAGGGTTATATCTGCGATTATACAGACGACAGTGCCCGACTCCTATCTTTATTTTGTCTTACACATCTAATTGCTCCCTCCCAATCATCAGGGTCTGCTTGAAAGTTCAGGTCTGACTCCCATGATTCCACATAGGCTAGTTTAGAGGGGGAGTTTTGTGTTAATAGTTCCCCGTATAAGGATGATAAACCTCCGGGGACTCTGGACTCTGAGAACAGGAGTCGCTGAAGTGGAGAGGGAATAGGTCGCTTCAGGTCATGGGAGCAGTCTTTTGAGGAGAGGAAGTGGCGTACTTGTGAATACTGTAAGAAGGTACGTCTTAAGCTCTGACTTCCCTCGCTAAAAGTGTCAAATGTGAGAAGTCTTCCATTCTTTAGGAGTTCCCCTAATGTTCGGATACCCGATGCCAGCCATGGGCCAATGTGAAGAGAGGGGATATGCACCTGGAAAGCTTCCAGCGGAATACGCTCCGGAGGGAATTTTGAACAGTGAGCAGGGATTTTCCTCCACACTGCTTGGAGAGCTCGGACCGTGGCCAATGGGTGGGTGACCTTAACCGGTCCCAAAGCAGCCCCAGCTAAGAGCCTTCCAGGTGCGATCCCCGGGGCGATTTCCGTCTCCAATTGAGTCCAGCCCAACGACCCCTGCTGTCTCCACAGTTCCCCTGTAGCCTCTAGGAGAATAGCTCTGTGGTATGAAGCCACGTCTGGGACCCCCATGCCTCCCTCCTTCATCTTCAGATACATTATGTTTCTCCTGACTCTGGGTCTGCCGCCCGCCCATACAAATGTGTTGATACGTCGTTGTAGTAAGTTCAGGAGTTTGCCTGGGTACCCCAGAGGGACACACCGAAATAAATAAAGTAATTTTGGGAGCCACAACATTCTGAAAGCCTGTATGCGCGCTACCCAAGAGAGCAGCGGGAGAGGGCTGGTATCCATCGCCACTCTCAAGGTTGCCATCAACTTGGATAAGTTTACACTCGCCATATTTCTCGAGGCGCATAGGGTTACCCCAAGGTACGGGATACCCCCCGGTACCCAGGCAAAGGTAAATTTGGATGAGAGGGACGCCAATACCATCTCTGAAATGTTGATGGGTAGGACCATAGTTTTTCCTATGTTCAATTTATAGTATGATATTTTTGAGAAGCTATCCAATTCCTTTAGTATGGCTGGGATGGAGTTGTCAGGGTCAGTGCATGTGATGATTACGTCGTCTGCGTAAAGTCCTATGGCGTGGGCCTTTTTTCCCACAACTATGCCCGCAATATTCGGGTTGGCTCTTATCGAGGCGGCCAGGGGCTCCATGACTAGGGCGAAGATCAGGGGCGACAAAGGGCACCCCTGTCTTGTCCCGTTTGTAATATTAAAGTGGCGGGATAAATATCCCGAGGTGGAGACCCGGGCTCCAGGAAAGGAGTAAAGTCCCAATATGGCCGATAAAATTGGACCAGAGAATCCGAATCTCCCAAGCACCTCTCGCAGGTATCCCCAGTGCACCCTGTCAAACGCCTTTTCAGCGTCAAGGGACAGGAATGCACTGGGGACCCCCGGCCTTCCACAATCTCCACCAGGTCCAGCATCCGCCGGGTCCCATCTCTGGCCTGTCTTCCCCCACAAAGCCCACCTGATCTGGGTCCACCAAAAGTGGGATCACCTTCGCCAGTCTAGAGGCCAGCACTCTGGCATATATCTTCACATCCGTATTAAGTAACGAGATGGGACGATAGCTGCCAGGGTTGTCAGGGGGCTTGCCAGGCTTCAAGATGGTGGAGATCGTGGCCTCCAGGTCATCTGCTCTGAGCCTTCCCTCTTTTTGCCAGTGGTGAAACAGACGCAGGAGATAGGGGGCCAATCGGGGGGAGAAGGCCTTGTAGTACTCATTAGCGAATCCGTCCGGTCCCGGAGCAGAATTGCATTTGAGTGTGTTAATGACAACTGAGACCTCTGAGAGAGTGAATGGCTGATTCAAGGTGGAGAGCATGTCAGGGGGGATCACCGGGAGCTCCAGTCCCGCCAGATAAGCTCGAATATCCTCCAGTGAGGGTTGCGGTGTCAGAGGGTCCCCCGCTAAGTTATAAAGTTTAGAGTAAAAATCCGCCATAACCTCCACTATGTCCGTTGGATCTCTAACTATCTTACCGTTGGTGGAGGTCATGGAGGTCACCATTGTGTTAGCCACTCTTTTCTTCAATCTCTTGGCTAGGAGCCTACCCGCTCTATCCCCTGCCGCGTAATACTGTGTATTAAGTTTCCGTAGTCCTAGTTCGTGGTTGTAGAGTAATTGGGCTCTGAGTTTAGTTCTTAAGTCGAAAATCTGACTGGTTAGTTGGGGGGATGGATTTGTTTTATTTGTTTTTTCCAGGGTTTCTATTTGCGCGGACCAATCTCTCCAGGAGGCCTCCCTCTCCTTTTTTGGTTGAGAGGCCCTCTGGATGAGCAGCCCGCGCATGACCGCCTTGTGAGCAGCCCACAGTGTGTCGTCCGAGATCTCCCCATTGTCGTTACGGAGGAAATACTCGTCCAAACTCCCTTCCAGGGACTCCAAAATCTGATGGTTTGAGAGCAGACCGACATTCATTCTCCAGCGACGCGGCAGGGCTCCCTTTCGTCCCTGTCTGATCCCCAGTGAAACTGGGGCATGGTCCGACCATGAGATCAGACCATCACACATACTCCTGCTTTTTTCACATTGTGGTTAGCGAAGAGAGTGTGAGGGTAGGAAGCATTTTTCACACGGAAATTGTCTTCGGGTAAAAGGTGTGTTTCCTGAACACACATCACATCAGCATGAAGTCTCCTGGCCTCCTTACATAGGGAGGAGCGTTTTACCGGAGAGTTCAATCCTTTAACGTTTAAAGAGACCAGGTTCAATGAGGGACCAGTCCCCGGTAACACCGAACCATTCCCCCTCATACTCACTCACTTCTGATGATGGCGGCGTGAGGTCTCCAAGAAGAGGTAGAAGAGAGAAGAAACAGAGATGAGCTGCAGAGGAGAGAGAAGTCAGAGAAGGGTGAGGTGTAACAGTTAAGAGTGGTGAGGAGAGGATGCAGGTGTCCAGCAGAGAAGGACTTGGGAGGGTTAGGGGGGATATTTGACAACAGGGTGAGGGGGGGGGGGGGGAGGGAGAAACACTTAAATAAACCTGAGTGTAGTCAGGCTAATAGAGCCCGATTGGGGGGTTTAGGCAGGGAACCACACACGATTGTTCCCAAATCTTGACCAACAGGTGAAGTAGCGTCTTTCAGTCTGTCAGTAGGGGAACTTTATGTGTCCGGAACCCGGTAAGGGTTGAAGCACGACGTGTGGAGTTCGTATGGGTTCCAAGGAGGGTAAGCTAGCCCGCACGGGCCGATTCGGAATCCTCCAGACCATTGCCGTCCTCAGATGCATTCACCGGGACCCGATCCTTGGGGTCTCCCCATCTGAGGGCGAGGGGAGTTTGAGTCCGGGGCAGACATATTCCAGGAGCGTAACGCTCTACGTAGCATAGTGGGGGATGAAAACGAATGTCTGTTGCCTTTATAGCGAAAGTTCACAGACACTGGTGTGCCCCAGGCGTATTGTATGCCTTTTTCCCGCAGAATGAGGCAGCCAGGAGCAAATTCCCTTCTTCTGGCCAATGTTCCTGGTGAGAGGTCAGGGTAAACAGAGGCTTTGGCGAATTGGGGGGGAGAGAGGGATTAGATCTCATTGTTTGTAGAAGGATGTCTCTCGTCTTAGGGTGTAGAAACGAGATTAGGATGTCCCTCGGGACCTCCTTAGGGAGTTTCGTGGGTTTAGGCAGTCTATATACTTTTAGTAATTCTAGAGACACAGGGTTAACATCAGGAAGGGCTGCTGATAAGAAAGCTGAGACAGTCTCTGTGAGATCCTCTCCCTCTTGGTTTTCTGCAACCCCTCTAAGCTTCACATTATTCTTGCGGAGTCCATCCTCTAGGTGACACAGCGTTGCCTTGACTGAGCCCATCTCTCTGTCAATCATGTCAAAACTGTCTGCCAAGTTATTATGTGCGAGGCATATTCCGCCATTTTGGATTCCACAGTGGAAGTCCTTTCTCCCAGAGCGGCCATTTCAGACTTAATGTCTGCCATCATGGAGCGCATCTCCCCAGCATCGCGTCCCTCATAGATCCCAACATGTCCCGCATATTGCGTTTTGTGAGGGGAGACTCCTCTCTACTCACTTTACTGCCTTGGTGCTCCTGGCGTCTGGGGGACCTGGGAGACCGAGAGGCCCGGGTGGGGGTGCTGGAGGGAGACGCTGTGCTGTTCCCGGCCGGCGCCATCTTGGATCCTGCATGGAGCTCCTGACTAAAATAGTCAGTGAGCTTGTTTGCGGTCTCCCGGCGTCGGGATCCCGTCCTGGGCATGACCGGAGGGTCTGTGAGGTGCTGGGCTGTCACTCGGCTCAAAGCTGGAGCAGGAGGGCCGCTGTAGTGCCGTTAGTTCGGTCCGTGCTGCGGAGCCTCCTTACAATGCGACCGGCGCCATCGGCTGCTGGACACGCCTCTGTCCTCTGCCTTTAACACAGTCGACCACTCCCACCCACTTCAGATTCTTTCTTCCCTTGGCATCAAAGACCTTGCCCTGTCCTGGCTTGCCTCGTACCTTTCCAACTGCACATTTAGCGTTTTCCACTCCCACACCACCTCCTCACCCCACCCTCTCTATGTTGGACTCCCACAAGGCTCTGTCCTGGGGCACCTACTTTTCTCCATCTATACCCTTGGCCTACGACAAATCATACAATCCCATGGCTTTCAGTACCACCTGTACGCTGATGACACTCAGATCTACCTCTCTGGCCCAGATGTCAACTCCCTGCTGTCCAGAATCCCGGAGTGTCTGTCAGCCATATCTTCTTTCTTCTCCTCTTGCTACCTAAAACTCAAAGTAGACAAAACCGAACTCATCATCTTTCCTCCATCCCATCTTTCATCTTCACCACCTAATCTATCTGTTATGGTAAATGGCATCATGCTCTTCCCCACACCTCACATTCGCTGTCTTGGAGTAACTCTTGACTCTGCCCTGCTCTTCAAACCACACATCCAAACTCTCGCCAGCTCCTGTCGCCTCCAGCTCAAGAATATTTCCAGAATCCGTCCTTTCCTCAGCCCCTAATCTACTAAAATTCTTGTAAATGCCCTCATCAACTCCTGCCTTGACTACTGCAACATTCTCCTCTGTGGTCTCCCTGCTAACATTCTTGCCCCTTTTCACTCTGTCCTCAACTCTGCTGCCTTACTAATCCACTTCTCTCCTTGCTACTCCCCTGTATCTCCCCTCTGCAAATCCCTCCACTGGCTTTCAATTCCCCAACGAATCCAGTTCAAGCTACTAATACTGACCTACAAAGCCATCCATAAACTGTCTCCTCCCTATATCTCTGAACTAATCTCCCACTATTTTCCCTCACGTAATCTTCAATCCTCCCAAGACCTCCTCCTCTCCTCCACACTTATCCATTCCTCACACTAGTGCCTCCAAGATTTCTCCCGAATATCCCCCATCCTCTGGAATTCTGCGCCCCAACACATCAGATTATCCACCACGCTTGGATCCTTTAGATGGAACCGGAAAAGCCATCTGTTCAGGAAAGCTTACAGCCTGCAATGACCGAGCCGCCGCTCCACCGCCACCGGAGCTGCCGCCTCTCCACTACCAGATCTGCTGCACTCGTGACCTACTGTCTCCTCCCCATTATCCTCTAGAATGTAAGCCCGCAAGGGCAGGGTCCTCTCCCCTCTGTACTAGTCTGTTATTGTTAATTTGAATACTGTAAACTATATCTATCATTTTGTATGTAACCCCTTCTCATGTACAGCACCATGGAACTAATGGTGCTATATAAATAAATAATAATAATATTATGTCTCAATTGGTTGACATAATATTTACAGAAAATCTTATTCACCAACAATGAGAGTTAACATTAAGATTATTTCACACGTACAATTAGCTGTAAAGTCATCCACACTTTATAATCTGTATCTGCAAGTAGTAAGAATTAATGACTTACCCATTAAAGCAATGTGCAGCTGTTAGCACCCAGACGTCTCCCAGCAGGACTCCTCCACACATAAGCTCTCCATTAAGTCGAATATTAACCAGCCATGGCCAAGATCCAGGTGAAGTAATGCTTCCTCCAACTATGCGACCTTTGGGTATAGTGTTGTTGGTGGTGGATGGTATTGTTTGTCCACAGATCACTGGTAAAAGGGAGATAGAAGCTATTCACATGTATTTTTTTGTATTCTGCATAACAGTAATGCTAAAATATCATGAAAGCATAGGTTACTAGTTCCTTGCTGAATATAAATATACATTAGTATAAATGCCTTTATCATAATTCTCCTGAAGTTAGCAGACATTGTAATGTGACGTCGTCCACCTATTAGGCTACAATACGACAATGAGATTTTGGTGACTTTTGTAATGGTACGTGTAATCCACACCTAAATGTATCAATAACGGTTTGTGAAAGCAAAATTTCAGGAAGTATCAAAAGCAGTTTTATTTAAGGGAATCTGTTAGGTCAAAAATCCTAATGTAACTGCTATCATTTTCTAATTCTTCTGGTGAAGTTCTTTCTATTGATGTATTTCTTTTACTTATATTTCCCTCCTATCTTCTGTAAAGTGCAAATAAAGAGATTCATTCCATCTGTCAATCACCATGAGTGATCACTTAATTCTCTGCTGCCCACTCCTCAGAGATGAATATTAATGTAGTGACATCACTGCCTGCTCTACAAAGCAACATTCAGTGGAAATCACTCACAATGGGGGGGAAAGGCTGTATCCTCCTGTCTGCAGCAAAACAAATGTTCAAATAAAAACACAGAATCTCTAAGGCTGGCTTCACATTAGCGTTTGTGTCTGCATGCTGATGGCATGCAGACACAAACGCTGTCAGAAGCAGGGACACTTTGATGTGTCCGCAGCGGATAATGTCCGCCTGCGGACACATCACTATGGAGCCCGGCAGCCAATCGGCGCTGTCCGGGGGCGGCCCGGAGGCGGAGATCAGCGCCGGAGATCTCCGCCCCCCGGCCGCCGGTAAGCTCCGGGACTGTCGGCGGGGAGAACAGCTGATCTGACAGCTGTTTGAATCTTCCCGCGCCGACACTGTGAGGAGATGTCGGCGCGGGAAGATTCAAAACAGCTTTCAGATCAGCTGTTCTCCCCGCCGACATCGCTATGAGATTACAGGCGGCGGGGAGAAGGAGGACAGCAGAGGGTCAGCTGATCTCCCGGTGGCCGTCGGTGAGCTCCTGTGACATCACCGGCGGCCACCGGGAGATTTTTCAATGGGTCCGCAGCGTTCTCCTGCTGTGTCATGCAGAGGACACTGCGGACCCATTGAAGACAATGCTTTTTTTGTACGCTTGGGGACGCTTGCTGATTGTCCAAGCTCCCCAAACGCACAAAAAAAACCAACATGCTGCGTCCCGGGTGCGGATGCTGGACACCGGAAGCAGCAGATATCGTCCGCATCCGCACCCGAACGCAGCAAACGCAGGCACCATGCGTTCCTATGTTAAACATAGGAACGCAGTGCGCATGCGTTTAACTGCGTATGGGAACGCAGCAAAACGCTGCCTTCCCATACGCAAATGTGAAGCCAGCCTAACAGACACTATGGCTTGTGCTCAGAGCAGGAGTAGACAGCCTTATCTGATAACTAAATACGTGCCTGCCATCTCTCCCTCTCCCCAACAGAGGCAGGTCAGGCAGAAATGAAAATGAAAGTTACACTACACTAACAGGAGACACAGAGCACAGAGGAGAGGGACGGAATAACAGCTTCCGTGGCTGTGGAAATTTAAATACAGACTACTTGGGAGGAAAGTAATGAGTCGGAGTTGTGCACCAGCTATCTCAAGGATGTGAAATTGCTTATAGCAGGAGTGGGGACCTTCAGGCCCTGATCTTTTCTGCGGGCAGTGCTCAGGCTGGCAGACATGCTTTGCCGACTGGCTGCCTTTTAAATCCAGCTCCCCAGTGATCTCTATTTCCCAGCCTCCACCTCCCCAGTTATATATATGCTTCCAGCCTCTCCTGTGATATCTATGGCTCTAGCAAACCTGTAAAAGCAGTTGAGAAGCAACATGATCAATATCACCTAACATCACAGGCACACCAAAGAGAAGCAGCCCCAGCCACCACAGTAGGGGTGAGCTAATTGTATGACCAACTATAGCAGGGTAATTTTCAAGTTGATAATTTTGTACGGCCCCGAAAGAACGGTAGAAGTTTCCAAATGGCCCTTGGCAGAAAAAAGTTCTCCACCCCTGGCTTATAGCAAGAAAACTACAAAGGGCGCAGTAATGTTTTCTACATGTTTTTTTAAGGTCTGCCCAGGCACTATTCAAGGGTACTATTAGTATCATACTGAAAAATAAGAGTCCCTTTAAATCATGACATACCGACAAAAACTCGATAAAAATGCATTTTTAAAATAACAAAATGAAAAACACTCAAGTAATGTTATTTAAATATTTAATGCAGAAATTCTCCAACATCAAAAACTCCACAAAACCTCATTGTGAATGTAGCCATAAGGGCCTGTCACACATAAAGAGATCGCTAACGAGATTGCTATTGGGATCGCCGTTGCGTCACGAAATCCGTGACGCAACAGCGATGTCGTTCTGTGTGACACGCACCAATGATCTGGCCCCTGCTGTGAGATTGTTGATCGTTACACACTGCTCTGGGTCAGTCCTACGTCTTTGTGCTTCCGTTGGGAACGCTACATCGTTGTGTTTGACAGATAATGAGCAACAATCTCAATGCTACACTATAGAGAGAAAATTCACAACCACCTCGGAATAATTCTCGATCGCTAGTGCGTTGTTTTTCACATCGCTGGTGAGATACCTGTTTGACATCTTACCAGCGATGTGTAAACGACGCACCAGCGATCTCTGCATATCGTTATTGGGATCGCTGATGCGTCGTTATGTGAGACTGGGCCTATAGGCTATGGTATATAATACGGGTATATCCTGCATTCTGTGCTGTTTTTCTGGTAAAGTGATAGACACCATTATAGTCAATGGGGGTTTATGTTACCATTTGCATCTGTGATGTGCCCGGTGCATTCTGTGCATAGATTATATTTCTGTGCGTCTTGTATCGACTAAAGGGAATGTGTCATTTATATTTTCGATTCAGGTATATATACACTAAAACAGTTCAAATGGTTTTTACTTGTTAACTCTGGTCACATGTGAATTAAAAACCAGAGGGAGGAAGTAACTTATTTACTTAGAAGAGATTGTTGTGGGTATCTATTATTGTACAAGAAGGACAATTGTAATAATAAAAGTATTACTAATGAGAGATTATTTTTTTTATGTATTACAAACTGTGGAGCCCGGCATTGCCTGGGCATAATACCCATATAAGGTCGTAATTCCCATATATGGTAATGCCTGTGTATGATCATAATGCACATATATGATCGTAATACCCATATATGGTAATATCGCCCTTATATATGGTAATATTGCCCACATATGGTTATGTATGTATGTATTATTATTATTATATGTATGTATGTATCATAGCTCCACCCCTCCCATACAGCCCCACCTCTTCATAGCTCCACCCTTACACACAGCTCCACATAGTTACTATGCCCGGGCAATGGGATTAACTGTGCTTAGTTATAACAAAATAGAATGATTGTTTTGCAAATAAAAACATTTCCTCCCCTCTTGTATCTGTACGACCATATTGTCCACATTTATTGTACTTGTCCTTGTCTGCCCTTTTAGCGTGTAAAGCGCCATGGAATTTAATTGCGCTATATAAATATAAATAAATAATAATAATAATATATTCAACTCTACAGATTTATAACACAAATTAACTAAATGGCAGCAAGGCTATGAAGGAGCATAGCTATGAAGCGGTGGGGCTATGTGAAGGGGCAGACCTATTAAGGGGCAGGGCTATGTGGAGGGGCAGAGCTATGAAGGGGGCGAGGCTATGACACATATACACACATACACACACACATACATACATACACTCAGCTTTATATATTAGATACATTGCTTATATAGCACCATCATATTCTACAGACATTGTGATCATCCCTGATTTAGTTCATGGTGGGATTTGACCTGAGCGCTGTAATGCAACAGTGCTAACCACTGAGCCACCGTGCTGCTCTAATCTCTACAGAGATGACGTAACAGCCTACTGACAGGGGCAAGGGGCAATGTGAAAACTGCAGTATTTCAGTTTTCTTCTATGTAGATAGAAAATAGAGCAAAATAAAAATGTTTAAAAATGATGTTCAGTGTAAAAACATGATTTAAAGGGATCCTGTTGTGTCATAAAACATGAACGGGCTATGTTCACACATGGTGTTTTTGCTGCGTTTTTTTTTTTCCGCAGCAAAAATTGATCTCTTGGCAGTCAAAAACCTTTATGTTTTGCTGCAATTGTTTCACAAAAAGGCAACAAAAAACACAGCTGTGCGGTTTTCCACTCTTCATTGCTGTCAATGGTGAAAAAAAGCTGCAAAAACGCTGAAAGAATTGACATGCTTCTTCTTTTAAAAACACCGCAAAAGCCAAGCTGTCTGCCTTCTCAGTCTCAAAAAGAGTAGGTGTGCGTCTGTGTGTAATGATCCAGAAAAGGTCATTACAAAAGTGTGTACATTAATACAAGTCTGTAGAATAATTTATGGTTTGATGTATTGCCTGGTGTCATTTTGTCCCATTTTTGTAAGCTAATTCTCTGTAATACCAGTGGATGATGTCTGACCAATATTCTATGGTAACCAGGGAGAGATAACAGTTTATACAAGCCCATCTAGACATGATGAGCAGGGTTACAAGAGCTGCTAATGTCCCATCCCCTGCCTGACAGTCTTCCAGAGCCCATTGCAGCCAGGCCAAACTACAGTTATAGATTTGCCATATCAGCGTACCAGTCCAGTTGCCATCCATCCATAACCTGAACCTGTATGGCCATCCATCCATAATCCATCCATCCATAATCCAGAACCTGTATGGACAACCAGTGGTGTACCTAAATGCTGAAGAAGCCGTGAATCATTTATGGGTTTTTCAGTAAACCATTTGAACTGTTCATATAATGACCAGTCTGCTTTTTTTTCTACCTACTTCATCTACAGGGCCGGCATCAGCACGAGGCACATCCGGGCAAGTCAGGGGCCCTGGACAGCTGGGGAACCAGCTCTCCATCAGGGACAGGCAGCCCAGCAGCAGCTGAGTGCATGCTTCCAGTCTACATGGTTAATGTGCATGTGATGTGCTTTAGGCGCATTGCAGTCAATTAGCCATGTGGTGGCGCCAGGGGCAGTGGTGTTTCATCCTTGGCTGAGTGCAGCAGAGTGATGAGGTAATCAAGCTGCAACCTCCTCATCACGCTGCTGTGGGCAATGAGGAGTGCAGGGCGAACAGCAAGGATGCGACGAGGACCATTTCAGCATCTGAGGAAGACAACGGGGAGTAGAGGGAAGGTGAGTATAATCATTTTTTTTTTTTACTGTGTGCGGTCAATGGGGGGTTATATGTACTAGGATGAGGCCAGGATAGGGATTTATATCACAATGTGGACATATATACCAGGATGGGGGCCATATATACAAGGATGGGAGACATATATACCAGGATGGGGACTTATATACCAGCATGGGCCCAGAATGGGGCACATATATACCAGGATAGGGACATATAAACCAGGATGGGGGCCATATATACCAGGATGGGGACATATACCAAGATGGGGACATATATACTAGGATTGGGACATATACACCAGAAGGGGGACATATATACTAGGATGGGGGCATATACACCAGAATGGGGACATATATATCAGAATGGGGACATATACATCAGGATGGGGACATATACCAGAATGTGAGCCACATATACCAGGATGGTGGCCATATATACCAGGATGAGGATCATTTATACCAGGTTGGGCCCAAGATGAGGACCATGTATACCAGAACAGGGCAGATATATACCAGGATGGGGACATATATAGCAGGATGGGGCCATGATAGGGACATTTATAACAGGATGGGGCCATGATAGGGATGTATATGCCAGGATGGGGTCATGATAGAGACATTTATAATAGGATGGAGCCATGATGGGGACATATACAGTATACTAGAATGGGGCCATGATAGGGACATATATACCAAGCAGGGATGCTGTATATGGGGTATTTGAGGGCAGGCATGCTGTATATGGGATATATGAGGGAAGAGATGTTGTAAATGGGATATATGAGGGCAAGCATGCTATACATGGGATATATAAGGGCAAGGATGCTGCACAAGGGTTATGTGAGCGCAGGGATGTTGTATATGGGGTATATGAGGGCAGATATGCTGTATATGGGGTATATGAGGGTAGAGATGCTGTATATGGGCTATATGAGGGCAGGGATGTTGTACATGGGGTATATGAGGACAGAGATGCTGTACATGGAGTGTATGATAGCAGAGATGATGTATATGGGGTATATGAGGCCCAGGATGCTGCATATGGATTTTATGAGGGCAGGGATTCTGTAAATAGGGTATATGAAGGCAGGGATGCTGTATATCAGGGCAGGGATGCTGTACATGGGGTATATGATGACACAGATGCTGTACATGGGGTATATGAGGGCAGGGTATTTCACACTTTGAGATGTAGATTTGGATTTCAGCATGGAATCTGCTTACATTTCATTCTAAAATCAATATATCTATCTAATATTCTGTTTTTTTTCCACTAAACATCAATCCAACTGTTGTGTCTGGAAAGGACAGAGGGATCGGCTCAGCATCAAAGTGTGGTAAGCATGTATGAGCTTGATGTTCCCTTGATAAAGAGAAGACTGCAAAGGTAAGTTCTATATTAGCCTTTATATCATATCCTAAGTTCTATATCAGTCTCTATGTTATATATACAGCCCACAGCCTTTTTATTATAATAATTATTATTATTTATTGTTATTACACCATTTGTTCCATGGCGTTTTAAATGTAAAAAGGAGCTTACGTAGACAAGTAGAATAATTCTGAACAATACAAGGCACACACAGGAGGAGAGAGGACCCTGCCCACGAGCGTTCACAGTCTACAAGGGACGGGTGAGAATACACCAGGAGAGGGTCGAGCTGGTCATGCAGCAGTTTAGTGGACTGAAGCTCACTGCAGGTTGTAGGTTTGTTGGAAGAAGTGGGTCTTCAGGTTCCATTTGAAGGTTTCCATAATAGGCAAGAGTCTGATGTGTAGGGGCAGAGAGTTCCAGAGTATGGGGGATATACTGGAGAAATCTTGTTTGCGGGTATGTGGTTATGGGAAGAAGTGATAAAGGGGAATAGAGAAGGAGCTCTTGAGAGGATCGCAAGTTGCGTGTAGGTAGGTACTGGTAGACCATGTCTCAGATATATGGAGGGGACAGGTTGTGGTTGGCCTTGTGGTTTGGGTTTTGATCTGGAGTTTCTGGGCAATGGGAAGCCAGCGAAAGGCTTAGCAGAGAGAAGAGGCTAGGGAATAACAGGGAGACAAGTGGATTAGTCGGGCAGCACAGTCTAGGATACATTGGAGGGGTTCAAGAGTGCTAGAGGGGTGGCTACAGAGTAGGAGGTTGCAGTAGTCAAGGCGGGAGATGATGAGGGCATGCACAAGTGTTTTTGTGGTTTCTTGGTCAAGGAATGTGTGAATCCAGGAAATATTTTTGAGTTTGAGTCAGCAGGAGATGGCAAAGGTTTGGATATGTGGCATTAAAGGAGGGAGCAGAGTTGAGGATTACCCCGAGGCACCAAGCATGTGTGACTGGGGAAAGGAAGAAGCCATTGACTTTGATGGCTACGTCTGGTGGAGGGGTACAGTGAGATGGAGGAAAGATAATGAAGACTGTCTTGTCCCTGTTCAGTTTTAGAAAGCGAGCAGTAAAGAAAAATAGCAGACATACAATGGGATTTTGGTTTGTAAGGAGATGATATTAGGTCCAGAGTTGTAGATCTGCATGTCATCAGCGTATGGATGAAACTGGAAGCCGTGAGACTCTATGAGCTGTCCCAAGCAGAAGGTGTAATGGAGAAGAGTAGGAGTAATAGAACTGAACCATGGTGAACACCAACAGATAGGAGGCGAGGTGAGGAGGTGGTGCAGGAGAGGGAGACGCTAAATGTCCGGTGTGTTAGCTATGAACAAATCTAGGATAGAGCCAAGTCTGTGATACCAAGAGGTGAGAGGCCAAATCATAATAAATCATGGTATATGTTAAAGGGGCCCACTAAGACTGTTTCGCCAATGACCCACAAAAACCTGGAGCCAGCCCTGCTCATCTAGATGTACCCTAGGAATAGGTCAGGAGCACCAGGAACAAGGTAGGAGCACCATGACACTTCAAATTATACAACACCACAGAAAAACCACCCCACTGCATAGCACCTACATCTGGGCCTAATGTGCATACAATTTCTGGAATATTATAGGTTTTGCTGGTAATGAATAAAACAGCTTTTATTAGCATTGATTTGAATAAAAACAAATGATAAAACATGCAAAAAATGCCATGTGAACATAGCCTAACCCAGCAGATATGGGGTTATTCTGCAGGTTAATAGCATTTTACAATTGCCCAGCTGCCGCACCGAAGGCCCAGTTACCAAGAGGAAACTTTATTTCTCCCAGCAGCCTTCTGTTTTCAGTCATAGAGCTGGGGCAATTTCAGGCATTGCTCTGTACACAGTGAGTGGCAGATGTAATCAAACCCCAGCACTGATTGACAGCCATCTCTGCATTGCATCAGGACAGGGCCAACTGTCTGTCAATGCCAGGGCATGCTTACTGCCACTGCTCCTTTACCAAAGAAAAAACAGGAGTATAAGCCAAAATTACAAGTAACAATAATTTTATTAACATCACTATGTACTGAGTGGTGAGAGCAGTGACTGAAACTGCTCCGTGTAAGGTCTCAGTTCCACTTATGTTTTAAACGGACTAGTACAATCTGATAAAACATCGGATTGCACTCGCAATCAATCAACCAGATAATGTCTATCTGCTATTTTTTCCTCAGCCAAAATCTTGCAGAGGAAAAAAAATCACAGCATGCTGCATTTGACAGCGAGCCACGAATCACAGGCACCCATATAAGTGTATGGATGTGTGTGAAGCATCGCAATGTAGTCGGAGGTCACCCAATTGTATTGTGATATACGCCAATGCCGGCAATGCAGGAATTGGAGACATTAATATCTCCTTCACCTCCACATCTGTGATCTGATCATAGGATTGCATCACAGCATAATGACACTCTGCTTCCACTCACAGCAGAGCAGGAGCCGATGATCATTAGCATATCACATCTGATGCTCATGCATCGGATACCATATGCAGATGGAACCCCGGCCTAAGCCTGAGTCTAGGTTCACATTATGTTTGTGCTGTGTGTTTAATGCATCCGTTTGACAACAGCACAAATGCAGTATAATGTATCCGTAAACGTATCCATAGGCCTCCATTCAACAGATGCGTACTAACGCATGCCAAAATAGGCATTTGTTTGCGTGTATGCGTTTGTTGAAACGCACAGGCAAACACGGACTGCAGCGTTTTTCAGTCCGTAAGCAAACTAACTGAATATAACGCAATGCTACATATTTATACAAATCTGCAGCATTGCGTTATATTGCTTTTGCAATAAATGATAATAGATAGATGATAGGACATATGGACTGAAAGATAGACAGGATAGATAGACAGACACACAGACAGACAGACAGATGGACAGACATAGATAGATAGATAGATAGTAGATAGATAGATAGATAGATAGAATAATGAAAAAAATTGGGCAGCACTACCAAAATAACAAGAAGGTGCAAACCTGTAAAGGCAATGTCCAAACCCACCAGCAATATCAAAAGCAAAAACCAAGGCAGCACTCCAAAATAGATGAAAAAATGTGGATATTTAATAATCCATAGTAACGTTTTAGTAGACCGCTCGGTAGATTAACCCCTTATTACCACTGGAAGAGCCTGGTAAAGCACCTGTAAATGGCGCTTCTTATAAATGTGCCATCTTTAGGGGTCGCTGCGGGCTGCTATGCTTTAGCATTGGTGGGGCCCTTACCCTGCTCAGAATACCAGCCATCAGCTGCCTAGTTTTACCTTGGCTGGCAATTAAAAATAGGGAGGAGCCCACGCATTTTTTTTGCCAGCCAAAATAAAAGTAGGCAGCTGAGGGTGGCAGCTCGCAGCTGTCTGCTTTCATCGGACTTGACTTAAAAATACTGCAAAGCACCACACATTTTTTTTTAAATTATTTATTTAACGTGGCACCCCACTACATACCGTATTTTTCGCTTTATAAGACGCACCTGATTATAAGACGCACCCCAAATTTAGTGAAGGAAAAGAGAAAAAAATAATTTTTAATGTTAAATGGGGTCTGTCTTATAATGCCAATGGCTGTCTTATAGACTGATTGTATGTCCCCTATCCTGGTATATTTGTCTCCATTCTGGTATATGTGCCCCCTCCTGATATATGGTCCCCCTCCTGGTATGCATGCTCCCATCCTGGTATATATGCCCCTTCCTGATATATGGTATATGCCCCCATCCTGGTTTCCATGCCTCCATCCATTATTTATATCCCCCTCCTGATATATGTCCCAGAATGGGGGACATACATCCTGGTACATAGCCCCCCCAAGTCTTACCGAGGGAGCCACAGAGGTTGGGGGCAAGGCAGGAGCTGTGGGGGTGTCGAGCCGGTCTCCGGTGGGCCACGGAGGTAGGGGGCCAAGGCAGGAGCTGCGGGGGTGTTCCGCCGGTCTCCGGTGGGCCACAGAGGTAGGGGGCCAAGGCAGGAGCTGCGGGGGTGTTCCGCCGGTCTCCGGTGGGCCACAGAGGTAGGGGGCCAAGGCAGGAGCTGCGGGGGTGTTACGCCGGTCTCCGGTGGGCGCCGCCATTATTATTTCCCAGCATGCATTGCCTGTTTGGCAATGCATGCTCTAGTGTCTAAAAATGGCCGCGGATCGCGGTCTGCGCAAGCGCCGCCGCCATTTTCTTGAAGTCTGGAAAATAGAATATATGAAAATGGCCGCGGCGCATGCGCAGACCGCGATCACGGCCATTTCTGGACACTAGAGCATGCATTGCCGAATAGGCAATGCATGCTGGGAAATAATAATGGCGGCGCCCACCGGAGACCGGCGCAACACCCCTGCAGCTTCTGCCTTGGTCCCCAACCTCCGTGGCCCCATGAGAACCGCATCGGACACCCCCGCTATGCACCCCACCCCCCTCAGTAAGATTTTTTTTTTCTTTTTTTTCTAACATTTGCTTTTTAAGACGCACCCCCGTTTCACCCCCAATGTGGGGGAAACAAAAGTGCGTCTTAAAAAGCGAAAAATACGGTAGTTTCCACAAAAGGGGTACTGCACCCAGAAAAGTGGTGTAGTACTCCACTGCAATTGGGACAATGGTCACAAGATGGAACCCTAGAGCTGCACCCACACACACATTAGAGATAGTGGTGGGAGGAACCCAGGGAGGGTCTTAGTGACCTCTAGAGGGAACCGGAGAGCTCAGAGAGAGAGAGATAGAAGTTGGAGTAGGAAGAAGTCAGAGGAGGAGGAGGTGGAAGGCGCAGGAAGACAGCCTGCAGGAACAAAGATGGCCATCTCGGCTGAGAGACCCTGACCGAGCACAGATCCCGACCAGTGACTAAGAAAGCAAGGAAGCTCAGATTGCCAGAGTTAACTTGAGTGGGAAAGTGAGTAACGGATAGAGTTTGCCCCATAGAAGGACACTCGGGTACCGAAGCCTGCACCTGTGAGTACTCCAAGTCTCACAGAAAATCCGCTAAACAGGGATATTACAAATACGGCCCTGACTCCCAAGGTCCCACAGGAGGGAAGCCAGAAGCGCAGGAGCCACTGCGGCATTCACTAGAAGGTTAATCCGATGGCTACAAAAGGGAGAGGAGACAAAAACAAGTAACAGCAGGAAGCCAGATCATCTACAAGAGATTAGGCTTCGCACGGGAACAGAATAGAAGGAATGGAAAGGAACTAGAAGGAGGGTTCCATCTCAAGCCAAAATCCCAGTTGCAGCCCAGAGCATTCGCCATTTAACATCTAATGAACTGTTGCACTGTAAAGCTGAATGAGAGTGTTTCAGTAAAAGTTACCCGGTGAAGTGAAGCTTCGACTCTGCTGCATTCATTCTATACAAACTGTTTACTTTTACAGCATTGCTGCCCCGGTGGTCCAGTCCCGCCTGCGGGGACTATTCCATCAAAGCCGCTATACCATCGACCACCGGAGGACTGTGGACATCACCAGACTCAACAGGTGGCGTCACGACAAGACAACTTGTAAATAATCCCCTGTAAATATTCCCCATTTTCAGTTGACCCCCAGGGCCACGGCCTCGGGATGGCCACCCGTGACATCCCAGACTGAAGGAAGAGACTCCGGAGAGCCGAGTACCCCACGGCCCTGGGTGAGGGCGCGTCATTAACACTGTATGATGGTAGGTTGGTTGCCATACACTAATGTGTATGGTAACTAAGCACAATCAGCATCCAGATTGAGGAAATGCAGTCTGACTGCAATAGCCAATCACAGAGGATCTCACATAGTGTGAGCGTCTTTGATTGGCTGTTTGCCAGTCAGTGTAGTAAATATACAAGTAGCTTAATGGGGGGCCCCGGAAGTAGCAGCAGGAGTCTGGTAAACCTGATTTACCTATTCTACCATTTATGTAAAAAACGGACTGCAGCACTCATCCACTTCTTTTCATGCCTTTATTGGCCTTCAGGTGAAATGATGGCGACGTTTCGGTCAGTACATGACCTTCCTCATGTACTGACCGAAATGTCGCCATCATTTCACCTGAAGGCCAATAAAAGTACAAAAAGAATTGGATGAGTGCTGCAGTCCGTTTTTTACATAAATGGTAGAATAGGTAAATCAGGTTTACCAGACTCCTGCTGATCCCTACCTAGGGCTGATTTGAGCACCACAGCTTTGCTGTTTTTTGAAAACGCTGCTCTATTTTTTAATTTTGTATTCTACCATTTATCTATCCATTCATCTTTGTGCTTGACAAAGACCGTGTTGTGAGGTTGAAACATTGCACCACAGGGTGCTGGATTAAAGCCCACAATTTTTCCTTGAACTGGAGTGCTGCCTGATTTTTTCTTATTATATATTATGCGTAGGACAAGCGCATGATTCAGGAAGTATCAATGAAAAAACAGGGAAACACGTGTCTGGGCTTCCCTGACACATGGGTATTAGGTCCTTCTATCCTTGTATCTGCTAGTTCAGCTTTAATACCGTAGCTTAGCCAGGTTCCAGCAATCTACTATGAGCTATTGCCTGACCAGACTATCGATTTTTAATGTTTATATGGTAATTTTTAATATGACAGTTGCTCAGATTGTGTACTTATTAGCACCTGTACCCGCTTTTTTATCATGCTGTAACTGCATAGCTATGTACTCTTATACCCTGTGCTATGTATTTAACTGAAACTAGAGGCACTGTGTATCATTAATCTCTCTCATTGCCTGACCATCCTTGTTACTTTTGTACGGAACTACATGCTTAATGTTTTGTTGCACCATATTTTTGTATTAAACACTATATATTAACTGCATACAAAGTTGTGGAGTAGTTCCCTTTATGAGATGCAATTATACATGAGTTGGTTCGTTGTTGAAAATGATTCAGGAAGTATTGCATCCGAAATCAGCTCACATTTGGGCTGCTGTCTGTCTTTTCTATCTATCTATCTATCTATCTATCTATCTCATGTAGTGCATACATTTTTGAGGTATCAAAAACGTATGCGTTCAAAAAGATCTGAAATTGCAACTTTTGCTGTCACTTAAGGGGCCATCACACGCGTCAATATCGCTGTCAATATCGCTGCTGCACGTGACGTTGCAGCGATATTGACGCGTGTGACAGGGCACATCAACCAGCGATAAATCGCTGGTTGATGGTTGCCAGGTTTTCAGACTGGACCGAAAACCTGGCGATGGTCGCCCGGTGTACACGCAGCATCGCTGCGTGTGACACCGGGAGACGCGATCAGCCAGCTCCCAGCGCCTCTCAGCAAGCGCTGGGAGCTGGTATCCAGGGTAAACTGCGGGTAACTAGGCAGCGTGCGCTGCCTAGATACCCGATGTATACATTGGTTACCAGCCTTCTCCGCTCACCGGCTGGTATCCAAGGTACATAGAGGGTAACTAGGGACCCTAATTACCCGCTGTGACCTTGGATACCAACCGGTGAGCGGAGAAGGCTGGTAACCAATGTATACATCGGGTATTTAGGCAGCGTGCGCAGCCTAGTTACCCGCAGTTTACCCTGGATACCAGCCTGCAGACATCGTGGAAACCATATTTAAATCATTTCCACGCTGGCACTGGTCCAATGATCACTGGTGAGTCTGCCTGTGTGACAGCTCACCAGCGATCAGCCATCAATGTCGCCAGCGATCAGATCGCTGACGACATTGATGTGTGTGATGCGGGCTTTACAGCAGATTCGTTTAATGAACAGTAACATGCAATGTGAACTTAGTCTGAGGCTGGCGGAAAGGATAAAGCTAATTTCCTCCTGCTAGCTGGGCTTTCAGCGCAGTGACCAGCAGTTGTCACATACATTGCCAGCAGATGTCAAGCTCTAATGGCTGCAGACTATTTTTGCTATACTTTAAACATACCAATCTACATTTAATCTGTCAGTAAATCTCATTACTCCATATTGTACATTTGAAAGTCACTAGTGATGGCTTTAGATTCTTGTTGCACATTGTAGGTGCTGTCTCTGTGTAGGATATACTGTATATTGGGCATAATATTATTATAATATGGGGCTATTCTTATATACGGAGAGAAAACCTGATTCCATGAAGGTGCATGATTGTGAAGGGTGTGGAGTATTTTGAGTAAACATTTATTTTAACCACAGGAATCCAGTCTGACGAGAGGACGTTACCATAATAGAGAATGACAATACATATAATCAATCTACTCACATGGACGGTCCAAATCAGGCGACGTGTTTAGATAATCCATGTCACTTTCTAATTCTGCGAATAAAAGGAAAAACAAGAAAGGAATAATTGAATAAGAGAAGCATGGGAACATACTGTATATGTATAAAAGACAGAAGTCAAGGAGATACCGTTCAGTCAGTGAGATAAAGGAACAAACTCTATACACAAACCCCTCCGACCTCGTAAGATATCCTAATAACAGGGGCGTAACTTTAGAGGGGACAAGGTTTGTAGTTGCACCTGTATCCTGTAGCCTGCTGGTGGAAGGAGTGGCAAAAAGGTTCATTTAACATTTACGAAAATACCAATAACATTAAAGACTTGTTGAAGAACTTACACCAATATCTAATAGATATTAATAATTAAAGTTAATCTTTAGGGCTCATAGCCTTCTTATGGCTTCCATAGAAAATATAAGTATAGGCTCATGTTGGACCTTCTTATGTCTCCTATAGTACACAGCCATACAGAGTTTTTTACATGTACTCACACGGTATTGTTATGAAATCAATATTGTTAAATTAAATTGTTCTTCTTCTAAATAACTTATTTCTTGGCAAGGCCACATTCCCACAAATGCATTTTTCGCTGCGGTTTTAAAAAAATGTGGTGACCATATTTTTGGAAATTCGAGGAACATATCATGTGAACATGGCCTAAAAGAGTCAAGTATTCCCGGTAGGCAGCACCGCTCGGTGCAACTCCACATAAGTGGTACTGTTTCTGGTAAAAATGTAGCTCACTTCATTTACACTACATATATACGGTATGTAATATGGTAAAAGCCTTACTGCATTCTTGCATCTTGAGATGGCATTGTCCAGCCATGACTTTTGTGCAATTTTCTGATGTATGATTCACTTCTGTACACAACTGCTGGTAAAATCCACACACTACACTCAGGGCCCAGCTTCGTTCCACAGGATCTTGCTCCTTTTCTGCTGTCAGGATATCCTCACAATTTGGCTCAAATTCTACATTTGTCTCTTTTTCTGTAAAACAATAAAAAAAAGTCTCATTTTAGTGCTTTCCATGTGGGATTTTTGAGTCTGTGTGAAGAATAAGTTTCAAAATGTTATCAGGAGGAGCTCGGTGTAAAGGCCCTGTCACACATAATGACTGCGACAGCGATCCCGACAGCGATAACGACCTGCCGGGATCACTGGCGCATCGTTACCTGGTCGCTGGGGAGCTGTCAAACAGGCAGATCTCCCCAGTGATCAGGGACCTGGGAGCCACCTCCCACATCGCTGGAAGCGATGTTACCAGCGTCCTCCCTGCTTAGTGCTGCCTGTAAGCAGAGAGAAAGCTGGTAACTATGATAAACACCGGGTATCCAGACAGTGGGCGCTGCCTGGATACTTGCTGTCATATAGCTCCATCAGTAAAAGAAAAAAATGTAAAAAAAATATATGATAGCTCTCAGGACACACAAATCCAAAAATATTTTTTTGTATAAAATTAATGTTATTTTCAAAAAAGAAATAAACTATTTAATGTGGCATTGCTGTATTCATACTGATCCAAAGAATAAAGCTATCTTATCACTTTTACAACTTGTTGAACGTCATAAAAAAAAATACATTTCTGTTTCTTCTTCACTCTGTCTCACATAAAAAGTGGAATAGAAAGCATATAAAAAAATATTATGTGTTCTAAAATAGCGCCAGTAAACTGCAACTAATTATTCTTCTAAGCACCAAAATGTGCTTAAACCACAGATAATGTCCACATTTTTGGCATTGTTGTAGAGAGAAGAACCTAGTTTTTAGGATGTTGTCATTTTTGTGTATTTTCTCTCACATTGGAACCTAAAGTCCCTTCAAATGTGATTTGGTCGCTAAAAAAATTTTGTTGAAAAAATAAGAAATTGCTAATAATCTTTTAATCATTTTATTTTAACAAGAAAAATATATTTCAAAAAGGGTGCTCATGTAAAGTAAACATGTGGGACATGTTATTTATGAATGATTTTGTCTAATATAACTATCTGGTTTAAATGCATAGAAAAAAAAAGCAATTTTTTTGTAAAATTTTCATTATTTTAAAAAATAAACAAATCATTTTGACCAAAGTTTACCACTAACATGAAGTATAATGTGCCACAATAAAATACAGAATCACTGGGAAATATTAAAGCATTTCATAGTTATTACGTAATAAAGTGACACTGGTCAGAATTGTAAAATTTGGCCTTGAGTGTGGGTTAAATAGCAAAACAGATTTTGAAGTTATTTCTTTTTGATTTAGGGAAAGGTGTTTTTGGTTCGTATAGCCATTGTTTCATGTACAGTACATAATAACTTTTTGTGGCTGTGGACTTTTGTTTTATTTGTAACCTACTAAAAAAGGAAGACATATGAGCCAAGTATGTTCTTGTTGTTACATTTTTTTTTTATTTTCGTCAACATTAAAAAAAAAAAAAACATGCTTTTTTGCTCTTTTTAACAAAAATATAACTAAGGTACCATAGTGTGAAGGGTGATACTTAAATGAAATGAGTGTCACAATGCATTCTATGCCGTTTACACCAGCCACATCATTCAAGGTATATTGATGATGCGTCATTAACCAACCAATTTACGGGCCAGTGACGTATTCATCTTGCCACGGGACAGAGCCTTCGGGTGAAACAAAAAGATCGACTAATTGTTCATGCACGCGGAGTGCAGATGGGTCATGCCTCAGCCTACCAACTGATACTACCAGAGGGTACAGATTGTTTGGCTGAGAGACACATGAGGATTCATCATTAGGCCGGTCATGCAAGTGAGTGAAAATATGTAAAATGACACAGGCTTTAATGACCTAATCCACATGTGTCTCACTCAGTTGAATGGGTTATATCAGTATGCGCAATTTGGCAGTTAGAATCACAAATGTGCACTCCACCATTGGTCTAGCACGTGTTAACCACGGCGCCAGTAGTCTAAAGCATGTCTGGGGTATGGGCGCATAACTTCCTGCCTCAATTGAAACACCTCATAACCTACAAGCACGAATTGGAGAGGGCCTCCTAAGGAGCCTGGGAGCTGTGTGGATGGTGGGACATTCAGATCTTTATTAATGAATTAATCTACCCAATATGGAGTTCCTGAAGATGTTGGCGTCACCTGTTCGCCCATATGAACCAACATCCACTGCAATAAACTGATAGGTGCTGTCAACTAAAGCCAGAAGGACAATAGAAAAATAATGTTTAGAATTTAATAAAAAGGATTCCAGAATTGGGTGGCTTCTTGATCCGGATGTGTTTACCATCAAGGGTACAAATGCAGTTAAAGAAAATAAAAATTTGCAAACGGACCACACACGGATTACATTCGGACACCACTTGGATGTGATCACAAAAAATGTCGGACACTCGCTTAGCTGTTGCATGGCGCACAGATCAAAAACCGGATGACACGCGTCAGACCAGTTGTCAGTCAGTGCTATTTCTTTGTGGTATCAGTCTTACTAGCCGTAAGGGGTTAACATTTTTCTAAAGGCACTAATAATGAATGCACCTGTGATTTGACTATAGTCTCTATAGTTCTCTTATATCAGGCGCCAGTAGAGGAAAGACCCAGCAAGAAACAGGCAGTGACTAGAGTAGGACCCAGTTACGAGATACGCCTCAACATTGGCAACTGGGTGGATTACGAATTGTCCACTTCTATAATGGTAAGTATCTCAATTTGCTAAAATGAGAATTCCAATGTCTATATCTCTATAGGCTATTGAATTGTGCCGCTTAGCCTTTTGTTTAATACCACTCGGATGTGATCACAGAAAATGTCGGATACTCGCATAGCTGTTGCATGACACACGGATCAAAAAACGGATGACACTTGTCAACTCTCTTTAACGAGAAACGGACCGGTTTTTTAAAGGCCAGTGTGTTTCCACCCTAAGCTTTCTCCTTGTGCAGAGTAACACACCAGTATCAGGAGACTTAAACTCCTTGCTTGCTCCTCTGGAACATTAAATATGTAAATTGCCTCTTCAGAGCAGAAGAGGATTTACACTGTAGTGCCACCTATTGGAAGTAGTAATCCTAACTTAACCATACATAAAAAGGTATAACATCTTCCATATCTTGACTAGCCTGATCTCTGCTGGCAGTCAGGGAACTTTCCTATTTTCATTCTTTATTTCCAGTTTAGCTGATGTGATGGACGCACAGATGTACAGATATTTACAACCTAATTTATAATTGGAACATATAATCTTGATTAAAGGGTTTATATATTAGTGCTCTGTATGATGGTAAAAGGGATTTATTTTCTTATTAATAAAACAGACACCATTCATTATAAACACTTGTCAGGGTGGCCATCTGTACAAAGGACTCCTTACCCCTCCATTCATTTCTGCTATTCAGAATGTAAATGAGACAGTGGAAGCGAGGGAGCAGGAGAGACCGGTGAATGTGTAAGAGAAGGCAATGACTTGTAACTAAAATATATTAATAAGAAGCTGCAGTTGAGACCAGTCACGTATGTCCAAAGATCAGCATGCACATATTAACTTTCTGCTCAGTGATTAATCTATAAGCCGTGCCCCTTCAATAGGCTAGAAAATTGTGTATCTGACTCACAGTATGTGAACAAATCCACAAGTCATTTAGTCATTTACCTCAACATATCTGTGTGCAAACCAGTTCTCCATAGTGAAGTCAATGCTCCCAAATCAATGTTGTAATACTTCTGAAATGATGGTCTCTGCCTAGAAGCTTAGATTGAAGTTATATATATTTTTTAAGTTACAATTTTTTTACAGTACTTGTTGGTGTAAAGTAATGTGATGCTATGTGCAAGCAAAGACTTTTTCAGACATTGTTCACCTGGTATCCACTAAAGACACCCCATAAATTGAAAATTGTGCACAGCCAGTGGGAGTAACTACAACAGGTGCAGGGGTTGCAATTGCATCCGGGACCTAAAGCCTAGGGGGCCCTAGAAGTCCTTTTGGCCTATAGAAAAAGAATGTTACTATTAAAGATTTGTAATAATTGTCGGCCCTGTTGGAGCTTTCGCATCGAAGCCCATAAGCTTCAAGTTACGCCACTGCGCACAGCAATGCCAAAACAATATTGCTGTGCATATGTTCTAGTGTTCTAGCTTATGTCACTTCTATTAACTGCTTCAGGTTCTGGAAAACCTGGAGTTGTTAACAGAAGTCACATGTTAGTTCTTCGAGTGGCTTCAGCAGGCAACCTTTATTGAAAATATAGAGTTAGAGATGCAGTGACAGAGCTTGCCGAAAGAACAAGAACACAGCCATTGGCAAAAGCCACTACAGGAGAATGACCGCTGACAGATCTGACTTTACAGGAGAAAGAGACACCGAGAGAGCAGGGGCGGACCGTCACCCCCGGGGGCCCTGGTGCAGGAGAGGACTGGGGGGGGGCTACTGGCCGTCGGCGCGGCCCGGAGGGCGGGGCTACTGGCCGTCGGCGCGGCCCGGGGGGGAGGGGTTCCGCTTGCCGTCGGCGCGGCCCGGAAAGGGGGGGGGAGGGTGCCGCTGGGGGCCGCACTGAGCCGCACTGAGCCGCAGGCGCGATGCTCTCCTACCTGGGAGCCGCGCGGAAGTGTTCTAGGAGCCGGAGGAGCAGAGGAGAGGAGGGGCGGGATCAGGCAGAGGAAGCAGGAAGCTCTCTGCTTCCCTTGCCTGACCCTCCTCTCCTCTGGCGGCGGCTTGCGGGGGTCGGCTGGGGGCCCCCCTCCAGGCTTGAAGGGGCCCCCAGCCGGTCGGGGCCCTGGTGCAGCTGCACCAGCTGCACCAGTGTAGTTCCGCCCCTGCGAGAGAGATGAAAAGCAAGTAGTCGGGAAGCTCTTCAGCTCCTCCAGTGGTGCACTGAACATCTATGCTTGGTTTGAACAGTCATTTCGTGCTGAAAGACACCATTTAAACCTATCACTACCTGTCCCTGCAGCTTCCTACTACATACCTAATCATCCCTGTCTGAGCTAAATGTGTCCTGTAATCGCCGAGTAAAATCATTTTATTACTTACATATGTTAATAAGCAGGGTGTTGTCAACTCTGCAGACACTGTAGGTGTTTTCTCCGGCTCCATGTGATGCGCCCCCAGGCTATGGTTAACATGTTCCCTGGTTAACATGCCCTGGTGGGCTTGATATCCCAATGCAAATGCATGATCCAAGCGTCTGAAATGAATCTTTTTCCTGATATGACACCGCGGTCACGTCATTTCCGGTCCTGTGCATTGTGGGTGAGTAACACCCCCACATTGCATAGGACTGTATTTGCATCATTAAGCAGCTTTTTGTGGAGATCTTGGCTACAGATCATAGAGGTTGTATCGTGCAGAAACCCCTACCTCTTACCTAATGTCCATATTTACTATTACGGTAAAGCCAATAGATAAGAATAATCCTGATAACAGCAAAATTGTCCTGTTAACGAAATGAAGAATGTACTCAATGTACTGGCAATATGTGCATTTGTGCTAGATATGGTATGTTATATCTTTAGGTTAATAGTGTTACAATGCTGTACAGACATCATACTGAATGTGGCGCTACTGGGTGAAAATCATATTTATTCCTCCAGTGAGCCATCAGCTTTCAGTAATGAGGATATTATGAGTGGTAGGTGTAAGCCTGCCCATGCACTTTAGCAGATGTCCTGTCAATCAATATCTAGGGTGTGCTTATAGGCATCACTCACAGTACTGAAGCTGCTCTGAGCATGCCTCTATGACTGAAAGATGTGGGTTCATGGGAGGAATAGAGTTAATTTACTCTTGGTAGCCATGTTTTTAGTAAGCAGGCGGAGAGCACTGGAACTCTATGAGTGTACACTCACACAAACGTATATTCTCTCATGGGAGAAAAACAGCCCGATTGTAAAAATGATACTCAGCTCAAGATCTGATTCGAGCTTTAGAAGAGTGTCATTTTACAGTGATCCCATGCAAGAATCAGATAATAGGTGTGGAGAAAATACAGAACTTAATTTCTCCATTTTCTCCATTGTCTGTGTCAGTGTATAATGGACTGCACTTAGATGGCATCGGAGTGGTGCAGTCAGATGTTTTGCACACAACCATTGACATTAATGGGTGCGCCCCACCTAATATACGCTGCCAATTGTAGCATGCAACGATTTTATTGTCATGCCAAAACAGCATGTCATCACTGCTCCATAGTATAATATAGTATAATATTGGAGTGAGTGCCATCCAATAAAACATAAAACATCACTTGTCCAAGTTATACGTCAGTACCCTTATCCTGAAGACTAACCCTATATCCACAGGTAAACAGCATCTGCGAACATAACAAGTTCCCTGTAAAGGTTATATCCATAACTATACCGGCAGGGCGGGTATGGGAGCGGGCTCTGTAGCGCATGGACACAGCGGCTGTCTCTCCCCTGTGCACCCTCCACTCTGTCCGCTCTTTCTGTCCCCCCAAGTGCTGTCTTCTCGCCTCTGAGCTCTCTCCTTTGAGCTGCCTTCACCCCGAACACTCCCCCCCGTATGCGATCTCTCTCCACCCTGTTCTGTCTTCTCCCTCTGGCTCTCTCGTTTGAGCTGTCTCCCCTGTGTGCACTCTCTCTCTCTGTGCATTTGCCCTCCCTCTGTGCTCTTTGCCACCTGTGTGCTCTCGCTGTCCCCTTGTGCGCTCTTTCTGCCCCCTGTGTGCTTTCCCCAATGCTTTGTCTCTCCCCCTTATGCTCTCTCTCCCATATGGTGTCCAAAGATGGTGGTGGTGGAAGTGCGCATGCACACACCGGGTCATGCCGCCGCCAACTTTGTATACCCAGGTATCGGCAATATCAACTGGAATTTAAGAAAAAGACGCAAGCATAGGTTTTATCCGTGTTATAAACGTGTTAATTAAAAGATTAAGGCTCACTTTACTAAGTTGTGTATAGCAACAACAACTTTATGTGCTTGGCACTCCTTGTGTATATAGAAGTTGGTCTGCAGCAGTATCCCTCACAGAGTGTATCCAGTAACAAGCAAAAGGAAAAGGGATTATTACCATGCTCCCATCAACAAGACAATAAATGATTCTTCCACGATGTCAAACAAAAATGTGTGATTTATTTCACGTGATGGTACAGTACATCTGTGATTTTTTTCCTGAAGTGGTGCCTGTGTCCTGAAACGCATTGAAATAAATCACACATCTTTGTTTGACATCGTGGAAGAATCATTTATTGTCTTGTTGACTGTATACCCAGGTACCCAAAGATGATGGTCATCTGAGTAAGTGCACATGCACACTGGGTATACACACGCACATTTACAAGGTTGTGATGTGTTGGCAGCAGCTGAGGGGGACTGCAGCTGCTGTTTTATATGGTGGCGGTTTCGGGTTGCAGCTGTTGCAGGTGGCTCTGGCGTCGCTGGTGGCACTGTGTAATGTGCCAGTACCACCAGTGGGTGCAATATTTCCACACCCATCACTTGGGTATGCAAATATGGTGTAGGCACGTGACAGCAAGATATACATATGCCAGGATAGCGCTGTGATAGCGCAAATATTTAACTGCCCCCTGTGTAATATGTCTGCCTCCCCTGTACACTGTCTCTGCTCCCATGCATTCTCTGCCCCGTATGCTCTCTGTCCCCTGAGCATGCTCTCTGCCCTCCTGTGAACTGAACTCTCTCTGTCCCCAATGTGTGCACTCTGCCCAACGTACGCTCTCTCTGCCCCGTGTGCACTCTCTTCCCCCCATGTGCGCTCTCTCTGCCTTCCCTGTGCATCATGCTGCCGCCATCTTTGGGCTCCCAGGTGTCCAAAGATGGTGGTGGCCTAACTAACTATGCCTGCATGCGCCAAGTCTGTGCAGGCGCAATTACTTATTTGGCAGTGCGTGCAGCGGTGAGGTGCAACGGGCTGCGGGCGGCATGTGCGGTGGCGGGTTCCTGGCGTCAGTTTTGGATGTCATTGGTTTTGGGTATTGGCAATTTAGGGTGTTGGTGGTACTGTGCAATGAGCCAGTACCTTAAGTGGGCCCCATATTTGCATACCCATCACTTGGCTGTGCAAATATGGCTGCTGACGGCACCTGATAGGAGGACATCATGACGCCAAAAGTGAATGACAGACGCCATAATGTAATTATGTGAGTAGATATGTGTTGCTTTGTAAATATACCTCTTGTGTAAATCTATGTGTCTCTATATATACAGGCTAAAAACAGTAATATGCTATGTGATCTGATCATGTAACTATGTTACCCCTTCATTTGCCCCACTTCTTACAGAAAAAATGTGACAGGGATCAGATGGAAGAAATAAGTCTGTGACTTGAAACAAAAACAGTTTCTAGTCTAACAAGGATATTCAATACAAAATTATATTTTGGTATCATGTTAGCCAGAAAATTTGGTGTACAGTCATGGCCAAAAATTTTGAGAATGAAACCAAAATGATATTTTCACATGATCTGCTGCCCTCTGGTTTTTATTTGTGTTTGTCTGATGTTTATATCACATACAGAAATATAATTGCAATCATATTATGAGTACCAAAAGGTTATATTAACAGTTAGAATGAGCTAATGCAGCAAGTCAATATTTGCAGTGCTGACCCTTCTTCTTCAGGACCTCTGCAATTCTCCCTGGCATGCTCTCAATCAACTTCTGGACCAAATCCTGACTGATAGCAGTCCATTCTTGCATAATCAATGCTTGCATTTTGCCAGAATTTGTTGTTTTTTGTTTGTCCACCCGTCTCTTGATGATTGACCACAAGTTCTCAATGGGATTAAGATCTGGGGAGTTTCCAGGCCATGGACCCAAAATCTCTATGTTTTGTTCCCTGAGCCATTTAGTTATCACCTTTGCTTTATGGCAAGGTGCTCCATCATGCTGGAAAAGGCATTGTTGGGCGCCAAACTGCTCTTGGACGGGTGGGAGAAGTTGCTCTTGGAGGACATTCTGGTACCATTCTTTATTCATGGCTGTGTTTTTAGGCAAGACTGTGAGTGAGCCGATTCCCTTGGCTGAGAAGCAACCCCACACATGAATGGTTTCAGGATGCTTTACAGTTGGCATGAGACAAGACTGGTGGTAGCGCTCACCTCTTCTTCTCCGAATAAGATGTTTTCCAGATGTCCCAAACAATCGAAAAGGGGATTCATCAGAGAAAATGACTTTACCCCACTCCTCAGCAGTCCACTCCCTGTACCTTTTGCAGAATATCAGTCGGTCCCTGATGTTTTTTCTGGAGAGAAGTGGCTTCTTTGCTGCCCTCCTTGAAACCAGGCCTTGCTCAAAGAGTCTCCGCCTCACCATGTGTGCAGAAGCACTCACACCAGCCTGCTGCCATTCCTGAGCAAGCTCGGCACTGCTGGTAGTCCGATCCCACAGCTGAAACAGTTTTAAGATACGGTCCTGGCGCTTGCTGGTCTTTCTTGGGCGCCCTGGAGCCTTTTTGACAACAATGGAAGCTTTCTCCTTGAAGTTCTTGATGATGCGATAGATTGTTGACTGAGGTGCAATCTTCTAGCTGTGATACTCTTCCCTGTTAGGCCATTTTTGTGCAGTGCAATGATGGCTGCACGTGTTTCTTTAGCGATAACCATGGTTAACTGAAGAGAAACAATGATACCAAGCACCAGCCTCCTTTTAAAGTGTCCAGTGGTGTCATTCTTATTTAATCATGACTGATTGATCGCCAGCCCTGTCCTCATCAACACCCACACCTGTGTTAATGGAACAATCACTAAAACGATGTTAGCTGCTCCTTTTAAGGCAGGACTGCAATGATGTTGAAATGTGTTTTGGGGGTTAAAGTTCATTTTCTAGGCAAATATTGACTTAGCAAGTAATTGCTGTTAAGCTGATCACTCTTTATGACATTCTGGAGTGTATGCAAATTGCCATTAGAAAAACTGAAGCAGTAGACTTTGTTAAAATTAATATTTGAATCATTCTCAAAACTTTTGGCTATGACTGTAAATGTTTTTATGCCCAAATATGACAAAAGTATTCTAAGAGTGACGCCTTTATTGGCTAACCAGAAAATATATATTTGCAAGCTCTCTTTGCTCTGAAAACTTGCACATACAATATTTTTGGGCAGCTATAAAGGTATAACTCCTGGAATACTTTAGGTCTGGGAACTTGCAATCAACCTTATGGAGACAGCGAAGTAGGTGAGGAGATTGTAAGCCACTTCCCTCCTCTCAGATATATGCATATATGCAAATTTGCACTTCACTAAGGAAGTTGAGAAACTCCCATGCATGTAGGAAAGCGATTATGACTTTGAGGAAGCTGCTTAAATGTGGCATGGGAGTTTCTCAACTTCCTTAGTGAAGTGCAAATTTGCATATATGGAATACTTTAGTCATTTTTGGGCATAGCAGTATTTATATTGAAAAAGTCTAACAATGAAAACATATGTCTGAATAGGAAATGTAGCACCAAATAGTATTGTAGGTATATAGCCAGAAGTGGCTAGTTTCACCCATACCACTTGATGTCACCATTGGGACTGTGTTGCCTATTATTTTATGTGGGTCACAACCACTGCAGAGCTACAACTCCACATTATCCTTTTCCTCTTTCTTTTTATTGACCAACCGTGTAGTGTCAATATAGGGCGCTGTTTGTTGCAGATTTTGTCTACAAAGGGCTTGTTGCTTTTAGTAATAAGAAAGAGGTTTCTTGGAGCCACATCTCAAATTTTTTAGCCTTTATTGGTGTAAAAAAGATTAAAATCATCACGACGTTCCTTGCAGGGGACCAAACGCCAAGACATGTTTCGGGGGGACCCCGTATTCGTTGGTGTTCGTTCGTTACAGAAAACAATACATATATATACATTTAAAACCAATTACACCTGTTACTCATTTCCAAATGACTATTAACTGTTTCACCGCTAGAGACACGTACCCAGGACGTCAGTGTTACAAGTACATAGTGCAATATCAAAAGGATAATAAGTGCCCCAACTTCTCATCAACAATGAATGTAGATACATAGATACAAATATACGTAAGGAATGGTGCAGGCTGCATATACCAATAGCACTTTATATACATATATAAGCATAATGCTAGCCACATCATTCCCATAATCTGTATGCAAACATATTACAGTTAACATCCTACATATATTTCAGTTTCACCAATATTTCTTATTCTAATCATTGTATACTTTTCTAGTTCGTGTCAGTATTACAAGTACATAGTGCAATATCAAAAGGATAATGAGTGTCCCAAATTCTCTTGTGTAAGTGTAGATACATATATACAGTTGTGGCCAAAAGTATTGACACCCCTGCAATTCTGTCAGATAATACTCAGTTTCTTCCTGAAAATGATTGCAATCACAAATTCTTTGGTATTATTATCTTCATTTAATTTGTCTTCAATGAAAAAACACAAAAGAGAATGAAGCAAAAAGCAAAACATTGATCATTTCATACAAAACTCCAAAAATGGGTCAGACAAAAGTATTGGCACCCTCAGCCTAATACTTGGTTGCAAAACCTTTAGCCAAAATAACTGCAATCAACAGCTTCCGGTAACCATCAATGAGTTTCTTACAATGCTCTGCTGGAATTTTAGACCATTCTTCTTTGGCAAACTGCTCCAGGTCCTGATATTTGAAGGGTGCCTTCTCCAAACTGCCATTTTTAGATCTCTCCACAGGTGTTCTATGGGATTAAGGTCTGGACTCATTGCTGGCCACCTTAGAAGTCTCCAGTGCTTTCTCTCAAACCATTTTCTAGTGCTTTTTGAAGTGTGTTTTGCGTCATTGTCCTGCTGAAAGACCCATGACCTCTGAGGGAGACCCAGCTTTCTCACACTGGGCCCTACATTATGCTGCAAAATTTGTTGTTAGTCTTCAGACTTCATAATGCCATGCACACAGTCAAGCAGTCCAGTGCCAGAGGCAGCACAGCAACCCCAAAATATCAGGGAACCATGTTTGACTGTAGGGACTGTGTTCTTTTCTTTGAATGCCTCTTTTTTTTCTCATGTAAACTCTATGTTGATGCCTTTGCCCAAAAAGCTCTACTTTTGCCTCATCTGACCAGAGAACATTCTTCCAAAACGTTTTAGGCTTTCTCAGGTAAGTTTTGGCAAACTACAGCCTGGCTTTTTTATGTCTCAGGGTAAGAAGTGGGGTCTTCCTGGGTATCCTACCATACAGTCCCTTTTCATTCAGACACCGACGGATAGTACAGGTTGACACTGTTGTACCCTCTTACTGCAGGGCAGCTTGAACTTATTTGAATGTTAGTCGAGGTTCTTTATCCACCATCCGCACAATCTTGCGTTGAAATCTCTCGTCAATTTTTCTTTTCTGTCCACATCTAGGGAGGTTAGCCACAGTGCCATTAGCTTTAAACTTCTTGATGACACTGCGCACGGTAGACACAGGAACATTCAGGTCTTTGGAGATGGACTTGTAGCCTTGAGATTGCTCATGGTTCCTCACAATTTCTCAAGTCCTCAGACAGTCCTTTGGTCTTCTTTCTTTTCTCCATGCTCAATGTGGTACACACAAGGACACAGGAAAGAGGTTGAGTCAACTTTAATCCATGTCAACTGGCTGCAAGTGTGATTTAGTTATTGCCAACACCTGTTAGGTGCCACAGGTAAGTTACAGGTGCTGTTAATTACACAAATTAGAGAAGCTTCACATGATTTTTCTAACAGTGCCAATACTTTTCTCCACCCCCTTTTTTATGTTTGGTGTGGAATTATATCCAATCTGGCTTTAGGGCAATTCTTTTTGTGTTTTTTCATTGAAGACAAATTAAATGAAGATAATACTACCAAAGAATTTGTGATTGCAGTCATTTTCAGGAAGAAACTGAGTGTTATCTGACAGAATTGCAGGGGCGTCAATACTTTTGGCCACAACTGTAAGTAAGGAATGGTGCAGACTGCAATAGCACTTTCTATACATATATATCCAGATTCAGCAATATTTTTCATTCTGATGATAGTATACTTTCTGGTTCATGTTGTACTTTTTTGTATTTTGTTTGTTTACTCATTTGTTATACACTAATAAAAATACAAAAGATCAGACCTTAGGTTTAACCCATTCGGGTTACATGCATCCAACAGCATTATCCAATACATTTCGCGACTGTGTAGTACTCTTTTCCAGTCTCCGCCCCTGTAGGGGTGGGGAACCCTTTCTAGGAGCCTTTGTAATTTAACCAAGTGCTTTTCTTTGGCTCACTAACAAAGATGCTGGGGGAAATAATGCTTCCTATGTCCCTTGATTTTTTCTAGATCATTCTACAACCATTCCTGAGAATCTTATCCAAAATTTCATCTTGATATAGGATTGGGAGGTTTTTGTGAAAATTTTTTTTGATATCTTTAAAATCTTGACTATAAGCCATTGTAAAAATGGGAATGTTACTCAGATCTTTTTTCTTTTATTCCTCCCTACCTCAGGAACTGCAACCCGATCTTTAGCTGCCATATTACCATTTACACTTTTCTTCAGAAAAACAGTATTATCAAACAGTAGGGAATCCCTTGTTTTTCGCTCAACAATACTAGAGGCTCTATCAATCATCCAGTTTTTATAGCCTCTTTGACGTAACTTTTTTTATGATCTTGATTTCAGAACGGTAGTCACTCATCCTAAAGCAATTTTGTTTTGCACGTACAAATTCACCCAATGGTAGATTTTTAATCACATAATCTGGGTGACAGCTGTTTGCTGTAAGTAAAGAGTTGCCGCTGATGGGTTTCCTATATAATTTAGTATAGATTTCCCCACTCTCACTACTACCCATCAACAGCAAATCCAAAAAAGGAGCCTTGTTTCTGTATACCTCCATAGTAAAGGACAAATTGTATTCATTCTGCTGCAAAATTTCCAACAGAGACTGCGGAGTAGGTACGGGGACACATCGTCTGGCGGTGTGTCCACATCAGCACCATATCATCAATGTACCTCCTGTACCATCTAATACAGTCTGCATACAATACTCCAGGTCTAAAGACGAAGTCATTTTCCCATATCTGCTTATAGACATTAGCCAACGAAGAGGAGAACTTGGCCCCCATCGGACAGCCACATTGCTGGATATAATATTCCCCATCAAAGCTGAAAAAGTTGCGTTTTAATAGATGTTCTATACACATAACAACAAATTCTTTCTCTTGATCACTAAATACACTAGTGCCCAGAAGGCCTTATGATACTGCACACACAGCTTTTCCATGGGGAATAGAAGAATACAATCTGACAACATCTATTGTTAGCCAATTTGATTACATGTCCCATTTGATGTTTTTTAGACCCTGCACCAAATGCTTAGTGTCTTTGTACCTCCCAGGCATGCCCTCCACTAAAGGCTTCATTACACTTAGTGACGCACCAGCGATCCCGACAGCGATACGACCTGGTAGGGATCGCTGGCTATGTGATTGCTGATGAGATGTCAAACAGTCATATCTCACCAGCGACACAGCAACAATATGGTGGTCGTTGGGACCCTGTCACTCAGACCTGTAGTATTGAGGTTGTTGGTCGTTGTCCCCTTTAAACACACCGATGCATGCTGCCCAGCGGGAGCCCGATGACCAAAAACTGGTTAAGGATATTTCAACACGATCAGCGATCCCACAGCAGGGGCCTGGTCGCTGCTACTTGTCACACATAGCGAGGTCGATGGCGAGGTTGCTGTTGTGTCACAAAAACTGTGACTTATCAGCGATCGCTGCTTAGTGTGACGGGGCTTAAAGCTTGCAATTTTACATCTACCCACTCTGAGAGCCTCTCTTATAAGCAGCCAGTGCTGGGTACGATTAGCCTCAGAGGTGGGGGAAACACACCTTTATGTGTCTTAGGGAGGGCATGGAAGACCGGGCAGACCGTTTTTTCCACATATAGATATACATACTTTTTTTCTGAAGAAAAGTGTAAATGGTAATATGGCTGCTAAAGATCGGGTTGTAGTTCCTGAGCTTGGGAGGAATAAAAGAAAAAGAGATCTGAGTAACATTTCCATTTTTACAACGGCTTATAGTCAGGATTTTAAAGTTATCAAAAGAATTTTTCACAAAAACCTCCCAATCCTATATCAAGATGAAATTTTGGATAAGATTCTCAGGAATGGTTGTAGAATGATGCCGAAAAAATCAAGGGACATAGGAAGCATAATTTCCCCCAGCATTTTCGTTAGTGAGCCCAAGAAAAGCACTTGGTTATATTACAAAGGCTCCTATAGATGCGGAGGTAATAAATGCACTATCTGCCAATATACATGACTGGAAAGAAATTTGACATAGCATCGTAAATCAATTGCAATACCACGGATGTTGTCTACATGGCAACATGCGTGGAGTGCAATAAATTTTACATCGGATGTACAATCCGACCTCTCAAAAAGAGGATGGCGGAATATATTACAGCGGCAAATCCGAGTTCCAGTGCATTGCGCACAGGCATGTCCGATCTTTCTAGGCATTTTAAAGATGTACACAATGGCATTTTAACAACATTAAGGCCCCTTTCACATCTATGCGTTTGCTGCGTTTTGCTTCATTCCTTATGCGTTTTTACCGCAAAAACGCATCAAAACGCATGCGTTTTTGTCCCCATTGATTTTAATGGGAACGCATGAAAAACACATTCAAAAACGCATGTCAAAATGCATGTGCGTTTGGGAAAACGCAAAACGCATGCGTTTTTGCAAATGCAGCTCAAAACGTGGCAACCAATGGGGACAAAAACGCATGCGTTTTGATGCGTTTTTGCGGTAAAAACACATAAAAAGCGCAAATGAAGCAAAACGCAGCAAACGCATAGAAGTGAAAGGGGCCTAAGAATTAAAGGGATAGAAAGGGTGCCCCGCTCCTATAGGGGCGGAGACTGGAAAAGAGTACTACACAGCTGTGAAATGTATTGAATAATGCTGTTGGATGCACGTAACCCGAATGGGTTAAACCTAAGGTCTTATCTTTTGTATTTTTATTAGTGTATAACAAATGAGTAAACAAACAAAACACAAAAAAGAACAACATGAACCAGAAAGTATACTATCATCAGAATGAAAAATATTGGTGAATCTGAAATGTATGTAGGATAGTAACTGTAGTATGTTTGTATACAAAATATGGGAATGATGTGGCTAGCATGCATATATATGTATATAAAGTGCTATTGCAGCCTACACCATTCCTTACTCATATTTGTATCTACACTTACATATGAGAATTTGGGACACTCATTAACCTTTTGATTATGCACTATGTACTTGTAATACTGACATGAACAAGAAAAGTATACTATCATCAGAATAAGAAATATTGGTGAAACTGAAATATATGCATTATAGGCCTGATCACATGATCGGACCGGCTTCAATAAGCGCATTGCGCATGCGCAGAGCTGGGCCGATCACGTGATCAAGCCCATAATGCACTGGGGCTGATCACGTGATCGGCCCCATAGTGCACCGCGCCGGATGTGATGTAGCGGCCGGTGCATGATAGGTGTACAGAGGGCGGGAGATTACAAATAGAGGGGCGGCGATGAAGAAAAAATAATGCCGCCCAGCGGGGCGTGCGCTCCCGGATCGAGGAGTGATGCATGGAGCCTGGCGCCGCCTTTTCAGTCCCCAGCCTCAGGGAGTTCTGTAAGTTATGTTATTTTTCTGATCTTTTATAGGGCCCCTTTAGCTCAGATAGGGATACATAGGGAGCAGCTAAGAAGGTGTAGGGACAGGTAGTGATAGTGTAGGGCCTTAGATCTAGGTGACAGGTTCACTTTAACTTTTTGTGAGTCCCTATAGCTCAGGCTGCAGATCTCACTAACCCTCTTTGAAGAGGTTGCTGGTTTATGTTCACAGATAGCGCAGCAGCTGCAGCAAATTGCACGCCCAGATTCAACTAGGACCAAAGATACACACCTCTAATAGGCTGGAGGCGTGATAAGTTTTGGGTACTTCAGGAAGCCTGCAAGTTGTATTTTAGTCTCCGTCCTCGTTCCTCAGGGAGTTAAGAACAGAGAGTATTGATCTTTATCTCCTTGTTGCGGGGGATCCCCCGTCCTAGGCCTTCTCTCTACCGACTGACTCTCCGTCTTTGCAGACAGTAGATGAGTTTTTGCTGCTTTGGCCCTTGTGTATGGTGACCCTGATGATGTTACCCTGGCTGAGTTAAAATTCCGTAGGCTCCAGCAGGCAGGGCCGGCTGAGGAGTATTGCTCAGAGTTCCAGAGGTGAGCCAATGACATTCGGAGGAATGACCCTGTTCTCAGGAGTCTGGATTTGTCAGCAAAGCTTCAGGGCTCCATGACTCAATATGCAACTGTAATGTCAATAGAGGCTGCTATGTAGCTTGCTATCAGTGTGGATAGATGCCTCTGGGAGAGATCCACATGGATCCTGCCCCCCATTGTTCTAAATATGGGGGAAGTACCATATGTGCAGGCGAATAAACCTATGCAGCTAGGAAGGGTGTTTCCTCATGTTAGATCACCTGTAGTTCACTGTAGGATGGGGGCGTGCTTCTACAGTGGGCTTAAGGGTCAGTTCATTGGGGTTTGTCCATCTATACCTTGAAAAACATCTATAAAGCCACCTCCCCTAGGTCATGTGGAGGATGGCAACCTGGGCATATATGTTTCCTCCATTTTTCTCTTTTTTACATCTGATGTCCCTCAAGGACAAAGAGGAGATACTATTCCCACTCTTCATGGTTGTGCTAAGCCTCGGTCTCTCCTCCAGAGTACTTTGAGGGGAGTTGTCTATACTGGGGACCCGGCTCCTGAACATACAGTTCTTAAGTCAGTTTAGTCAGAGGTGTCTACTCCCTATACACTATCTGTAAAGCTGACCCTCCAGGTCGCTTTGAGGAAGCCGACCTGAGTGTGTACATTTTCTGTGTACTTCCCTCTGTTCCAGGTAATGTGAATATGGTGCGATCAAAGAGAGGCGGCACAATTTCTCCCTCTGTTCAGGTTCTTTCTAGACCTATGTGTCTCCTCGAGAGAAGTCATAAAGTAGGGTAGATCATCCCAACAGAATTTCATGCTTTTGAGGGTAGGAGCTGCAAGTTCCTGAGTGACACCTCGGATGTCGGTCCTTCAAGGGAATGTTCATGTTCCAGAAGATGCATGCTTGGCAAAGTTCAAGAGATGTGTTGTGTCTCAAGAGCCAACATTTGTTTAATAATTATGAATCTGCGCCGATTAAAGGATAGGTGTTAATGGAAGTAAAGTAGTTCACAGTGTAGGTGTTACCCAGACAACTCCAGTGTTTAGGGTCCAGTGTCCCCTCGTTTAATTGAGGGTACTGTGAGGTTTGTCATCCATGCCTTGGAGACTTGTGACAAGCAGTGTAGGAGTTAATGTCAGTTTCTGTTACTAGCAAATCTCCTAGGTGCTCTACTCAGGTGAGGCTAGTTTGTGACCACTCTCATCTTCTTTATATTGTCACATGGTTCAGCATACTTGCTGGTGATTGAACTTTACTTATAGCCAAGCTGCCTGGGTGGAAGGAGCTATTCTGGAGAGCTGACCGTTGCCAAGCCGTCTGTTGCCTAGGGGAGTGGCAGCAGCCATGAAGTCATCTTAGTGTTTCCCCTGTCTGTCTGCCTTAACTTCTAGTTGGTTTTAGTGTAGTAGTTGGAACTAGTGCTCCCGCTTGCCATCTCCCTAGTGAGGGTTAACATAAGAACCAGCAAGATACTAGGTATCCTGCTCGGTGACAGGGTGAAAGAACTCATATAAGGATGGTAGGGAGATAAGAGCCCAACTGCAGGTGAGTGCAGGAGGTCTCCCTTTCCCCATCCCCTAGGAGCAGAGCCCTCCCTGCATTTGTTCCCCCTGTGTTCCTCTTGTTTTGTAGTTTTGTGTTGTGCACTAGACACTGTTGATCTGTGCACCACTGTCACGCGCTGTATCAGGATTCACCCTTGTCTGTGGCATGACAATAGCTTTCTGAACCTGGCCGTCATCCTCCCTTATTGCCTCTACTGCTGGTTCAGTTTTCAGTTAGTGCCAGGGACATGGTTACAGCTACCACTCACTATGCACTAAGTGGTAACTGAACCTGCATTGGAACAATCTCTATGCCTGTAAGCTGAATGCTGCTGCTGAAATAAGGGCCCTTTCACATTAGCGTTTTTCGTAATTCGCGGCAGATGCGGTGAAAAAACCGCATCTGCCGCGTTTGCCGCATAACCGTTCCACTTGCGGCGCGGTTGCGGTTTTTCCCATACAAAGTATAGGGGGACTTGCGGCAGATGCGGCAAGTGCGGTTTTGCACTTGCGGCAGGTGCGGCAGCGAAAAAAACCGCGGCTGACCGCGCCCTTAGTTAATTTCCCTCAGGCTGCAGGGCTCTAAGGCAAGATTAGAAAGCTATTACCCTCCAGATTAACCCCATATCTGCAAGTTAATAGCGATTTTCGCATGACAGGCTGCCTTTAACACCTTCATGACCAAGGACATATAGATAAGTCCATGGTCATCTCCTTCCCTTTGATGCAAACTCATGCACTGAGCACAGCAGGCAGTGAGTCTTGGCTACTGCTGTGAACAGATATCTCTAAGGATTATCGTGGAGGTTTTTTTATGTGGGTAATAAAAAGGGGAAACAGGGATGTGTTTGCGTACTGTATTATAAATAAATTATTTTTCTCTATGTGCTGTAATTTTTACTATTTACTTTAGAGGTTCATAATGGTTGGGTCTAACATTGGCCCGACATTATTAACCTCAGGTTGGTTGCCAGCTGAAAATACTCAGCTGGCATTAACCCCTTATTACCCATGCTTCCAATTCCATAGAGCAGCTGGAAGAGTCAGGAATAGCTCCAGAAAATGGTGTTTCTATGAATGTGCCATTTTCTTGGACGGCTACAGGCTGTGATTCAGAGCATGGAGGGCCCAGAATGCTTGGACCTCCTCATGCTGAGAATTCCAGCCCCCAGCTGCCTTATTTTACCTGGCTGGCAACCAAAAGTACGACAAAGCCCTACGTCATTTTTTTAATTATTTCAGGAAATAAGAAAAATGAGATCCCCTGTATTTTTGATCACCAGCCAGTTAAAATTATATAGCTGGGGGTGGGTGGCAGCCATCAGTTGCCTTCTGTACCTGGGCTGGTGACAAAAAAAAAAGCAGAGCCCCATGTTACATTATGACATCAAGGAACCTTTTTTCAAATTTTTTCCCTGCCTTTAATCCAGCTTTATTCATAGTCACAAGAGTAAACAATTGATAAAAAAGCAGCAAAATCCGCATGAAAAAATGAACAAAAATGCACCAAAATCACACCAAGAGACCACCAACTGATCTGTGTGGATCTTTGAAACATGGTGCGGATTTTAGATCCGCAGCACACATTTTAAATTGGTACATAGCCATAAACCCAAAACAATGCTCCTCCTTGTAAAACCACAACATCTTTTTCAGTGAAGAGCTTTTAGCACAAAGTAACTGATTCGCAAACAAGATCAGTTTTAACCAGAATACCCCAATAAGTCAAAGCTCACTAAGGCCAGGGTCACATTTCCATTTTGACCCTAGCCTAAAACAATCCAGTTTTAACTTAGAACTTTTTCCAGCACCGCATAGCGTTACCGCTATGCGGTGCTGGAAAACGCAGTCCCTAGTTACCCTATGTTTACCTTAACTACCTGTCACACAGGCAGCTGCTTGGAGTGCGCTTTACAGCGCCGCACAGGAAACGTTGCAGACAGCAAAAATATATTCTAACCTAAAATGCTCATTTACATATGTACACATACATTGGAACATGTGATAAGTTCTCTGCCATTTTGATGTAAAAGAAAATTATCAACACAATGATACTTTTATAACATGTGTATAACTTTCAGCATGGTGTAGATGGGAGAATTATGTCAATTTGACCACAATTTAGCTTACAGATCATTGAGATTCTTATCTGTTACAGCTATTATATTATATTAATATTATCAGCCTGACGAAGGGGCCATAGTGTCCCGAAAAGCTTGCTTTGCTTACCCTCTTTTCAGTTAGCCATTAAAAGGTATCAACCACTGAGGACTCTCAGATTCCAATATTTTCTATCTACTGGCTAACACGGTACAAACATTTTTTACTATAGCTATTACAGTATTTGACACTATTAGAAATATGTTCTTGAAAATTATTCTCAGTATCTACTCATTATTCCCACAAGCATGCAAAGTAGCTCATATTAATCAAGCTATAGCCTTATTTAAAAGGAAGAGACACCCTAACCAAAACAGAGCAGGGTAGAGATAAGGGAGATATGGTGCAGTACCCGGCAGCAGCACTAGACAATGTTGCTGTGTACCACATCATACATTTCTCAGAAGTGGCAACTGCTGATCAGTAGAGGTACCGGATGTTGAAGCCCCAGCAATCTGATACTGGTGATCTATTCTTTGGATAAGTCATTAATATGTAAGTCATGGATAACTCTCTAAACCGAGCTATCGGCGGATACTGACGCTCATTGAGGAAACCCAAATGTTCCACAACCCTGAAAATGCCTGGATGACAACTTGTACTAGATAAACGATTATATGTTTGGGATGGAAGCCTATACTTTTGTGCTTTCCTTCACACTATATACAGTACATACAGTAAATGCTACTGACCTCGACATTGTGTAGATAGGCTTTTACATTCTGGGAAGAGGCAGACAGTGCATCTTGCACACTCATGTTGACGAAGACTCTGTTCCTTTACGGCACGTTCCAAAGCCTGTAATGCGGTTTTAAGAGCAGCTTCCAGGATTAATGTCCCCCTATTAGACAGAGCTGTCAAGAATACATCAACATATGAACATAATAAAAGGTGTAACAAGCAAGTCATCATATCAGAAAGTAGGAAATTTAGATAATTATGCTGAAGTCAGTGTAATATAAAACATTTCCACAGTGACATCAAACTATGACAGCACCCTGATGGGCTGAAGGATGTATCCAATGTGTGATCAGAATAATAATATAGGAGTCATTTATACTAGAAAATAGCACTAGGTCAATGTCACATCACTGACAATTAATCATACAAAGCAACTGTTTTTGGCCAGTGACATGGCGTTCAAAGTGGTACATCCTCTTTGGCCTTGTGCAATGGCCATGGGCACTTAGTGATTGGTAGATTCTCTTTCTAGGAAAGTATGACCTCAGCACAGCTGCATGAAATCTGCAGAGCGTACACTCCTTTGTGTTCCACCTATTGCTCAGGACTCACCTTGCAGGACACGGGATGGTAGTCTATACTGCTCCTTACTCACTGGAGCACAGTATAGTAGTTGGGGTACCAGGTACGATACAGAAAGCATTGTCCAGTATAGGAGCTGCATTTTATACAACCCAATTCTATTGTATGATAAATAAGGATGTATTTCTGTCCGCCTTGTTATTCTTGGTCAGTGTATGGAGCAATCTTCATTCAGATGACTATCTTCAGTCCACTATCTGGCAGTGTGTTCCTCAGCACCACTCTACTGTATATGTCCCGCAGTATGCTCTTCTGTCCCTCCCTTATATACTGCTCTCTACCTCTCAGTTACTCTGCAGGCAATGTCCTGTTTGTGTGTTGTCACTCTCTTCTCCGCTTTTGTCTTATTGCAGCCTCTTCTGAAGATGACAGTTAGACAATACACAGCATGGTTTGTGGAGCTGTATATGTCCAGGACCACAGGAGGGGGTTGTGGGGCAGAAAGGACAGTTCCCAAGCGGTTTTGATAAACTGCTCAATTCATTAATGCTTTGACACAGATGCCAGGATGGGAGGAGGTGGCGGGAGGGGCATGCCGGGTGGATGGGGTGAGAGGAGAGGGGTTTGTGTTCATTAGCACTAGGGTTGTTCTTAAGCCTCACTACATCATCCTCTATTATGAACATTTGGTTGGACTGTACTGTAATTGCATTCAGCCATGTAACATTTCACCTAACGTAAACTTGATCGACTATGATGCTTTACCTTGAGGAAAAGACAGAAAGACACAAAATAATCTTTTGAATGCTACAGTCCTATTCATTAATAGAAATTTAGTTTATACATAATGTAACATTAGTTCCCAGAGAGCTGACTAATGCATGTGGAATAACCTTAATTTACTGGTGTTTCATCAGATTTGATTACTCTTGCCCAAACAATAGGTCTAGTAATATTTGATCCCCTAATGTGATAGATATTAGATAAATTCTTTATACTGAAATACATCATACTTGAAAACGATACTGATAGTTATAGGACATTACTAAAAAATATCTCCTACTAATAACAGTAATTCATACCTTTCAGGATACTCTTTCGCTTTTAAAGCAAACATTAATTATTAGAAAAATAGAGATTAATTATGTGACATCAGAAAGGACAAATAGGATGCTCCTAGAGAGGACCTGGCCGCATCTAGCTGAGCTTGTGAAAGGAAAGAGGAAGAGACAGAAGGAAATTCGGGAAGGGGGTCATGAGTGCCAGCGTTGCCTGAATGGGAGCATTGTAGTCGGGAGTAGAGCAGGCGGCTCTATCAAAGCTGGGCCCTGATGATCAGAAGAGAGCCGCTTCTCTTGATCATTTTCACGCTTTCATCCTTTCCAGTGAAATGATGTCGGTTCAGTTCTCTTTGGTCCTCAAACCGCAGATTCTGAAAGGAAAATAAAAACAGATGGAGCTAAAGATGGAGGGATGATAACACGTAAGGACAGGAACATGGACAGGCTGGATAAAAGGGGAAATACTTTCTGGCAATGTATGAAAGGGGATATGTATGGTAACTCCTGGGATAAATATAAGACAAATATATCTGATGGCTGCTCATATAAATCAAATAATATCTGTTAATAAGCAGTTTAAAAAAACATGAACCTATGCAGTGTTCTCCATGAGGTTTGGGTTTTATGGATATTCAAACTCACCTATAGCAAACCTCTTTCCTGTAGAACTGGACTTAAGTATTCCCCATTCCCAGGACTAAATCAGGCTACTAATTTCTTCCCTACACAAGTAAACTAAAAACCATTAACAACAAAGCAATCATCTAATGGTGATATAGATAAGAAACAATGACACAGGTTGTAGTCATCAATGGGAGATAGAAGTCCAGATATTTAGTAAGTCCAAGAAGCCAATGTCAACCAACCAAAGGTAAAATCAAATGAGGCTATAAGATCAGATTTAGCATTAATCATCATAAGTCATCATGGCGCAGAATAGCTTGGATCACTATTGTAGGTTGCAGTGTTAAGCCCCGTCACACATAGCGAGATTGCTAGCGACATCACTGTTGCGTCACAGGTTTTGTGATGCAACGGCAACCTCGTCAACAATCTCGCTATGTTTGACACATAGCAGCGACCGGGCCCCCACTGTGACAACGTCGATCGTGTCGGAATGGCCTGGACCATTTTTTGATCGTTGGGTTCCCACTGGCCAGCATGCATCGGTGTGTTTGACGCCTTAACAACAACCTCGTTGGCGACTCAGAACTCAGCCAAGTAGGTCTGAGTCGTCAGACTAGCTGCTGTGTGACAGGGTCCCAACGACCGCCGAGGTCGTTATACGGGTCGCCGTATCGTTGCTGCGTCGTTCAGTAGATCTGACTGTTTGACATCTCACCAGCGACTACATAGTGATGTCCCAGCGATTCTTACCAGGTCATATCGTTGTCGGGATCGCTGGAACATCGCCAAGTGTAACAGGACCCTTAGTGTGCTTTCACATGTGCCATTTTAAATTACCGGTAGGCTTGAAGCATATGTCATCATGAGTGGTCACTGGTTAATAAATGGAGGGAAAGTATACAGGTAACAATTTATTTCTTTTTTTTTTTTTAAATCCACTTGGCTTTTGTCATTGACTGGCTTGTTTCATTGGCTGCCAAAGTCACATGTCCCTCGGGATATAAGAAGCAGGCATTTTCTGATGTAGCCATTTTCAGTGTTATTGCTTAGGGACAGTGCAATTGCCGCTCCGTTTTTCTCCATCCGTGTTACAAAAATAGCTAGCTTCTCAATTGCTTTTTAGATAAAATAGGATGGCGAGAGTGTCCATCCAGACATAGGTATTTTGTGCGGAGAACAAGTGTGATTACTGCTAAATCTGTGTGTGTGATGCCAAAGCTGCAAGTTTCCCCTAAAAAGGCTGTGTTTGGCCTCTAACCAGTAATTGTCAAATCCTTCAGTTTGTACTAAAAAGGCATTTTTGCCTCAAAGCAGTGATTGCAAAATCGTTCAGTTTCCCCTAAAAACAACTGTGTTTGGCCTCAAAGCAGTGATTGTAAAATCCTTCAGTTTATCCTAAAAAGGCATTTTTTTTGCTTATATGTGGATTGCCGTCCACTGCATGCTGCCCACAGGATCTCCCGGCTGAAAGATAGCACCCCCCCCACTTCTTAATCACGGCCGCAGGAGCCTGACAGCACCCCCCCCTCTCCCTACTCCTCAAGCCGCCGGCACCCAGCAGCACCCACCCCCCGCTCTTCACCTCAGTACTGGCAAATATTCTTTTACAAAAAAAGCACTGGTTTGTAGTAAAAAGGAATTTTTTGCCTCAAACCAGTGATTGCACAATTTTTGTTTCCCATAAAAAGGCTGTGTTTGGCCTGAAGGCAGTGATTGCAAAATCCTTAGTTTCCCCTAAAAGGCTGTATTTGGCCTCAAACCAGTGATTGCAAAATCCTTCAGCTTCCCTTAAAAAGGCTGTTTGGCTTCTAACCAGTAATTGCCAAATCCTTAAATTTCCCCTAAAAAGGCTGTTTTGGCTTCTAACCAGTGATTGCAAAATTCTTCGTTTTGTACTAAAAAGGCTGTGTTTGGCCTCGAACAAGTGTTTTCCAAATCTGTGCACATAAAATATGAATGGGAATCCCAAGGTTGTGGTGGAAAGAGGAAGGGAAAAAGGCTGTTAGAAAGGGGAGTAGGCTTGGTGTTTGAGGTATACGTGGGGTAGTTGCTACTGCTAATGTTATTGAAAGCTGTACTAAGCAAACATTGGCTCATCATATCCCAAGCGAAGTGACAACTTCTGTTACTGGACAGCCTACTCCTGTTTCTATGTTTGCCAGCAGGAGGGCGATATGAGTTATGGATGAGGCTCAGAAAAAGCTTTTGCTACAGTTCATGGCAAGGGCTGCACCAAGTGGCCTGTCTTCCTGTTCCTACACTTCAATATCACAAACAGTGCTGTCCTTAAAGGTGCAGCCCCAATAAACCCACGTGTCATCCAATGTTACAACTCTCCAACCACAAAACTGATTGTGGGGAAGCACAGATGGGCAATTCTACAGAGATGTTCACACATTCTATTCTATCGGCATCAGATGTCTGCTCCAAAAGATTGATATACTCCAGATGGGTAAAGCATCTGCACCAATGCTCAAAATCTTTTGGCGTTGAAGTGGTGCCCCAGCAGAATCCAGACCCTCGTCACCAGACATTAACCCCTTGGGGTAGAGGTGATGATGATGATGAGACTTAGATACCTGAGGAGCACTTGCACTCTGCTGTGCATTCTGGGCAGGAAGAGGAGGAGGGTGATTCTCATGGCGAGGAGTGGGACAAGAGAGAGGATGATGATGAGGTTTGAGTTCCCCCTTGGAATCAACCCAGAGTCACACATCAGAGTAGCTCAGCAGAGGAGGAGGAGGAAGACGAAGAGATTAGGTTGCATCTCCTAGCACAGAGACTGAGGGATGCAAGCACAACAAGCACTGTATTTTCAGCCACAGCTCTCGCTCTGGACAGCAATGGTCACGGGTCTGCAGTTGTTTAAGGCGGCAAAGGTTGTCTAGCCTGGGCCTTTTTTGACACCACAAAAGATAAACCAACAATTTGACTACTACATGCATGAACTGCCACATGGCATCATGTGTTACTCTGGGAAAATTACTGCACTAAAACTGCCTAGCGGGCCTCACCGAACACCATCTAATGCATCAACCACATCGGCTGCTTCTTCCTCCTTCACTACCGTGGCAAGTGTTGTCCGACAGGTGTATGGCTACAAGACCTCCACTTGTTTAACCGCTACAGCCAGGGCAAGTAACAGCCCCTCAGCTGTTATGAAAGAGGACATGCCTGCTGGTTTTGACTGATCTCAAACACCGAGCACACCACTTGTTTGTCAACCCACTATAACATCTCTGCTTGCATCTCCTTCACAGTGTAGCAGTTTGTCGGGTACAACCTACTTCCCTCTCTCTCAGCACAGCAGTCAGACCTCGGTCCCACAGTTGTGGTCACAGAAAGGTTTATTTCCTCCTACACATCCTAAAGCAAAGAGCTTGAACTTGACCATCTTCAACTTGTTGGCCACGGAAATGCTGCCTCTCCACCTGGTGGATACAAACGGTTTCCAAAAGCTGATGGCCATCGCAGCCCCACAGTATCAGTTACCCAGTCGCCATTACTTCTCGTAGAAAGCTGCACATGCACTACATGAGCTTGTTGCAGACAATATCACCTGTTCATTTAGAAACTCTGTGTGTGACAGGGTGCATATCACCATTTACAACTTGGATGAACAAACATGGTAAGGGGCACTACATCTCACTCACTGGCCACTGGGTTACTCTAGTGGCTGAGGGGCCAGGCAGGGAAGGGGCCACTCCCCAAGTCCTGACAGCCTCAAGTCTTTGAGAACAAACCTCTGGCTGTACCTCTTCAAACACTTCTTCTGCATTATCCACTTCCTCCAGGGCCTCCATCTGCACCCTCAACCCTTCCTTAATGTTGCAACAGTTAAGACAGAATCCACCCCACCTCCGTACTGCGCTTGCTATGGATCTTCACCATCAAGCAGTGTTTAAATTAATACCATGGAGATGTGAGTCACACAGCTGAAAAGCTGTGGACAGCGATACAGGCCGAGTTTCAGCAATGGCTGTCTCTGATAAACCTACAGCCAGGGAAAGCCGTATGCGATAACATTGTGAACCTGGTGGTGGCTCTAAGCCAGGGCAAACTTACTCATGTGCCTTGCACTGCTCAAATCCTGAACCTAGTTGTCGAGCAATTCCTACACCACTATCTTGGCGTGGAGGAGCTGCTGAACAATGCATGGTCACTGTGTGTACACTTCCACTGTTCTCACCGAGTCGCAGCTTTTCGACTAGCATTGCTACAGAGATCTGTCAGACAAGCAGTTAACCGTTTGATATACGATGTGCTGACACTGTGGAATTCCACTCTGCACACATTGCAGTGACTGTGACAGCAGCAACAAGCTCTGGCGCAGTATGTAATGACGCGTACAGTGACTCAAAGCAAGCTGAATATGGTGCAAATGACGTTTGCAGAGTGGGCACAAATCAAGGACCTCTGCAGTCTTCTGCAGTTTCTAAGTAGCTACTAAGAAGGTTAGTGTTGTTGATGACATCATCAGCATCACTACTCGGTCATCTACATGCTGGAGAAAACTTTGAAAAGGCTGCGGGATGAGGTGGTGATACCAGAGGAAGAGGAGGAGATACAGAAAGGATATCAATATCTCAAAGACCCAGACCTTCGTCACTCAGCCGTGTGGCATGGAAGGGTGGAGTAGAGCAACAAAAGGGTGCTCATGGTACAAGACAAAGTGGTAGTGAAGGTGCAGGTGTTTAACTGTCAGAAGCAATTTCTGGAGTTGTTTGACTAATTTTTTAAACAAGCCGGTCCACCAGCAGAACGGAGTACAAGTATGACACATAGTGAATGACTAGAGAGGATGATGCAGGAATATCTAGAGCTCAATATCCATGCCATCAGAGAGTGTTTGGACCTTTTTGAATTTTGGGCTTCAAAAATGGAGGCGTAGCCTGAGCTCACCAGTCACAACTTGGAGGTTTTCTCATGCCTGGCAGCCAGCATACTCTCGAAACGTGTCTTCAGCGCTGCTGGTGGTGTCCTTACAGATAAGTCCATCCAGCTGTCCACTAAATGTGTAAACTGCCTAATGTTTATCAAGATGAATAAGTCATTGATCTCCAAAGATTTTTCCACCCTAGTGGCAGACTGGGCAGGGTTGGCAATGTTGTATTTTTCAGTGTGCTGCATTCATCTCGCCATTATACAATTTTTATTCTGGGTCAATTGATGCCACTTTGTTCGTATCTGGCTCTAATTTTTTGAAATGTAGAGACGCTTCTTGGGGTTTCCTTCTTGCCTGTTTCCTGAATTTAGCAGGGTTCTGTGAGTATGATGTCTACACGTGTCACTCATCCCCCTGTTACTGATGAATGTTTAACCTTTACATGCTTGGCCAGGCCCTCTTCTAGACCCTGTGCCACGCATGCAGGCTATGCCATTGTACAATTTTTATTCTGGGTCAATTGATGCCACTTTGGTGACATCTGGCCCTAATCTTTTAAAATGTTTTTTGAATTTTGCAGGACTGCCTGAGCACCACGCATACACCTGTCACTCATCTACCTGTTCCTGATCAATGTTGAAGCTTAAAAATACTGGGCTTGGCCTCGTCCCATGCATCCATAATGCACAATGATGAAAATTTTAATTCTGGGGTATAGATAACACTTTTTCCTAATTTGAGCTGTTTTGACGGCTTTTGTGCTCCTTTGAAGGTGTTTTCTAGGCTCCTGATTTTGCCTGCCATTGATTTGAATGGGGTTCAGAAGTTCACCAAACTATTTGCCGACATATTCAGCAAACTTATGCCTGTATGGTGAACTGAGCCCGAACTTTAAAAGGTTCACTCATTTCTAACAGGGACATGGTCTGATCACACCACCTTTCCTGGGAAGGGGAGGAGACAAAGAAGTATACAGACATTACAGCACAGGATCACAGTTTATCACAGATAATTATTTTTGTGAGGTAAAGCATTTCCCTTTCTGTTTTTAAAAAACATGGCAACCTATCAGTGCACCAATGGGAGCTGATGGATGTGCCACTGTCGGAGATTAATAGTGGCATCTAAATTATTAACAAAAGCAATCGGCACTTAAGTCGAGCTGCCAGGGGCGTAACTACAATAGGTGCAGGGGTTGCAATCGCACCCGGGCCTGCAGCCTAGGGGCGCCCCAGAAGTCCCTTTGGCCTATAGAAAAAGACTAAAGGCCACGTCACATGCTTCAATATCGTTAACTATATCGCTTAAACGACACGGTTTGTCAATCGCTTAAGCGATATCGTTTGTGCGTCGCTGCGTGTAACCGAACGATTTTTGGATGAAAAAGTGTTTGATTACTCGTCGCAGATTTGTGATCCTGATCTCAAATCTGTCATGCGTCATTCAATTAAGCAGCATTCAACCTGCTGCATCGTTGTGTGTGACACTGTGCAAATGATCTCATTGACGATTTCGCCTATTCCTGACACTGGATGGCCTCGATCGCTGGGTTGTGTGCTGGATCGCTGGCATGTTGCCAAATTTAAAATCGTTAACGAGATCTATGCTTGTGACACCGCACAAGCGATATCGCAAAACTGTTCGAATGATCTCGATCACGTGACTTGGCATGCGATATCGTGATTGAAGCTTGTGATGTGGCCTTAATACTATTAAAGATTTGCAATAATTGGGGCCCCTGTTGGAGCTTTCGCATCGGGGCTCCGAGCCTGAAACTGCGCCACTGCCAGCCGCCATTCTTAGACACATGCTGGCTATTTAACATAGCTAGCATCTAACGAATGAAGAAAGAGCTCATCTCCTGAGACCCTTATCCCATGCTTGAGAGCTGCAGACAGTCCATGTTTTAGATGACCATGCTCTCGCCAATTGGCACATATGTCTGAATGACTCATAAGAGAGGTACATAAATTAATCTAGAGGTCTTTTGCAGATGGACAAAACTATTGCAGGCACCTAGCTAAAGCGGAGTATAGCTGGGGTCACATATAAGCCCTGGATCCGTTATTGGCATCAGTTTTTTTTACTTTATTTTTCTAAGGCTAGGGTCACACTTCAGGTTTTTTTTTAAAAAAGCTCAAAACCGGATCAGGAAACGCTCCTCATAGGAGCCTATTATAAAAACCAGATTGCATTACAACATGCAATCCGGTTACCGCCTCCGGCTCTGCAGCCTGCATGAAAAATCATGCAGGCTGCAGTTTTCGGAGCGGTTCTAAGCCCTGCAATGCGATAACCGGATTGCTTAGGATGTGTAATCCTGAGCAATCCAGTTACCGCATATACTGCCACTGGGATTAGCAAAGTGTTATCAGTGTTTTAAAAGATGAAATTTTATTAATAAATGTGGCTATTGTGTCTCTAGGGGTGCTCACCCCCCCAGAGACATACCACCCACTTAGGTGGGCATATAATGATGTAATTCCTGATGTACAGTAGCCTGCTCCTGTCAGCTACTGTACATTTTTATGAATGAAGCCGCCGGCTCCTCCTAATGTAGGTATAGCATGTGCGCTGTCCACAGTTCTGCAGGCATTTACAGTAGATCTATGGGCTGCACAGCGCCATAGATCTACTGTATAAGCCTGCTGGACTTCAAACAGCGCACATACTATACCTACATTAGGTATAGTATGCGCGCTGTGCACAGAGGAGCAAACTTACGGTAACCGGATTGCTCAGGATTACACATCCTGAGCAATCCGGTTACCGCATTGCGGTTCCCTCCACACATTTTTGTGGAAAAATGTGTGTTACCGCAATTGCGATCACCGCATCCGGATCTGGATCCGGTGAACGCAATTCTATTTTAAAGTGTGACCCTAGCCTAAGTCCAAAAACTGATGATAAAAACAGATCCTGGGATCAAGTGTGACAGCATTGTGAACAAAAGCTATTTGTTTTTTTACTGGACCCAAAAAACGCTGCAAGCAACATTTTTGGGTGTATTAAAAAAAAAGATCCGTTTTTTAACATGGAGCCCTATGGGAAAACTGATCCATTTTATGGTGCAGTAAAAAAACGGATCCGTTTTTGCTAGCATTTTTTGACAAAAAATGGCAAAGTCCAAAAAATGCATAGCTGCACAGGAGGCTCAAAAAACAACCAAAAAAAAAAAAGGATTTGTTATTGAAACCAGGGGAAAAAAACTGATTGGCATGTGTGACCCTAGCCTATCTTAGCTACAAAACAGAAAAATGGCCATACAGGTTTTCCTGGCCATTGCACAAATATGATCCAGCTAGATGTTGTTGTGCATAAACTAAAGTGGATGTTAGGCGGCCGTCACACGCTGAGATATCTCTAGCGATATTGTAAGCGATCACGTGCACGCGCGATCGCTTACAATATCGCTCACATCGCTGGTGAGCTGTCACACAGGCAGACTCACCAGCGATGTGGATCCACGATCTCGCTGGTAACTATGGTACACATCGGGTAACTAGGCGCCGCGCGTCGCTTAGTTACCCGACGTGTACCATAGTTACCATCTCCCAGCATAGACTCTGCGCTGGGAGATCGCTCATCGTGGTGTTATACACGACGATGAAGCAGATCGTGGCATCGTTCATCGCTAGATCTGAGCTCCGGAGCTCAGATCAGCGATGTCACGATCAAGTGATTTCACATCGTAAATCGCTTGATTACATGCAACGATGCCAAAACGATATCGCTTAAGCGATCAAAAAGGAGATCGCTTAAACGATATCGGGCAAGAAATCGTTCCGTGTGACGGCCGCCTTACAAAATATATGATATGTATTTTCCACTAGAAGCACTTATTGCATATTCTTATAAACAATACAGGGCGGGAACAGAAATATACATGTCATCCATGAACATACTGTATCCACTGTAACAGAGTTCAGCTTTGTTTCACACATTAGGGAAAATCAGTGTAGACTTGTTGAATATGTACTAGAATTAGCTAGAAAAGTCAGGATTGTTTGTAGGTTTTTGCCTTTTCCTTAGTCGGTCAACCATTCTTATTCATTGATCTTCTTTTGGTTTGTCACATCTAATAAATAAAAGGGTAAGGCTGGGGTCACATCTGCGTTTAATTTTTAAAATCCTGATCCGGTTTTGAGCTTTCAAAAAGCTCAAAACCGGAGCAGGAAACGCTGCTCATAGGAGCCCATTATGGCTCCGACTCTGCAGCCTGTGTGAAAAATCATGCAGGCTGCAGTTTTCGCAGCGGTTCTAGCATCCGCAAAGCTTTAACCGCATTGCTCAGGATGTATAATCCTGAGCAATGCGGTTACCGTATATACTCTGCGTAACCCGGCTGCCGCAGGAGGCTTCATTCACAAAATTGTACACAGCTGACAGGAGTCGGCTTTCTCATCCCTGCGGCAGCAGGGATGAGCAAACTGTACGGTAACCGGATTGCTCCGGATAACACATCCGGAGCAATCCGGTTATCGCAATGCGGTTCCCTACACACATTTTTCAAAAAAAATGTGTGGGAACGCAAGTGCGTTCACCGTATCAGGATCTGCATGCGGTGAACGCAATTGCGCTATTAAATGTGACCCTAGCCTAGGACTAGGATCACACCTGCGTTTCTATTTGCAGATCCTGATCCGGCTTTGAGCATTTAAAATGTTCAAAACTGGATCAGGATCCTCAGCCCATAGGCTGCAATAGAAAAATCGGATTGCTCTATTTGCACTATTAACCGGAGCCTGCAGGAAAAATCATGCAGGCTGCATCTATCGCGCCGGTTCCAAAACTGGATCTGTTTTTTTTAATAATGGGAGTCTATGGGAACAGAATAAATGTACCTTGCAGTACCAAATCCAGTTTTGATAATTGCAAAAACCTACATTCCAAAACCGGATGCATTAATGCATCCAGATCCGGAATGAGGGTAGCAATTTTACTATCAAATGATAGTATGAAGGCACACGGTAAACCCACATCCGGTAATGGATGGGATTACCAGATTGTGCCTTATAAGTGTGACCCTAGCCTAAGCACAGTCAACAGTTGTGTTCTCACAAGAGCTGGGAACATTTTTTTAGTGATCATGTAGGTCCCTGCAGTGAAACTAAACTTGCTGCTTTTACCCATAAAGTATATCCCTAGTGTGTTCAGTCTTCTACATTTTAAGCCACCAAGTAAATATGCCCTGATGACCATGACTACGTTACATGTATGTATGATGGAAATGTAAGAGAAAGAAAGTGTGGACCAGCAACAAAGCTTATTTGTGTGTACTATCCGTGTACTGAGGGAGACATTTGCCCACATTTAATAATGCTGTCTAGACAGAATACATTTTGACAAAGATACAACAAATTTAATACACCGGGTTTCATTGACCTAAATGATCAAAATTAATCCGTTTTATTTGCTTACAGCAACCAACCTGTGTTCGGCTATAATTAAATAAAGGTGTCCTCTAGGGAATGATAAAATAAAGAAAATAAATTTTTAAATTCAGCAAATTACATTTGTATTGTGTGGGGTGGTAGTCATAGCCACCAGAAACTTGTTCCTAGAATATTAAGGACAGATGTCGGTGTAGTAGGATACTCCTCAGTGAAAGCTGGTGATCGCTTAAGATATACATGCTATAGATTATCTCTAGGTTATAGCAGCTGCTGCGGACAGGAGGGGGCCGGGTAACAGTGGCCAGGTGTAGGCAGGAGGGGCCCCACACTCGGCCGATGTTCCCCGGCCCCCTCCTGCCCGTATCTGGCCGCTGTTCCCCGGCCCTCTCTCCTGCCCGCACCCGGTCTCTGTCCCCCTGGCCCCCTCCTGCCCGCACCCGGTCGCTGTCCCCCTGACCCCCTCCTGCCCGCACCCAGCCACTGTCCCCCGGACCCTCCTGCCTGCACCCGACCTCTCTTCTTTGGCCCCTCCTGCCCGCACCCAGCCACTGTTACCCGGCCCCCTCCTGCCCAATGTTCCCCGGCCCCTTCCTGACTGCACCCGCCCGCTGTCCCCTCCTGGACTCCGGCAACGCTGCACACTGGCACCGCTGCACACCGATACTGCTGTAGGTATCTACTATATAATTGTCTACTTCTGTCTGTTTGTCTGTAACGCAAATCCTGCGTCGCTGATTCGTCATGCCAGCCACCCACGACCAATCAGCAACAGGGACAGTCCGCCCGCAAATTGGCGCAGGATTTCAACCACGCTTCGCTGATTGGTTGCGCCAGGCCGGTTGCCAGCAATCAGCGATATTGGCGCAGGATTTAAACCCAGCTTTGCTTTGCATTATTCTTAATTCTAAATAAACTACATACATATTCTAGAATACCCGATGTGTTAGAATCGGGCCACCATCTAGTAAAAGATAAAAGCTGTCATTGCAAATTAATAACAGCAGATAGAAAAAAGGAAATAAATTGTACACTTGCTTATATTAATGATGTTTAAATAATTAAAACAATTTAACAACTTAAAAATACCACCTTAACCAGGGGCGTAACTACAACAGGGGCAGGGGTTGCAATCGCACCAACGCTCTGGAGCCTAGGGGCTTCAAAAGTCCTTTTGGCCTATAGAAAAAGACTAATTATATTAAAGATTTGCAATAATTTAGGGCCCCATTGGAGCTTTCGCATCGGGACCCATGAGCTCAAGTTACGTCACTCACCTTAGTATTTCATGACCTTTCCTAAAGATAGGTCATTGTTGTGAGATCGATGGGAATTCTACACCCACACTCTGACCGATCAGCTAAAAACTGCTTTGGGCGATATAAACAGCAACACCTGGCAGTCTAGTAAAAGGTGCTAAAGCAGATTTCAATTGATCGGTGGTGAGTACCAGACTCTCACCCATCTATTCAACTATTAAAAGACTTATCTGGAACTATTGTATAATTTTTACCCTTGGCCTAAGAGCTAACAGGCAGGTAGTTAGCAACTACCTACAGTACAGACCAAAAGTTTGGACACACCTTCTCATTCAAAGATTTTTCTGTATTGTCATGACTATGAAAATTGTAGATTCACACTGAAGGCATCAAAACTATGAATTAACACATGTGGAATTATATACTTAACAAAATTGTGTGAAACAACTAAAAATATGTCTTATATTCTAGGTTATTCAAAGTAGCCACCTTTTGCTTTGATTACTGCTTTGCACACTCTTGGCATTCTCTTGATGAGCTTCAAAGCAGCAAAGCACCCCCACACCATCTCAGCTCCTCCTCTAAAACCGGCTAATAGTTTGCCACAACTACCTGCCTGTTAGTTCTTAGATACATAGTAAAAGTGAATAAAAGGGTTATCTGGAACCATTTAACCCAAACAATTTTCTTAATGTAAATCTTTTAAGATAAGCAAATAAAAGTTATTTGGTACAGCTGCAACACTATGAACCCAGAAGAAAAGAATTATGTCTATGTAGTATCAGGACCGGTATAAACTGCCTACAAATCCAAAGGAAAAAAGGAAACACTGCCCTGTGGAATTGGGGGGAGGTAAGTAGAATATTTTTTTAATTTTTTAATGTGTTAGCAGCAGAATGTGGAACATATAAAAGAGGATGGGGGACATATTTACCAGGATGGGGCCAAGGATGGGAACACATATACCAAATTGGTATACATATATACCGTAGTGGCACACATATATACCACAATGGTGAACATACTGTATTTACTGGATGGGAGACATATATACTAGGATGGAAGACATGGTTACCAGAACTGGGGACATATTTATCCGAAAGGGGCCCAGGATGGAGAACATATATACCTATATTTGTAACATTTCCAAGGAAGGAGCACAGGATAGGGGACATAAATACCAAGATGGGTGACATATATACCAGGATGGGGACATATTTACAAGGAAAGGGCGCAGAATGAGGAACATTAGTACATGATGGGGGACATTACTACATAATGAAGGGGGAGGCCAACATTTAAGTCTTTATAGGGTTTAGAACACTACAAGAGGCCATACATGCAGGGAAGGGGGGCAGGACAGAATTTAGCAATGGAGCCCATAGAGACATTTTGCTCTACTTATGTCAGTGACAGTAACCAGAGTAGAGGAGCAGTATGAAGGTATGTACAAAGTACAGTTTTTGTTTTGCTATTTTAATTCCCAATCATCGGCCCATACGTACCAACTTTATAAGAGCATAAACGTGTCCATTAGGCATAAAAACAGGGAAATATGTTTGTCTGCCAATATCCACTATCACTGAAGCGGATAGCACTTACGAACATAAGATTGTACCTTTCTTGTTGGTGTCCACAGGTTTCTCCATGTCTCCATTAGGCCTCTACTGAATGTGACTAAATATATGTTATCTGCTATAATGACAACCACAAGTAGGTACTGGAATATAAATAATATAATATGAACAGTATTATGAAGCAAATATATCACTCATAAATCTATTCCATCCACAAAGACATAAAACTGTGCCACAACACAAGCCTGGATGTTTGACAGAGACAAGGGAGGGGTATATGGGGGAAAGACAGCAGGGATAGCGTCCTGCATTTATACAGTCCTACAATGACAATGTCATAACCTCCTCCCAACACACTTGTTGCACACTCACACAATTATTAATGACCTTTTGAAAACTGACTCAACATCTCCATCACCAGGAAGAAAGGGGAACACACAAGGCTTTATAATTCATGTCAGCCTAAGAAGGGTATTGACCAAATGTCTATAGACATTAATGAACTGCTGTCATGTAACACATGATTTAAAAACACATTTGTTTACATTGAAGAGGTTGGCTACTACTGTTTTATTTTAGGACCTAGCCATTGGATAGGCCATCATTATCTGATCCGTAGGGGTGTGATACCCACACCCTCACCGATGAGCTGTTACTAATACTACCAGATGCTGCCGGTATTGAACCTTTTTGTTATTTCTATAGTTGCTGCCATTCGGTACTGCAGATCTATGATCATAATTATCAGCATTTTGGACACAGGACAATTTTAGTCAAAAACGCTGAATTCTGCACTACAAGTACGATGAGTGGGATTTATAAAAATCCCATGCCAACTGTGATTATTTTTTTCTGCAGCGCTAACTGACATGCGGCACAGCTTCACGAGCCACAGCACGTCAATTTATGCTTACTGAGAAGATCCACGGCATCCAGAATGCTGATCATGGCCACAGATTCTGCATTCTAACACAGAGAACACTCGTGTCTCTGCAAGAGAAGGACGTTGTATCCATGATGCAGCATGTCCTGATCGTGGGCACTTAGCCTAGCAGTATGCTTTTAGCAGTCTTCCTTTTAAAAGAATTTGTAGAGGGTTTTTTAAATAGAATTGTAAGAGGATTTCTGTTCTTCTGGTTTGTCCCTGAGGTAGGAGCATGGTAACCCTCCGAAACACGTAGGACTAAAGAGCACTCGTTGAAACCAGTGTTCCAATTTCTGGTTTCATTCAGTCAGCAGCGAAGATCCTGAGACACTTCGTCCCAATACAACGACGAAATTTAGCCAAACGCTGCAAAACTAGTACATAGCTGTAATGCTAAATTAGTGGTGGAAGTTCCAGACTGCAAGCCAGCAACTGCAGTATGCCGGTCATACTTTTCAATAGCCGTCACGCTACTGCTCACCTTAAAGGGGTTTTCCCACGAATAAAGTTAATTTAAAAGTTCATTTTAATCAATAGATCTTGTTATAATAATAATTTCCACAATTGGATGTGATTAAAAAAAATATTCCTGTCCTAAGATAATCTTATAAATGTACCCATGTTATGTACAGTTTCATTTTTGTTTCTGACCGTGCACGGAACATTGGTTTGATCCAGGGCAGGGTATGAAATAGAGTATACAGACATTACTGCACAGGATCACAAATAATTGTTTCTTTGAGGTAAAACATTTTCTAGAAACAGGAAGAGAATCATCTGTGATCCTGTGCTGTAATGTTTGAATACTCTTCCTCCTCTGCCCAGGAGATGTGGTATGATCAGACCGTGTTCCGTGCACGCTCAGAAACAAAAATTAAACTTTACTTAGGGCCCTTTCACATCAGCGTTTTTTTGAAATCGCGGCAGATGTGGTGAAAAAACCGCATCTGCCGCGATTACCGCATACCGGCTGCACTTGCGGCGCGGTTGCGGTTTTTTCCATGCAAAGTATAGGCGGACTTGCGGCAGGTGCGGCAAGTGCGGTATTGCACTTGCGGCAGGTGCGGCCGCGAAAAAAACCGCGGTCAGCCGCGGTTTTTTTCACGGCCGCACCTGCCGCAAGTGCAATACCGCACTTGCCGCACCTGCCGCAAGTCCGCCTATACTTTGCATGGAAAAAACCGCAACCGCGCCGCAAGTGCAGCCGGTATGCGGTAATCGCGGCAGATGCGGTTTTTTCACCGCATCTGCCGCGATTTGAAAAAAAACGCTGATGTGAAAGCACCCTTAGCTGGGGCATATTTATAAGAATCTCAGCACAGGAACATTTTTATTAAACACATCCAATTGTGGAATTTATTATTATGCCAAGATCTATTGATTTAAATTAACTTTATTCCTGGGAAAACCCCTTTAAGGGTACTTTTCACCCACATTCTGGTCCGGGAAAGGGGGAAAGGGGGACATTGGCAGAGCCCTTCCCAGGTGGCAAGTAGCGTGGCATACGGGCCACAGTCAGATTAAACACACCAGTGATCCAAATCACGCCGTGGAGTACAAAACCAAGTAAGAAAAACCAGAGCCAATACCAAAACTCATAGCAAAGAACCCACCTGAGAAGCACACCAAACTACTAACCTTGAACACACAAACACAACTGAAATAATCAACACTACACAGAGGATATTGCGGGATTATATCTGTCTCTCTGAGATCACCTGACATTGCTGAGTCAACACCCAATCTCCAATCTCAGCCCAGAGAGGCAAAGGAGGATGAGAGGTGAGAAAAGTGTAGGAAAACTCCCACAACTTAGCTATTCCAGCACACACAGTGTCCCTTATCCACTGGCAACAGCTGACACTAGGGACCCCACATCCCAGGGCCCTTGAGCAGCATAATCGCCTTGAGCGACGGCATCCGCCTCCTAGCAACACCAGAAGTAAATTTCCCAGAATGCAATACATGGCCAGAGTGAGCACCTGCACTAGCTCCACCCTCTGGAGGTGACACCCCAACCCTCATGGCCAGTGAGGTTCAACAAGTGACTTGACGGATAGCCAGAGAACGTCCAGATGTACGAGTGGCCCATTTGGGTATAGAGCCACCAGACCTAACAATAGCCTTATCCCTTTACTCTAAAGTTTACAAAATGCAGTCTGGTAGGCAAAGACCTCCTGGAGTTCTCCAGACCTAGACACTTCTATTAGACTGCCATATAGAGCATTAGGATTCACCATTATTCAAAACACATTTTCCCTGCCATAAAGTTAAGTGATAAATGCACATTTGCAATTTACACAACGCCATCTAATGTTTGGCATTATTCTTGATGCTGTAAGGCTTCATGCAGCTGCTCATCTATGGAAACCCACTGCATGATGGCATGATTCATGAACAATTCTACGTTTCTACTTTTAGAATACTACTTTCTACTTTTCCTAAATAAACCACTCATGAATGATTGTTGAATATTTAAAAGGGAACTGGCTAGTAGCATCGTAAGGTAAAGAAAAAGTTGTAACAGCAAAACCTATTCATTGTGTTTTTCCACATCTATAAACATCTACTTCATTTAGATTTTTTCTTGTGAGCGCAATCTTTCAGGTCACAGCCCCTTCATCAGGCAAAAGTGAGTGGCAGTAACATCATAAGATCAAGATGGATCATATGAGGTTAAAGCCAGGGTGTAGGTGCGATGTGCAGCCACCACTTACAGGACCACTGATCTACTGTAGTTATTTTAGATCTTTTTGAATCCTCTCTCTATTCTCTAGTATTAGCTATCCCTCCTAGTTTTGTGTTATCAGCAAATTTAATCAGTTTACCCTCAATTCTTTCATCCAAATCATTGATAAAAATGTTGAACAACGCAGGGCTCAGGAAAGAGTCATGTGGTATACCACTTGAGACATTATTCTAACTGGATGTGCAGCCATTTATGACCATGACTCACCGTGGCCGGGACTCCGGTAGACAGGCGTTTTCTTCTTCCTCCTTGTCACGGATGGACCGTGCCTGCCGGTAGTGGGGCCCGGTGGGTGCAGATCAAAAGAGAGAGACGTCATGGGTTGAACAGATTAGGGGTTAATTTGTTTCGTGACGCCACCTATGAGAGTTTCGGTAACTGTACCGACGCTGCGGGGCCTCCGGGGGATGGAATGCAGCAAGATGGAACGCTCCCCACAGGCTGAGCAATGATCCCCGGAGCCAGAAGCTGCACAAGATGTTCTGAGGCAGCTGCGGTTACCTTAATATGCGGATAGACAGTTCATAAGAAGGCACGGACACTGTAAGTCTCTGTAACGGGTTCTTTACTGTAACCAGCAGGCAGTACATGGCATACAGTTTGTAGGTAAGTGGACAGGGTGGACTCAGCAATGACCTGTGTTTCTCAGAGATCCGCGGTGTTCCTCCATTCTAACTAAGTGTGTTGCCTTTTGTCGCCCAGGAATGCCAGATCGGGTACAAGAGGCTGCTTGAATGCCCTATCCGGGGTATACGTTCCGGATGCTTTGGGGAGCCTTGGGTCCTTTGGTGGGTATACCGCTGGTTAGCCGACTGAATTTGGCGGTGGTGGGGTGCTCCTGTAAAGCGGTCCCTCCACTCCTCTGGTTCGCATAGCAGAGCTGAACTACTGCTAGCTTCGGTACCAGCAAACCGGCTGTAGATGGGCACGGGATGATTTTGGAACAGCATGTTGATGCCCGTAGTTCGGTTGGTAATGCAACGGGAATAATGGTGCTCAACCGGGGTGATGACAGGGAGATGGGCCAGGGAATTGGCCAGGGGGCCGCACGGAACTGTGCAACCCCCTCTCCTAGGTTGCAGAGCTGGAGAACTTGCTTCCTTCTCCTACGTTGCTGTTACGACTTCTCTTCTCACTCTCTACCACTACACTCCGCCCACCAGGACCTGGTCTATGCTGATGATACATGTAGGGTATTGATCTCTGAGTTAACTGTGTGACTGCTGAGTCAGAGAATATTGCTGCTGCTGTTTTGGCTGCAATACCCTCCTGTGACGCACTCGGTGCGGGGCGCCGCAACCACTCTTTGTTTCTGATCACTAAGCCAGTTATGAATCCACTTGACAGATGCCTTGTCCATTCAATACTTGGTCATTTTTTCAATAAGAATGGTATGAGATAATTTGTCAAATGCTTTGCTGAAGTTAAGATATAGGGTAGGGTCACATTGGCGTTTTTTGTTTAAAATCCTGATCCGGTTTTGAGCTTTAAAAAAGCTCAAAACCGGACCAGGAAAGGCTCCTGATGGAAGCCTATGCAAAACACCGGATGGCTTCACAAGCCATCCGGTGGCCGGATCCGGCACTGCTGCCTGCGTTTAAAATCATGCAGGCAGCAGTTTTCGCAGCGTTTACCGGGCCGCACTGCGGTCACCGGATGGCTCAGGATGTGTAATCCCTGAGCCATCCGGTAACTGCCGAGGTTGCGGTTCCCGGCTATTGGCGGGATCCGCAACCTTAATAAAGAGTAAAATTGTTGATCTAAATGACTTTTTAAGGTCTGTAGGGGGGCTTAGACCCCCCTACAGACCGGCCGCCCACTTCTATAGTGTACTTCAGCTATATCTCACGGGGCACGGGCTCCCCGGAGCAAAGTGCCCCCCCCCCGTATCACTATACAGGGGTGCCTACACCCCTCTATTACAATGATGCTTTAATGATGTCCAAAAATGCAGTACAAAAAGGATTTTAGCAATCGCAATGTAAGTTCATACTTACATGCTGTTGTAGGCAGAGTCCCGAGAAAACCATGGGCGGGGCTGTGTGCAGCAGCCTCCGCCCACTCCTTCTTGATGGCCGCCCCCTCTGGCCGTAATCCAGTGTTGTGAGGGCGGGCACGTCGTTAAAGGGGCGTGGCTAACCGCGGCAAATAGTTAGCCACGCCCCTTTAACGACGTGCCCGCCCTCACAACACTGGATTACGGCCAGAGGGGGCGGCCATCAAGAAGGAGTGGGCGGAGGCTGCTGCACACAGCCCCGCCCATGGTTTTCTCGGGACTCTGCCTACAACAGCATGTAAGTATGAACTTACATTGCGATTGCTAAAATCCTTTTTGTACTGCATTTTTGGACATCATTAAAGCATCATTGTAATAGAGGGGTGTAGGCACCCCTGTATAGTGATACGGGGGGGGGGCACTTTGCTCCGGGGAGCCCGTGCCCCGTGAGATATAGCTGAAGTACACTATAGAAGTGGGCGGCCGGTCTGTAGGGGGGTCTAAGCCCCCCTACAGACCTTAAAAAGTCATTTAGATCAACAATTTTACTCTTTATTAAGGTTGCGGATCCCGCCAATAGCCGGGAACCGCAACCTCGGCAGTTACCGGATGGCTCAGGGATTACACATCCTGAGCCATCCGGTAACCGCAGTCCGGTATTCTGCACACATTTTTGTAACAAATGTGTGTGCCCGGCATTGCGTTCACCGCATCCGGATCCGGATGCGGTGAATGCAATTTAGCTTAGCAATGTGACCCTACCCATACTATATCTACTGCATTTCCCTGATCCACCCAGAATAGATGAGCGAACACCTGAGTGTTCGCATACGGTTCAGTTCATCAAATGGTGGGGTGTTCGTCGACTTGTTCACCAAACAATTCGCTGAACCCCCGAACACCACTGAAATCAATGGCAACATCAAACACATAGAAAACACCTTCAAAGGTGTACAAAAGCTGCCAAAGCCTGGGGTCACACATAAGCCCTGGATCCGTTATTTGCATCAGTTTTTCAACTTTAGAATTCTAAGTCCAAAAACTGATGCTGTTAACAGATCCTGGACTCAAGTGTGACTGCTCTGCTATGCGTTTTTTAACAGGACCCAAAAGATGCTGCAAGCAGTGTTTTTTGGCTGCAGTAAAAGGAGCCCTATGGGAAATGGATCCGTTAACAAATGGCACATATAGGCGCCATCCATTAATGGATCCGTTTTTGCTAGCATTTTTTGGCAAAAAATGGCAAAGTCCAAAAAACGCATAGCTGCACAGGAGGCTCAAAAACCAGCCTTAAAATAACGGATCTGTTATTGAAACCAGTGGAAAAAACTGATTGGCATGTGTGACCCTAGCTAAACAGAGCTCAAATTACACATACGCAAACACACACAGATTGATCTTACCAGTCTCCCGCAGCTTGCTTCCAGGTCTACGCACAGTCTACTGCTCTCCTGCTCACTTACTTCCAGGGCCGCCCATTAAGCTTCATGCATATTCACTTCACTGATCGGCCTGAGATCACGGTTGAGGGGCTCATTCTCCTCGCCCTGGGACAACACTGACATTGTAAATAGGGTATATGTGTGACCCCAGTTATCTTTGCAAGGCACCTACAGACCTGGAGCCTCCGACTCCTTTACTCTTGGAGATAGTGCGGTAACGCTGCACCATTCGCCAGTTAGAAGGCGTCCACGACATAATGATAAAAAGTTGGGTTGTTTACTGTAGGTTAACTTGAACTGCAGGTTTGAACAAAATACAAACTTCCAGCTTTCATTTTTACAAAAACCCACGTTTCTGTACAGGTACTAAATTGTCTTCTCTTCTCTCTAAAGCTGGCTTCACACCATGGTTTTTGTCTGTCAGGGTTGATCCTGTTTTTTGCAGAATCCACCAGACAGAACCTGAGAGGACAGGATGTGCAGAAAGTGTGGGCAACTATGCCCTCGATCCTGTTTTATGTAGGATTCGTTTTGTGCTGCCATCCATTATCCTGAAGTCTGCCTGTGTCTGCTCTGTCGCTGTCCAAGGTGCTGAATTCATAGCCTGTGCATGAAATATTGCTGTCCGTGGTGCTAAAGTTAGAACGTCAGAATTTCTGAGCATGCCCTGTGCAAAAAAACAGATCTGGGAAAACAAGGATCTGGCACCATAGACTCCCATTATAAGGGAACCGAATTGCGCCGGATCCGGTTCTGTTCGGTTTTGTCCAATTTTTGCACCAGAGACAAAAAATGCTGCAGGCACCGATTTTGGGGATGGTGAAAAACCTGACAAAACCGGATCAGGCACAGAATACACAAAACCTGATGGCTAAATAGGATCGATCCGGCACCGTAGGGATACATGGGAGGCAAAACCAGATCCGGTTCTGTCCAGTTCAAACCTGACAGAACCTGATGCACAAAACTGGTGAGAAGCCAGCCTTTCACGTTGGGTCTTCACACAGAGCTATAGACATGTTGTAAACTTCTCTTACAAAGGCTATCAGGTAGAAAGGGAGAGGTCCTCAATGACTGGACAGCACCCTGTTTGCACCTTTTTGCATAGCCTGCCTGGTAGGAGTTCCCCTGTGCACTGTCCGCCTTCATGGAGCTACATCTGTAGTCTGGGCCTGGTTCCTATTCCACCTCCTGTACCTGTCTTCTCTCTTAGGTTTTCACTAAATACTCTCTGATTCTGACTCCCTTTAATCAGGAACTCCTTTCTTTTTCGAAATTTGTACTCCACACCTCACTGTGGGCCGGCAATGCAGTTAACGGGACTTTGTCAGGTCATTTTTTCAGTATGATACTATTATTACCCTTGAATAGTGCCTGGGCAGACCTTTTAAAAACACGTAAAATTATTATGGTACTGTTTGTAGTGTCCTTGCTATAGGCATTTTCACACCCTGCAGACAGCTGATGCATGAGTCAAGCTCCATTACTTTAATGGCCGATTACTCCAGCAGTGTAAATGTTATTTAAATATCCATGCCTATCCAAGCTGGTGTTCTATCCCTCCCCTCTGTGCTTAGTGCAGTATTCAATTGAAAATCCTGTGCAATCTGCTGTGGAGGGGGGCAGTGTTTTGCCCTGCAGTTTGTAGGGTCTGTAAGAGATTTCTATTATATGAACATTGGTTTTCCTGCATACATGTACTGTGTGTATCTGCTGAGCAAATGATTAAATGTTTTTTATAATAACATAAAATATCTCAGACTGCACACACTACACACGTCTCGGATACACACAATGACATGAAAAGGTCGGAGTTTCAGCTGAGAGCACACACATCCTCCCCCTTCCTTTCTGCTTTGCATGGAGTACTCCTGGAGAGCCACATACAGACAGAAAGATTCATGTATCTTACATGAATATTCATCCTATGGGGAGTGGACAGCAAAGAATCAAATGATCATTATGATTGACAGAATAAATCTCTTTTGTTCAGTTTACAGAGGATAGGAGGGAAGTACAAACAAAAGAAATGCATAAATAGAGAGAGCTTAGGCTGGGTTCACACTTGCGTATGCAAGCGCAGCGCACCGAACGCAGCCAAACGCTTGCGCACTGCGTTTCTATGTTTAACATGGGAACGCATGTGCCTGCGTTTGGCTGTGTTTGCGCTCGGATGCGCATAATTTGTGCGCCCTCCGAGTGCACTCTGAACGCAGCATGTTGCATTTTTTGTGCGATCGTGGGCTCTTGTTTTATCTGCAAGCGCACAAAAAATGCATGGACCGAATAGGTGAGGTCGGCGCGGGAGATTTGCAGTAGCGATCAGCTGTTTCATATCTCCTGCACCGATATCACCCTATTCGGTGTCGGCGCGGGAGATTTAAACAGCTGTCAGATCAGCTGTGTCTTCAAATCTCCAGCGCTGACACCGGCGGGAGATCAGCTGTGGCCGGGAGGAGGAGATCTCTGCCGCTGATCTTCTCCTCCCGGCCGCCCCTGAGACAGCTGATTGGATGGCGGGCTGCATACTAATGTGAACGCATGCGGAGATTCTCCGCTGCGTTCACATCAGTATGGGCTGCGTTTGCACTGCGCATGCAGACACATACGCAAATGTGAACCCAGCCTTAGAGGGAGGAATTAGAAAATTATATCAGTTACATATAGATTTTTGACCTGACACATTCCCTTTAACTCCTGGAAACAATTCACTGTCTCTACCTTACAGAGCTGCATAGCAGGTGGAAGCATCTTCTGGCCCTAAACCATGCTACAGCTATAACATTAGAAAAACACATTCCATTACATACATGACCTGCCCAGGGGTCTTTGGGAACTCGGTACCAGGGCGTTAGTACTGGGGGGGTTGTCTCAGTGGCCGATGGCTGTGCCCGAAACCCTGGGGTCACTTGGAAAAAGGAAGAAATAATAAAAATAAAGAATATCTCGTGATGCCACCTGCAGTTTCTAATTATCTCACCAGCGCAGCTGTCAGACCGCCGGGGATGATGGTATTGCAGCTAGTTGACAACGCTCCCTGCAGGCAGAGCGGGGTCCCCGGGGCAGTGCTGCTGCTGAGCTGGACAATGTGGTAGCAGCTACTTCGTAATTTAACTGAATAAGACACCAGAGGCTTGCTGACTTTTTACGGGTACTTTAATGGCAACAGTTCACAGCAATTCAGGTACACAGTTACACAGTCTTTGCGGGTAGCTGGCCGGGTAGTCACCGGAGGGAACAAAGTCTTTCTGAGGCTCTCCAAGTATTCCTTCTATTACTTTCACTGTCCTCTGTGTCTTTCTTGCGCCTCCTTTCCATCCGTGCGCTGCCCTGTACAGACCCATTTCCTACCAGGCCCATCGACTGTGATGAGGTGACCCTTCTTCTCTAAGGGGCTCAACCCGGTTTGAGGATACCTGGTGGGGCTGCACGTTGTGGACAAGGCTGGAGGCTGCTTGGCAGACCTATGACCCATGGGTATTGGTGGCTCAGGGTTGGACTCACCTGCACCGCGACTCAGAGCCTGTACCCCGTTGTGTACTGGGATTCCCCCAGACCATTTACTCGGACAGCCTGGCACTGGGTCTCCCCTTTCTGTCTGGGTCACCACTCCTTTTCGGGCACCCTCCCTGTGGTGTCCCTCTAGGACTTGTTCCTTGCTTCGTCCCTCAGACTAGACTGTCTTCTGTCTGTGTGTTTCCTGCTCCTTCTACTCTAACACTCCTGCCACCGGGATCGGTTACTCTGGTAACGGGTTAGCTAATTGGACCCCTAGTCTAGGTGTAGGAATGCTGGGAAGAGAGCCTCAGTTTGATATTATCCCCTCCAATGACTGGGATACCGCACACGCTGTTTTGGGTGCAGTACCCCTACTGTGGCGCACTGACCAGTGGGGTGCCACATACCCACTACAATACGTTTAATACATCACTCACTTTATACGTTGATGTCTCCATGGGGGCACTAGACCAAGGATCCACCCACTTATGGCATTATCACCGGACCATATTTCATCTGGATTCAGTCATGGTTCCCATCACCGCTCTTGCTGATCAATTGCAGACTCTGTCTCTAAACATGAAAGATCTATCTGCAATTAGAGTTTTTTCATCAGCAACAGCCATCTCTGGGTTTGGCAGTCCACTATGCTGAACCAGAGCCGAAAGTGGCTGTTCTGGACAGGTTTTCTGGAGGATGAGACAAATTTGTGTTTTTTTGCGAAGCATGCAAGCTCTATTTTAAGCTTCATTTACACTCACCCAGGAGAGAGGAACGAGTAGGGATAGTTATCATCTCCCTCCTGCAAGGTGATTTGCAATCATGGACATTTTCACTTTCATCCGATTCCCAGTCACTTCAGACAGTTGATGGTTTTTTATACGGCTCTAGGCTTTGGTTATGATAACCTAACTGCGTCTCCCTTGCAGAATCTAGATTCCAGCAGAGTGGCCTTAGGGCGGAGAAGTTTTTCTCTGAGCTGCAGAGATGGGCCACTGACATCAGGTGGAATGATTTTGCCCTTAGAAATCATTTTTGACTTTATGAAACTCCTGAGTCAATAGAAGCCGCTATGGCATTAGCCATGAGGAGGAATAGATGTCTCAGGGACAGACCTGCAGTGATCCCACCACCTGTTGTCTTTACAAGGAAAATGTTCCACCAGAGTGCATTGACAAAGCCATGCAAGTAGTGGGCCTTCCTTCAGTCTGGGATCTCTTGCGATTCACAATGGGAAGGGACCAGGGTATGTTTATTCTGTGGTCTGAGGCCAGTTTCACATCACAGTTAAATCCGATCCGGGGCTGTCCGTTGTGAACCGGTTATCTATATATATATTGAACTGTTTTTACCTATGAGCACCGGGTTCTCAGTGAGCCACGATACTCTTCTTATCTTAGGTAGAGTAAAGAGCTCCTGGAAAGAAAAAAAATGTCCCTGGAAATTAGGGAAATTCAATAACTATACGTAATTAATACATGACTTTTACATGCAGATTTAATGTGTGAAAAGAGAAGTACTGGTAAAAAAACAGAAAAACAAAAAATCATCTCATTAATTACAAATAATGTTTCTTCTGTAGATGTGTCTGGTAAATGGTTTGATACCATGAATTGTTGCAACATTTAGAAAGGGGAAAAGAAAGGAGGAAGTTTGACAAGTTGCGTATTGTATGTGCACACACAAGAAAATCCCAGCAGGCTAATCTTTATTTATTTTTAATGTCTAGTAATCTGAACGATTATTACCAGCAGTAAATATAAAGAATATACAGTGCTGTGCAAATTAATTGGGGCAAAGTATTTTTGTAAGTAAAATCGTAAGTTGGTAACCAGTCAGTGATTCAAACCAGTTTTAACGGCTTTGAACAGGTGTGAGTGTACAACCTTGAGTAACAAAAAGGGATTGACTGGTTTTAGTCAGAAAATAACAGCTAGCTGCCCCCTCAGCTTCAGTTGAGAGCTTGTTTCTGTGAGGACAGGTTTAGTGTACTTTTTCTCTCAGTGTGATTCGTGCCTGTAAAAATGGATGTTTCTCCACAGAAGAGGTCTAGAATTATTACTCTTAATGAACATACAAGTCTGACTGTAAGGGAAATTGCTTCCACCATTGGCATTGGAAAATCTACCGTTTCAATAATACTTCACACACACAATGAAACTGGATCGTTTTCTCCAAAACAAAAAGGGAAATGTGGAAGAAAAAGGAAACGACACCAAGAACTGATAAAACACTTATCAGAAATAGTAACACTAATGCAAGAAAAACAAGTAAAGACTTGCTTTGTCCCAATTAATTTGCACAGCACTGTAACTTAGGCCCCTTTCACATCAACGTTTCTCGCTGATTGCGGCAGATCTGGCAGATTTACCGCATCTGCCACACTTGTGTCAGGCCCCATGCATTGTCTATGGGGCTTGCGACAAGTGCGGCACATGCGGCAGTCGCGGCTGTGCAAAATAACGGCAGCTGACCGCACTTGCTGCAAGCCCCATAGACAATGCATGGGGCCTGACACAAGTGTGCCGCAAGTGTGGCAGATGCGGTAAATCTGCCAGATCTGCCGCAATCAGCGAGAAACGCTGATGTGAAAGTAATATAAGATAGATTAAGATAGAGACAGCATAGATATCATGTAAAGCATCAAAAAAAAATCATGGTGGGCTCTACAGTGGTTTTATGATTGCTGCTTTGATAAAGTTTGCTTTTGCCCTCCAGGTATGGATTCCTGTGGTTTCCTCCCAGTAACCAGAATTCCATTCATATTACATAAACTATTAGGTTAACTGTCTCCATGTGATATCAGCCCCAGTACTTATAAGACAAAGGAAGATTAGTTTGAGGGTTTCCAATTATTATAATACATACATATCCATGTCATGGAATAAATGCTGCTATAATAATAAAATCTACATGTGCTTCTCAATAAATTATGATATCATCAAAAACATAATTTATTTCAGTAATTCAATACAAAAAGTGAAATGCATATATTATATAGAGTCATTACAAACAGAGTGATCCATTTCAAGTGTTTATTTATGTTAATGTTGATGATTATGGCTAAGGCCAGCTTCAAATCACAGTACAATCAGGTCTGGGGCCGTCGGGGGTGAACTGGGCAGCCCCAGACCCGATTTGCAAACAGAACCGGAGGGCAAATATGCCCTCCGGTCCTGTTTGTAGCCGGAGTCTGCAGAGCACAGTTGAGCGCGCTGTCCCCTGCTGAAATGGTGCTGAACCACTTCACAGGGGACAGCTCTCTGGTGCTGAAGTTCAGCATAGCTCACGCTGAACTGCAGACGGTGGTGTCCAGTTCCCGGATACTCCCGGATCTGGGAAATCTGGTGCCATATACTTCCATGTTAGGGAGCCCCGGATCTGGGAGGATCCAATTTGGGTGGATTTTGTGTCCGGGAGAAAAGTCCAAATTGTCCTGGATCCTCCCGGACAGACGGAAACCGGATGGCAGATAGCTGCCATCCGGCTCCATCCAGCCCCATAAACTTAGAATACGCCCAGTGTGACCCTAGCCTAATTCCGCCGAGCAAACTTCAGCCCCGCCGACAGCATTTACCAGAGTATACAAACACTGCTGCTGTCAAAGCAGCGTTGTTTGAAATTGCTGGTCTGCTGGCATAGTATCCAACCAGATTTCACCGCTGCTGTATGGGTGTGAGATTTTCTCGCACCCATATACTTACAATGGGCACTCGCGCGAGGAAATCACATTCAATCGCAGCATGCTGTGATTTAACTTGCATTTCACTCGCAATGCGAGTTCCGTGCGTGGGTAACGCACTGATTTGATCAGTATCATTTAATGATACTGGTCTGAGTGCAATGCAAGTTTTTCTCATGGGGGAATCTCATGCCCCTGTGCCTTCACCCTTAGTCCCAGACTGGAGTGTATTTCTTACATTTGTGCATGGAGGCTGAAAATCTGCCAAATCTATCAAGAGGACCACATTGCTTAAATAATTTTGTGCATCTTAGGGTAAAGCCACACAGGGGTCAAACTTGCATGAGTACAATGCGTGATAATCTCACATTGTACTCAGACCAATGTTAGTCAGGTCAGACCTGTAAGATTTCTTCGGTCCTATAAGGGCTGAGGACAAAAATCACAACATTCTGCGTTTGTTAGCAAGTCTCAGATCACTCGCACCCACACAAGTCTATGGTATTGTGGCACCCCAGGGGTTAATGTGCCACAGTAACATCACCAAGGGTTAACTCCCCACACAACACCTGACACTGCACTAGCACCTCTAGGCCAGAAGGGGGAGATAAAGCAGCTCCCTTATATTTTCTGGTCTGGGGAGGAAGTAGTTAGTTGATAGTTGACAGTTCAGTTTAGTGCAGGGAGCACTAGGAGGAGGACCTGTAAATGGGAGTAGTGCTGAGCTCCTGACAGGGACCACTGACTACTTTCAGGCCTGAAGCCAGGGTCTGAGGAGAGGAGTACATGAAACAGAGGAACATATCTGGGAGACTGAGTTACCTCATAACTCGCCCCAGAGGAGCGCAAAGACCGGATACTGGATCCGAATCTGTTACTGAAACACGCAGCACCGAAAACACCGGGATAGTAGAGGTTGTAGATCTACACTGTACCTCAGCGAAGCAACACGGCGGGGTCAGAAACACACAGAAAGACTCAAGTTGCCTAGCAAAAGGGGGTACCTGTGAGGAGAAACAGGGCCAGCAGCCTAGCTAAAGTGGCAGCAGGGCCACACACAGCGCAGCAGTGGGAAGCTGAGGACCCGGACAGGGTGGGAGCAACCCAGCCCCGGTACAGACTCTGTGGATAGTACTCTACTGAATACCATCACCAGTAAAGCCTTGGAAAACTTCAAAACCGTGTGTGATCCTTGTGCTCATACCCTGCGTGCCCTCACAAACTACCATCATCTCTACTACTACCCCTATCCTACAACATCCATAGCATCATCTATAGACTATTACTACCACTGTCCCGGGGAACCCAGCTCTACCTGCGGAGAGCCATTACATTCTCAGCTGCCCAACATCATTCCCGGAGGTTCTGCAGCAGCGGTGGTCACCCTGACCACAACACTTGGGTGGCGTCACGACAAACTCCCCTGTAAATATCCCCCATCTATTGCGGAACCCGGGACACGGTCCGGACCAAGACAGCCATGATATCCCCAGCAGTACCCCAGTCTGGTACCGAGTCCCCTATCCCAGTGGGCTCCACAACTTGGCTTCTACAAACAGGATCTACCATGCCCGGTAAACCGGGCAGTGTGTGCCGTTATTTGTGACTGTTTGAACCTGCCGCCATTGCAGAGCGCGCGGCAAACTGAATTTGAACTGCGCCACAAGGACTGTAATTTTGAAATTCCGCCATTACAGAGCGCGCGACGCATGGGAAGAAAAGGGGGCGTGTTATTGTGGGTGGCACTCTGCAAAGCGCTCTGACGTCATCCGGAAGGGAAGAGAATCCCTGGTGCACCACGGAACCTTTGTGAGACATCTGGACGAAAGCGGAAGACAGGAGGGTCGACCTTAACTAAGGGGGGCACAGGATTTCGCAACCAGAAGAATCAGAAACGGCGGAGCAGCCAGCGAAAATCCAGCACCGGATAATAGAGGAGCACCTGCCGGAGTATCCGGTGGTGCTGCGGCACAAGGAGCAGCACCTATCATGCCACTCCTGATGCCGTATACTCCGGGACGGGAGCAATGTGGCTGCCCCAATACTCTGGTGAGCCTAATACCCTTAATGACTTTATTACTAAAATCTAAGCTTACTATGTGATGTACCCCCTAACTGAAGCCCAGCGTGTCAGTATGATTATTGGACAATTAACTGGCAATGCACAACGGGAGGTTGCATCCTGGCTGGACACAGATAAGGACACTGTAGAGCATCTTGTAGCTGGACTAAAAGCAGCATTTGAATCTCGTGCTGACACCATGTCTAAAATAAGGTTCTTTGGATGTCAACAAAAGCCTAAGGAGAGTGCCAGAGACTATGCCTTAAACTTGAAGGAAGCACTCAAAGCACTTAAACTAGCAGAATCTGCCTTAGCCCCGGGAGCTGACAAAATGCTAATTCACCAGTTTATAGAGGGCCTCTTATCCCCTTCTCACAGAGGACAGCTGAGTATGATGATTATTCAGAATCCTGAAATGACATTTGCTGAGTTAAAAGACAGAGCCATCCGTCTGCAGCAGGTAGAGGCATCCCGGGATCTAAACTTCATCCAAGGCCCCACAGCAGCACTCCAGCAGCCAGGAGTATCAGCGACATCGACTATGTCAGAGACTGTGCTGAACACAGAGAGCCGATCTCTAATGAGGCCCTCAATCAAAAGATAGATGCTCTGACAGACACTGTTTTTCCATGGCTAAAGTCATCAAGGAGCTGCGTGGATACAAGCCTGCACCAAAGATCGAGTTGGCGACCAGCAAGGAGGGTGTCCCGTAGATGAGGCCCAAGAGGTCCCAAGCGACGAGAGGACAACCCAGTGACCGCTATCAGCTGGATGGACAGTCCATTTGCCGCCGTTGTCAGAAACCAGGTCATTTTGCCTGGGAATGTGCCTTAAACAAGGATTCCCTGGGCAGGCGGGCCACTTCCCAGGAGTAAACTCTCAATGTCCTTCAGCCTGGTATGACAGATTCGTGGGAGGACGTCCGGTCATTCCTATCATGTTGGATGGCATTCCCTTCAGTGCCTTGTTGAATACCGGGTCCCAGATAACATCGATTCCACATGTTCTTTACAAAAGGTACTGGGCTGATTCAGACATTAATAGTTGTCCAACTGACAGTGTAGTGAACTTATGGGCTAGCAATGGTAAACAAATACCACAAGTTGGGTTCAGAGAGATGACCATTCAGATTGGGAAGGTAGAATTGTAGATGTTGACCGGCGAGATCGTGAACCAGTAATGTTACTAGGAATGAATGTAAGTGAAATCCATAGCACCATCTATAGACTATTACTATCACTGCCCTGGGAAATCCAGCTCTACCTGCGGACAGCCATTACATCCTCAGCTGCCCAACATCATCCCCGGAGGTTCTGCAGCAGCGGTGGTCACCCTGACCACAACCTGTGGGTTGCGTCACGACAAATTCCCCTGTAAATATCCCATCTATTGCGGAACCCGGGACATGGTCCGGACCAAGACCGCCGCGATATCCCCAGCAGTACCCCGGTCCGGTACCGAGTACCCACGTCCCAGTGTGCTCCACAGTATCATGTGAAACACCAGACTGCACTCAGATGATATCTGAGTGCATCGCGATATATGTTGAGGCTGGCAAGATTAATCTCTTCTTCTCCTCCGCAGATGTGATTCGATCGCAGGATTGGAGCACAGTATAATGACACTCGGCTCATGCTCACAGCCGAGACTGAGCTGAGGGTTATTAGCATATCACATTAGATGCCTTTGCTAGTGTGTCTTTACCTTTAGGCTGGGTCTACATGGTGACATGTGTCGTAAGATAATAATTCTCAAACAAGGTGCATCTTGTGACCAGCTGTCAAATGAGTATTTTAGAGCATAGATTTTGCTGTCAAAATGGCAAAATCGCTGGGAGGTTGCACAGTAGTGGCAGTCGATTGTGACTTGCAATGAAGTTGGTCACAAGTGAGTGACATGTAAGTTATGCTCAATAACAGAAAATCCAATATCTTTGGAAACATTGGTGATTCACAGTGCAAAACTCCAGGAAATCATTAGATATAATGTGTCAATGCAACACTGTATTTTGAGGTCCACGCCCTAGACTTATAGTAGAGCATTTGAATCGAGCCTGGCCTTCAAAATGCCCACTTGATGTATCGGAGGCTGGGGATAATGGCTGGTTTGTACAGGCGGTTGTACCCAGCTCTGCCACTCATGTTCACTTCAAACACAACCAGTTTAAACTGTTTTTCTATTTAAGAAAGGTGAAAACTACAAGGTTAAAAATTTGTGTAAAAAAATGTGTGTCACATTGTCTTACGGTAATTAATACTCCTTGTACAGTAATGGCTTTGTAAAATGTGTAAACAATAAAATGAGTAATGTGTCGAGAAGATAATGTTCTGTAAAGCTAACTTACCAACCAGGTAACACGCTGCTGTGATGTACCATTCCGGCTGAATGATTGACATTCTTGAATGACCTTCCTATTATCAAGAAGGTGTAGAAACTAGAAGATACATGGCGCATGCCTGACGAGGAGCTTTCATTTTTAACACAGAAAAAAGGCCACAAAACAAATCAGAATGAGTTAGGATAAGATCACGAGGCCAAATAATACTATTATATAGGGTATGTTCACAAAAAGTTGTGTTGCAGTTTTGCTGTGAGAAAACAAGTTTTTTTAAACTTTGCACCACATTAGGTTATGCTACCATGATGAGTTTTTAGTGCATTTCTGATATTGCTGAATTTCTGCACCTATTATGTATTACTATGATATGTGATCCTCAGTCTACTGAACCACCACACGACCAGCTCTACCCTCTCCTAGTGTATCCTCACCCATCCTCTGTAGAATGTGAGCCATAGTGGGCAAGATCCTCTCTCCTGTCCTAGTGTATCCTCACCCATCCTCTGTAGACTGTGAGCCATCGTGGGCAGGATCCTCTCTCCTGTCCTAGTGTATCCTCACCAATCCTCTGTAGACTGTGAGCCCTCACGGGTAGGGTCCTCTCTCCTGTCCTAGTGTCTCCTCACCCATCCTCTATACACTGTGAACCATCGAGGGCAGGGTCTTCTCTTCTGTCCTAGTGTATCCTAACCCATCCTCATTAGACTGTGAGCCCTCGCGGGCAGGGTCCTCTCTCCTTCTGTACTTGTGTGTGCTTTGTATTGCTCATAATTATAGTACTTGTCTATGAATGCTTCTTTTTACAAGTAAAGCACCATGAGATAAATGGCGCTATAATAATGAATAATAATAATTATTATCATTTAGACTGTATTTATCACGATTTTTCAGTTTGCAGCTGATGTCTTTATATCAGAATTATGGGCTGTAGACAAGTATCACTTATAAACATAATGATTTATTATGGTTTTCCAATAGGTCAGTAAAAAATATATTAGTGATTTTTTTTATATTACAAAAACAAAGACAACCAGCTCATTCTGCATAAAGCTAAGTGTGAACAGGTGCACGTTACTATGACTGTACAATATACAAAGAAATAGCTTTGATGGGAACCTAATCTAATATGAAAAGATGAACATGCTTCTTCCTCTCTTCATTTGTTAGGCTGCTTTCACATTACGTTGTACCACTCATTCAGTGGTCCCGTCGGGGCTTACGTCCAAATTCCTGGCAAAATGGGCTTTGATGTTAGCGCTGATGTGGCCATTGGTTTTAATGGTGCAGACGGAGTGTTTTCTCTGTTGTGCACCATTTTCGGGAGTATACGTCTACTGGAGGTGGACACCTGAGCGCAGTCTACTACATTAGGGTGTCCACTTGCAGTAGACTCATACTCCCAAAAATGGTGCATGATAGAGCACACGTTGACTCCATCTGCACCATTAAAGTCAACGGCCATGTCAGTGCATACGTCTGAAGCCTGTTTTGCACGAGGTTGGGATGTAAGCCTTGACAGAACCACTGAATGCATGATACAACAAAATGTGAAAGTACCCTTACATATATACATATAACTTGGCGCTTACAGAGTGATGTTATATTTTTTTGTATATTGTACAGTCATAGTAACGTGCACGTGTTCACACATAGCTTTATGCAGGGTGTGCTGGTCGTTTTTGTAAAATACTATGCGAGGACTGCCTTCCCCTCTAACCATGCATCCCACCCCTCCATCAGCCCAAGGGTGTTTTTAATCAGTACTGGATCCTGGCCGCCCCTTTAAATTTATAGGGCTTATAGCCTGGAGAGGTATATTCAAATTCTAATATTAGGTTAGGGTCCTATAAGAGAAAGGTCTCATTCCATGGTGATGGGCACATCTGGATTATTCAATTTGTGCGCAAGGAACCTTCATTTATACTAAAAGACTAGCTGTGAGCCCGATGCAAATGCATCGGGTGTCTACAATACTATACTTTGTATGAGGATTACCGCAAGCGCGCCGCAAGTGAAACGACTCGCTGGCGCCGACCAATTAGAAGCGCGGCTCAGGCAGCGACTCGCAATGGCCTCGCGGCCATTGCTCGCGCTACCTGACCGGTAAATCGTTAACTTTGAGGCCGAGCCTCTGGTTCGATTTTCGGCCAGCGACTCGCAATGGCCGCTTCGCGGCCATTGCTCGTACTCAGCCTGCGCGAGCAATGGCCTCGTGGCCATTGTTTGCGCAGGCCAGCGACTCGCATTGCTCGTACTCAGCCTGCGCGAGCAATGGCCTTGCGGCCATTGCTCGGGCAGGCCAGCGACTCGCATTGGCCGCTGCCGCGGCCAATGCTTCGCAGTGCTGACGTCACAGAGTGACATAGCCACGGTCTTTTCGGGGACCGACACGGAAGTGCCTACGGCAATTATATAGTAGATACTGTACATTGCATATGGAGGGGTGAGGAGAGCGGAGGCTGGAGGGGAGAGCGGAGGCTGGAGGGGAGGGCAGAGGCTAGAGGGCAGAGCAGAGGCTGGAGGGCAGAGGCTGGAGGGGAGGGCAGAGGCTGGAGGGGAGAGCGGAGGCTGGAAGGGAGAGCAGAGGCTGGAGGGGAGAGCGGAGGCTGGAGGGGATTGGCTGGAGGCTGGAGGGGATTGGCTGGAGGCTGGAAAGGAGAGGCTGGATGGGAAAGGCTGGAGGGGAGAGGCTGGAGGGCAGAGGCTTTAGGGCAGAGGCTGGAGGGGAGAACGGAGGCTAAAGGGCAGAGCGGAGGCTGGAGAGGAGAGCGGAGGCTGGAGGAGAGAGCGGAGGCTGGAGGGGAGAGGCTGGAGGGGAGAGCGGAGGCTGGAGGTCAGAGGCTGGAGGGGAGAGCGGAGGCTGGAGGGCAGAGGCTGGAGGCTGGAGGGCAGAGGCTGGAGGGGAGAGCAGAGGCTGGAGGGGAAAGGCTGGAGGGGAGAGCGAAGGCTGGAGGGCAGAGGCAGGAGGGGAGAGCGGAGGCTGGAGGGCAGAGGCTGGAGGGGAGAACAGAGGCTAGAGGGGAGAGCGGAGGCTGGAGGGGAGAGCGGAGGCTCGAGGGGAAGGCGGAGGCTGGAGGGGAGTGCGGAGGCTGAAGGGCAGAGGCTGGAGGGGAGAGCGGAGGCTGGAGGGCAGAGGCTGGAGGCTGGAGGGCAGAGGCTGGAGGGGAGAGCGGAGGCTGGAGGGGAAAGGCTGGAGGGGAGAGCGAAAGCTGGAGGGCAGAGGCTGGAGGGGAGAGCGGAGGCTGGAGGGCAGAGGCTGGAAGGAGAGCGGAGGCTGGAGGGGAGAGCGGAGGCTGGAGGGGAGAGGCTGGAGGGGAGAGCGGAGGCTGGAAGGCAGAGGCTGGAGGGCAGAGGCTGGAGGGCAGAGGCTGGAGGGCAGAGGCTGGAGGGGAGAGCGGAGGCTGGAGGGGAGAGGCTGGAGGGGAGAGCGGGAGGTTGGAGGGCAGAGGCTGGAGGGCAGAGGCTGGAGGGGAGAGGCTGGAGGGCAGAGGCTGGAGGGGAGAGGGGAGGCTGGAGGGGAAAGGCTGGAGGGGAGAGCGGATGCTGGAGGGCAGAGGCTGGAGGCTGGAGGGGAGAGCGGAGGCTGGAGGGGAGAGCGGAGGCTGGAGGGGAAAGCGGAGGCTGGAGGGCAGAGCGGAGGCTGGAGGGCAGAGCGGAGGCTGGAGGGGAGAGCGGAGGCTGGAAGGGAGAGTGGAGGCTGGAGGGGAGAGCGGAGGCTGGAAAGGAGAGCGGAGGCTGGAGGGCAGAGCAGAGGCTGGAGGGGAGAGGCTGGAGGGCAGAGGCTGAAGGGCAGAGGCTGGAGGGGAGAGGCTGGAGGGGAGGCGGAGGTTGGAGGGCAGAGGCTGGAGGGGGGAGGCTGGAGGGCAGAGGCTGGAGGGGAGAGCGGAGGCTGGAGGGGAAAGGCTGGAGGGGAGAGCGGAGGCTGGAGGGCAGAGGCTGGAGGGCAGAGGCTGGAGGGAGAGGCTGGAGGGGAGAGGGGAGAGCGGAGGCTGGAGGGGAGAGCGGAGGCTGGAGGGGAGAGCGGAGGCTGGAGGGGAGAGCGGAGGCTGGAGGGGAAAGCGGAGGCTGGAGGGCAGAGCGGAGGCTGGAGGGGAGAGCGGAGGCTGGAAGGGAGTGCGGAGGCTGGAGGGGAGGGCAGAGGCTGGAGGGGAGAGCGGAGGCTGGAAGGGAAAGCAGAGGCTGGAGGGGAGAGCGGAGGCTGGAGGGGATTGGCTGGAGGCTGGAGGGGATTGGCTGGAGGCTGGAAAGGAGAGGCTGGAGGGGAAAGGCTGGAGGGGAGAGGCTGGAGGGCAGAGGCTTTAGGGCAGAGACTGGAGGGGAGAACGGAGGCTGAAGGGCAGAGCGGAGGCTGGAGAGGAGAGCGGAGGCTGGAGGGGAGAGCGGAGGCTGGAGGGGAGAGGCTGGAGGGGAGAGCGGAGGCTGGAGGGCAGAGCAGAGGCTGGAGGGCAGAGCGGAGGCTGGAGGGCAGAGCGGAGGCTGGAGGGCAGAGCAGAGGCTGGAGGGCAGAGCAGAGGCTGGAGGGCAGAGCGGAGGCTGGAGGGCAGAGCGGAGGCTGGAGGGCAGAGCAGAGGCTGGAGGGGAGAGCGGAGGCTGGAGGGCAGAGCGGAGGCTGGAGGGCAGAGCGGAGGCTGGAGGGCAGTGGCTGGAGGGCAGAGCGGAGGCTGGAGGGGAGAGCGGAGGCTGGAGGGGAGAGCGGAGGCTGGAAAGGAGAGCGGAGGCTGGAGGGGAGAGCAGAGGCTGGAGGGGAGAGCAGAGGCTGGAGGGGAGAGCGGAGGCTGGAGGGCAGAGCGGAGGCTGGAGGGCAGAGCGGAGGCTGGAGGGCAGAGCGGAGGCTGGAGGGGAGAGCGGAGGCTGGAGGGGATAGGCTGGAGGGGAGAGGCTGGAGAGGAGAGCGGAGGCTGGATGGCAGAGGCTGGAGGGCATAAGGGAGGCTGGAGAGGAGAACGGAGGCTGGAGGGGAGAGCGGAGGCTGGAGGGGAGAGCAGAGGCTGGAGGGCAGAGCGGAGGCTGGAGGGGAGAGCGGAGGCTGGAGGGCAGAGGCTGGAGGGGAGAGCGGAGGCTGGAGGGGAGAGCGGAGGCTGGAGGGAAGAGGGGAGGCTGGAGGGGAGAGTGGAGGCTGGAGGGGAGAGCAGAGGCTGGAGGGGAGAGGCTGGAGGGGAGAGCGGAGGCTGGAGGGCAGAGGCTGGAGGGCAGAGGGGAGAGCGGAGGCTGGAGGGGAGAGCAGAGGCTGGAGGGGAGGCTGGAGGGGAGAGCAGAGGCTGGAGGGCAGAGGCTGGAGGGGAGAGCAGAGGCTGGAGGGGAGAGGCTGGAGGGGAGAGCGGAGGCTGGAGGGGAGAGGCTGGAGGGGAGAGCGGAGGCTGGAGGGCAGAGGCTGGAGGGCAGAGGCTGGAGGGGAGAGCGGAGGCTGGAGGGGAGAGCGGAGGCTGGAAAGGAGAGCAGAGGCTGGAGGGCAGAGGCTGGAGCGCAGAGGCGTAGCTGGCATGCTCCGGGCCCTGGGGCAAGATCAGCACCCAGGACCCCCATGTGAGGACCGGGGGGGGGTGCTGTCAGACAGATGTGAGGGCCGGGGGGAGTGCAGACTCACCGCGGCCGGCGTGCGTGTGCTGTAGGAGGAGAGGAGGGGCGGGCAAGAGCTGCCGGACAGGAAGTTCCGTCCTCCCTCCTCTCCGGGCGCACGGCGGGCGGCTGGTGTCAGCACGGGGCCCCCCAGGGGGTGGAGGCAATGGGCCCCTCATGCCGAGTGGCACGATGCGCTAGGCCCCCCTGCCCACCCGCTAGCTACGGTACTGGCTGGCGGGCAGACGGAACTTCCGACCCAGGGGGGGGCGGGCATGACACGGGCATAGGGGCACAGGCTCCGGAGCACTGTGTCAGCATGTGCTGACAGCAGCTGCTCCGGAGCGGGGGCACAGGGGCACAGGCTCCGGAGCACTGTGTCAGCATGTGCTGACAGAAGCTGCTCCGGAGCAGGGGCACAGGCTCCGGAGCACTGTGTCAGCATGTGCTGACAGCAGCTGCTCCGGAGCGGGATGACAGCGGCGAGGGGTCGCAATGCCCGCTACGCGGGCAATGCCTCGCACGACGTGGTGACGTCACATAGTGACATAGCCACGGCGTGCTGGGGTCCGACACAAACGTGCCTACGGCAATTATATAGTAGATAAGACCTTTTTTTATTTATTTTTTGCATATAGCACTAAAGAATTTTTTTTCCATATAGTAGTAATGTTGCTTAAATTGAATGTGTTACATATATGCATATGTCTTGGTGCATACAGAGTGATGTTATAATTCTTTGTGATTTTTTATAGGCTGTCCAGAAAAATTAAAAATCAAGTTGGAACCCTGAATCCCATCCACTTTGTTGGAACTATAATGGTGGGTTTACACACACCAATCATTGTATCCAATCTCTGAACCAATCTCTGGTTGCAGTGAAATCATGGACACATAGTTCCATTTTGTGGCTGTGTACAACATGGAGCAATCTGTCCATGTTTTCACTGCAACCAGAGATTGGTTCAGAGATTGGATACAATGATTGGTGTGTGTAAACCCACCATAAGATGCTGCATTTTCGACGAAGTGAAAATATGCAGCATGGAAAACTCATTAAAAACTCATTATGGGCACACAGCCTTCCATGGCACAGATAATGCAATTAGCCTATTCTACTACCTGGGTGCGCATGTTTTTATGAAGCGGACTGCACAGTAAACATGATGTTATCTGTATCGTGTGTGTCAGTACAGTTAGGTCGATACCAAATATACAGAGTTATTCTATTTTTTACTACTTTTAATAACTAAAAAAAAACAACAGAGAAAATAGCAATACATGTGTTGTCATACAATGAAAAAAAGAAACCAAGGGAATTTTTACAAAGACTAAAATAAAATAAAACAAAACACACCAATTCAATAGGTTGGGGAGGGGGAAGAATAATGTAAAGTGGGGTGGCAAACTTTGGGGTGGGGCGGTAAAAAGAATCAAGGGGAAACAACATTTACAAAAACATTTAGGGGCCACATCACATTTCAAGTGTCATTGAGAGGCCTATGTGAAAAAAAAAAATACCACAAAGTGACACCATTCTATAAATTGCACCCCTCAAACCCACATTCAAGACATTTATTAACCCTTTAGGTTCTTCACAAAATGACAGCAACGTTGAAAGAAAAAAATGGCAGGCATGCCACAATCCAAAAGGGCCACCCAAATACAAAATAGGTAATAATAATAATCTTTATTTATATAGCGCCAACATATTCTGCAGCACTTTACAATTCACAGGTTCGTATACAAACAGTCATAAGTAACAATTATAAAAAATACAACACTTAAAGCAAAATAATGATGGCCCTGCTCATAAGAGCTTACAATCTACAATGAGGGGAGGGTGACACAAAATATTATTTACAATGATGGTATAGTCAACTAGGAAGTGGGGAATCGATAAGAGCTGCATGAGTGGTCAGCAGCCATTCTTTGTAAAGCATTTTGTGTCTGGTGGAGTGAATAGGCTATGTCTAGACAACTTTGACTAGGAATCATGATAGGCCTTCCTAAAAAGATGTGTTTTTACGGAGCGCCTGAAACTATGTGGATAGACCAAATTTCTTGTGGTCAGGGCCAGCGTTAAGGAGGGAGGGGGGCAGACTGGGCAGTTGCCCAGGGCCTCACTCTCTTGGGGGGCCCCCAAAGGAAATGCACTGAAAATAGCTTTAAAACAGTAACAAAAAATTAAATATACACATATTTGGTATTGCTACATTTGTAAGAATCTAAGCTATCAATATATGAAGTAAATTAATCCGATTGGTAAATGGCGTAACGGGAAAAAAATAAAAACACCACAATTATGTTTTTTGGCCGCCTCATTGTTACAATAAAATGCAATAAAAGGTGATCAAAATATTGCATCTGGCTCAAAATGGTATCTGCAAAAATGGCAGCTCATGGCGCAAAAAGTAAGCCTCACATAGCCCTGTATCATGAAAAATTAAAACATTTATGGGTCTCAAAAAAGATGAATAAAGCAATTTTTTTATTTTTTTCATTTCTGGATTTTTTCATCATTGAAATAAAAAAAAATGTTCGGTATCTGTTTATTCTGACCTAGATAATCAACTTATGAGGTCACTTTTATCATATAGTTAACATGATAGATAAAAAACTCAAAAAAACATTGTGGAATTGCACTTTTTTGAAATTTCAAAGCATTCAGACTTTTTTCTCTCATTTTCCAGTACGTTTTTGTGGATCTGCAAACATGTTCTGCAAAATAAAACATCAGGTGATTAGACTGTTTATGGAGTAACAAAAACCCTTTCTCTCAGTAGTAGATTGCCCGTTGAAAACAGCAGAGGTTTTGCTGATAACATGATACTGGATTTTTCTGGATCCATCATTCTTTTTTTTCTCCAATAACTTTTTATTGAAAATTTAAATTGACAAACATCAATCACAGGAAATAGAAACATAACCAGGTATGAGAGTCACAATAATAAGCAATAAGCATCCTGCGACAGTTGTCATCATAGGCGACACACATTAATAGAAACTTAAGAATCAGAAAATGGGGGGGAGGGAGAGAGGGGTTTGGTGGGGAGGGGGGGGGGGGAAAGAAGAAAAGACAGAGAGGGAAAAAAGAGGGGAGGGGCAGGTAAGGGATGAAGATTGCCCATCAGGAAAATCCAACTTCCAAAAACGGGTAACTATACCATAACCCCAATAATAAGGAAAAACCCTATCACCATATTGGTTCAGCTAGAGGATGTGAGGACCATCCAAGCCAATTATAAAGCACTTTATCCCTACGGGACGAGTTTAGAGAAAGCCAATATTCATAATGGAAGATAGTATTGAGTCTGCTCACAACCTCACTTAACGATGGAGAAGTCTGTGATTTCCATTTTGCAGCTATACTTAGTCGGGAAGCCGTTAATACATTAGAAATGATTGAGTGAAAGTCTCTATGTACCTCAGCCAGATCGATATTAAGAATGGCCAGTTGTGGAGATAGCTGTAAGTCCAATCCAGTTATTGTTTTGAGTAAATTTGCAACATCAAGCCAAAATAGTGTTAATTTAGGGCACCCCCACCACATATGGGCCAAGGAGCCTACCTCACCACATTGTCTCCAACACAGCAGGGAAATATTCCCAGAAAATCTAGCTAGTCGGGACGGGGAGAAGTACCACCTTAGATGGACTTTCTTCAATGCTTCTTGGTGATTAATACATTTAGATGCCCGGTTTGCTATCTTTATCCCCTCCCACCACTCCTCATCCGAGGCTTAAAATTGAAAATCAGCTTCCCAGCTAGACATATATGTGGGTCTACCTTGGAAGGCCAATTCATTTAGTTCCTTGTGGATGAGCGAGAGGCCTCTATAATTATAAGAGTCTGACAGTAAGTATTTTTGATAAGGAGAGGGACTAGTAGGGAGAAACAGTATCTGAAGTTTTCCTATAGAGGAGAGGAAGTGTTTGATCTGCTAAAACTGATATCCCGTATTCTCTATACCAGGGATCTCAAGGCGGAGAGACCTAAAAGAGGGAAATTCTCTGTCTCTCATCAAATCACCCAATACCAAGACCCCCGCCTCCAGCCAAGGACGGAGGGTCAAACAGGGGATATGAAAGATCAAAGCCCTCACTCCTATCATCCCAGCCGAGAGTGCTATCCAAGGACGTGCCCATCTGCGCCACAAGTCCAGTGTAGTTTTCATAGTTAATAGAGGAGGAGAAAAGAACATTGGTCCCAATGACTCAGCTTCCAAGAGGTGCCGAAGAGATAAGCCTGGGGTGAGACTGAACTCTATCTGCAACCAGCCAAGGTCCGCTTGTGGTGGAGACCACCATTTCTTAACCGCCTCCAAGACAGATGCCCTATGGTAGTTAGCAATGTCAGGGACACCCATGCTGCCCTTGGAGAAAGGAAGGAACATAATCTTGCCTGCAACTCTAGCTTTTTTATTAGCCCAGATATATCTATTGGTAATTGACTAAAGTCTAGTGAGGAATTTAGAAGGAACATTTATCGGAAGGGGAACATATATAGGATTTTAGGCAAAATAAACATTTTGTAAGCGGGCAACCCATGACATGTTAGGGAGCTAATTCTGAGGATATCGCAGAGGAGAGTCTAGCTAGGTTTGTAGAAGCTAAACTTCGTGACCCCACCAGGACTATTCCCAAGTAAGGGATCCCCCTGGGTCTCCAAGAAAAGGGGAACTCTCTTTCTAATCGTTCCCAGACCATCACTGGGACCGAAACAGAAAATATTATTGATTTACTAGTATTCAATTTATACATAGAAACTAAAGAGAACTTATGGAGAACTGCCATTATCTCTTTCAGGAAGTATCTAGAATTGTGCACGTAATAATAATATCGTCCGCATATAGACCAATGATATGATGTTGAGCTCCTATCCGGACCCCAGTGATGTTCTTATTAGTGTGGATGGCCTCAGTGAGGGGCTCTATTACCAAGGAAAAGATAATCGGGGAGAGTGGGCAGCCCTGTCGCGTGCCATTTGTAATTTGAAATGGGGGGGGCAGGAAGCCAGCCGACAACACCCGTGCACCCGCGTTTGAGTACAAAGACATTATTGCCGTCAGAATCGGGCCTGAAAATCCAAATCTTTTCAGGACAGCGGCGAGATATCCCCAGTGCACCCTATCAAACGCTTTTTCGGCATCCAAGGACAGGAATGCACCGGGGACCCCCGCCTTCTCCAAAACTCCCAAAATGTCCAGCACTCGCCTAGTTCCATCAGCCGCCTGTCTGCCCAACACGAAACCCACTTGATCTGGATGGACTAGTAAGGGGGTAACATTCTTAAGTCTATTTGCCAAAGCCTTCAAGAATATCTTCATGTCACAATTTAAAAGACATATTGGACAGTAGCTTCCTGGGTCATCTTTTGGCTTCCCCTGTTTGGGATTTGTGACTATAGTAGCTTGAAGAGCCAAAGGGGAAATAGAGCCAGTCCTCTGCCAGTATGAGATAGTTCTCAGTAGATAAGGGGCGAGAATATGAGAAAATTTCCTGTAATAATCATTCGAGAACCCATCGGGACCCGGAGCTGAGTGAAGTTAAGTGATCTTAATAGTTTGTGCAATTTCAGCCACTGTATAGGGCCTATTAAGAGAATCGAGTTGATCTTGGGAAAGTTTCGGAAAAGAGACTAAGTCCAAAAAGGAGTTAATAAGTGCAGGAGTCGGGGAGGGCTCTGTGGGGACATCTTTTAAGTTATATAAATCTGCATAATACTTCCCGAATGCCTCCGCAATTGCAATTGGATTCCTGAGTTCAGCTCCCCTTTGGTCGCGTAATTTATCTATATGGGCCAGCACCTCCCTTCTTTTAACCCGCCGGGCCAGGAGGAGGCCTGCTCTACCACCGCTCGCATAAAAAGAAGTTTTGAGTTTTCTCATGTTTTTCTCATGTTGCTCTAAGAGAAATTACCTTAAGCGAGAGCGGGCTGACAATATTTGAATAGAGATGGTACTAGAGGGAGCTTGTTTATTAAGTTGTTCCAGCTGGAACAGGGAGGCCAAAAGGGAGGACCTCATACGGTCTCTTTTCTTTTTAATTTGAGAGGCAATTCTGATAAGTTGGCCTATGGTGTAAGCCTTATGGGCTTCCCATAGGGACTTGTCACTAACCTCGCCATTATCATTTAACTGGAAATATTCCAGGAGATGCCAGTCTAATTGTTGACTCATGTCCCGGCACAATAACAGACCCGAGTTTAGACGCCACTGCCGCGGAACCCGGGGGGCACACCCCGCAGAGACCTCCAAGCTCACTGGGCGTGGTCTGACCATGCAATATTACCCAAGCTCGCCGATATACAGTGAGAGAGTTGGGTACTATTAACAAGAAATCAATCCTAGAGTAGGATTTATGTCTAAAGGAATAGTGTGAGTAGTCCCTCTCTGTGGCATGTAAATACCTCCAGATGTCGTGGAGAAGGTGTTCTCTGCATAATCTGCTAATGTCTCTCCTTCCACCTCCCGTACCAGCCGTACAATCAAGTTCTAGCGATGGAATAACATTGAAATCCCCACAAATTATGGTTCCACCTTGTGGGCCTCCCCCCAACTTCTTCAATACGGACCTCAAAAATGTTATAGGTGCTATGTTTGGGGTGTACAAGTTTACAATATTATATCGCATCCCCTCAATCAGACAGGTCAAAACAATGTACCTCCCCTCTGAGTCTATATCTTCACTGAGCAGCAGAAATGCAATAGTATTTTTAACAAAGATACATACTCCGGCCGACTTGGAGGAGCTATTAGAGAAAAAGGCAGTGGGAAACAACTTGTGGCAGACTCTGAAGTTATCCTGCTTAAGTAAATGTGATTCGTTCCAAATCATTAAGCACTTAAATGGGGAGTTTAGTCCATTTACATTTAACAAAACAATCTTTATAGTCATGGTGGGAAATATTGGCAACCATATTTGAACAACAGTCAGCTGGACATCTTCTAGGCATAGATGGACAAACCTGTTAATGGGGTAGAGAACAAACAACAGAGAGACAAACATCCAAAGACAAACAAACAGGAGAACCAGGTAGGCAGAGGCATCTCTGCTTTGGGGGACAGAGCAGCTGTATATTCCCTCAGGAGCTTTGCAGCTTAGCACCGGGAATATGCTGCAGGTGGAAAAGAGAGTCAGCAGGACTCATCCCGTAGACCAGGGCCAAATAGAAAAACAATGGCCAATCAACTTTGATAATATAGATAATCTATCAATGTCACTTAGCAGGCCTCCACTCAATGGATATCTTCCGTTTTTGGCGTTCCCGTCCGGGCTGTTGGTGGTTATCCTCAGGTTGCTTGATAAGCTTCCACTCTCTCAAAGCAAAAATCTAATTTTTTTGGTGAATGGAAGACGTAGCGGGTTTCGTCGAACGTAAATCGCACTTTCACTGGAAATCCCCAGGAGTAAGGGATCTCATTGTCTCTCAGGACTTTACACATGGGTGCGAATTCACGCCTCATAGCTAGTGTGCCCATAGATAGGTCCGGAAACACCGCAATCTTGGTGTAGGGATCTGGTAGAGCCGGATCATTCTTCATAGCCAGCATAAACTTGTCTTTCGTTTTAAACGAGTGAAGGCATGCAAGAACATCTCTAGGAAGGTCTTGTTTAACATGGGACGGCTTAGGTACCCTGTGAATATGAACTATTTCCAAAGAGGTAGCATGTGCAGCTGGAAGCACTTCAGACAGAAGCCCAGTAAAGAAAGCCTGTAAGTCTAGGTCTGCAACAGACTCTGGAATCCCTCTTAATCGCACATTACATCTTCGAGACCTGTCCTCCAAGTCCCAGAGTTTAAGTTGTTGTGACTTCATATGGTCCTCCATGTCTGCAAAGCTGTCTGCAAGGGCATTGTGGGCAGTTGCAAATTCACCCATTTTGTGCTCCAACTGAGCAGTGCTGTCTCCCAGCGATTTCACCTCCCTCTTCAGCTCCCCCATCATACCTTTTATGTCCTCATGAATATCTTGTCTTAACGAAGACAGCATCCTCTGCAATGTGGCTCCAGTAAGAGGAACGTCGTCCTCATGTTCATGTGAAAGCCCCTCTGAAGCCATAGAAGAGCGGGAGGAGTCAGAGCGGGAGCGGGAGGTCGTTGCCATCTTGGGACTACAGTTGTGGCCAAAAGTATTGACACCCCTGCAATTCTGTCAGATAATACTCAGTTTCTTCCTGAAAATGATTGCAATCACAAATTCTTTGGTATTATTATCTTCATTTAATTTGTCTTCAATGAAAAAAGACAAAAAGAATTGTCCTAAAGCCAAATTGGATATAATTCCACACCAAACATAAAAAAGGGGGTGGACAAAAGTATTGGCACTGTTAGAAAAATCAAGTGAGGCTTCTCTAATTTGTGTAATTAACAGCACCTGTAACTTACCTGTGGCACCTAACAGGTGTTGGCAATAACTAAATCACACTTGCAGCCAGTTGACATGGATTAAAGTTGACTCAACCTGTGTCCTTGTGTGTACCACATTGAGCATGGAGAACATAAAGAAGACCAAAGAACTCTCTGAGGACTTGAGAAACCAAATTGTGAGGAAGCATGCGCAATCTCAAGGCTACAAGTCCATCTCCAAAGACCTGAATGTTCCTGTGTCTACCGTGCGCAGGGTCATCAAGAAGTTTAAAGCCCATGGCACTGTGGCTAACCTCCCAAGATGTGGACGGAAAAGAAAAATTGACGAGAGATTTCAACGCAAGATTGTGCGGATGGTGGATAAAGAACCTCGACTAACGTATAAACAAGTTCAAGCTGCCCTGCAGTCCAAGGGTACAACAGTGTCAACCCGTACTATCCGTTGGCGTCTGAATGAAAAGGAACTGTATGGTAGGATACCCAGGAAGACTCCACTTCTTACCCTGAGACATAAGAAAGCCAGGCTGGAGTTTGCCAAAACTTACCTGAGAAAGCCTACAACGTTTTGGAAGAATGTTCTCTGGTCAGATGAGACAAAAGTAGAGCTTTTTGGGCAAAGGCATCAACATAGAGTTTACAAGAGAAAAAAAGAGGCATTCAAAGAAAAACACACGGTCCCTACAGTCAAACGTGGCGGAGGTTCCCTGATCTTTCGGGGTTGCTTTGCTGCCTCTGGAACTGGACTGCTTAACCGTGTGCATGGCATTATGAAGTCTGAAGACTACCAACAAATTTTGCAGCATAATGAAGGGCCCAGTGTTAGAAAGCTGGGTCTCCCTCAGAGGTCATGGGTCTTCCAGCAGGACAATGACCCAAAGCACACTTCAAAAAGCACTAGAAAATGGTTTGAGAGAAAGCACTGGAGACTTCTAAGGTGGCCAGCAATGTTTCCAGATCTGAATCCCATAGAACACCTGTGGAGAGATCTAAAAATGGCAGTTTGGAGAAGGCACCCTTCAAATATCAGGGACCTGGAGCAGTTTGCCAAAGAAGAATGGTCTAAAATTCCAGCAGAACATTGTAAGAAACTCATTGATGGTTACCGGAAGCGGTTGATCGCTGTTATTTTGGCTAAAGGTTGTGCAACCAAGTATTAGGCTGAGGGTGCCAATACTTTTGTCTGGCCAATTTTTGCAGTTTTGAGTTAAATCATCAATGTTTTGCATTTTACTTCAGTCTCTTTTGTGTTTTTTCATTGAAGACAAATTAAATGAAGAAAATAATATCAAAGAATTTGTGATTGCAATCATTTTCAGTAAGAAACTGAGTACTATCTGACAGAATTGCTGGGGTGTCAATACTTTTGGCCACAACTGTACGTTGGTCGTCCCTGCTATAGAAATCTGTCATCCTTGCTGGGTACTCCTTCTGTTTTGGAGGTCCACGCAGCATGTCAGGTAGCAAGCGGGTCCTCCGGTAAGCAGTAGTGCCGATTTAGTCTGTGTGTGCCGCGATAATACAGCGTTCAGGCCTCGGTTTGCGGGAGCTCCTCTCTCAAGCAGCCATCGTCATCAGCAGCTAGGCCACGCCCCTGAATCCATCATTCTTCATCATGAAGAAAAAGGCTGGAAAAGGCCGGAAACAAGCGCCGAAGGACTTGAATATTATAGATCGCTCTCATTTACCAGTCTGAAATCGGCGCTTGTAAATGTACCCTAATTATCTGAGATGGTGCAATATGTGAGCATTTAGGGCCCACTTTAACCTTTTGCCCAGGGGCCCCACTTTGCCTAAAACCGGCCTTGATTGGGGTAGAGCATTCCAGAGAATTGGTGCAGCTCGGGAGAAGTCTCGGAGCCGGGAGTGGGAGGTTCGGATCAAAGAAGAAGTGAGTCTAAAGTCGCTTCCAGAGTGTAGAGAATGAGTGGCGTGATAGACAGAGAGGAGGATAGAGAGGTAGAGAGGTGCTGCACTGTGAAGAGCTTTGTGGGTGAGAACAAGCAGTTTTCCAAACGTTTTTATTGAAAATTTTTATAAAAAAAAAAAGGGGGGGGGGAGAGAGGAAGGGGGGGGAGGGGGGGAACAGAATAAACTATGGGGGTGGGGGAGGAGGGGGGAGTACATACATAAATAAACAGTAACATGGTACAAGTTGCAAACATAAATACAAGCTAAATAGCATATGCATCACATGTAGTGTGAATAACGAGGTTATTGCTTGTAATTCTAGGTTAATATGAAAATTCGTAATAATCGGGGAAATTGAATTGGGTAATAACCAATAAACAGTCAGTATTAACGTTACATCACAGGATTGTGAGGCAAGCAAGTGGTCCCTTATAATCTAAATTAACTAAAGAACATAATAGGGCAGGAAATAAACTGAAAAAACACCTGTAAGCTGTTGTTATTATCACAATGTCATAATGTTGGGACTAAATGAGGAAAGAGGGTGAGAAGGCTGCCCACCAAGGCTCCCATCTACGCTTAAACTCAAAGATCCCGTGTTGCGTGACTCTATCAATGAGATGCAGCAATTTGGGAGTTTCGGGCTTGTTCCATCTAGCAGCAATTAGAACCTTGGCAGTGATCAGTATATGTGAAGTCAGGAATTTGAGGTCTGGAGAAAGGTTTTCTATCCCCATAGAAAGGAGAGCTAGCTCCGGAGTGAGATCGATTGTGAGGCCAGTGGTGTCTGAGATTAAGGTTTTGATATCAATCCAAAATTTGGACAGTAGCAGACAATCATAGAAAATATGTGTCAGTGTTCCCTGATGGCCGCAGCCCCTCCAACACAAGGGCGAGATCTGAGGATCAAAACGATGATGTCTGACCGGGGTGAGGTACCACCGAGAGAGCACCTTGAAGTAGGACTCATGCAGCGTTGCACAAGCAGAATTGGCGTATGAGGTCTGTATGGTTCGTGTCATGTCCTGCAGGTCACTATGAATGTTGAGTTCCTCTTCCCATGAGGTAAGGTAGAAGAGACGGAGCAATTCAATTTCTCCGTTGTGCACTCGGTAGAGGCTGTTTTCCATATAGACCCAAGTCCTGGAGATGATATGAGATTGACTACCAATTGTGGAAGGGCAAATTTTGGTCTAGAGCAAGTTAGAAATTCGGATATGGTTCTCCATTGTGAGCGCTCATCTCTGGAAAGGGAAAATTGGTCTTGGAGAACGTGGAACGGACGAATGGAATCGTCAAGAAGCAGTTCCTTGGTATATAAGACCCCTTTTGCCCTCCAGGCGGAGAGGTCCAAGTTCTTAATCATCACTTCGAGCGTGCTCAAAGGAACATTTTTAAGTCTGGATAGCAGAAAGTGTTTAGCTGCTCTGTGAGTCAGGTGCTTCCAAGCTGAGATTGTAGCTTTGACGACGGGGTGAGAAGGAAGAGGTTTGGAAGGGAAGACTAGATGGGCTATAACAAGCGCCTTTAAGTTGTTGTGTACCAGTGATTCCTCTACATCCAGCCATGGTGAGTCCATTGATTCCTTGAACCAGTTTTGAGAAAGTTTAGAAATGGAAGTTAAGTAGTAGTGATACAGGCTTGGGACCCCTAGACCACCCGCTTTTTTGTGTCGTTCTAACGATGCTCTGGCGACCCTTGGCCTTTTGTTATTCCATACAAAGGCACGTAATTGCGATTGAAATCTATTTAAGAACAAGCAGTTTGAATTGGATCCTATAGTGTATGGGCAGCCAGTGCAATGACTGGGTATGTGAAGTACACTCGTGGAAGGACGAGTTGGACCCCCAGATCGACTAAAGGCCTCGTTACACGGTAAGAGATCGTGAACGATATCGCTCAAACGTCACAGGTTTGGAATCGTTCAAATGACATCGTTAGGATGTCATTGCGTGTTACACCGAGATAGGACTACAATAAATCGTTTATTCGCTGATCGCGGATTTGAGAACATGTTCTCAAATCAGACGATCTTTGAACAGCCAACCTGCTGTATCATTATGTGCGACACTGCAATAACAATGTTGTTAATGACTTCTATTCAAAGCAATGAGCAAGTATCGTTCGTTTGCTGGGTTGTGCGATAGCTGCTCACCACATTGTTCACGATATCTGGACATGTGACATCTCACCAACGATGTCAAAAAGATGTCCTAACAACCGCGCGCCCATGAGATCTTTGGTGATATCTTAACGACATTGAAGCGCGTAACGGTACCTTAAGTCAGCAGAGGCTATAGGAGGCACACGGGAGTGTGGTGTCCTTCAATCCTCAGTATGACATGAGAGTTTAGTGGGAGTTTTTAGGAAACACTTGCAGCCCAGTTAGATATTACTACTTATTTGGAGAAGCTTAGGCTGAATTCACGTGTTGTAGTTACAGTGGCTGTTTTTTTTTGTTTGTTCTCTGTCCTTAAAAAGAATGTAACAGTTCCAGTAATTTTCTGAGATCACAGCAAAAACATTGTGGTTTTATCATAGATTGTGATCACAAGAGTTACTGGGAGAGTTCTCCATAATATGCAATTAGCAATATACTTCACGTAAGACGGCAGAAGAATGAAGCAGCTCAAAGAAGTATAATTGGAATAATGTATACTTGAAGGTAAATAGAGGGAGATAAATGATACTACAGTATATCTACAGTGATATATAAAAAGATTTCTTTTGAAATAACAATTAAATGAAGACAGTTTCCTAAAAGGAGCATTGTACAACTACACAATGAGGCTGTGTAACTAATCAGTTATTTAGCAGCCATTTGTGCTTTCCTGCTCATTGTTATGCAGTACAAGAGCCTGTAATGTGTAATTATGAGAGCAAAGGTAACTGATAGCGAGAGATTGCAGGCTGTGTGAAGTGGAAGATATAGCAAAGGGTAACACACTAAAAATAATAAATATACATATACGGTACTCAGGAGTGGAGGCGTTAGGTTTCATACATCCAAACAGTATCTTGTGAAAACTGTGTGTTTGGTCAAAGGTTATGTTGTGAATTATTTAATGGGAATCTGTCAGCAGGTTTTTTCTACGTAACCAGAAGAGAGGATGATGTGTAAGGTACCTTTACACGCGGTAACTTTTCTAGGAATTTCACTGGCAATTTGCTGGTTGCAGTGAAATCATGGAGACATTGTTCTATCTTGTTGCAGTGTACAAATGGAACAATGTCTGCATGATTTCACTGCAACCAGTAAGTTGCCAGTGAAATTCCTAGAAAAGTTGCCGCGTGTAAAGGTACCTTAAGGGTTAACACTGATTTCAGTGATTTCTCTTATCAAGATGTGTGCCATTGTTTGCCTGCAATGTTTGTTTTAGCTTGAGGAGATTATCATCTCCTCAAGCTAAAGCAGGGTTTATTTGCCTACATTATGCTGTTCTCAGATGAGGTAGCAAAAACCCGCTGTCAGATTCTCATTAAGACCGTGTTGTCTTTACAGACATCTGTTTTAGTTGGATTCCCTTTAACAATCCTGGAACATCTCATTTTAGAGTTCTGCTTTTATTTTCCTCTGTTATTCCTCCTGGAAATGAATAAACTAACATCTGGCTGTTACAATTCCCCTTTTCACTGGGTGGGTCTCTATACTGTCAGCACTGACTGCAGATTATGGAATGTGGATTTATTCATATATTTTCAGGCAGAATTAAATGGATGTCAAAATGCAGAATTCTGAAAAAAAAGGTTTACGGTATCTAAAATTCTTATATTATGAATAATTAAATTATTTACTAAATCTAATTCCTCAGGAGAGCTGATAGTTCTTCTCTTATACCTAGGGCCTAAAAACATGGTGAAATCAACGCTTTTTTTTCTGAAAACCACAACAGAAAACCCCTCATCAGACGCCCATCGTGTGAACATGGTCTTAAGGTACCTTTAAACGCCACAACTGCGGCTAGGAATCCTGATGGCGATATGTCCAGGGCGACATATCGCCGTCAGGATTCCTAGCCGCGGTTGCGGCGTGTAAAGGTACCTTTAGTGGTTGTCCTACTTTGCCCTCATGACTCTGCGCTAGTTTTGCCAATTTGAAATTTGTAACTTTTTGTGGACAAAACTGTAAAATACTTTCACTTATTTAAGTGATTCTGGTATTTTTGTGACAAATGATCTGATTTTTCAATATATTTGATGTTTTTTAAAATCCATGATTTACATAAAGTTCGGAAACATTTGCAGTTTATGAGAATGACAATTTCCCTACTATAGGCCTTTTTCATACTGATATGCAGTGCTCAGCATTAATAAGTATATCTTCTTTGAAAAGTAAGATTTTAATCAATATCTCACTGAATACAAGAATAATTTTCAAAATGTTGACAAGACTGCATTTCATAGAACAGTTTTTAAGACATAACATGAAACTAAGGTTAAAACTGTAATCTTCATAACAAAATTTTACATTTTAATTAAATTATTTCAAGCAAAAATGAATGTGTGGAGCCCACTGGGACGGGGTACTCGGGGAATCACGGTGGTCTTGGACCGGATCATGTCCCGGGCCCACAAGTATTGGGTTTGGGGGTTATTTACAGGGGATATGGTCATGACGCCACCTGTGGTATGTGGTCAGGGTGATCACCGCTGCTGCAGAACCTCCGGGGATGATGGATGGCAGCGTGTGATGTGACGGCTCCCCACGGGCAGAGCCTGGTCCCCGGGGCAGTAGTGATGATAGTATATGGATGATGCAGGGCAGGGGTAGTGGTAGAGATGATAACAGTTTGTGAGGGAGTGTAGGGCTTGAGCGCAAGGATCACACAGACTGTAGTTTTCCAAGTCTTTACTGTAGATGGTATTCAGTAAGTTTTTTCCACAGAGTCTGTACCGGGGCCGGGTTGCTCCCACCCTGACCGGGTCCTTGGCTTCCTACTCCTGCACTGTGTGTGTGGCCCTGCTGCCGCTTTAGCTAGGCTGCCAGCCTGGTCTTCCCTCACAGGTACCAAACTTGCTAGGCAACTTGAGTCTTATCTTTGTGTTTCTGACCCCGCCGTGTTGCTTCGCTGTGGTACAGTGAAGATATATATAATCTTCACTAATCCAGTGTTTTCTGTGCTGCTTGTGTCAGGCACAATTGTGGATCCGGTATCCTGTCTTTGCACTTCACCGGGGTGAGTTTAGGGTAACTCCGTGTCCCGGGTGTGTTCCTCTGCTTTTCCTATTCCTCAGACCCTGGCTGGTCTGGAACTGGACAGTGGACCATGGGTTGAGCCTAACACAGCCCTTTTACACCCAGGTCCTTTCCCTCAGTCCTCTAAGGAACTGAACTAACTGACTGCTCACTTCCTCTCCACACCAGAAAATATAGGGAAGCAGCTTTAGCTCCCCCTTCTGGCCTGGAGGCGCTAGTGTAGTGTTGTGGGTTGTGTGGGGAATTAACCCTTGGTGTTGTTACTGTGGCACATTAACCCCTGTGGTGCCACAAATGCACCCGACATAAAAAAAAAGTACATCTAGTATTTTGAATGCCCTCCATGATTTTTAAGGACATGATGAAGTCTTCTTTTGTTCATCAAGAATGTCCTCTATTAGAGCCGTGATGCTGGGTGGAGGCTGATTTTCAGCTTGTCTCTTCAGAATTTCCCCCCGGTGTTTCAGTTTGGTTAGTACCAGGAGCCATTGAATCACTTTCCCCCTATTCCTCTTCACAAATGTAACCGATGTGTGTTTGGGATCAGTTTCATGTTGGAAACATGCACGTCTACCAAGGGCATGGAGTCATTGCAGCATCTTCTCTTTCCCCATAGCGCAGCAGATCTGTGAATTTATGGTACCATCAATGGTATGTAGCTCCGCAATACCAGCAACCCTCATGCATTCCCACTGCCACCACCATGTTTCACTATAGACATTCCTCACTTTGTGATGCCTTAGTTTTGAATCCATCATTTCTCAAAACATTTATCTTGGTCTCATTATTCAGAACGTAATACCCCAATGGTCCTCATGTTTTTCAGCACCGGTTTAGCTTTCTACTTTTACTCAGCTGTGGAGACGGTAAGTCAAACCACCGACTCCGACTTCTCAATTTCCCTGACTTGCACTCCAACTCCCTCATATATGGCTCATGTTTAAGGGATATATTTATTATAGTACAATGTGAACATCAGGGTTTCAATCATTATTCTGATACAATAATCAAGCTATTTAGGTAGAACATAATTCATAATAATATTATTCAGCACATGCTGCATTGAGTTACTGTACTCAATTTATTATACTGTATATTTTAGGAGTTGGTCCATTTTATATCGACTCTGACTCTGCCAATATGGGCTCTGACTCCGACTTCACAGCCCTGCTATTTTAGCTATAAAAGCTTATTTTGCTGTACACCAGAACACTAATAATTAAGGGAGACACTTAGCAAATGTATTGGCTAATGCAAATGAGCCCGATAACCGTGACAAGGTGCATCTCATATATTGGCGACCCTAACCTAAAATGCCTCTATGTGCGATTAAAATCTGCCTGTATGGGAAGGTAGGATCCTGGCTATAAAGGAAGGTGATCCTACTATGGTTAACGGGTGGGATTGCACAGACAGAAAAAGTTACTGCAAATTACAAAGAGACTGACTGGCACAACTTAGGTCTGTGAACAAGATGCTAGCATAAAGAAAACACATACCGGTAACTATAAAAGGTTATTCTGCTGTACACTAGAACACTACGAATTAATGGAAACACTAAGCAAATGTATTGGCCAATGCAAATGAGCCCGATAACCATGACAACGTGCATCTCATATATCAGGTCCCTAATCTTAAATGCCTCTATGTGTAATTAAAAATCTGCTAGTATGGGCAGATAGAATCCAGGATATATATGAAGGTGATTCTACTATGGCTAACAGGCGGGGGTGCACAGACAGAAAAAGTTACAGATTTTATCATTTTAGTTATTACAGACACAGTGATGCCAATTTTGCATAATTTTTAAAATTTGTTTTCCAGTGATCGAATTATTGTTTTGGGTTATCCCTGTCAAACTGCTCATTAAAACCTTCTGGTATGGCCTAATAGGATTCTATACATAGCACAGATAAAGACCATTGTACATATTTGTAGTCCCCATGAAATACACAAAACTAGAGCAGTGCTGACATTCCTCTGTTGTTCCTCCCGGAAATTCAAGGAAAATGTTGCTCCAGCTTTATTTCATGGGGACTACAAATATTTACTACTAATAAAGTGTCAGAACTAATGCACTATAGCGGATTTTGTTGCGCTTTTTTACACTCGCTTTTTGCAGCGATTTTCGGCCGCACAAAAAAGCGCAACAAAATACGCAGGGGCTTTCACACACTGCGCTTTCTTTATTCCAGAAAGCGCAGGTGATGTCACAGCGGGGAGGAAGAATCCTGCTTCCTCCTCCCCTCTGTGACCGCCCATTAGATTTCGCAGTGTATTAATATACACGGCGAAATCTAAATTAAACAAAGCCAAATTTATGTAAAAGAAAAAAGAATGAAATACTTACCCTCCGACGCCTTTTCCCGGTGTCCGGTGGCGAGGCCAGGCGATGTGTATCCTGCAAGAGCCTGCCGTTATGTCAGAGGGGCATTTCCAGCTCTGATTGGCCGCTCGCGGTCATGTGATATGTATCACAAGACCGCGAGTGGCCAATCACGCTGGGAACGCCCCTCTGACATCACTGCAGGTCCTGGCAGAACACACATCCCCTGGCCTCGCCACCGGACACCAGGGAAAAGGCGTCAGAGAGGTAAAGTATTTCATTCTTTTTTATTTTACATACATTTGGCTTTGTTTAATTTAGATTTTGTAGTGTATATTAATACACTGCGAAATCTAATGGGCGGTCACAGACGTCACAGAGGGGAGGAGGAAGCAGGATTCTTCCTCCCTTCTGTGACATCAGAGGGAGAAAACGCAGGAGCAGCTGCGTAAACAATTGACAAGTCAATTCTTTTTATGCCGGCGCTTTCTCCCAGAAAGGCGCGACACGAAAATACGCGCTGTCTGTACAGCAAAGTGAATTTTACATTCACTTTGCTGTCAGACAATACGCACCTGCGCATTTTGCAAAAGTACTCAGAAAAAAAACGCTCAAAAATGCGCAGTGTGTGAATGTAGCCTTCTTGCAAAAGGCATGCACAAGTCCCGCATTGCATCACACGGCCGCCCAATCTCTGGAGAGGAGTGTGGAGCTGCATGTATGTCTATGCGGATACACATTCCTGTCTGGAGAGCAGGCGTAAATGCTGTGTGATGCGATGAGAGAATGGCACGGGTCTCTCGTATGTCTCTCACAACACAAGTGGGACTCTGGTCTATAGTAAAACCTCTGCAAGTGCAATAGTTGCTATTGCTCGGATGATACTTATTGCTTATTAATATGGATGCAATGGTTCAAAGTAAAAAAAAATCTCCTTAGACCTGTATTTCTCAATTTATACCTCCAGAAAAGTTAGGTACCCTTGTAAACACTTCTCTTTAGGGTTCTAGCACTGGATTGGATCTGGTAACGTTCTCACAATTCACACCAAAGTGAAAGTAAAAATGTGTTCCTGGAAACTTTCATGAGGTATTTTACAGCCTGCAGACAATAAGGAGTATTATAGAGGAAGAGTCCTGAATCTCTGGTAGTCTGGAATCCCCACGGGACCTTTCAGCTTACTAAAGCATGGTTACAAAAGTAGGTCAAAGTAAGGGACAGCTAGTACTCCTCTGCAATAGAAGCACCTAGATGTGCTGGAGCCTACAGGCCTTTATTGGCGGCAATGTGAATTTTTCTTCAATGTGACCAGACACTTCCACACAATACATGCGGTAGAAATAAACCAGCTTCAGTTGGAAATCTTTCTGCTAAAAATCTGCCCCGTGAATACATACTGTAATATAGTACTTTCTGACACGTGAGGAAGAAGTGAAACTAATTTCAAAAGAAACGTCCCAAATGAACTTGTGAACTACACCCTCGTTCATATCAGCTCTTCTGTGTACAGCAATCTCAATTTACACAATACAGATTCTCCAAGACAACATTAGACTCTGGGCACATGTCCAGGACAAGAAGATATTTACTTACCACAATAGACACAAATGTGTTAGGCGAATAATGTGTGCTGTGGATTTTTGACGTCCAAAATCCGCACTATGTTTCAAAGATCCACATAAATACATTTTTTTGGTCTCTTGGTGCTTTTTTTCATGCAGATTTGGCTGCATTTTTTTTTTATCAATTGTTCACTGTTGCCACTGTGAATAAAGTTAAGTTAGGCTGAAGGCACACTGGGCGAGGAACTCGCACGAGTGCAATGCGAGGGAAACTTGCATTGCACTAGGACCAGTCTTGCCCTATCAGGCAGGGCACACTGGTGCGAGTCCCCCGCACCTAACTCGCATTGTGAGTCAGAAGCGAGCGCAGTCCGCAGCATGGCGCTGCGTGAGTGCAATGTAAGTGTGTGGGGGCAAGAAAATGTCACCCCCATACAGCGCACGGTGCGATATTACCACAAGTGTGCTGCACAAATCGCTTTAAACTTGCCGGCTATCAAAGCCGGCAAGTTTAAAATGACCGGTTTGCCGGTACAGTAAGTAATCATCTTGTACCGCTGTGTTAGCGGTGCAAGATGATTAATAGGCACCCATCTGCTGGGCACTAATATGTATTTTTTGGGGTTAAATAGCATATGCAGCATATGAGTACACATGCTGCATATGTGGTATGTAACCCCGGTAATAAAGGGATAATATGTGGTACCTACGTAATTAGCATAAGTACATTGCTGGGCAGCGTCCTCAATGAGGAGCTGTTCCAGGTACTTACGCAAATTGCGTAGTGAAGCCGCAGCTCTCCCTCTCCATGGTGCAGAAGAATTCAGCATAAGCTCCATGGCCGGATTTCAATGTGAGCTGGCCATGGAGCTTATGCTGGAATCTTCAGCACCATGGAGAGGGAAAGCAGCGGCTTTCACTGAACATTACAGAAAGCCGACAAATGCCGTCAATTCAGAAATATGGCCATTTAACCCCTGAACTACCAATGATTTTAGGCACCATGGCTCTAGGGAGGGGGGCGCTCTTTAGAGACATGGTGCCGACATATTTGGCACATAGTAACCCTTCATTACCAGGATTAAACACAGCATATGCAGCATCTGTGCTCATATGCCGCACAGATGCTGCATATGCAGGATAACCTCAAAAAATACACAAAAGTGCCCAGCAGCTGGGTGCTTATTAATCATCTTGCGCCGCTGACACAGCAGTACAAGATGATTACTTACTGTACCGGCAAAGTAGGACATTTAAACTCTGTGGCTTTGACATCCGCAGAGCTTAAATTTTCCTACAAATGCTGTCTGCGGTCCTTCAGGACCGTGGACCGCATCACAATCACGCAGCACACACGCACTCACACCTCATAATCGCAGCACACTAACATACATACAGCCAGCCACACTCGCACCACACATACCCACAAACACGCACAGCACTCGCATCACTGTCGTGCATCAAACACCCTCCGTATTTGATGCACGACAGTGTGCCTTCAGCCCCAAAGGGAACCTCTCACCCCCCGAGGCATTTTATACTGTGCACACCAGGTTACACATAATGTAAATGGGGTTCTAGTAACCCCTGTATGTGTCCAGAGTGACCCCACATACCTGTGAAATTAACTTATATTCTGTCCAGAGATGGCCTCCTATTGAGTCACGGAGGCTGGTATTAGGTTATGGTGGGAAAACATCTCGCCGCCCCCTGGCTGCAAATCATGCCTTGCATGCTTCAAAATTTCTCCTTATTACTCAGTCTGCTAATCCCAAAGGGTAGCTGGAAGAGTCGGGTGCAGCCCCAGAAAATAGCACTGCTATGAATGCGCCATTTTCTGGGGTAACTGTGGGCTGCAATTTGCCGTGTGTGTGTGTGGGGGGGGGGGGTCCAGAACACTTGGGCCTACCCATACTGAGGATTTCAGCCCCCAGCTGCCTTGTTTTACCTGTCTGGAAACCAATTTGGCAAAGCCCCACACAATTTAAAAAAAAAATGATTTAATGAAATAATAAAAAAGGGCTCCCCTATATTTTCGATCACCCGCCAGGTAAAACTAGGCAGCTGGATGTGGGTGGCAGCCCGTACCTGTCTGCTTTACCTGGGCTAATGACCAAAAATACAGCTGAGTTCCATATCATCAGCACAAAATCTGCACTAAATACGCAGCAAATACTCACTGTGTGAACAGTGCTGCCTACTTTGGAAGTAACATTGAGCTCTTTGGGTTAAAATCACAGAAAAATACGCTGAAAGAACTTAAATGCTGCAGATTTTTCTGTGGGAAAATGCACACCACTTCCACTGCGGTAAAATCCGCAGCATGGGAACAACACTTGTACTTTCCCATACACTTTGCAGGGAAGGCGATGTACTGCGGAATTGGCAAAAATATGCTACATAACAAAATGGGAAATCCACAGCATCGGCACATAGCTTATATGGTACCTTTACATGGCACTACAGAAGGTTAGAAACAACCGGGTGTCGGAGACAAATGTATCTTGCACCGTCAAAACACCGCGAGGTAGCGGCGTGTAAATCAGGTTGTTGCTACCTGTTTTTCAGCAGTGTTCAAAAACAGGTTGGTTTCAACCCGATGGTAGCGGCATGTAATCGAGGAACAGGAAGGTATTTTCGTCACCTAGTGAACTTCCTGGGGCGTGACACAGCATCCGGGATACCGCGCCCCATCAGCGATCATTGGTGGAAGCTCCTTCATTACGATTGGTTGTCCCTGCATAGGGCGGCATATTTAAGGAGCTGACCAGTCACACTACACATTTGCTATAGCGTCATGTATTAGCCATCCTTCCTGCGCTGGCTGGCCAATCATGATGCGTTTGCTTTGTCCAATCACCGTACGAGCGTCTCGTGATCCACAACTCTGGCACGCCTATGTGTTGTCCCTGCTGCCCCAGGTCCTCCCATATTCCCTTGTGGTAGCGGCGTGTAAATGAGGGAAGGTGCTCTACAGAAGGTAACCTGCGGCACCCGTCGGTGCTTCCAGGGATAGACAAAACCTTCTGTAGAGCACCTTGTAGCGGCGTGTAAATGCGGTATCAGGTACCGTTAACAACCGTTGGAACGTGCTCGTGCACGTGAGACACCCGGTTGTTTCTAACCTTCTGTAGCGGCATGTAAAGGTACCATAAAAGGTCTTGTTTTACTATAAGGCTATGTTCACAAGTGGCTTTTTCTTGCTGCGTTTTTTAAATGCAAATTTAAAGCAGCTTTTTACAGTGTCATCAAAATCTCTAAGGTTTCAGAAATCTCATGCATACCTTTTTTTTCCAATTGGAAAACTGTCACTTTTTTAATAAAAAATCTACAGCATGTCAGTTTTTGCAGAATTTTTGCACCCATGAAAAGCAAAAGTACAAAAAATCTGCAGTTTAATGCTGATGGTTACTATTAGTATTGTTTTGAGCTCCCGTCACACACAACAACGCAACAGTGATCCCGACAACAATAATGATCCTGTAGGGATCGTTGGTGCATCGTTACCTGGTCACTGGGAAGCTGTCAAACACGCAGATCTCCTCAGGGACCAGGGACCCACCTCCACATCGCTGGAAGTGGGAGGACACTGCTGCAGGCTGCACTAAGCAGGGAAGACGCTGGTAACTATGATAAACAGCGGGTATCTAGGCAGCGCGCGCTGCCTAGATACCCGCTGTTTATCATAGTTACCAGCGTCCTCCTTGCTTAGCGCTGGTTACCATGATAAATACAGCACGTGCTGCCAAGATACCCGGTGTTTACCATGGTTACCAGCCTGTGAGGTCGCTGATCGTTGGTCTCTCGCTGTCACACGCAGCGATGCGTGCTGACCAGCGGGAGTGCAATGACAAAAAAATGACCCAGAGCACTTTGTAATGATCAGCGATCTCACAGCAGGGGCCTGATCGCTGCTAAGTGTCACACATAGCGACATTGCTGGGGAGATCGTTGTTACGTCACAAAACCTGTGACGGTACAATGATCTCGTCAACGATCTCGTTATGTGTGACGGGGGCTTTACTTTCTCAACTTTATCCTCTTCAGGTGTTTTTCATTGTCCTGCTTTGGCTTGTTTTACCACAGTCTGAGTAGGGATGTATATGTTCTCCCTTCACTACATTTCTCTGCTGGCTGTAATTCTATGTGGACCTGTTCGTGGGATTTCCAGCTCTTTATCTTAGTCTAGGGTCACACATTTTCAGAGAATTGCGTTCACCGCATCCAGATTCGGATGCGGTGAACGCAATTAGCTTCACACACATTTTTCATGATAAATGTGTGGGTGAAGCCTCTATCCGGTAACCGGATTGCTCCGGATGTGTAGGCATTTACAATAGATCTATGGTGCTGTGCAGCCCATAGATGTACTGTAAAAGCCTTCAGGACCTCGGACAGCGCACATACTATGCGTACATTATGTACAGTATGTGCACAGCTGTCAGTGGAGCTGCGGCTTCATTCACAAAATTGCACAGAGCCGACAGGAATCGGCTTACTGTACAAGCAATATTAACCCATAACATGCCCACCTGAGTAGGTAGCATGTCTCTAGGGGGGGTGGGCACCCCCTGGAGACATGATGGGCACAATTGTTATTAACATTAAAGCTTTTTTTTTACACTGTTAACAGTTTGCTTATCCCCACGGCAGCCGGGATAAGCAAACTATACAGTAACCGCATTGCTCAGGATTACACATCCTGAGCAATGCGGTTACCGCATTGCAGGCTTACAACTGCTCCGAAAACTGCAGCCTGCATGATTTTTCACGCAAGCTGCAGAGCCGGATGGGCTCCTAATGGCTTCCTATGAGGAGCGCTTCCTGCTCCGGTTTTGAGCTTTTTAAAAGCTCTAAACCGGATCAGGATTTGAAATTATAACCGCATGTGTGACCCTAGCCTTTGGCTGGCTTCACACCACGGCAGAGTTCGGTCCGGGGCTGTCAGGATAAACCTGACAGCCCCGGACCGGATCACCACACAGAACTGGCGGGCCAAATATGCCCTCCGGTCTGGTGTGCAGCCGGACGTAGCTGCTGATAAATCAGGACTGCGGCTCGTGGTGAGCGAGTCGCGGTCCTGAATTAACAGCGGCGTGTAGCCGCCGGTGTCCCGTTCCCGGATTCTCCGGGGAAATCCGGCCCCATAGGCTCCCATGTTAGGGAGCACCGGATCCGAGAGGATATGGCAATTTGGGGAGATTTTTCTCCCCGGACACAAAAACGTTTCAAGCAATGTTTTTGTGTACGGTGAGAAAAATCCGATTTCTCCCAGATTCTTCCGGAGAGATGGAAACATCCGGACAGCCCCGGACTGGACTCTGCCGTGGTGTGAAGCCAGCCTTAGGGTACCTTTACACGCGGCTACATTTCTAGGGTGGCTACAGGTAACTTACTGGTTGCAGTGAAATCATGGAGAGATTATTCCATTTGTACACAGCAACAAGATAGAACCTTGTCTCCATGATTTCACTGCAACCAGTAAGTTACCTGTAGCCACCCTAGAAATGTAGCCGCGTGTAAAGGTACCCTTAGGGTACCTTTACACGCCGCTACTGGAGGACGGATACAACCCGCTACTTCACGTGCACGAGCACGCTCAAACGGTTACAAACGGTAAACGCACCTCCTTTACACGCCGCCACAAGGTGCGCTACGCTACGCAACATCTATAGCTAGATACATCGCCGGGTGTCTCAAGTAGCCATCTGTAGCTCATCTTAGCTCATTTACACACCGCTACAACCAGCTACTATGGGCGTACCTGGTGCAGCAGGGACAGCACATAGGCGTGCTACAATTGTGGATTACGAGACGTCCGTACGCTGATAGGACAAAGCAATAATACCATGATTGGGCAGGCATCGCAGGAGGCTGATTAATACTTGACGCTCGAACAATTGTGTAGTGTGACTCGTCAGCTCCTTAAATATGCCGCCCTGTGCGGCGACAACCAATCGCAACGCAGGAGCTTCCTCCAATGATCGCTGAAGGGGGCGCGGAAACACGGAGCCTGTGTCACGCCCCAGCTACATAGCATGGTGTAGAAACAACCCTTCTGTTCCTTCTTTACACGCCAATACAGCTCGCTACAATCGGCTTTGTAGCCATCTGTTTTCGAGCAGTGCTCGGAAACAGATGTATCTGTTGCCGGCTGTCTCGTCCCGTCTTCACACGCCGCTACTACGGGCTATATTGACGCTACAAGCTACATTTGTAGCCTGTAGCGGGTTGTATCCATCCTCCAGTAGCGGCGTGTAAAGGTACCCTTATGGTACCTTTACACGCCGCCACTGCAGGATGCATACAACCCGCTACAGGCTACAAATGTAGCTTGTCGCGCCAATATCGCCCGTAGTAGCGGCGTCTGAAGACGGGACGACACAGCCGGCTACAGATACATCTGTATCCGTGCACTGCCCATAAACAGATGGCTACATCGCCGATTGTAGCAAGCTGTATCGGCGTGTAAAGAAGGAACAGAAGGGTTGTTCCTACACCATGCTATGTAGCTGGGGCGTGACACAGGCTCCGGGTTTCCGCGCCCCCTTCAGCGATCATTGGAGGAAGCTCCTGCGTTGCGATTGGTTGTCGCCGCACAGGGCGGCATATTTAAGGAGCTGACGAGTCACACTACACAATTGCTCGAGCGTCATGTATTAATCAGCCTCCTGCGATGCCTGGCCAATCATGGTATTATTGCTTTGTCCTATCAGCGTACGGACGTCTCGTAATCCACAATTGTGGCACGCCTATGTGCTGTCCCTGCTGCACCAGGTCCGCCCATAGTAGATGGTTGTAGCGGTGTGTAAATGACGTACGATGGGCTACAGATGGCTACTTGAGACACCCGGTGATGTAGCTAGCTGTAGATGTAGCGTAGCGTAGCGCACCTTGTGGCGGCGTGTAAAGAGGGTGCGTTTCCCGTTGGTAACCGTTTGGGCGTGCTCGTGCACGTGAAGTAGCCGTTGGTATCCATCCTGCAGTGGCGGCGTGTAAAGGTACCATTAGGGTTTTACCTCTGGAGATAACATAACTTGTGTGTCTGCTGTTTTTCTTCCCAGTTTACCTTACACTGGGTTTCTGTTTGCTTCTGTACACATTGCTCTCTCCTTGTAGTCATTGTCTGTGACTGCAGATCAGGTCATTCAGGAGGCATGAAAAATCCCTTGACGGCCTAAGGGCCCCGTTACACGTAGCGATGCACAAGCGATCCCGACAACGATCCGACATGGCCGGGATCGCTGGTGCGTCGCTTTGTGTAACGGGGCCCTTACAAGGAGCCAGGTTGGAGGTGGTGCTGTTAGTTGTGCGGCTAGTGCCTTAAGGGCCCGTTACACACTACGATGTGCCAGCGATCCAACCAACGATTGGGTCGCTGGACCATCGCTAGCTGATCGGTATCTGATCGCTGGTGAGCTGTCACACAGGCAGACTCACCAGCGACCAGTGGACCATCGACATCATGGAAAAGAATAAAATATTCTTTCCACGATGTTTAGCTCCTGCTGCCAGGCTGCGGTAGCTGGAGCAGGCCGGTAACCATGGTAAACAGCTGGTATCTAGACAGCGCTGTCCCTAGTTACCCACTGTGTACCTTGGATACCAGCCTGTAAGCGGAGAAGGTTGGTAACCAAGGTATATATCGGGTAACTAGGCGAGGCGCATTTGGCCCCTGTCACACACGCTGATGCGTGGTGACCAGCAGACGACCAATGACAGATTTATGGTCCTGACCATAAACCAACGATCAGTGAGTTGATCATTGGTACCTATCACACACAGCGATTTCGCTACGAGGTCGCTGTAATGTTACAAAAACAGTGACGTTGCAACTATATCGTTAGTGATATCTTTGTGTGTAACGAGGCCTTTAGGCTGGTTTCACATTGCAGGATTTTCCCTGATCAGGTTCCATCCAGTTTGTGTGCCAAAACCAGGAGTATCTCCAAAACCCAGAAGAGGTGTCAATCTTTCAATTATAGTTTTTCTCTGCAAGTTCCTCTCCTGGTTCTTTCTCCTGGCTTTGGCACACAAACTGGATGGAACCTGATCAGGCAAAAACATACAGTGTGAAACCAGCCTAAGGCTAGCTTTATACCACAGTTTTTGCTTGTCAGGGTGGATCCTGTTTTTTGCAAAATCCACTGGACAGAATCTGACAGCACAGGATGTGCAGAAAGTGTAGGCAAATATACCCTCCGATCCTGTGTTTGCAGGATTCGTTTTCTGCTGCTGTCCATGGTCCTGAAGTCTGCTTGTGTCTGCTCTGCCTCTGTTCAAGGTGCTGAATTCACAGCCTGTGCATGAAATACTGCTGTCCATGGTACTGAAGTTAGAACACCAGGATTTCTGAGCATGCTCTGTGCAAAAAACAGATCCGTGAAACAATCCAATTATTTCACGTATCCAGCACCATAGACTCCCATTATATGGAAGCAGATTGTGGCGGATCCGGTTCTGTCCGGTTTTGTCCAATTTTTGCATCGGGACAAAAAATGCTGCAGGCTCCGATTTTAGGGACGGTGAAAAAGCTGACAAAACTGGATCATGCACACAACACACAAAACCTGATGGCCAAATAGGAACAATCCGGCACTATAGGGTTACATGGGAGGCAAAACCAGATCCAGTTCAAACCGGACAGAACCTGATGTACAACACCGTGGTGTGAAGCCAGCCGAACTACCCTACTATTTTACATATACTATTACTGTTTACTTACCGTACTTTACTTTATTACTGCAAAGTATTTGCTAATTTTTGTTTTTATTCTAGGTTGTTTGTTAATGGTCGCAGTGTGAACGTGCATCAACACTTTGGATTTATGGTAGCATGTGCTCCAACTCATGTTTTGGTTTGCTGAAGGGAAAGAAAAAAACACTGCAAAAATACAATGTGTCAACATAGCCTAAACCAGGGGCAATCTGTTTTTTGGCTAAATCAAAAACCACAATGTGCACAACATTTGTCCATATAATGGCTAGCAACTGGATTTTTTTTTTTTCATTTAAAACTGAAGCCTATGACAAAGAGATTGTATCAGATGGTCACCTGTTAATGGACTTTTAAGCACTATGCTAGCAAAGAACAAGGAGTGGACAGGTAGAAGAGAGCGCCTGTGAAAGAACAACACAGTGGGGGAAAAAAGTATTTAGGCCACGTGCACACGATGAGTATTTGATGAATTTTTTACCTCAGGATTTGGAGCCAAAACCAGAAGTGGATGATTAAATACAGAAGTGGTGCAGGTGTTTCTATTAGGCCACGTGCACACGCTGAGTATTTGATGAGTTTTTTACCTCAGGATTTGTAGCCAAAACCAGGAGTGGGTGATAAATACAGAAGTGGTGCAGGTGTTTCTATTACACTTTTCCTCTGATTGCTCCACTCCTGGTTTTGTCTACGAATCCTGAGGTAAAAAACTCATCAAATACTCACCGTGTGCACGTGGCCTTAGTCAGCCACCAATTATGCAAGTTCTCCCACTAAAAAAGATGAGAGAGGCCTGTACTGTAAGGCTATGTGCACATCTGACGTTTTGTGGGCTGCTTTTGGACGTTTTCCGTCGGCGTTTTCAGCTCAGTTTTATGTTAATTTATGTTAATCCTATCCTCCGGTTGGATTAACATGCTAGTCAATGGATTTTAGAAAACTCTGTCTTCACTAGAACGTTTTTCTTCTGGTCGTTTTCAGTCAAAACTGAGTTTTTCCACCGGTTTTCCAAAAATAGAGCAAGTGACTTCTTTCCTCCGTTTTTTCCACCGGTTTCAGCTGAACAAGTGCACTAAAAACTCAGTTTTTAAAACCGCCGAGAAAACCGCCGAGAAAAACGCTGGAAAACTGGGCGGAAAACGAGCAAAAAACGAGGGACACTTCTGAGCACAGAAAACTCAGTTTCTGCTAAAAAAACCCAGGTTTTTGGACGGACTGCAGAGATGCACAAACGTCAGATGTGCACATAGCCTAATTGACACCATAGAGAGACCTCAGCTACAAGAGACAAAATGAGAAAACAAATCCTGAAAATCACATTGTCTGATTTGGAAAGAAATAGTTTTTCAGTTTTTGGTGGAAAATAAGTATTTGGTCAATAACAAAAGTTGATCTTAATACTCTGTTATATATCCTTTGTTGGCAATGACAGAGGTCAAACATTTTCTGTAAGTCTTCACAAGGTTCGCACACACTGTTGCTGGTATGTTGGCTCATTCCTCCATGCAGATCTCCTCTAGAGCAGTGATGTGTTGGGGCTGTCGCTGGGCAACACGGGCTTTAAATTCCCTCCAAAGGTTTTGGTTTGGATCTGGAGACAGTCTAGGCCTCTCCAGAATCTTAAAAGGCTTCTTACTAAGCCACTCCTTCATTGCCCTGGCGGTGTGGTCGGGATCATTGTCTTGCTGAAAGACCCAGCTCTGTTTTATCTTCAATGCCCTTGCTGATGGAAGGAGATTTTTATTCAAAATCTCACGATACATGGCCTCCCCATAATTCCATGTACACAGATCAATCATCCTGGTTCCTTGGCATAGAAACAGCCCCAAAGCATGATGTTGGCACCCCCATGCTTCACAGTAGGTATGGTGTTCTTTGGATTCAACTCAGCATTCTTTCTTCTCCAAAAACGACGAATTATATTTCTACCAAACAGTTCTAGTTTGGTTATATCGGAACACATGACATTCTCCCAATACTCTTCTTGATCAATAAAATGCTCTCTAGCAAACTTCAGATGGGCCTGGACATGAAATGGCTTAAGCAGGGGGACATGTCTGGCACTGCAGAATCTGAATGCCTGGCGGGGTAGTGTTGCTGATGGTAGCATGTATAATGTTGGCCCCAGCTCTCAGTAGGTCATTCATTAGGTCCCCCCATGGAGTTCTGGGATTTTTGCTCACTGTTCTTGACATCATTTTGACCCCATTGGTTGAGATCTTGCATGGAGCCCCAGATTGAGGGAGATGATTAGTGGTCTTGTATGTCTTCCATTATCAAATAATTGCTCCCACAGTTGATTTCTTCACACCAAGCTGCTTGCCCATGGCAGATTCAGTCTTCCCAGCCTGATGCAGGGATACAATTTTTGGTGTCCTTCGACAGCTCTTTGGTCTTCACCATAGTGGAGTTTGAAGTGTGACTGTTTGAGGTAGCAATAACTAAAAAGAGAAGAGAAAGCGCACATATGGTCTTACCTGTGTATAGGACTAAATGGTATAGTGACAGAACCACTAACCTTGTTGGGTTTTGCCTGTCACAACACCTTAGGAACGTATACGGCTGAAGCACTCCGCCCAAGTTGATTAGACGATGTATAGGGTTAGAGGGAGGTTTACCATGCGCTGCCGTCCCAATTCTAGGTCCAAAATTGGTGTAGATAAAACTGTACCTTTATTCTATATGACGTGTTTCATGAGCCTGAACGTGAAAAAATACATTGCAATTCACAAGGAACATTAATAGACTAACATCGTTCTCATCAGGTGCATAGGCATTGTTCATAGATCAAAAACACATACTGTATATCGCAAATTACAACTGGTATAGAGCTAAAGAGAACAATCTTGAAATAAAATCAATGTTTTTTCTTTCTCTGGCTCCTGTGCTGCTGCGCATGTTGCACCAATAATGTGTCCGCCCTAGCCCAGAACCCTAGGTCTGTTAGGAATCTAGTAACAATGAATCTAAAACGTGACAAACACGACAAACCAAAGTGTGTATCAATTTTTGCATGCAACATACCCAATTTTTCAAACAAACTGGATTCTTTAGAAGCGGGTAAGAACTGGCCATGTGATCAGTTTGTGCCTGTAATCTGTGTCTACGGAAATTCCTCACTTAAGTTCTAATTTACAGATAAAAAGGAACCGTGGATCTCACGTTATATATGGAGGTCATGTACTTAGTGCTCGGTTCTTCTATATACAGAGAAGTCAAAAACAATACAGTGTTCAGCAGGTTCATCCAGTTCCTCTTTGTGAATATATTTCAGTTTCACTAGGACTAGAAAAAAATATTTCCTTTACACGTCGCAGTGACAAACTGTCTTCACTGAGCCACATCTCTGTAGTTATTAGAGTGTGACTTTAAGCTCACTTTATGGAGTATACAAGAAAATGGCCTCCACAGTTCTCATTAGCAGCTTTTCTCCCGATGCCTTATCAGACCTCCTGTATATGTCAGATCAGAGACCTTGCCCGTCTATGTACTGCATGGATTATACAGTGAACATCCAACAGCCGGCATCACACACGTCAATGTCGTCAGTGATCTGATCACTGGCTGATCGCTGGTGAGCTGTCACACAGGCAGACTCACCAGCGATCTTTGGACCAGCGACATCGTAGAAATGATTTAAATATCGTTTCCACAATGTCTGCAGGCTGGTATCCATGGTAAACTGCGGGTAACTAGGCAGGACGCGCTGCCTAGATGCCCAATGTATACCTTGGTTACCAGCCTTCTTCGCTCGCCAGCTGGTATCCAGGGTACACAGCGGGTGAGCGAGGTGAGTGCAGGGAGACCGCAGCTGCCCTGTACTACCGATCTGTGGTGGGTGCAAGGCGGCCTCTCCCTGTGTGCAGGTGATGGGGACCGCTTTCAACTCTGCAGCATGAAATTGACATGCTTCAGAGATGCGGAAGTCCTGAAACCTGCACTGCAGCTGAAAAGACGCTGCAGTCAGGAGAAGCATAGTGAGCATGGGATTTTTACAAATCCCAGCCTCTATGCTTGTACTGTACAACACAGCGTTTTGGACGGAGCGGGAAGACACTGGAGTCCAATAACCTGCATTCCCTGATCGTGTGTATGCACCCTAAGGGTACCTTTACACGCGGCTACATTTCTAGGGTGGCTACAGGTAACTTACTGGTTGCAGTGAAATCATGGAGACAAGGTTCTATCTTGTTGCTGTGTACAAATAGAATAATCTCTCCATGATTTCACTGCAACCAGTAAGTTACCTGTAGCCACCCAAGAAATGTAGCCGCGTGTAAAGGGGCCCTTAAGGTACCTTTACACGCCGTCACAACAGGATGGATACCAACTGCTACTTCACGTGCACGAGCACGCCCAAACGGTTACAAACGGGAAACGCACCCTCTTTACACGCCGCCACAAAGTGCGCTACGCTACGCTACATTTACAGCTAGCTACATCGCCGGGTGTCTCAAGTAGCCATCTGTAGCTCATTTACACACCGCTATAACCAGCTACTATGGGCGTACCTGGTGCAGCAGGGACAGCACATAGGCGTGCTACAATTGTGGATTACGAGACGTCCGTACGCTGATAGGACAAAGCAAGAAACCCATGATTGGCCAGGCATCGCAGGAGGCTGATTAATACTTGACGCTCGAGCAATTGTGTAGTGTGACTCGTCAGCTCCTTAAATATGCCGCCCTGTGCGGCGACAACCAATCGCAACGCAGGAGCTTCCTCCAATGATCGCTGAAGGGGGCGCGGAAACCCGGAGCCTGTGTCACGCCCCAGCTACATAGCATGGTGTAGGAACAACCCTTCTGTTCCTTCTTTACACGCCGATACAGCTCGCTACAATCGGCTTTGTTGCCATCTGTTTATGGGCAGTGCACGGATACAGATGTATCTGTAGCCGGCTGTGTCGTCCCGTCTTCAGACGCCGCTACTACGGGCGATATTGGCGCGACAAGCTACATTTGTAGCCTGTAGCGGGTGGTATCCATCCTGCAGTGGCGGCGTGTAAAGGTCCCTTCAGGGTACCTTCACACGCCGCAACCGCGTTGATAATATTGACGGCGACATGTCGCCCAGGAACCATCGCCGCCAAATTGCCTCCCAAATGCAGCGTGTATTTGGGGAATTTGGCGGCAATATGTCGCCTCGCTCTGGTCGCCTGATTTCAGTGCAGTGCTCTGAAATCAGGCGACCAGAGCGAAGTGACATATCGCCGCCAAATTCCCCGAATACACGCCGCATTTGGGAGGCAATTTGGCGGCGATGGTTCCTGGGCAACAAATCGCCGTCAATATTTATCGCCGCGTTAGTGGTGTGTAAAGGTACCCTAAAGGTACCGTCACACGCGGCAATATGGCTTCCATATCGCTGTAAATTTGTGTATTTCGGCGATGTGGCACCACATCACCGGTGCATAGTGGCATGAGACAGGGCAATTTTACGGCGAGAAATCACCGGTGGTGCATCGCCTGATCGCCCTGCTCTGCTGAGAAATCAGGCGACTTCCATCAGGCAATTTCTGCGCATCATGGCGTGTAACTGGGTGATTGCGATGTAGAAAGCGAGCTCAGGCCATCTGGAAGCATTTCCACAGGCGTGCCTGAGCGTTCTGTTTGGCGCGCCCTGTCTGCCGTGATTGGTCGTCAATCCTGCGTTCCTATTGGCTCCCAAGGCACCATATTTGAATCGCGATATAGTATAAAGGACACATGCGTCATGTAGTGGGCAGACTTCCTGACAAGGCTGACCAATGGCGACGCAGTTGTGTTGGCCAATCAGAGTGGTAGGGGCGCAGTGTACAACAATCTGGCACGCCTTTGTCCTCGCCGCGCTCACACTCTACGCCCACACCGCTGATGCGGTGGTGCCGTGTGACGCGGCGATTTGGCGGCGACGTGGGAATGTTAAATTGCTTCCAGTCTGCACCAGGCTATTTCCGGAACGCAGGATCGTCGGACAACGCACATGAGATGTCTATGTATGACAGGGCGACGGCGATGTGCAAAAAAGTGCCCGGAACATGCGTGCTCACGTCAAATTGCCAGACATATAGCGGCGATATTGCTACGTGTAACGGCACCTTAACAGCTAGGCTCAGAGATATCTCTAATCTAGATAATGCCTGAGGCTGGGGTTACAGGAGTGTATAACAAATCAGTCCCATTCTCATCCAGAAGAGTGGGCGATATTTTTCTAACTTGTCATTTGTGTGCAATCCATTTTTTTTTACAGCAGTTATAAGTTACAGTTTCCAAACTTACAGAATTGTAATGCATCTGTAAAGATCGGATGCTTTATTGAAGGTTTAGATGGTATCCAATTTTTTCTTGCACTGTACCATTTTAAGGTACTGTCACACGCGGCAATATTGCTTGCAATTTCACTGGCAATTTGCTGGTTGCAGTGAAATCATGGACACATTGTTACATTTGTACACAGCAACAAAGTAGAACAATGTGTCAATGATTTCACTGCAACCAGCAAATTGCAAGTGAAATTGCAAGCAATATTGCCGCGTGTGACGGTACCTTTAGGTGTCAAATTGCAACATGCTACGACTTTTTTCTCATGCCGAATACAGCTGAGAAAAAACTATAGATCTGCTCTGCCTCGTTGAATGACATCGGTGTGAGTGTATTCCCTTTTTTCATTGGATTGCACTCGTCCAATTTATACACTCGCGTGAGCGGGTCCTTAATCTGGAAGAATACTGTGACATGTCACACAGCCAAAGATCACAATAGGTTCATGTGACACCGCAGCATCGTGAAAGCCAACATTGTACTGGGACAAGATAACCGCAGCCACAGTAACAAGTAGAGTGCAAGAACACCAAAATGTGCAGCGCTTTGCCTCACTTGCACCTTAAGAAGGTCAATAAGGAAACATCAGAACTGATTTTTTTTTTATCCAGTTTTAAGTCTTCTTGGATTTCAGAAAGATCTTGACTAGTGATGAGCGAGTGTAATCGTTACTATTCGCTACTCGCACCGATAGTACGGTATTCACAATGCTCGTTACTCGGCGAGTAAAGCTGGCGCTCGTGAGTGATGTGATCGATCATTATCGGTCTGACACATATTGCTGGCTTCCTTCAGTGCACAAAGTAAGCTGGCACCCCACTGATAGCAGACTGAATGTTAGGGTCTGTCTGGGGGGCACACCAAGGTGTTTTAGGCATTGAAATTGTAGAACAGCCCACCTTCTCGCCCTGTCCCGGAAAGACTCATTTTATGGCCGGATGTGTGTGTCACTAATTGACTAACGTTAGACTTGCTATTCGGACGAATATGCGGGTATTACACCTACTCATTACAAGTATAAAGAGAACGAATATGTCGCCATCACTAATACATTCTAAAGAGCTCTTCAGCAAAGAGGGGCAGTGGCTCTATGGGAGTTGCACACAATCTAGTCTTTCCAGGTTTTTTTTTACATGGGTCACTAGTACCACACTAGTACTAGAGTGAATAGTTCAGTATTCGGGTTCAGATTATTCTTACTGAATATTTTGAACTGTACCAGTATTCCTCATAAATAACAAACCTAATGGAAGTCAATGGGGAGCTCACTCGAATATAAATAATGGAACAGTTCAAAGTATCCGGTAAGAGCAATAGAACCCGAATACCGAACCATCTGCTCATCACCCGTCACTAGTAAAATACCTCCGGCGACGCTTTGGCGATGTCTCAGGCGACGTCGCTCTTGGGGTGTCTAGAAACCCCAGCAGGGATCCTGTAACATGGGAGCCTATGGCTTCCATCACCTGTAACATCGCCGATCGCGATGTTACATGGGGCGATGCATACACATCGCCTGAGAGTGGTTGCCTGCTTTCACAGTAGTGCTCTGAAACCAGGCGACCACTCTCAGCCGATTTTTCGGCGCAAAATCTCCACTTTACACGGGGCGACTCGCTGCCGATGATGCTGATCATAGGCCACGCCCCTGAGTCGCCTGCGAAATCGCCGGCGATGTCACCTGGTGTGACGGTACCCTAAGTGACACTGGTGAGTGTGTCACTGGTGAATTGCGACAGAAAGTCCAGCACATTTGAGGCGCTGCATCCATGTCGCCCCAGCCTAACACTATCATTTACACTTAACACATATATAAAGTTTTAAAGGGAACCTGACCCTTAAAAATCACCCCCTATCCTTTCAATACCTGTCCCTTAATTATGCTATTCTACCTATCCCTTTTTGTCAAAATTGTGTATTTACAAACTTTCAAAAAGTGCTTTTATTACCTCCTCATCTGCGGCTTCTAAACTCTTGAGAAGTCACCCAGGGCGTTCCCTGTGGCTTCTTGCCGCCGCCTGTAGTGTAATTATTCACGCCCCGATGGGCATGATAATCCTTTTTCATATTCCTCGGCCTCCTCCATTGCAGGATAAGCCGGTATGACGCTAATCGTGTCATATCCGGCTATCATGAAGTCGGTACATGCATTGGGTGTATCAATATGCACACTGCTCTTCACAGATAAGCTGCCGTAAAGTAACCTCGCGCATGCGCATCGCGAGGTCCTCGATACACCCAATGGGTGTACCGACGTCATGATAGCCGGATATGATGGGATTAGCGTCATACTGGCTTATCTGCCCGTGGAGGTGGGCGAGGAAGATGCAAAAGGATTATCACGCCCATCAGGGCATGAATAATTGCACTAAAGGAAGCGGAAAGAAGCCACAGGGAACGCCCTGTGTGACTTCTCAAGAGCCCAGAAGTTTATAAATACACAATTTTGACAAAAAGGGATAGGTAGAACAGGATAATTAAGGTGCAGGGACAGGTATTGAAAGCATAAGGGGTGATTTTTAGGGGTCAGGTTTCCTTTAATTGTTTCTAACCAATTTTGTACCTTAACAAATGATCTGTACTCTATGGCCATATATGTATATGTGGCACCCCAAGAGTTAAAGTGCCACAGAAACATCAACACAGGTTTAATCCCCACACAACACTACATTAGAAAGTGGGAGGAGCTTAGGTGGCACCTGCACTAGTGGGAGGAGCTAAGTTGTTTACCACAGAGCAGGAGTGACAGTTAGTTCAGTCCAGAGGAGAGTTGGAGTTGAGTCTGGAGCAGGAGCAGAGCCAAGTAGAAATGGAGGTCCTGAGAGGTCTGAGGAGAGGAGACAGAGGAACAGAGGAACATACCCGGGATAAAGAGTTACCCCAAAAACTTGACCCCGGGGAGGCGCTTAAGACGGATACCGGATCCGAGGCTGTGCCTGAGACAGACAGGACAGTAAACACCGGCATAGTGAAGGTCCACCATCTTCACAGCACCATAGCAAAGCAACACGGAGGAGTCAGTGACACAGAGGACTCAAGTTGCCCAGCAGATTGGTACCCGTGAGCAGAGACAGGGCCAGCAGTACAGCTACACGCAGCAGCAGGGCCACACACAGCGCTTAAGTAGGAAGCCAAGGACCCGGTCAGGGTGGGAGCAACCTGGTACAGACTCCGTGGACAATATTGTGATATACCATCTGCGAGTAAAGACTTGGAAAACAACAGAAACCGTGAGAGTGTGTGATCCTTATGCTGAAGCCCCACTTGCCCTCATATACTGCGATTACCTCTACTCTCATCATCTCTACTGCTACCCCTACTCTCCTGCAGCATCAATAACTATCCTCACAGACTTTAACTACTACTACCACTGCCCCGGGGAACCCAGTTCTGCCCACAGGAACTATTCTATCCAAGCTGCTATCCCATCATCCCCGGAGGTTCTGCAGCAGCGGCGGCCCCATTACTGGCCGCATATAGTGGGTGGCGTCACGAGTGACAAATCCCCTGTAAATAACCCCCATTTTATTGTGCGGGCCCGGGACACGGTCCGGACCAGGACCGCCGTGACATCCCCCAGCAGTACCCCGGTCCGGCACCGAGTACCCCATCCCAGTGGGCTCCACATATTGTTTGCCTGAATACTCCCTTTTGGCAATGTGTAAGGCTAAGTTCACACCAGTGTATGAAAAATTATATATTTTCATCCAGACATTTTTTATCCATATAGTGGTTTATATTTCACATCAGTTTTTTAACTTAAAAGGGGAAAACTTTGTAGTACTGTCTCTGCGCTCCTAGATGATGAAGCAGAGCTGGGCACTACAATTCTAGGATATATAGATCACTTATAAATCAATAAAATCTTATCTGCTCCTCAGCTCTCACCCCTCCCTTTGGGGGACAGAGAAATTCAGCCTCATGCTGCTGGTGGGATCAGGTGGTGTGTCAGGAGTGTGAACCCTGGGGCTCCATGATCATCTTACATTCCTGTCCCCTCATACGTCTGTATGAACAGCGGTTGTGGTCGCCAGCCCTATGGCCATATATGTATATGTGGCACCCCAAGAGTTAAAGTGCCACAGAAACATCAACACAGGTTTAATCCCCACACAACACTACATTAGAAAGTGGGAGGAGCTTAGGTGGCACCTGCACTAGTGGGAGGAGCTAAGTTGTTTACCACAGAGCAGGAGTGACAGTTAGTTCAGTCCAGAGGAGAGTTGGAGTTGAGTCTGGAGCAGGAGCAGAGCCAAGTAGAAATGGAGGTCCTGAGAGGTCTGAGGAGAGGAGACAGAGGAACAGAGGAACATACCCGGGATAAAGAGTTACCCCAAAAACTTGACCCCGGGGAGGCGCTTAAGACGGATACCGGATCCGAGGCTGTGCCTGAGACAGACAGGACAGTAAACACCGGCATAGTGAAGGTCCACCATCTTCACAGCACCATAGCAAAGCAACACGGAGGAGTCAGTGACACAGAGGACTCAAGTTGCCCAGCAGATTGGTACCCGTGAGCAGAGACAGGGCCAGCAGTACAGCTACACGCAGCAGCAGGGCCACACACAGCGCTTAAGTAGGAAGCCAAGGACCCGGTCAGGGTGGGAGCAACCTGGTACAGACTCCGTGGACAATATTGTGATATACCATCTGCGAGTAAAGACTTGGAAAACAACAGAAACCGTGAGAGTGTGTGATCCTTATGCTGAAGCCCCACTTGCCCTCATATACTGCGATTACCTCTACTCTCATCATCTCTACTGCTACCCCTACTCTCCTGCAGCATCAATAACTATCCTCACAGACTTTAACTACTACTACCACTGCCCCGGGGAACCCAGTTCTGCCCACAGGAACTATTCTATCCAAGCTGCTATCCCATCATCCCCGGAGGTTCTGCAGCAGCGGCGGCCCCATTACTGGCCGCATATAGTGGGTGGCGTCACGAGTGACAAATCCCCTGTAAATAACCCCCATTTTATTGTGCGGGCCCGGGACACGGTCCGGACCAGGACCGCCGTGACATCCCCAGCAGTACCCCGGTCCGGCACCGAGTACCCCATCCCAGTGGGCTCCACATATTGTTTGCCTGAATACTCCCTTTCGGCAATGTGTAAGGCTAAGTTCACACCAGTGTATGAAAAATTATATATTTTCATCCAGACATTTTTTATCCATATAGTGGTTTATATTTCACATCAGTTTTTTAACTTAAAAGGGGAAAACTTTGTAGTACTGTCTCTGCGCTCCTAGATGATGAAGCAGAGCTGGGCACTACAGTTCTAGGATATATAGATCACTTATAAATCAATAAAATCTTATCTGCTCCTCAGCTCTCACCCCTCCCTTTGGGGGACAGAGAAATTCAGCCTCATGCTGCTGGTGGGATCAGGTGGTGTGTCAGGAGTGTGAACCCTGGGGCTCCATGATCATCTTACATTCCTGTCCCCTCATACGTCTGTATGAACAGCGGTTGTGGTCGCCAGCCCTATGGTCACACTACAATCCTGCCCCTGATATACATCCTATGTAATGTTTGAACAGAGGTGTTCACCCTTCAAATAGCAATCATGTCACCGCAAATATATAAATATACACTGTGATCTATTGTTGCACAATGATGTCATGGAGCATAATATGAGCTGTCATGTATCAGGATAGGAGCAGAAGCAGAGCACTGCATTGATTGATTCAGCACTGTCATGGTCTCCCCTCCCCCATATCAACTTGGCAGCTTCCTGTCCCCTGAAACTTTAGCACTATGCATGATTGAATATCTCTGTCCCCAAAGGGAGGGGTGAGAGATGAGGAACAGATATGATGTCATTGATTTGCAAGTGATCTATAGATCCTAGACTGGTAGTGCCCAGCTCTGCTTCATCATGTAGGAGGGCAGGGACAGTACAATAATATTTTCTTCCCGGAGTTCCCCTTTACAGAGTAACTACACTTTTGTGGTGATTGGCAGATCGGATCAGTGGTGGTCCATGTCCTGAGACCCCACTAGTCGCTCAATAAACCCTCATAACTGCCCCAGAAACCGATGCTTTCTATTGACTCCAATCTGTGTGCTCACTCAGACCGGAGTTGTGCGCTATTCCTGGGTCTTTTGTGAAATCGGTGCGAGCCCCAATTAAACCGCTTGTTGTGTATGAAAAAAAATGCCATCAAAGCTTAGTTACTCTTTAAAACTAAAGGAAACTAATAAAAGACAATGTCTTTCTATTAAATCTTTGCAATGGATTTGGTGAAGCAGATGGTGACCTTGTTCCACCTGTATTTTGCGCCCACTAAATTGTAGAGGTATCATAAGAAAAATGAATGACTCGTGTGAGTGAGCGATCACATTGGTCTGTGCTGCTCATGATCGGACATTTTCCAGGTAGACAGCACAGGAACTGGGAAAAAAAGATTGCATGAACGTTACCCATCAACTTCCAGCAATATAGAACTAGGAGTATCTGGGTCAACTTTGACCTCCGCTCCCGATCATCAAAAGACGGCAAGTTCTGTCCAGGCGTTGAGTCATTTGTAATAAGGGGCAGAGTTCAGTGATAGACGTTGTGGTTGTAGGGCGCAGTCAGAGAGGTATGAGGGACCTGCTCTGTTAGGCTACAAAATGCAGCCTTAAGGATCCTACTGACCTGGACAAGATTCACACGGCCTCATATAGATAGGGGACAGGTCATCAGATCGCTGGGGCCGACAGCTGGCGCCTCTCTGATCAGTGGCCAGATGTAGAGCAGAGCTGCTCCATTCATTGTGTAGTGACTGCAGCATCAAATACCACAGTTAGGCCCCTTTCACATCAGCGGTTTTTATGAAAATGCGGCAGATGCGGCAGAATTACCGCATCTTTCCCTAACGGCCGCACTTGCCGCACCAGACTGCAAGCCCCATAGACAATGGATGGGGCCTGCCGCAGGCGTGCCGCCGTTAAGGAAAGATGCGATAATTCTGCCGCATCTGCCGCATTTTCATAAAAAAACGCTGATGTGAAAGGGGCCTAAGCGACATTCCATACAGAATAAACAGATGATGGATGAGAGGGGCCGGGGTCAATGACATCTGAGCAGGTCACCTTATATATACTGCAGCCTGAGTATTGCTGCAGAGTGTAGTGTGCGAGTGATCGCTCCATACACAAGCAGCAATCTGCATTGTCATGTACAGTATCCATATAACAAGAGGTCTAAGGGCACAGGTGGAACGCAGATTATAGAGGGCAGCGCACAGATTAGTGGGGGCAGAGCGCAGCGCACAGATTAGTGGGGGCAGAGCGCAGATAATAGAGCGCAGCGCACAGATTAGTGGGGGCAGAGCGCAGATAATAGAGCGCAGCGCACAGATTAGTGGGGGCAGAGCGCAGATAATAGAGCGCAGCGCACAGATTAGTGGGGGCAGAGCGCAGATAATAGAGCGCAGTGCACAGATTAGTGGGGGCAGAGTGCAGAATTTAGAGCGCAGCACACAGATTAGTGGGGGCAGAGCGCAAATAATAGAGCGCAGCGCACAGATTAGTGGGGGCAGAGCGCAGATAATAGAGCGCAGCGCACAGATTAGTGGGGGCAGAGCGCAGATAATAGAGCGCAGTGCACAGATTAGTGGGGGCAGAGTGCAGAATTTAGAGCGCAGCACACAGATTAGTGGGGGCAGAGCGCAGATAATAGAGCGCAGCGCACAGATTAGTGGGGGCAGAGCGCAGATAATAGAGCGCAGCACACAGATTAGTGGGGGCAGAGCGCAGAATTTAGAGCGCAGCGCACAGATTAGTGGGGCAGAGCGCAGATAATAGAGCGCAGCGCATAGGTTAAAGGGGACTGCCCAAAAGATTATCGGTGACAGCACACAGTGCAGGGGGCAGAACACAGTTTATAGTGGGCAGCGTGCAGATTACAGGGGCTGTATACAATTTACCAGGGCTGTACACAGATTACAGCACTGTACACAGATTACAGGGGTGACAGTACACAGATTACAGAGGGGCTGTATACACATTACAGGGGGCTGTACACATTACAGCACTGTAGACAGATTACAGAGGGGCTGTACACAGATTACAGAGGGGCTGTACACAGATTACAGAGGGCTGTACACAGATTATAGGTGAGCTGTACACACATACCCAGGGGGCTGTACACAGATTACAGGCAGTGTACACAGATTACAGGAGATCTGTACACAGATTACAGAGAGCTGTACACAGATTACAGAGGGTCTGTACATAGATTACAGGGGGCTGTAAACAGGTTACAGAGGTTGTACACAGATTACAGGGGTTGTACACAGATTACAGAGGGTCTGTACACAGATTACAGAGAGGCTGTACAAGGATTAAAGAGGGGCTGTACATAGATTACAGGGGGGCTGTACACAGATTACAGAGGGACTGTACACAGATTACAGAGGGGCTGTACATAGATTACAGGGGGGCTGTACACAGATTACAGAGGGGCTGTACACAGTACAGGGGTTGTACACAGATTACAGGGGTTATACACAATTACAGGGGTTGTACACAGATTACAGGGGTTGTACACAGATTACAGGGATTGTACACAATTACAGGGGTTGTACACAATTACAGGGGTTGTAGATACACACAGATTACAGGGGTTGTACACAGATTACAGGGGTTGTACACAGATTACAGGGGTTGTACATCAGGGTTGTACAGTTAGGGTTGTACACAGATTACAGGGGTTCATTACGTTGTACACATATTACAGGGGCTGTACACAGATTACAGAGGTGTACACAGATTACAGGGGTTGTACACAGATTACAGGGGTTGTACACAGATTACAGGGGCTTGTACACAATTACAGGGTTGTACACAATTACAGGGGTTGTACACAGATTACAGGGTTGTACACAGATTACAGGGGTTATACACAATTACAGGGGTTGTACATGTTTACAGAGGCTGCAAATTAAGGTTACAAGATAGGGTTGTACACAGATTACAGGGGTGTACACAGATTACAGGGGTTTACACAATTACAGGGGTTGTACACAATTACAGGGTTGTACACAGATTACAGGGGTTAACACAATTACAGGGGTTGTACACAATTACAGGGGTTGTACACAGATTACAGGGGTTGTACACAATTACAGGGGTTGTACACAATTACAGGGGTTGTACACAGTTACGAGGGGCTGTACACAGATTACAGAGGTTGTACACAGATTACAGGGGTTGTACACAATTACAGGGTTGTACACAGATTACAGGGTTGTACACAGATTACAGGGGTTGTACAATACAGCATTACACAGTACGGGTTTACACAATTACAGGGGTTGTACACATTTTACAGAGGGGCTGTACACTACAGATGACATTCGGGTGTACAAGATTAAGGGTTGTACACAGATTACAGGGGTTGTACAAATTACAGGGTTGTACACAGATACAGGAGTTAACATACGGGGTTATACACAATTACAGGGGTTGTACACAATTACAGGGGTTGTACACAGATTACAGGGGTTGTACACAATTACAGGGGTTGTACACAATTACAGGGGTTGTACACATTTTACAGAGGGGTGTACACAGATTACAGAGTTGTACACAGATACAGGGGTTGTACACAGATTACAGGGGTTGTACACAGATTACAGGGGTTGTACACAATTACAGGGGTTGTACACAATTACAGGGGTTGTACACAGATTACAGGCAGTGTACACAGATTACAGGGGTTATACACAATTACAGGGGTTGTACACATTTACAGAGGGTGTACACAGATTACAGAGGGTTGTACACAGATTACAGGGGTTGTACACAGATTACAGGGGTTTTACACAGATTCAGTTGTACCAATTACGGGGTTGTACACAGATTACAGGAGTTGTACACAGGTTATAACAGGGGTTGTACACAATTACAGGGGTTGTACACAGATTACAGGGGTTGTACACAATTACAGGGGTTGTACACAATTACAGGGGTTGTACACAGATTACAGGCAGTGTACACAGATTACAGGGGTTATACACAATTACAGGGGTTGTACACAGATTACAGGGGTTGTACACAATTACAGGGGTTGTACACAGATTACAGGGGTTGTACACAGATTACAGGGGTTGTACACAGATTACAGGGGTTGTACACAATTACAGGGGTTGTACACAGATTACAGGGGTGTACACAGATTACAGGGGTTGTACACAGATTACAGGGAGTTGTACACAGATTACAGGGTTGTACACAGATTACAGGGGTTGTACACAGATTACAGGGGTTGTACACAATTACAGGGGTTGTACACAGATTACAGGCAGTGTACACAGATTACAGGGGTTATACACAATTACAGGGTTGTACACAATTACAGGGGTTGTACACAGATTACAGGGGTTGTACACAATTACAGGGGTTGTACACAATTACAGGGGTTGTACACAGATTACAGGCAGTGTACACAGATTACAGGGGTTATACACAATTACAGGGGTTGTACACAGATTACAGGGGTTGTACACAATTACAGGGGTTGTACACAGATTACAGGGGCTGTACACAGATTACAGGGGTTGTACACAGATTACAGGGGTTGTACACAATTACAGGGGTTGTACACAGATTACAGGGGCTGTACACAGATTACAGGGGTTGTACACAGATTACAGGGGTTGTACACAATTACAGGGGTTGTACACAGATTACAGAGGGGCTGTACACAGATTACAGGGGTTGTACACCGCTCATGTTTCCTCTGGGTTTTCCCTTTACAGATGTGGAATGACAGGAGATCATATGAGCTCGGCTGACATCGGGGCGGTGTCTGACCTGAGGCTGTCAGTGTCAGTCTTGCTGGGAGTTGTAGTACCGCAGTCGTCACACGGCTCCTCCAGCCGCTCACACTTCCTGGTAGTGTCCCGGGGCCGGTCCTCGTGGTTCGGTGGTCCTGCCCGGTCCCGCCTCGGGGGGTGGAGGACTGTACCTGAGCTCAGTGTGAGGAGCGGCCGGAGACCATGGAGGAGCGCAGCCCCCTGCTCACCTACAAACTGAGCGTCTCCACAGACGAGGGCGGCGGGAGGACGAATGGCCGGCCGGCGGGCACAGAGCGGGCACCAGGAAGCTCAACACCTTCCTGGGAGTCGTGGTGCCCACCCTGCTGGCCATGTTCAGCGTGGTGCTATTCCTCAGGATAGGTAAGTCACACCTCCATCATGTGTCACCTGTTATATATCCTCTGTGATGAAGTCACAACTACGGGGCACCAGCAGCTGCCCCCACTGTGTGCCACCAGCAGCTGCCCCCAGTACAGTGTGCCAGGAAGAGATATGCACAACGAGCCTAGAAGAGAGAGAGACAGAGATGCCCATTCCCACGGGTGTACCCAGGATCAAAACTGGGGGGGGGCGCAAGCCATGGTCGTTCAGGTTGTAAAACAGCCCCCATGACTGGTACATAGCCCCCCATCACTGGTATATAATCCCCCATCACTGGTACATAGCCCCCCATCACTGGTATATAATCCCCCATCACTGGTACATAGCCCCCTATCACTGGTATATAATCCCCCATCACTGGTACATAGCCCCCATCACTGGTATATAATCCCCCATCACTGGTACATAGCCCCCTATCACTGGTATATAATCCCATCAGTACATGCCCCCATCACTGGTACATAGCCCCCTATCACTGGTATATAATCCCCCATCACTGGTACATAGCCCCCATCACTGGTATATAATCCCCCATCACTGGTACATAGCCCCCTATCACTGGTATATAATCCCCCATCACTGGTACATAGCCCCCCATCACTGGTATATAATCCCCCATCACTGGTACATAGCCCCCCATCACTGGTATATAATCCCCCATCACTGGTACATAGCCCCCTATCACTGGTATATAAGCCCCCATCACTGGTTTATAGCCCCATCACTGGTATATGGCGCCCCCATCACTGATATATAAGCCCCCATCACTGGTAATCCTGGTATATGGCCTCCATCACTGGTATAGCGCCCCCATCACTGGTATATAGCCTCATCAATTGTATATTGCCCCCATCACTGGTATATAACCCCCTTTACTGGTATATAGACCCCCATCACTGGTATACTCGCCCCCCCCTTCCATTCATCACAGTAGATGCCCCCATACTGCCGCACATAAAATAATAAAGGATTGAACATACTCTCCGTCGCTGTCATGCAGGCACCGCGGCATCCTCCGGTCTTCATGCTTGTCCCCAGGTTCTCTTCATGTGACCGGTGCAGCAGCGATGACGTCAATGTGGAGGACGACGCGGTGCCTGCACGACAGCGACGGAGGGTGAGATCAATTGTTTATGATTTTATTATTTGGCAATGCATACATGGGGGCAGTATACATAATATAATGTAATATCCACCGCTCTCCCTGTCGGTGGTGGACGGGGATCTAGTGCATATTACATTACACTAATGAGCAGAACCACATGACCTCCTGCTCCCTCTGCAGGATCCTGCAGCAACTCTCACTGCTCCCCCCCCCAATGACACTAAACACTGATTCGTGTATAAGCCACGGAGGGCACTTTTCAGCAGAAAAAGTGTGCTGAAAATACCCAGTTTATGTTCGAGTATACGGTATTATTATTTTTTGGTTTTGGGGGCAAGCTGCCCCCCCTCCGCCCCTCACTGGATACGCCCATTCCCATACCCCTATCTCCAATCCTCAATATAATGAGGAGCTTTATTATCTCAGTTGCTGCCTATGGAGAGCGCTGTGGCCGATGACAAACTGGTCTCCACTGCTGCTCTGTACAGTCATGGCCAAAAGTTTTGAGAATGACACCAAAATGATATTTTCACATGATCTGCTGCCCTCGGGTTTTTATTTGTGTTTGTCTGATGTTTATATCACATACAGAAATAGAATTGCAATCATATTATGAGTACCAAAAGGTTATATTGACAGTTAGAATGAGTTAATGCAGCAAGTCAATATTTGCAGTGTTGACCCTTCTTCTTCAGGATCTCTGCAGTTCTCCCTGGCATGCTCTCAATCAACTTCTGGACCAAATCCTGACTGATAGCAGTCCATTCTTGCATAATCAATGTTTGCATTATGGCAGAATTTGTTGGTTTTTGTTTGTCCACCCGTCTCTTGATGATTGACCACAAGTTCTCAATGGGATTAAGATCTGGGGAGTTTCCAGGCCATGGACCCAAAATCTCTATGTTTTGTTCCCTGAGCCATTTAGTTATCACCTTTGCTTTATGGCAAGGTGCTCCATCATGCTGGAAAAGGCATTGTTGGGCGCCAAACTGCTCTTGGACGGTTGGGAGAAGTTGCTCTTGGAGGACATTCTGGTACCATTCTTTATTCATGGCTGTGTTTTTAGGCAAGACTGTGAGTGAGCCGATTCCCTTGGCTGAGAAGCAACCCCACACATGAATGGTTTCAGGATGCTTTACAGTTGGCATGAGACAAGACTGGTGGTAGCGCTCACCTCTTCTTCTCCGAATAAGCTGTTTTCCAGATGTCCCAAACAATCGAAGAGGGGATTCATCAGAGAAAATGACTTTACCCCAGTCCTCAGCAGTCCACTCCCTGTACCTTTCCCCCAATCCTCAGCAGTCCACTCCCTGTACCTTTTGCAGAATATCAGTCGGTCCCTGATGTTTTTTCTGGAGAGAAGTAGCTTCTTTGCTGCCCTCCTAGAAACCAGGCCGTGCTCAAAGAGTCTCCGCCTCACAGTGCGTGCAGAAGAACTCACACCAGCCTGCTGCCATTCCTGAGCAAGCTCGGCACTGCTGGTAGTCCGATCCCGCAGCTGAAACAGTTTTAAGATATGGTCCTGGCGGTTGCTGGTCTTTCTTGGGCACCCTGGAGCCTTTTTGACAACAATGGAAGCTCTCTCCTTGAAGTTCTTGATGATGCGATAGATTGTTGACTGAGGTGCAATCTTTCTAGCTGCGATACTCTTCCCTGTTAGGCCATTTTTGTGCAGTGCAATGATGGCTGCACGTGTTTCTTTAGAGATAACCTTGGTTAACTGAAGAGAAACAATGATACCAAGCACCAGCCTTCTTTTAAAGTGTCCAGTGGTGTCATTCTTACTTACCGTATATACTCGTGTATAAGCCGACCCGTGTATAGGCCGACCCCCCTACTTTTGCCCCACACAACTGGGAAAACCTATTGACTCGCGTATAAGCCTACTGTGGACAATGCAGCAGCTACCGGTACTGAAAAATTTTAAAAATGAAAATAGATACGAATAAAATGTTGAACTTGTATTTTAAATAGATACAGTAAACTACCAATGCAGCAGACCACCGTCCTGTTATAAAGCCCCCTATCACTGGTATATAGCCCACCATCCCTGTATATAGCAGCCATCACTGGTATATAGTGGCCATAACTAGTATACAGTTGCCGCCATCACTGATATACAGTCCCCAGCAGTGGTATACAGGCCCCTCATCAGTGGTATACAGGCCCCTCATCAGTGATATACAATCCCCATCAGTGGTATACAGGCTCCTCATCAGTGGTATAGAGGCCCCTCATCAGTGGTATACAGCCCCCAGGACGGGTATACAGGCCCAGCAGTGGTATACAGACCCAGCAGTGGTATACAGACCCAGCAGTGGTATACAGGCCCCTCTGCAGTGCTATACAGCCCCAGCAGTGGTATACAGACCCAGCAGTCGTATACAGATCCAGCAGTGGTATACAGACCCAGCAGTGGTATACAGGTCTTTCGGCAGTGCTATACAGCCCCAGCAGTGGTATACAGTCCCAGCAGTAGTATACAGACCCAGCAGTGGTATACAGGCCCCTTGGCAGTGCTATACAGCCCCAGCAGTGGTATACAGCCCCAGCAGTGGTATACAGTCCCAGCAATGGTATACAAACCCAGCAGTGGTATACAGGCCCCTCGGCAGTGCTATACAGCCCCAGCAGTGGTATACAGGCCCCTCGGCAGTGCTATACAGCCCCAGCAGTGGTATACAGCCCCAGCAGTGGTATACAGGTCCCTCAGCAGTGCTATACAGCCCCAGCAGTGGTATACAGCCCCCGCAGTGGTATACTGTCCCAGCAGTGGTATACAGACCCAGCAGTGGTATACAGGCCCCTCGGCAGTGCTATACAGCCCCAGCAGTGGTATACATTCCCAGCAGTGGTATACAGTCCTAGCAGTGGTATACAGTCCCAGCAGTGGCATACAGGACCCTCGGCAGTGCTATACAGCCCCAGCAGTGGTATACAGCCCCAGCAGTGGTATACAGGCCCAGCAGTGGTATACAGCTCCCCTGCTGTCTCAGTGCCCCCATGTATACAGAGGCCCCGCATGTATACAGAGGCCCCCCCATGTATACAGAGGCGCCCCCCCATGTATACAGAGGCACCCCCCCTATGTATACAGAGGCCCCCCCCAGCAGTGATCCATCTCACCCCTCGGTCTCCAGGCACCTGGGTCCTCCAGCTGCTGTGTCTGTGTGCTCCGCGGCTTCTAATACTAGCGTTCTCCCCACTCTTCCTGTTTGAATGCGATCATGTGACCGCCCGGGGCACATGATCGCATTCAAACAGGAAGAGCGGGGAGGATGCCGGTATTAGAAGCTGCGGGGAACGCAGACGCAGCAGCTGGAGGACCCGGGTGCCTGGAGACCGAGGGGTGAGATGGATCACTGCTGGGGGGGCCTCTGTATACATAGGGTGGGCGGGGGAGGCTATACTGTGCAGGGGAGCAGCAATGTACTATGCGCTGCTCCCCATGCATAATTAATGAGCGGCACCACTTGACGTGCCGCTCATTCTGCAGCCTCCCCCCGCCTCCTCCTGCCTCCTGTAGTGCCCGGACACAGCACCCACCACACCACACAGTATATGACTCGTGTATAAGCCGAGGGGGGGACTTTTCAGCCCAATTTTTGGGCTGAAAAAGTCGGCTTATACACGAGTATATACGGTAATCATGACTGATTGTTCGCCAGCCCTGTCCTCATCAACACTCACACCTGTGTTAATGGAACAATCACTAAAACGATGTTAGCTGCTCCTTTTAAGGCAGGACTGCAATGATGTTGAAATGTGTTTTGGGGGTTAAACTTCATTTTTAGGCAAATATTGACTTAGCAAGTAATTGCTGTTAAGCTGATCACTCTTTATGACATTCTGGAGTATATGCAAATTGCCATTAGAAAAACTGAAGCAGTAGACTTTGTTAAAATTAATATATGTATCATTCTCAAAACGTTTGGCCATGACTGTATAGTGACGGGCAGCTGAAGGATGGAACATGGTCTTCATTGATTAGGAGATGTCCCAGGCTGACACTTGTCTAACCCAAAGGCTACATTCACACATAGCGCTTTTTGGCGCGTTTTGCACTCGCGCAAAAAAGCACAAAAAAGCCCAGAAAAAACCATGGTGCATTCACACACTGTGTTTTTATATGGGCTCACTTCTCCCCCTACAGCGCAGGGGAGAAGTCAGCCACTTTTGATTTCGCAGTGTATTAATATACACTGCAAAATCTAACTAAAAGTAAGCCAAATGTATTAAAAATAATAAAGATTGAATACTTACCCTCCACCGGGCTGTTCGGGCTATCCGGAGCTGAGACAAGCACAGGTACCGACCTGCAAGGACCTGACATCTGTGAATGGCCGCTCGCGATCATGTGATATGCACGTCAAATGCACGTCACATATCACATGATTGCGAGCAGCCAATCACAGATCTTCCAAGGCCCTGGAAGGTCGATACCTGTGGATGTCTCGGCTTCCGAGCACCCAGTAGAGGGTAAGTATTCAATTCTCATTATTTTTAACACATTTGTATCACTTTAAGGCCCCTTTCACATCAGCGGTAATCGCTGATCGTGGCAGTTGTGGTGAAAAAAACGCAACTGCTGCGATTACCGCATAAGAGCCGCACTTGCGGTTCACTTGCAGCAAGCCCCATGCAATGTCTATGGGGCTTGCGGTAAGTGTGCGGCATGTGCGGTTTCGGCAGATGTGGCCGCGAGAAAACCGCGGCTGACCGCGTTTTTTCCGCGGCCGCATCTGCCGCAAGTGCCGAAACCGCAACTGTACCGCACTTGCCTCAAGACCCATAGACATTGCATGGGGCTTGCCGCAAGTGAACCACAAGTGCGGCCGTTATGCGGTAATCGCGGCAGTTGCTGTTTTTTCACCACAACTGCCGCCATCAGCGATTACTGCTGATGTGAAAGTAGCCTAATTTGGCTTTCGTAGTGAATATTAATACACTATGAAACCCAAATGGGCTCTCACAGATGTCACATAGGGGAGAGGGGAGGATGAACAGGATTGTTCCTCCTCTGTGTGACATCAGTCTCGGCGTATTCCCACTGGAATTGTGCATCGTCTGAACGGCGATGCGTAATTCCAGTGGGAATAATGGGCTCCTATGGGAGAAAGCGCCGACACTGTTGCGTAAAGAATTGACATGGTCATTCTTTTTACGCCTGCGCTTTTTCCCATAAAAGCTCGACGTAATGTTACGCTGTGTCTGTACGGCAAAGTGCATTTACATTCACTTTACTGGCAGACGCAGACACACATTGCGCATTTTTGAAAAGTGCGCGCAAAAAAGCATTCAAAAAGGCTCAATGTGTGAAAGTAGCCTAAATGGGGGTCAGTGAGGGACAGGATTAAGGGAAGGGGATGAAAGGAGATTATAGGAGAAATGTAATAAAAAACCATCACAATGTAGAACTTATTAGTTTTAAAATATTTTGCATTTCAGCAAAAATCAGAAAAACCCTGTAGAGCAATTGAAAAAATATCAGTCCTCAGTATTGTCTTAACATCCAATTCTTGGGGGATCAGGACCTCGTTGCCCAGGAGTGTGACTGCTCCATATTGGGGGCTTGGTGCCCAGGAATGTGACTGCTGCATATTGGAGGCTTGGTGCCCAGGAGTGTGACTGCTCCATATTGGGGGCTTGGTGCCCAGGAATGTGACTGCTGCATATTGGAGGCTTGGTGCCCAGGAATGTGACTGCTCCATATTGGGGGCTTGGTGCCCAGGAATGTGACTGCTGCATATTGGAGGCTTAGTGCCCAGGAATGTGACTGCTGCATATTGGTGGGTTGGTGCCCAGGAGTGTGAGTGCTCCATATTGGGGGCTTGGTGCCCAGGAGTGTGACTGCTCCATATTGGGGGCTTGGTGCCCAGGAATGTGACTGCTCCATATTGGAGGCTTGGTGCCCAGGAATGTGACTGTTGCATATTGGGGGCTCGGTGCCCAGGAGTGTGACTGCTCCATGTTGGGGGCTCAGTGACCAGGAGTGTGACTGCTGCATATTGGAGGCTCGGTGCCCAGGAGTGTGACTGTTCCACTGTGCCCAGGAGTTTGACTGCCCCATGTTGGGGGCTCAGTGTCCAGGAGTGTGACTGCCCCATGTTGGGGGCTCAGTGTCCAGGAGTGTGACTGCTCCATGTTGGGGATCGTTGCCCAGGAGTGTGACTGCTCCATGTTGGGGGCTCAGTGTCCCCGAGTGTGACTGCCACATGTTGGGGGCTCAGTGTCCAGGAGTGTGACTGCTCCATGTTGGGGCTCGGTGCCCAGGAGTGTGACTGCTCCATGTTGGGGCTCGGTGCCTAGGTGTGTGACTGCTCCATGTTGAGGGCTCGGTGTCTAGGAGTGTGACTGCTCCATTTCGGGGGCATGGTGCTCAAGGGTGTCACTGCTCCATGTTGGCAGCTTGGTGCCCAGGAGTTTGACTGCTCCATGTTCGGGGCTCGGTGCCCAGGAGTGTGACTGCTCCATGTTGGGGGCTCAGTGTCCAGGAGTGTGACTGCTCCATTTCGGGGGCTTGGTGCTCAGGAGTGTGACTGCTCCTTGTTGGGGGCTCAGTGCCCAGGAGTGTGACTGCTCCATGTTGGGGGCTCAGTGCTCAGGGGTGTGACTGCTCCATGTCGGGGGTTCGGTGCCCAGGAGTGTGACTGCTCCAAGTCAGGGGCTCATATCCTGCATATGGGGGATATTCTCGCAGTACTGAGTCCTATCAGAGTCTGTACTCCTCGCTATGCACACTGTCCCTGGATCTCCCTCAGATTTCCTCATACAAAGAAAGAAGGTGATAAATGTCTTCAGCTTCCACGTAAGGTACCATAAGGGTCCCTTTACATGCCACCACTGCAAGGTAGCAACTGCCTGGCATTGGGGATAATTGTGCCTGTTGCCATGAAATTGCTACGAAATGGCAGGGTGTAAATAGGGAAGTTTCTCCCGGTGTCCTGTAGTTGACTCAGATACCTGTTTCTGAGCCGTGCTCAAAAACCGAAGGCAACACAAAGGCACAATTGCCATAGTAGTGGCGTCTAAACGGGGCACAGGCATTGATGTTGCGTCGCCTAGTGAACTCCCAGGGGCGTGCCACAGCGTCATTGATACCACGCCCCATCAGCAATCATTGGTGGTGGGTACTGTGTTACGATTGGCTGTTCCTGCACAGGGCGCCATATTTAAAGAGCTATCCATTCACAATCCACAATTGGAATGGCATCATGTATTAGCCAGCGTTCCTGCGCAGGCTGGCCAATCATGATGCTATTGCGTTGCCCAATCAGTGTATTAGCGTCATGGAATACACAACTCTGTCACACCTATGCACTTGCGGCGCGAAAGATGTACGGCCATATTCCTTTGTGGGAGCGGCGTGTGAAGCAGCGAAGGTATTCTACAGAAAGTTATCCGAAGGATCTGCCGGAACTTCCGGGGAACAAAGATACCTTCAGTTGACAGCACAATGGCGGCGTCTATTTGCAGCATCAGCGATCGGTATCCACCGCTAAAAATGTGCGCATGCACGTGCGGTGGATACCTGTTGCTAGGCACTGTGGCGGTGTGTAAAGGTACCTTTACACGCTTCAATGTCGTTTAGATATCACCAATGATCTCGGTCGATAGGAGATCGTTTAGAGACCGTTGGTGAGATGTCACATGTCTACATATCGTGCACAACACACCAACGATGTAGCGAGCAGCTATCGTTTGCACAACCCAGCGAACGATCCTTGTTCACTGTTGTGAATAGCTAACGACTTCGTTATCGCGGTGTCACACTGAACGATGCAGCAGGTTTGTTGATTGCAGATCTTCAGATTGATGAACATGTTCTCAAATCTGCGATCAATGATCCAACGATTTATCTTAGTCGTCGTACTAGCGATGTCGTTTCAACGACTCCAAACCCGTGACGTTTGAGTGATATCGTTCATGATCTTGTACCGTGTAACGGGGCCTTTAGTGTCCGTGACAATTCTCACAATATCGTCTAATTGTGCTGTGAATTTTCCCAAACACAAATCCGTTTGGAAACTGCAGCAAATGTACTACATATACATAAAACTGAAAGCGTAAGCAGTAGTACACATGAAAACAAGGCACTTTATAATAGATCTCATCAGACAAATCTGCTTCTTAAGGCTGGCTTCACACCACGGTGTGATCCGGTCCGGGGCTGTCCGGGATGACCCTGACAGCCCCGGACCGGATCAGCACACAGAACCGGAGGGCCAAATGTGCCCTCCTGCCCTGTATGCAGCCGGATGGCTGTAATTGCAGCCACAGCTGCTGATTTTCCAAGACCGCGGCTAGCCCCATGAAACAACAGCGGCGTGCAGCCGCCGGTATCCAGTTCCCGGATCCTCCCGGACCAGGGCAATTTGGCCAAATAGGCTCCCATGTTAGGGAACGCTGGATTGCCCCGGATCCGGGAGAATCCGGGCGAATCCGGGATCCCGCAAATTGGGGAGATTTTTCTCCCCGGACACAAAAATGATGCAAGCATTATTTTTGTGTCCGGAGAGAATAATCTGAATTCTCCCGGATTCCACCAAAGAGATGAAACCGGATGGCAGAGAGCTACAATCCGGCTCCATCAGGCCCCATAGGCTACTATGGGGCCAAAAACCGGTCCGGGGCTGCCTGGTTTACACCGGACAGCCCCGGACCGGAACACACTGTGGTGTGAAGCCAGCCTAAGCCCCAGTCACACATAACAAGATTGTTAGCAAGATCGTTGTAACTGTGACGTTACAACAATTTCTCCAGCGATGTCGGTATGTGTGACATCTAGCAGCAATCAGGCCCTTGCTGTGAGATCGCTGATCGGTGCAAAGGGTTCAGGACCATTTTTTGGTCGTTGTTCTCCCTCTGGTCAGCACTCATCGCTGCGTGTGTCAGCGAGAGACCAACGACCAGCAATCTCACAGGCTGGTAACCATGGTAAACACCAGGTATCTAGGCAGCGTGCTGCCTACATACCCTGTGTTTATCATGGTTACCAGAGCTAAGCAGGGAGGATGCTGGTAACTATGATAAACAGCAGGTATCTAAGCAGCGCGCGCTGCCTGGATACCCGCTGTTTATCATAGTTACCAGCTTCCTCCCTGCTTAGCGCTGCCTGTAAGCAGGGAGGAAGCCGGTAACTATGATAAACAGCGGGTATCTAAGTAGCACGCGCTGCCTAGATACTCGCTGTTTATCATAGTTACCAGAGTCTTCCCTGCTTAGCTCAGCCTGTAAGCAGGGAGGATGCTGGTAACTATGATAAACACCGGGTATCCAGGCAGCGCGCGCTGCCTAGATACCCTCTGTTTATCATAGTTACCAGCGTCCTCCCTGCTTACAGGCTGAGCTAAGCAGGGAGGACGCTGGTGACATCGCTCCCAGCGATGTGGGAGGTGGCTCCCTGGTCGTTGGCGAGATCTGCTGTTTGACAGCTCCCCAGCGACCAGGTAACGACAATCCAGTGATCCCGGCAGGTCGTTATCGCTGTCGGGATCGCTGGAGCGTCGTTGTGTGTGACTGGACCTTTACAGTGGGGAAAAGAAGTATTTAGTCAGCCCCAATTGTGCACGTTCTTCCACTTAAAAAGATGAGAGAGGCCTGTAATTGACATAGCAAGACCTCAACTATGAGAGACAAAATGAGAAAACAAATCTGAAAATCACATTGTCTGATTTGGAAATAAATTTTTTTCAAATTTTGGTGTAAAATAAGTATTTGGTCACCTACAAACAAGCAAGATTTCTGGCTCTCACAGACCTATAATGTCTTCTTTAAGAGGCTCCTCTGTCCACCACTGTAGTACAGACATCTGTTCGAACTTGTTATCAGTATATAAGACACCTGTCCGCAACCTCAAACAGTCACACTCCAAACTCCACTATGGTGAAGATCAAAGAACTGCCGAAGGACACCAGAAACAACACCAGGCTGAGAAGACTGAATCTGCAATAGGCAAGCAGCTTGGAGTGATGGAATCAACTATGGGGGCAATAATTAGAACACAGAAGACATACAATACAACTGATAATCTCCCTCGATCTGTGACTCCATGCAAGATCTCACTCCGTGGGGTCAAAATGATCTGGTGAGCAACAATCCCAGACCACACGGGAGGACCTAGTGAATGACCTTCAGAGAGCTGGGACCAACATTACACAGGCTACCATCAGTAACACACTGTGCCACCAGGGACTCAGATCCTGCAGTGCCAAATTTGTTCCCGTGCTTAAACCATTACATGTCCGGGCCCGTCTCAAATTTGCTAGAGAGCATTTGGATGATCCAGAAGAGTATTGGGAGAATGTCATGTGGTCAGATGAAACCAAACTAGAACTGTTTGGTTGAAACACAACTTATCATGTTTGGAGAAGAAAGAATGCAGAGTTGCATCCAAAGAACACCAATCTCAACCCCAGGGGTGCACCTTTCATGAGGCTAATTGAGTCGGTTGCCTCACGAGGCATAGCCTGCTGATAAAATGGGGGGGCGCCATCTGCAGAGGGGGCTGAAGGGCTTTTCTATCAGATGCCAGCTAGTGCCTACATTTGGCCGCTCTTCTGGTCCCTGACTTCCTACATGCTAAAGCTGCTTCATACTGGGGGTACCTGCACTTAAATGATTACCAGAGTTCGGTGGCTTTTACGCTCCGGGTTTAGCAATGCAGAGAGGGGGCCTGTCGTGCAGGAGGAGAACACTGGCCAATGAATGCTATCATGAGCATCAGTCTGTCAGAAGAGCTGATTGGCCAGAGCTCCTGTCCTCCCGCACCCCGAGTCTTTGAACTGAAGAAGTGAGAGACAGCAGCAAATAGGAGCCACCTGTGCTAGAAGTTCCCGAGGAGAAGAAGCTCCGGGTCACCAGGTGACAGATCTCTTGCTTGGCAGAGAGTGGGAAAGGGAATGGGACCAGATGAGACTGGTGAAGTTGCACATGTACACCAACACCCTTTGCAACACACAGGAGTCTGTGTGTGTGTGTCTCTGGGGGGGTCTTCCTGTGTGTGTGAGTTGTGTCTACATGTGTGTGTTGGGGGCTTGTATCTCCCTGTCTGTGGGTGTGTGTGTATCTGTATTTGGGTTGTATGTGTGGATTGTGTCTTTGTGTGTGTGACGGGTTGTGTCTGTGTGTGTGGGGCTTGTGTCTCTGTGTGGGTTATGTGTGTTATATCTGTGTGTGTTGTATCTGTGTGTGTGGGTTGTGTCTACATTGTGTCTGTGTGTCCCTGTTTGTGGCTTGTGTCTGTGTGTGTGTGTTGTCTACCTATTTGTGGGTTATGTCTGTGTTTTGGTTCTGTGTGTGTGGGTTGTCTGTGTGTGGGTTTGTGTCTCCCTGTGTCTGTGTGTTAGTGGGGGTTGTCTCCCTGTGTGTGTGGTTTGTCTCTGTGTGTGGGTTGTGTCTCCCTGTGTCTGAGTGTGTGCGGGGGTTGCCTTCTTGTGTGTGTGGTTGCCTCCCTGTTTCTGTGTGTGTGTTGTGTCTTCCTGTGTCTGTGTGGGGGTTGTCTTCCTGTGTGTGTGTGTGTTTGTCTGTGTGTAGGTTGTGTCTCCCTGTGCCTGTGTGTTTGTGGGGGTTGTCTCCTTGTGTGTGTTGTTTGTCTCCCTGTGTGTGTGGGGGGGTTGTCTGTATGTGGGTTGCGTCTCCCTGTGTCTGTGTGTTTGTGGGGGTTGTCTCCCTGTGTGTGTATTTTGTCTCCTTGTGTGTGTGGGGGGGTTGTCTGTGTGTGGGTTGTGTCTGTGGGGGTTGTTTTCCTGTGTGTGTGGTTTGTCTCCCTGTGTCTGTGTGTGTGGTTTGTCTCCCTGTGTGTGTGGGGGGGGTTGTCTGTGTGTGGGTTGTGTCTCCCTGTGTCTATGTGGGCGTTGTCTTCCTGTGTGTTTGGTTTGTCTTCCTGTGTCTTTGTGTGTGTGTGTGTGGGGGAAGTCTGTGTGTGGGTTGTGTCTCCCTGTGTCTGTGGGAGGGTTGCCTCACTGTGTGTGATTTGTCTCCCTATGTCTGTGTCCGGGTTGTATCTCTGTGTTGGTTCTGTGTGTACGTTGTGTCTCTGTGGATTGTTTCTGTGTGTGTCTGGGTTGTCTGTTTGTGGGTCGTGTCTCCCTGTGTCTGTGTGTGTGTGTGGGGGGGTGTCTTTGTGTGGGTTGTGTCTCCCTGTGTCTATGTAGGGGTTGTCTTCCTGTGTGTGTGCTTTGTGTCTATGTGGGGGGGTTGTCTCCCTGTATGCGGGGGTTGTCTCCCTGTCTCTCGGTGTCTGGGGTTGTGTCTGTGTGTATGTTGTCTCCCTGTGTTTGTGGGTTCACAGAAAGAGATTATCTGGTGTATAGACGAGCGCTCCCAGGTCCAGAAAGACACAATCCAAATTCTTCTTATTTTCCAAAGAAGTAATTTATTCCATTAGTAATGTAGTGGAGAACATACAAGACGTTTCGGCTTTACAGTAAGGATAAGCCTTCCTCAGGTATGAGGAATTTGGATTGTGTCTTTCTGGACCTGGGAGCGCTCGTCTATGCACCAGATAATCTCTTTCTGTGGACACACCTAACAGACTCCGGGCTGGGAGCTCTGTCATTTCTGGGACGTAGCTGCAAACCAGGAGGCAAGCACACTAAAGAGTGGATCAACCAAGTGACCACAAGGAATTGTTACATGAGAAAATAAAGACATCAAAAGGGTGAGCACAAAACCTTATCTATCACCATACTATATAATCTACACTTAGATTTGCGCCCTCTCTTTCTATCTCCCCCACCACCCAGACCCCAGTGCCCAGAGGTCGGACTTCCTTGAATGTGTTTGTGGGTTGTGTCTCTGTGTCTGTGTGTGTGTGGGTTGTGTCTGTGTCTGGGTTGTCTCCCTGTGTTTGTGTGTCCCTGTGTGCGGGTTTGTGGCAGGTAGCCACAGCCTTCCCTAATGCACACCTGGGTTTCCACAGCAGGTACCTACTACATGCAACACCTTCCACCCCGGCACAGTAGGGGGAGCTAGCCTCACTGACTTTAGGTGAGATCCCCTATAAATACTGATGCTGGGGGAGGAGTTAGTTAGAGTGTGCAGACGCTAGGAGAGCTGCGAAGACGTCCTGGTGATTGGTGCCGCGGTTAGGCCCGATCCAGTGACCCGGAGTGGCCCTTCTACGCTTAGCCAAGCCTAGGAGTGGGGACAGAAGGCACGGAGCTTAGCCAAGGGAGTAGAGGAACTAGTGGAAGTTCACCCAAGACGTACCGGACTTCGGGGATCCGCACCTGCAGGATTACTCTAGGACTGCAGACAACCTCGGCACACCGTGGAGACTTTAGTCACCCGGTTCCCCTGCGTACCCAGAAAGAGGGAGCCAGACACCGTAGTGAAAGGCCAAACAGCGGTGATCATAGAGGGTAACCGTGGATTGCGCAGGAGGAGAGAGAGAGAGGACCAGAGAAAGTGAGGAGGCCATTTGTGTTGCATACAGACAAGGCTTCAGCGACAGCAGGAAACCTGATGAGGCCTTATACCCACTTGCTGTGGAGACTCACTGTGCACCTGGTCACCGGACAGTGACATCTTTACCTGTGCATACCATCAGTAAAAAGGTGAAAGAGACTTCTACAGAGTGTGTGCACTATTCCTCTCCGTCCCCAGCCTCCATATAGACTGCCTTACTGCTTCTTACCCTGTCCTGAAGTCCCACTCCAAGCTGCCCCTTTTCTCTTTGCTGCCCTGGATGTCTGGCTCCACCTGTAGGGAGCCTTACCATCCTTGCCGCAATACCATCGCCCTCCAGAGGACTATAGTGGCGCGGGTGAGCCCTCACCAGGTACTACAGGTGGCGTCACGTGACAATAACTTTCATCCCCTGTACATAACCCCTCTATTGAAGTGTCACCCAGGCCACGGGCTCAGGCACTGCCACCCGTGACATCCCCGTGAAACACCCTCCAAGCCTGTTACCCGAGTACCCCAGGGCCTGGGGCTCGACAGGTTGTATGTGGGTTGTATGTCCGTGTGTGTGGGTTGTGTGTCCCTGTGTGTGGGTTGTATCTCTGTGTGTGCATTGGCTGTCTGTTTGTATGTTTATATATCTTTTGAGTATACTGAAGTGTGTGTTTATACACTTGTCCATCATACATGTTCTTTGTATATGATGTGTGCCTGCTGTGCATCTATTTTATAGCATGTATGTACTAAGGACATGTATGATGTGTGTCTGTGTGACTGTATGTTGTATATGTAATGAGCATGTGTTGTCCAGTTTATGTGTGCTGTATACATATACAGTTGTACCCTTATCTTTGATACAGGCTCGCACACTAACAATATAGTATATGGAGGACTATGGGAAGTGTATTATACTATAGGAAGGACCCCAGGCTTCCTGACTTATTGAAAAAGGCAGTTGAATGTACGACCCCCTCGACTATTTTATGTGATCGGACCTTTTTTGCAGCTGTTCAGGAGGAGGCCCCCTGCTGCTGCCACCCCCCTCTTTTCTCTTCTGCCCCTCTTCTTCCTCTCCCCTTTCTCTTCTCTCCCCTCTTTTCTTTTTCTCTTCACCGTTTCCCCTCTATTTTCTCTCCCTCATCCCTGTGTCCCTAACACTCACTTTTTGCCTTCTCTTTTTCTTTCCCCCTTTCCCTAATCCGCCCACATTTTTATTTTTTCGCTGACTATCTTTAGAATTTTTGAGTGGATCTTCTAAGGTGAGGATCAATGCCGGATCCCCCTGCCTAAAAATGTTTATAGGTGCTATGTTTTATGACTTGCCAAGTTATTGTGTTTTGTTACCTTGACTTCCTGTGCAATGACCTGACTTTGATATGTCATTGGGATTTGATTTTGAATTGTCACTCTTGCTTGTTACCTGTTCTTCTAATAAAAAGAGATTGCACATACTATAAGAAGGACTATAGGGGTGCATTATATTAGGCTGCCTTCACATTTGCGTTCCCCTCCGCAGCGTTCTGCGGAGGGGAGCCGTAATGTGAGCGCAGTACCGCAAGCACCTATCTTTATAATGGGAGTGCACGGTGCTGCGCTTAACAGCACATGACCGTGCCATCCATTCACTCCCATAAGTGACCTGTACGCAGGCGGATGCCTGCGCACAAATCACCCAGTCTCGTCCGCACCAGGGACACGACATGTTGCATTTCTGGTGCGGACGAGACTGGGTGATTTGAAAGCTGCGGAGGGGTCCGCAAATGTGAAGGCAGCCTTACATGGAAGACTATGGATGGTGCATTATATTACATGGAGGGCTATGGGGGTACATTATAATATGTGGAGGATTATGGATGGTGCATTATATTATAATGGAGGACAATGGGGTGCATTATACTATATGGAAGAGTATGGACAGAGCATTATATTATATGGAGGGCTATGGGGTGCATTATACTATATGGAAGACAATGGATGGTGCATTATATTATATGGAGGGTTATGGGGTGCAAAATACTATATGGAAGACTATGGATGGTGCATTATATTTTATGGAGGGCTTTGGGGTGCATTATAATATATGGAAGATATATGGATGGTGCATTCTGTTATATGGAGGGCTATGGACGTTACTTTATAGTATATGGAGGACTATGGGGGTGCATTATAATATAAGGAGACAATTATACTATATGAAAGCCATTATAATATTTGGAGGGTTCTTTTGGGGGCATGATAATACTTGGAGGGCTATGAGGAAATCTTTATACCTTATGGATGGCTATTTGAGGGCTGTGTTGGGAGCCATTATACAGTGTAAATAGGTGTAGGTGTCATTATACTATATGTAGGTCTATTATTCTGCTAGAGGGCTTTGTGGGGGTCACAGTTGGGGATCATACTGTGCCAGGGAAGTTAAGGGGGTACAGTAGGGTCATCCTACAGTGTTTGTGGAGGGTATTTTGGAGAAATCATTGTACAGGTAACATACAGTGTTTGGGGGGCACTTTTGTTGGCATCATACTTTATGGGGGCAATGAAAGAGGAACCTAGGGGCTTCAATAGGAGGAAAATACTTTGTAAGGGCTGCATAGTTGTGAGATTTGTTATTATGTGACTCCAACAAATATTCTTTTTTTTTTTTTTTTTGGTGGGGCCCAGTTAGAACTTCTGCTATGAGGACCCATGATGCCTATGTATGTCCCTGGTGTAGGATACATTGTCTCTTTCACATATGCTTCTGCTGCAGGACTGATTGGACATAACTTACACACCACGTCCAGTGCTGCCCCTCGGTACATACAGGCATCCAGCCATGTTTCTTCTGAGCAGCGGTTGGTCGGTGGCGCTTGTCCCCCTTCCCGCTCCCACATCCCTTCCTCAACCCAATAGGAAGGCCCCTACTACCTGCTACCCTGGATGCGGCGCTTGTGATTGCCTAAGCATTTCGGAATCGTGGTCTGTTGGATGAGAAGCACCATTTTACCAACTTAGTGCAGTCGTGGCTTGTTGATGTTCAGACTGCAGGTTGTTGCATGTGGTGTGTGGACAGTGCTGCATGGTGACATGTCTGACTAGTTACTGCCAGGCAGTGGCCACATTGGAGCTGCCCAGAGTGTTGTAGGCATGTGCCAGAGATAAGGTGGCAATCAGTGCTGCCTCCTGTGCTATGGATGCAGGACTGTGTCTGCCTACAGGACCTCAGCATTGCAGCCATCATTTTGTGTCAGTATGCTTGTGCCAAGCCTCCCATTGCCATTGACGATCCTTGTTCTGGATTCTGCAGTGTGGTTCTTCTATGTGCATGTGGTGGCGCTGACTTCCTTGTCTTTGGACGTCTATATTCCTAGTTCTCTAAATGAAAATGTTCACTATTCTCCTAATTTTTTTACAGAATAGATATAGATTTGTATGCACCAGATTTATTTTTACCAGTTAAAAAAAAATTACTGGGTGGGGGGCACCATTTTGCAGTTTGCCTCAGGCAGCACAGAGGCTAGGTTCACCCCTGCTTAACCCTATAGAAAACCTTTAGAGGGAGTTTTAAAGGGAACCTGTCAAGTCGCGCTACCCCTCTGACCTATCACTACCTGTCACTGCACCTTCCTATCTGATCCCTAACCATCCCTGTCTGAGCTAAAGGGGCCCTATAATGAGGGAGAAAAATAACATATATTTACAAACAGTCTCCAGTTGGAGACTGGAAAGGTGGGCTCCACAAGTCCCGCTGGGTGTCCTCATTCCACTTAGGCTGTCCCACCTCCTATTCGAAATGCCCGCGTCTCCTGATCATGTGATGCCCGGGCCGAAACTTAATATCAACGTCATTGTGGGGCTGATCACCTGGTACGGGCGGGTTCCAGCGCATGCGCAGTGCGCATATTGAAGCCGGCCAATACCATGTGATCAGCCCTACAATGCATCGGGCTGGATATAACGTTCTGGGTAGCGCGACCTGACAGGTACCCTTTAAGTCCATGTTGCCCAGCGACAGCCCCAAAACATTACTGCTCTACAGGAGATTTGCATGGAGGAATGGGCCAACATACCAGCAACAGTGTGTGCCAACCTTGTGAACACTTACAGAAAATGTTTGACCTCTGTCACTGACAACAAAGGATATATAACTAAGTATTGAGATGAACTTTTGTTATTGACCAAATACTTATTTTTCCCCAAAATTTGAAAAATATTTCTTTCCAGATCAGTCAATGTGATTTTCAGGATTTGTTTTCTCATTTTGTCTCTTAAGGCCGCTTTACTCGTCACGATATCGCAACACAACTACGATAAAAAGTCACGTGGTAGGGGCGTTGCAGTTGATTTCTTTCATGTGTTGTGTCGTGTAAATGAGCAATGTGACGCAAGAAGAAGGCAAAAACGATATCGTTTATGAATCGTGCGTGCTGTTCAACCGTGCAATATTGGCTTGACGATCTGGCAGGATCGTGCTGTGTGACAGCGCAACTACGATTTGGTGCGCAACTTCCCCTATACACTCCAATGTTAATTGGTCGTTCCCTAAGTTGCTCAGACGCAGTGTGCAAGAGGGGCGTACAACATCGTGGTTGCATTTCCTGGCGATATCTCCCTGTGTAACATCTACTATGCGATCTTGGACAAATGCCAAAAACGTGCGCGCTCCCGTGAGATCGTATGCAATATCGGAACGATATTGCGACGTGTAAAGCGGTCTTTATAGCTGAGGTCTACCTATGATGTCAATTACAGGCCTCTCTCATCTTTGTAAGTGGGAGAACTTGCACAATTGGTGGCTGACTAAATACCTTTTTACCCCACTGTAATTCTGAGGTCAAATCTGTAATCAGTGAAGACTTTCCCATTACTGAGATAGGAGATGGCAGCTGTTACTGCTGGAGGAGGGAGGAGCTAGAGACAGAACAGTTGCAATTAGAGATGATTGGACTATGGAAGTTCAGGTTCTGGTGGTGCAGCCGGACTATTTTTTTAACCCCTTAATGACCCAGGACATATAGTTATATCCTAGGTCACCTCTCTCTCTTTGATCTGAGCTCTCAACATTCCCTGTACATATTGGATCAGCCGACATGTGCAGCTTACAAATGCAGGCAGATCAGCAATCCGCCTGCAGCTATTAACCCCTTAAGGTACCGTCACACGCGGCAATTTTGCTAGCGATTTCACTGGCAATTTGCTGGTTGCAGTGAAATCATGGACACATTGTTCTATTTGTACATGATTTCACTGCAACCAGCAAATTGCCAGTGAAATTGCTAGCAAAATTGCCGCGTGTGACGGTACCTTTAGATTGTGCTGTCAATGACTGACAGCGTGATCTAAAGCGCCACAGCACGGAACACGTTATTCCCTGTCGGCATCGGCGACCACGTGATGCAATCATAGGACATCAATGTGTGGCCATGATAGTGAGTAGACCTGTGAGGACACCGGATGCTGTAATGACTCCTGTGATGACTGGTGAGCGCCTGCTTTCACAGAAACTGATCACTGCTCTGTAAGGCACAGGTGATCGGACTATGCAGTGTTGAGTCGCCCTACTAAGGCTACATTCACACGGTGCATTTTTGAAGTACTGTTGGGCATCCCAGCAAAGTCAATGCATTTCCAAATCTAGTACCATGTTTCCCCGAATATAAGCAAGTGTCTTATATTCTTTTTACCCCCAAAAGTCCCACTATGGCTTATTTTCGGGGTATGGCTTATATTAGAAAAAATGATGATATTTTTATCCCACACAGCCCAGAGGGTCACAGGTCCTTACAGTATCCCACATAGCCCAGAGGGTCACAGGCCCTTACAGTATTCCACACAGCCCAGAGGGTCACAGGCCCTTACAGTATCCCACATAGCCCAGAGGGTCACAGGCCCTTACAGTATCCCACACAGCCCAGAGGGTCACAGGCCCTTACAGTACAGTATCCCACACAGCCCAGAGGGTACCAGCCCCCAGTACAGCAAGGAAACATTACGGTACATTTTGTGATTTCCTTACTTTGTAATGGTGGCTTCCCCTAATGGATTCCTCCGTGGTGCAGGGTGCAGGTGTGGCTGTTTCGTCTTGCAGGAGCATCTGGGCCAATCAGCACTCGAGCTGCTGAGCCAATCAGCGCTCGAAATGCTGGGGAGCCGCTTGGCCAATCAGAGCTCCTGCAGGGGCAGCGGTGACGTCAGGCTGTGCGGGGGGGGGCACCCAGAGAGCCTAGGGAGCCCCTAGACCAATCAGAGCTGCAGAGGCAGCGGTGACATCAGGCTGGGCGGGGGGGCACACAGAAAATTAACCCCATGCACTCAGGGCCACCAGTGGCTGCACATGAGGGCAGAGGAGAACAACACAGACCCCGGAGGACAGCGGGGACAGCAGGGACAGAGGGGACCGAGGCAGCGGCGATGCATATAAAAAGGTACCATGGCTTATATTTTCGCCATGGACAGTTTACTATGGCTTATTTTCGGGTATGGCTTATATTAGCTGCCCCTCCTCTACCCCCACTATGGCTTATTATCGGGGGTGGCTTATTATCGGGGAAACAGGGTATTCAGACACAATGTTTTTTGAGGATCTGATTTTGGCTGAAAAACAGATCCTCAAAAAGAATGAGTCAATTCTTTGGCGTTTATACTGGTGCGCTCTCTCCATTGTTGAATGTGCTCAAAAAATGAATCCAGAAAAAACGCAGCAAAAGCGCACTGTGTGAATAATTGATGCGGTTTTTGAAAAAAATGGATCTGTTTTGCAGCTGAAAAGCAGATCCTCAAAAAACAATGAGAATGTAGCCTTATAATATGTGCAGACAATCAGGAGACACTGCGTCCTGGATGCAGTGCCTCTCCTGTGATAAGCCGACGATGTCCGCAGGTGAACGCAGCCACCATTTGACCACAGTCAGTGTTCGAAGCACTGCGGCTTTTCCTTGCATCCACCTACCGAGATTGTTTCTGACTCCACAGTGCTAAATTGACATCCTGCAGACAAGCAGCGGCACAGAAAGCCACCCCACAGGTCAGATAACGCTGTGGAGAAAACAAGCACAGTGGGCATGGGATTTCTGTAAATCTTTTCCACTGTACTTGTACTGTACAACGCAGCTTTACTGATTGTGTGCATGAAGCCCAATGGGCAAATTAAACCAAAAAAAAAAATTTCAAATCACCACCCTTTTGCTCCATTGGAAATAAAAGTATAAAAAAATACACATATTTGGTATTGCCACGTTCTGCAATGCATGATCTATCGATATATAAAATAAACTAATCTGATTTGTAAACTGCTTAATAAATAAAGTCAAATGCCAAAATTTATTTTTTTTTGGTCGCCGCAACAATGCAATAATAGACGATCAAAACTTCGCATCTACCCCAAAATGGTATCATTAGAAACGTCAGCTCAGGCCGCAAAAAATAAGCCATCACACAGCTCCAGATTCTGAAAAATGAGAAAGCTATGGGTTGCAGAAAATGGCAACAAAAGCACAATTCTTTTATTTTACAAACTTCTGATTTATTGTTTACCACTTAAATTACAGTAAAGGTATACATGTTTAGTATCTACAAACTCGTACTGACCTGAAGCATCATACTAACATGTCAATTTAAACATATAGTGAACATGATAAAGTATACATGTTTAGTATCTACGAACTCGTACTGACCTGAGGCACCATACTGACATAAACTACTGAGAAAAAGCAGCATTAGAAAAACTTACCATCAATGGCAAAATCAAAAACCAACACTGCACTTGCAGGATGCAATCAGACCCCACTATGTAAAGCAAGCACCAGGTGCAGGCTAATAAAAATCCTCTACCTACAACAAAATGTGGGAGGTGACCTGCCATGCACATAATGGGCTTGCTTAGGACACCATTCACACTGATACAAATGATGCAGAGTGTCTGAAAGCTACCCACTGGCTCTGCTACCTAACCAATGGGCTGCCCAGTACGATGTTTCTGCACCACTAGATGAACGGCGCCCCATGGGGCCCAGCTGCACCCCGAAAATGCTAAAAAAGTCCAAAAAAGTTTTTTTATCTGATAAACAAAAAACCTTATAGATGAGGTATTGGTTCATGCATTGGCCAAGACACTTGAGCTCATGATCCATGTCATGGATCCCCATAGGTCATGAGTCCTAAGAAATTACGGTATGTACAAAAACTACTGAGAAAAAGCAGTATCCTGCAAGTGCAGTGTTGGTTTTTGATTTTGGCATCATACTGACATGTCAGTTTTACCATATATTGTATAAAGTATACGTTCAGTATCTACGAACTCGTACTGACCTGAGGCATCATACTGACATGTCAGGTTTACCATATAGTGAACATCATAAAAAAAAAAAACAATTGAGAAATTGCAGTTTTTTTTTGCAATTTTAACGCACTTGGATTTTTTTTTATCAGAGTATCAGACAGAGGTCAGGAGACTTAGATTTAAAGGGGTATGCCCATCTCAAAGATCCTACCCCATTATGTAGAAGGTGTAATAATAATATTAGCAAATACTTCCTGATGAGCTATGTCACTTACCTCATGTGCAGGGCAATACAGCTTAGGTATCCATGGTTATGACCACTCATATAATGACAGATGCTACTGGTCGTAAAAATGGATACCTAAGCTGTAATGATCTGCAGATGAGGTAAGAGATATACAGTGTTGGCCAAAAGTATTGACACCCCTGCAATTCTGTCAGATAATACTCAGTTTCTTCCTGAAAATGATTGCAATCACAAATTCTTTGGTATTATTATCTTCATTTAATTTGACTTATATGAAAAAAACAAAACAAAAGAGAATGAAGCAAAAAGCAAAACATTGATCATTTCACACAAACTCCAAAAATGGGCCAGACAAAAGTATTGGCACCCTCAGCCTGACACTTGGTTGCACAACCTTTAGCCAAAATAACTGCGATCAACCGCTTCCAGTAACCATCAGTGAATTTCTTACAATGCTCTGCTGGAATTTTAGACCATTCTTCTTTGGCAAACTGCTCCAGGTCCCTGATATTTGAAGGGTGCCTTCTCCAAACCGCCATTTTTAGATCTCTCCACAGGTGTTCTATGGGATTCAGGTCTGGACTCATTGCTGGCCACCTTAGAAGTCTCCAGTGCTTTCTCTCAAACCATTTTCTAGTGCTTTTTGAAGTGTGTTTTGGGTCATTGTCCTGCTGGAAGACCCATGGCCTCTGAGGGAGACTCAGCTTTCTCACACTGGGCCCTACATTATGCTGCAAATTTTGTTGGTAGTCTTCAGATTTCATAATTCCATGCACACGGTCAAGCTGTCCAGTGCCAGAGGCAGCAAAGCAACCCCAAAACATCAGGGAACCTCCGCCATGTTTGACTGTAGGGACAGTGTTCTTTTCTTTGAATGCTCTTTTTTTCTCCTGTAAACTCTATGTTGATGCATTTGCCCAAATAGAGAGAACATTCTTCCAAAACGTTTTAGGCTTTCTCAAGTAAGTTTTGGCAAACTCGAGCCTGGCTTTTTTATGTCTCGGGGTAAGAAGTGGGTTCTTCCTGGGTATCCTACCATACAGTACCTTTTCATTCAGACGCCGATGGATAGTACGGGTTGACACTGTTGTACCCTCGGACTGCAGGGCAGCTTGAACTTGTTTGGATGTTAGTCGAGGTTCTTTATCCACCATCCTACAATCTTGCGTTGAAATCTCTCGTCAATTTTTCTTTTCCGTCCACATCTAGGGAGGTTAGCCACAGTGCCATGGGCTTTAAACTTCTTGATGACACGGCGCACGGTAGACACAGGAACATTCAAGTCTTTGGAGATGGACTTGTAGCCTTGAGATTGCTCATGCTTCCTCACAATTTAGTTCTCAAGTCCTCAGACAGTTCTTTGGTCTTCTTTCTTTTCTCCATGCTCAATGTGGTACACACAAGGACACAGGACAGAGGTTGAGTCAACTTTAATCCATGTCAACTGGCTGCGAGTGTGATTTAGTTATTGCCAACACCTGTTAGGTGCCACAGGTAAGTTACAGGTGCTGTTAATTACACAAATTAGAGAAGCCAATACTTTTGTCCACCCTCTTTTTTATGTTTGGTGTGGATTATATCCAATTTGGCTTTAGGACAATTCTTTTTGTGTTTTTTCCATTTAAGACAAATTAAATGAAGATAATAATACCAAAGAATTTGTGATTGCAATCATTTTCAGGAAGAAACTGAGTATTATCTGACAGAATTGCAGGAGTGTCAATACTTTTGGCCAACACTGTAGCTAATCAGGAGAACTCTACTACATTTCTAATTAGAGGTATTTGATAATATTAAAATTATTATTACACCTACTACATATTGGAATAAGATTTTGGAGATGGGAATACTCCTTTCAAACAGTACTCCAGCAACTAAATAACTAAAAAATGCTGGAGTGGTGCTTTAGGGCGTTTATGACAGATTACTGCTTTAAGCATCTTCATGACTCAAGCCTATAGTATTTACCAGTGTCTCCTGTTATTGTATATCTGTCACATTGAACTACTTATAGACAGCAGGTAACCAAAGTAACCCTCTCTGATTTGCTACTTTAAAGAGGACCTGTCACTCCCCCCATGGATTAGAATCTAAGTCCAGCACTGAATGCAGCATGTCTGCTGCATTCAGGCAAGGGGTCCCCCATTGCTCTGTGGGGCTGCTACCCCGATATATAGGCTTATAAAAGCTTATAGTAATTTTCCATGGAGACGGGCCCTTGTGCTTGAGGCAGCTTGTCCACGGGGGCTACGCCTCTGTACGCACCCATGTCCTCGCTGCCTCCGCTTGTGCATTCTGAAATCCTCGCTCTGCGCATCCTTGTGTGGGTGACGCAAGCGTAAAGCAAGGTTGAGGTGCATGACCCGCCTCCCGCTATGACGTCCTCTCATTTCCCTGCCCTGCTCCATAGGACAACACTGAGTAGGGCGAGGAAATGAGAGGACGTCATAGTGGGAGGCGGGGCATGCACCGAGACCTCACTTAACGCTTGCGTCAAAACCACAAGGATGTGCAGAGTGAGGATTTCATGAATGGCACGAGCAAGGCAGCAAGGACATGGGTGGCACAGAGGTGCAGGGGGCGTGAAATGCCCCTGTGAACGAGCTGCCTTAAGCACAAGGGCCTGGATTTTTACTGAAAGTTTTTATAAGCCTATATATCGGGCTAGCAGCCCCACAGAGCCATGGGGGACGCCTTGCCTGAATGCAGAAGACATGCTGCATTCAGTGCTGGTCTTAGATTCTAACCCATGAAGGGAGTGTGACAGGTCCTCTTTAAAGGGAGCCAACCAGCAAAATAACCCCATCTAAACCTATAAATATTTGTCCCTGGGGCCTTAAATTACTATTCTAACCATCCCTGACTGACTCAATCTAACTAACTACACGCACAATAAATCACTTTTTATACTTACCAAATTCTTGTCGGATGGGCGTTCCTCCAGGCTCTTTGTCAGCGAGGCGGGTCTCCTCGCTGCGCTCGCACCCACCTCGTTGTTGTCCATCTTCTTCCAGGATTCAAATTACCCGCCCGCCGCGTCACTGGTACACCCAGGCCGGCTTCCGAGCATGCGCAGATGGCATGCTGAAGCCAGCCTGGGCCCGTCATAGACCCAGCGACACAGTGGGCGGAAGTGACACGGGGCCTGCAGCACGTGACCCGCTCATTGCGAGGACGCGATGGGCTGGTAATTTGAATCCTGGAAGAAGATGGACAACAACGAGGCCGGTGCGAGCGCAGCGAGGAGACCCGCCTCGCTGACAAAGAACATGGAGGAATGCCCATCCGACAAGAATTTAGTAAGTATAAAAAGTGATTTATTGTGCATGTAGTTAGTTAGATTTAGTCAGTCAGGGATGGTTAGAATAGCAATTTAAGGCTCCAGGGACAGATATTTATAGGTAAGATAGGGATTTTTTGCTGGTTGGTTCCCTTTAAAGCTAAGTGCCCATGATCAGGACATGCTGAATTCTGGATGCAGCATGTTTTCTCCTACAGAGACATGAGCCCACCATCAAGACTCTGCACAGTATATATTCGCTGTATTCTCCTGCTGTGAACACTCACGTCTCCACAAGAATACATTCACATGCTATGTGTGACTTAAGAAGCCACGCCATGTTAATTTACAGAGCGTTAAAAAGAAGCACAGTGGGCATGAGATTTCTATATATCACCTCCACTGTGTATATAACACAGTGTTTGGGACACAGAAAAAACCCTCTGCGTCCATAACGCTGCTAATCCTGTTCATTTGGGCCCTTTTTTAAGTTTTTGCCACATTCCTTTTTTTTACTTCCAGATGTTTTTGCCTATGTTTAAAAAAGTCCTAATTATTTTACCCATATGTTTTCTTTTACCCCCTAGTGTATTTATTTGTGTGTGAATATGAAAACAGAATATTTTGGCACACCTATAGACAAGAGGGCGGCGTAGCGCCACACTCAGATCTAGGACGTACGTGGTGTTGCACTAGTACGGTCGTATAAAAGTCTTAAGAAAAAGCAAAAAACTTCTGTCCATGTATGTGGACCCATTGAAGTCTTCTGTTACACGTGAAACATCCGTAGTCCTGGACAGCCCCTGCTTTTTGTAATGCCACAATTAACGTTGTTTCTTGGATGGTGAGTGCCGCTAGGTTTTGCTTTTTTTTTTTTGGACATTTATTTGTGTGTGGAGTTAAAGACGAGCATATAACATTTGAAAGGATAGGGCGACATTTTACTCTAATAAGTTGTAAAACAAGCAAAACTTTTCACCCCTGTTATGTTAAAAAGGTGAAATGCACAAAAGGGTCGACTGGCTGCAAATGTTAAAGTCTGCACCACGGAGGTAGAATGCTGCAACATGTAAAATCTGTACTGTAATCTACTGCATTTTTTCTTGTAGAAAACCACACTTAAAATCCCCAAAATGTTTGACTAACAAATAGGAAATATGCTTTACAGATTCAAGCAGATGGTATTTTTATATAAGACAAATTAGAATTCTGAATTTAATTTAGATTAGCGCCATTTTAGATTAGCACCATATAATTTACTATTATGAAATTATTAATTTTGGCAGAGCTGGGGATGCAAACTACAGCTTTAATTTTATTCATATGTGAAAATAGTCATACATTGACAGTCCTATTATTTGACCTGTGTTTTTGAGTCTTGTGCCTGTCTGTGTGATCATCATGAGACAAGGACTGATTTTTATTCTGAGTGTAAACAGTGAAAGTTTCCATCGAATTGCAGGATACAGCGATCCCAATTATTGTGATGTGCTTTAAAATAGAAACTGATGCAGGTATAGCAGGTGAAATAAGTATTGAACACATCAGTTTTCTAAGCAAATATGTTTCTTAGGGTATGTGCGCACTGGTCGGGTTAGGGCCGGATTAGGTGTGTAAACCGCCGGTCGGTTTACATAAATTTCATGTAAATTTATGTTAATCCAAACCGGCGTTTGGATTAACATAGAAACCTATGTAAACCGACACCCGATGTGCAGACACCGGCGGTTTACACATGCTCATCCGTTGCTAACCCGCTGGGTTCCCAGCGGGTTAGCAAAGAATGAGCATGTTCTATAAACCGGCCGGTTCTGCAGCGGCTGCAAGCAGAATCATGTACTGCTTCCAGCCGCTGCAGAACCGCCGGCGCTAACCCGCCCGGCACCCGCCCGGCACCCGCCGCACATACCCGCCAGGAAGCCGGTGGACGGCTCCGGAGCTTCCTGGCGGGTCCGCCCAGCCGTCGCCAACCAACCCGCCGCCCAGTGCGCACATACCCTAAAAGTACTACTGACATGAATATCGCACCCAATGTCAGCAACAAACCATCAAATCAACACAGGCAAAGAAATCAAACTGTAGATGTCCATAAATTAAATTATGTGTAATAATGAGAAATGACACAGGGAAAAAGTATTAAACACATGAAGAAATAGAGGTGCAAAAAACTATGGAAAGTCATGACACCAGTTGAAATCTAACAGTACCGTAATTAGAAATCAATCCTGCCACTTAGTAAAAATATCAGTTGTTTCATTTGATGGCTTGTGAATGTCTAGTTTCCAAGGTGCCACACAAGAAACATCTCACGATGGGTAAAACCAGTGAGCTGTGTCAAGACTTTTGAAACCGTATTGGTGCAAAACAGACTGATGGAATTGGGTACAGAAGAATCTCTAAACTACTGAAGGTTCCAGTAAGCACTGTTTTTGGCAATAATCCAGAAGTGTAAACAACATAATTTCACCTAGAACTGGCTACGACCGTGCTCCCCGTAAGATCTAGACAGAGTAATGAAAATAATAATAAGCAAAGTTCTCGAAGCACTACTTGTGGAAAATTACAGCAAGATCTGGAATCAGCAGGTACAAATTATTTCAAAGAAAACAATCAGTAAAGCACTCAACCTCCATGGCCTATATGCATGCTCGACTCCATTTCTGAACAAAAAGCATGATTAAAGAGAACCCGTCATCATAAAAATGCAGACCAATCTACAGGCATATTATAGAGAAGGGGCAACTGAGTAGATTGATATATAGTTTTGTGAAAGGAAATTCGGTATAACCCATGATTTCATCATATAAACCTCTTCTCTTTCTAGGATTTTGGGTCCAGAGGGCGGATTTATCAGTGATTTACAGCTATCCTTGTATAAGTCTGCATACAGAAACAGCTGTCACTAACTGATAGGACCACCCACTGAACCCAAAATCCCAGAAAGATAAGAGGTTTAAATGATGAAATCACAGGTTATACTGAATATTTTCTCTCAAAACTATAGCAGCACGGTGGCTCAAGTGGTTAGCACTGTAGCCTTTGCAGCGCTGGGGTCTTGAGGTCCTGGGTTCAATTCCCCCCAAGGACACTAAGGACGACATCTGCAAGGAGTTTGTATGTTCTCCCCGTGTTTGCGTGGGTTTTCTCCGGGCACTCCGGTTTCCTCCCACATTGTAAAGACATACTGATAGGATGTTTAGATTGTGAGCTCCAAGAGAGAGACAGCATTACTGATGTATGTAAAGTGCTATGGAATTAATAGCGCTATATAAATGAAAAAATAATAATAATAATAATAATATATTATATAGTTATATATACTATATAACTATATATATATACTCAGTTCCCTCTGCTCTGTAACATGGTGCCTACAGATTGCACTGCATTTTTTCTGGTGACAGGTTCCCTTTAAGTGCATTTAAAGTTTGTAACAACATTTAGACAAGCCTGTGAAATAAAGGGGGAATCTAGCCTGGTCAGATGAGATCAAAATTCAATTCTTTGGATGCCATAATACACACCATGTTTGGAGACCAACAGTGAAGACTGGAATTGCGAATATCATGGTATGGGGCTGTTTTTCAGGGGACGGCATTGGCTGAATTTGTATAATAGAAGGAAGGATGAATGGAAAAATGTACTGAAACATTCTTGATAATAATCTTGTTACCATCTACCAGGATGATGAAGATGAAAAAAGGGTGGACATTTCAGCAAACAATGATCCCAAACACAGTCAAGGAAAGTCTATGTTAGTTTCAAAGAAAGAAAATATATCTACTAGGATGGCCCAGCCAATCACCTGACTTGAATCAAATAGAAAATGTGTTACGCCCTTGGAGGCGAGAGTATGGAGAGTAGACTCACTGGACCACAGACCCCTAGAACAGGATCAGGTCGAACAGTGAGTTTTGTCAACACTCACAGTTTGTTGAAGGAGCCAGCACCTCCTTCTGCAGTTACGCTGATACCAGTGTTCCTGGGGGGCCCCCTGGAGTCAGAACGTCTCTCCTCCAAGCTGCACACGCTGTAATCCTGGTGCCTGGCCTCCTGTAAGCAGCACAACGTCACTTCCAGTTTCAATATCAAGTAGGAGCTGCACACAGGATTCTTTTTGCAGCCTTTATTTTTTCTTCTTGTGGGGTCTTAAAAAGTGGAGGGTGCGGGAGGGAGGACGGGGGAGCAGCCTATACTACGGCCCTTTCGCACCGTCAGTTGTGCTTCTATGGGTACAATCTCCCGCACCCTCCACTTTGTAAGACCCCACAAGAAGAAAAAATAAAGGCTGCAAAAAGAATCCTGTGTGCGGCTCCTACTTGATATTGAAACTGGAAGTGAGTTTAGTTAAAACTTGATCATTATTGGAGTACAGAGATATGTCCACTAGTGATGAGCGAGTATGCTCGGCGCTACTCGGTACTCGCACGAGTATCTCGGTACTCTGGGTGCTCGGCGAGCACCGAGTACTGCCGAGATGCTCGGACCGCTCGGTAATAAATAGCGATCTGAGACACATACACTGCTCCCTTCAGTGCACACAGTGAGCTGGCACCATACAGGGAGCAGATTAATTGATAGGAGCCCTCTGGGGGCCACAGCAAGGTGTTATATGCTGCGGCGATTTGAAAAAGCCCACCCTCCCGCCCTTTTCCGGAATTACTCGTTTTATAACCGGAAGTCTGTGGGCGGAGCCTGTCACTAATTGACTTACATTGGGCTCGGTGCTCTGGCCGAGTACAAGAGTATCTTGAGATGCTCGGCCAGAGCACCGAGCACCCGAGCATTTTAGTGCTCGCTCATCACTAATGTCCACAGAAGTGAGTGCCTAAGAGAGGACCCTCTGGGCCTTGACACCAGACTCCCCTGGAGGAGCAACCTGCATGCGAACCCCTATACAAGGATTGACCCAGCCCAACTTCGGAGGGTCTAAATGCCATGGCTACCAGAACCAGATGGGTGACTTGTATGGGAAAAGTCTCTTAGCAAGGTGATCTGTAAACCAGGCGCCACAGACCAAAGAGGTGTAAGTAGTTTGACCGGCACAGACCACAGCAGAAGAGTGGTTGCTCTATGCAGTCCATGGTAGGCAACTACAGCACATAGCGGAAATGTGGTTGCTCTGTGAAGTTTGTGGCAGACAGGTACAGCCTGTAGCGAATTCTGAGGAGAGACACACATAAATATCTTTGCAAAAGCAATTTGCAAGAACTTAGTCTCAGGTGCAAGGCACAAGGATAGGGAACTTGAACACTTGCAATGTTAAAAAAAAGATAGAACGTTACCCAGGCACCTCCTGTAAGGGGAGGATGCCTTATATACCCAGAACCTCTCAGCAATAGGCTTAAAGGCACTTCCAGGTCAGGGTGTACTGGTCCTTTAAGAGTCAGCAGGATGTGGCGGGCATCGCCTAATGGAGCTCTTGGAAGTCTCCAATTATTGAGTTCCACAGTAGTTAAAGCAGTGTCTCCCACAATAGATGTTCCCCAGTAGTTAGAGCACTGCCTCCCATAATAGAGATCACCAGTCGATGTTCCCCAGTAGTTAAAGCAGTGTCTCCCACAATAGATATTACCCAATAGTTAAAGCAGTGTCTCCCACCATAGAACTCCCCAGTAGTTAGAGCAGTATGTCCCACAATAGATGTTTCCAGTAGTTAGAGCAGTGTTTCTCACAATAAATGTTGCCTAGTAGTAAGCGTGGTAAGAGTCATAATAGAGATCACCAGTAGATGTTTCCCAGTAGATATTCCCAGTAATTAAAGAAGTGTCTCCCAGAATGGATGTCCCTCAGTAGTTAGAGCAGTGTCTCTCACAATAGAGCTTCCAAGTAGTTTTAAGCAGTGTCTTGCACGATAGATGTTCCCCAGTAGTTAGAGCACTGCCTCCATAATAGAGGTCACCAGTAGATGTTCCCAGTAGTTAGATCAGTGTCTTCCGTAATAGAGATCACCAGTAGATGTTCCTGAGTAGTTAGAGCAGTGTCTTCCACAATAGATGTTCCCAAGTATTTAGAACAGTGTCACCCACAATAGATGTTCCCTAGTAGGTAGAGCAGTCGCTCTCACAATAGAGCTGCCAGTAATTAGAGCAGTGTCTCCTTAAGAGCTCACCAGTAGTTAAAGCAATGCCTCCCACAAAAGATATTCTCCAGTAAATAGAAGGACTGCTTCCCATAATATAGATCACCAGTAGATGTTTCCCAGTAGTTACAGCAGTACCTTCCATAATAGAGATCACCAGTAGGTGTTCCCCGTAGTTAAAGCAGTGTCTCCCACAATAGATGTTGCCTGGTAGTAAGAGCAGTGACTGCATAATTGAGATCACCAATTCCCCAGTAGATGCTCCCAGTAGTTAGAGCAGTGTCTCCCGTAATAGAGATCACCAGTAGGTGTTGCTGAGTAGTTCCACAAGAGATGTGTCTTCCACAATAGATGTTCCACAGTAGAGCAGTGTCTCTCACAATAGAGCTTCTCAGTAGTTACACCAGTGTCTCCTAGACCAGTGCTCCCAAATAGTTAAAGCAGTGTCTCCCACAATAGATGTTCCCTACACTGTGTGCAGAATTATTAGGCAAGTTGTATTTTAGAGGATTATTTTTATTATTGATCAACAACTATGTTCTCAATCAACCCAAAAGACTCATAAATATCAAAGCTTAATATTTTTGGAAATTGGAGTGTTTTTTTTTTTAGATTTGGCTATCTTAGGAGGATATCTGTTTGTGCAGGTAACTATTACTGTGCAGAATTATTAGGCAACTTAATAAAAATCAAATATAGTCCCATCTCACTTGTTTATTTTCACCAGGTAAACTAATATAGCTGCACAAAATTGGGAAACAAACATTTTTGACATTCAAAAACAATACACAAAAAAATGAGTGACCTTTCTTTATGATGACACTCAACAGCCTTCCATCCATAGATTCTGTAAGTTGCTTGATCTGTTTACGATCAACATTGCGTACAGCAGCCACCACAGTCTCCCAGACACTGTTCCGAGAGGTGTACTGTTTTCCCTCACTGTAGATCTCACATTTTAGCAGGGACCACAGGTTCTCTATGGGGTTCAGATCAGGTGAACAAGGGGGCCATGTCATTATTTTTTCTTCTTTTAGACCTTTACTGGTCAGCCACGCTGTGGAGTAGTTGGATGCATGTGATGGTGCATTGTCCTGCATGAAAATCATGTTTCTCTTGAACGATACCAACTTCTTCCTGTACCACTGCTTGAAGAAGTTGTCTTCCAGAAACTGGCAGTAGGTCCGGGAGTTGAGCTTCACTCCATCCTCAACCCGAAAAGGTCCCACAAGTTCATCTTTGATGATACCAGCCCATACCAGTACCCCACCTCCACCTTGCTGGTGTCTGAGTCGGAGTGGAGCTCTCTGCCCTTCACTGATCCAGCCTCTGGTCCATCCATCTGGCCCATCAAGAGTCACTCTCATTTCATCAGTCCATAAAACCTTTGAAAAATCAGTCTTAAGATATTTCTTGGCCCAGTCTTGACGTTTTATCTTATGTTTCTTGTTCAAAGGTGGTCGTTTTTCAGCCTTTTTCACCTTGGCCATGTCCCTGAGTAAGTACAAATGTGGGCCATTAGCTCAAAAGTAGTGAGTAACCCAAGGCAAAAAAGTCATTTTCTTCTTTTCATGTTTCAGAAGCCATTTCTCTGTCCAACAGGAACAGTCTGCATCTGCTTCTGCAGGGCAGATGCCTAGTTTTAATTTCTAGCTTCTAGCAATTATGTCTGGTCTAAAGTAAAGAAGTAGAAATCCACTTCCCAACACTCCTCCCCTTTAATTGCTTATCTGTAAAACGTAGTAATATATATGTTAGGCTACGTTCACATTAGCGTTTTTGAATGCTGTGTATGCTGCACATGCAGAAACACATGCCAGAAGGCATGCAAATGCATGCTTACGCAGCGTCTTTTATCCACATGAGCGTACACAAGACATACAAAAACCCGCAACGCATGCATGCACTTGTATGCGTTTTGGCCTCCATTTGCAGGTTTTTTTGGCGCATGCATTCAATATTTCCAGGAGTGTTTTCTTGAATTTTCAAGACAAGCCATTCCCAAAGGGCATGTCTTAAGGGAAATTGCTTCCTGGGCATGTGCCGTGTGTCAAACGCATGCACATCGAACTCAGCCGTGCAAGCCATTGCGCAGCAATGCGCACCCATAGAGAATAATGTGTTGTTTTTACGCACTCTTATGCATGCGCATGCTTGCACATTTTTCAGTCAGCAAAACATGCAACATGTTGCTTTCGCTGGGTTCCAAGAACACACACACAGGGACGCATACGCAGACATAGTGACACCAACGCAGGTCCCTGCGTACACCTGCGCACACCATTTTAAAGGTAGGTGCGCAATACGCTTGCGGATTTTAAAAAAGAACTATGCAGCATATGCTGCGTTCAAAAACGCTAATGTGAAACTGGCCTTAGGCTGGTTTCACATTTGCAGCTTCCAGATCAGGCTCAAAATGGGAGCATCTGCATCTGGCCGTGCGTCCACAAACGGATTCCACCGCAGCTTCCGGTTACCTGATTTGGCCGAGGAAAGGGTGAGAGTAAATGTTATTGAAATTTATTGTGTGCATGCTTCAAATATGTGTGCACTTGGTGAGAGGATGTACAAGTGGCTTAAAACCACTAAATTATTACAATCACTGTTTGAAGTCCTGTTGGGTTTTGCCAGCACAGTGGGACGTCTACGCCATTTCTTACAGCTCTGTGCGTAGAAGTCCCGCTCTGCCGGCAAAACCCGACGGGACTTTAAACAGTGTTTGTAATACAGTAGTGATTTTAAGCCACTCTTGCAGCTCTCCCCAGGTGGACACATATTGTAAGTATGCACACAATAAATTTTATTAACATTTTTGCACAATAATGTGGAGCCCACTGGGATGGGGTACTCGGTATCAAACTGGGGTATCACGGGGGTTATCACGGCGGTCTTGGTCCGGACCGTGTCACGAGCCCACAAGTAAAGGTTGGGGGTATTTACAGAGGAGAAAGTCATGACGCCACCTGTGGTATGTGGCCAGGGTGACCACCGCTGCTGCAGAACCTCCAGGGATGATAGATGGCAGCTTGTGATGTGACGGCTCTCCAGAGCCTGGTTCCCGGGGCAGTAATGATGATAACAGTTTGTGAGGGAGAGTAGGTCTCAAGCGCAAGGATTGCACAGACTCATGGTTTTGTAGTTTTCCAAGTCTTTACTGTAGATGACATTCAGCAGAGTACTGTCCACGGAGTCTGTACCGGGGCCAGGTTGCTTCCCACCCTGTCCGGGTTCTTGGCTTCCTACTCCTGCACTGTGTGTGTGTGGCCATGCTGCCGCTTTAGCTAAGCTGCCGGCTCTGTCTCCCCTCACTGGTACCAACTTGCTAGGCAACTTGAGTCTTATCTTTATGTTCCTGACCCCGCTGTGTTGCTTTGCTGTGGTACAGTGAGGATGTGTGATCTTCACTCATCCGGTGTTCACTGGGCTTTGTGTCAGGCACAGCTTCGGATCCGGTATCCGTTCTTTGTGCTTCTCCGGGGTGAGTGTAGGGTAACTCGGTGTCCCGGGAGTGTTCCTCTGCTTCTCCTTTTCCTCAGACCCTGCCTCGGCCTGGAACTGGACAGTGGATCGTGGGGTGAGCCTAACACAGCTATGTTACACCCAGGTCCTTTCTTTCCTCAGTGCTGCCCCGCACTGAACTAACTGCCACTTCCTCTCCACACCAGAATATATAGGGAAGCAGCTTTAGCTCCCCCTTCTGGCCTGGAGGCGCTAGTGTAGTGTTGTGAGTTGTGTGGGGAGTTAACCCTCTGTGGTGTTACTGTGGCACATGAACCCTGGGGTGCCACAATAACATAGGGCACATGCTGTTTTTCTGAAGCAGAGTTAGATATTTGTGAGGTGCAGGAAATAGAGTCTTGGGTAAAACTGATGGATGGATCTGCCCCTTCTGGATCCATCCATCACTGGAAACCATTCTATTTGCGGAAGGATCCGGATGCATCCAGAGGCATCAGGATTTTAGAGGAACACCAAAATCGCAACTTCTTTCTGCCAGAGAGGGTGACAAAAAACGTGATGTGGTAGGATCAGGCTGAATCCTGATGCTACCGCATGCATCTGTGGCCCCATTTCAAGTAAAGGGATCAGAATGCTTCAGGATTTGGACAGATATGCACACAAGACAAAAAAATGCAAGTGTGAAACCACCCTAAGGCAGAAGCTGGACTCTTCCGGATGCATTCTGGATCCGGTTTGTCTCCGTTGAATTTCAGTGGGAACTCCGGCACATGCGGTTGCATCCGTTTTCTGAAACCATTTTTTTAACCTCTAACAGCAACACAACATGCATCTTTTTTTGAGGTGATTAAAAAAACAGACTTGACCGGATCCAGTATGATCCATAAATTAAAATGGAAGTCAATGGCCGCTGGATTCAATTTTACTGTATCAGGCTGGGTATGATAAAACTGGATCCAGTATGCTTACTGAGCATGCGGGTCTCACTAGAACGTAGGTAGATAGATAAACAGATAGAGCCCACCAGTGTCCCGCTCACCTACTGCTTGCTTCTGGGGCCGCCCATTAAGCTTCATGAATATTGGAACTGGAATGGTGAATCACAGATGCTCACTCTCTGTGACAGTGTTTGTGATTGACAGTTGCACTAAGACTGCACCCCCACAATTTGTACGGGTGTCTATGCTAGGTTGCCTTATACATTAGTGTATGGCTGCCAACCTGCCATATGTGTGTAAAATAAATAATGAAAAAAAATGCCTGGGGGTCCCCCGCATATTTAATTCTCAGCACAGATAAAGCTGACACTTACGGGCTGCAACCCCCAGGTATGCGCTTTATATTGGCTGAGTATCAAATACGGGGACATTACGTGGGTTTTTTCATTATTTAAAGGTAACCTGTCATGTGGATTTTGGATCCAAACCTATCCCTACCTGTCCCTGCAGCTTCCAAAAACATCCCTAACCATCCCTGTGTGCCCTAACAGTGTACTATATTGTTGTTGCCAAATGAGTTTGATACTCAAATTTTTGCTGCCCTGCAGCATCCAGTGCTCGCTGTGTGGGGACTGAGTGGGCAGTGATTTGTCCTCCGTTTCCCCTCCCTGGCTGTGTGCTCACGCCCTAATGGGCGTGTGAAGAGCTCCCCCTTACGCGCTCCCCACTGTATCTGGCGGTGTCTTCACCGCTCCCGCGGCCGCGGGTATGTGCCTTCAACTCCAAATCCTGGCGCTGTACCTGGCTCTTCCCGATGCCCTTGTGCAGTGGCATCGAGGTGATAGAAGGGATTAATTGACTGAGTAGTGACTTAATGAAAGTTGAAGAAATCATTTAATATTTCTGGATTCCATTTCCTGTTTTTGCAAATGGATTGCAAGAGCACTGTGAAATTTAGCACTCCAGAGTTAATGCACCAGGTGGTGCTTGCAGATGGCAATTTGAACTTGAGAATTTCTGAGATGGTGAGCTGTTACCTTTACTACATGTTTGGGGTTAATAAATAGGAAATGAAGGTCGTGTGTTTTATTTCTGATAAAGGATTTTTCTGTGTGTTTTAAGTAGTTACTTAACAGATTGGTAATGGGTGGGTATCATAGACCCCTGACCAATACTAATTGTGGCTTAATGACAGCTGTTAATACTCAGCTATCATTAACCCCTTCTTTCACCCCAATACCACCGCACCAGGGCATCAGGATATGCCAGGTAAAGCGCCAGTATTTGGCGCTTCTAATGAATGCGCCAAATTTGGTGGCAACTGTGGGCTTCTCTATTTATCCTGGGGGGGGCAATAACTCCATGCCTCAGAACAGCAAACCCCAGCCATGCGCTTTATGGGGGCTGAGTGCCAAATTGGAGGGGACCCCATGCTGCTGTCTTTTTGAATTTTTTCCTTAAATAATTTAAAAAACCCACATTGAGTCCCCATATTTAAGCATTTTTTTCCCTTAATTTATTTATTTTACACACACATGATGGCGGGTTGGTTGCTGTACACTAATGTGTACGGCAACCAAGTACAGACACTGGTTCAGATTGTGGGGGCGCAGTCTGGGTGCAACAGCCAATCACAGAGAGTGAGTGTCTGTGACTGGCTTTTGCAATTCAGGGCAGTGAATATTCATGAAGCTTAATGAGCGCCCCTGGAAGAAAGCAGCGGGACCCTGTAAGATCGATCGCTCTATCTATCTATCTATCTATCCTATCTATCTTATCTATCTATCTATCTTATCTATCTAGCTATCTATCTATCTATCTATCTCTATCTATTGTGAGACAGTGCGGGGGATCATATGCGAGGGGCGCTATGTCTCCCCCAGAATGCGCACTGTCACCTATTAAGCCCAGTATAGGGTGTGAGAGAAAGGGACGGTCCGCTCCCTCTGCTCCGGGTCTTGCAAGGTCCCGGAAGTAGACACGGAGTTAAAAGCCTGGTCAGGAGGCAGGGCGGGGTTCCTTGTACACAGTTTTTTTTACTAAGCTGCAGCAGCAGCAGAGACAGACTGGAGAGGTCTAGAGTTCCAGGAGGCCGTGTGCTATACTAACACGGTCTAGCCCGGGAGGGCTGGGAGCTTGGTGTGACCTATAATGGAAGCCCATAACCTGAAGGAACCGGGTTACCTTGTATGAACTGTATCCTGTGTACCCGGCTGCGACCCGGATTCCGGCAGCTTGTGCCACTGCTGTGTGTATCAGCAATAAAACCGGGTACTGTGTGAACTATTGCCGGGCTCAACGTGTTTCCTGACTTGCAATCCCGGCGCTGCCCCACACTATCTTCTAGTGAGACCCACATGCTCAGCAGGCATACCAAATACGATTTTACCAGATGCTGCACCCATTGATTTCCATTATAATTGATTGTGAATCATACCGGATCTAGTTGATACGGTTTTTTAAATGGTCCAAAACAAGTTTATATGAAACGTTATTTGCACTAGTTAAGAAACAGGATCCGGTAGCAACCTGATGCAAAAGGATGCTACCAAAGACCAGTTAAAGTGAATGGGCAAACACAAAAACTGTTTCTGTGCCAGACTTCAAAAACCAGAGGTGTGAAAGTAGCCAAAGACCTATTTTCCAAGCAGGTGGACTACCATCAGCCCATAAATTACCCTCTCAGTAGGTTGCCAGACCAAGTGGTTCAGACGCCTGCTGCACATACAAGGCACGTATGGCATACATAATTCTTACGGTGGCATTAGTTGCTATGCTGACACAGCCCACTGAGTCATTTTAAAACACACATTTTTTGATGCTCATTTCTCTGATAATTTCCGTGGTATTTCTTGCACAATAGTTGCCCACCCTTAGTGAATCATTCCGTTTTAGCCATGACACAGTAAAGACTATTTGAAAGAATAACTGGCAGTTGTTAGTAGATCATGTCATGACTGTATAAGTACTATATACGAACGGGGCAAGATTTATCACTACTGGCCCACCATATGAGTGGTGTACCAGGGCAGTAATTGTCAGACTCCTCTACAGGCTGCACCACCATTGACTGCTTTTTTTGACATTCTTCTGGATTGTCTCCGGAAATAATTGTACGTGAGTCAAGCATTGCATAACTTCCCCAATGCCTTTTATATGTGCCAGTAAAAATGGCATCTTTTGCTCATTATCACCCTTCACCCTGAAGCAAGAGTTGCATATACTTGTGATATCTCATGTCACCGAGGGTAGAAGAAGAGAGGGGTTTAGGTGGTGACGTACTTGTGGCATGCAGGGTATTTGTTTCTCTCCTCTCTTTGAATGGCTTTTTTACAACCTCAGAAAAGGGGTAACTGAAACCTTTATCATCGTCCATCTTAACAATTTGGAAACATACTTGCTCTATGAATCCTCCTGACATATTTGAGGTGTGATCGTATTTTTGTTTTTTACTCAAAAAGTTGTGAGAAGATGATCTATTGCTCAATTAAACATCTGTCTGTGCCTATTTAGGCAATTTATAGATTCCACATCTAAGATACCTATGAGCCGTTCAGATTATGATGGCAAATAATATGCCCCAGAAATATCCAAACATACACAAACATAAATAAAGTCGGATCAATTTTATTTTGTACTTATCCTCTCCATACCTTAGGTTTAGCATAAAACCACTTGCTGCTTCTTTAATAGTCCATGCTAGATTAATATCCATAACTACTAGGGAAAAATGTCTGATGTTAGAAATGAGAAAAGCAATTTGCAGTTCAAGGTAATATATGGCAGTTGGACCACAGCACTCCTAACTTACCTGTCGGGTAGGAAGCCTGATGTCATGGCATATTACTGAAGGCTGCGAGTTAGAAGATTTGGCCAAGATGCCAGCAGGTAGTTAGAAGTTCACAGTTCTCTGGTCCGGGGTAAAGGGCTGCTAATGTAGCCATTGGACCAGGGTCCTGCCAACCATTTTGCTACACTTTGATATACTCTCATCAGCTACTGAAATTAGAAAACCAAGAAGGAAAAGTCATGGCGGGATGCAAACCACAAAGTGGAAATAAAATTTTCAAAAATATACAATCCTACTGAAATTGCGGCGGAATTTCGTCGGTTCTATCACGCCCTGTATAATTTAAAAGCAGATCCCCTCACTGTTCAACCAACCTTGCAAGACATTAATTACTTTCTGAAAAACTTAAACTTCCCAAACTTTCAACGGAACAATTAACTGACTTCAACGCCCCTTCACAATCTTGGAAGTAGAACAAACCATTAGGACGACAAAAAAGGCTCGGCTCCAGGCCTTGACGGGTTCTCAAATGGTTATCATTGCTTCCCTAAAATTGTAGTCCCTTATCTTCTTAAGACTATTGGAAATGCACAGCTAATACAAGGAAAGAAAATTTAGAAGCAGTTATCGCAACTATTCCTAATCCAGGGAAAACCCCGGATTCTCCAGGTAACTTTAAGCCCATTCCTTTAATAAATTGTGATCTTAAAATGTTTTCAAAATTATTGGCAGCTAGAATAATGAGAACTCTGCCTGTTTTGATATCCACGGAGCAGGTTGGGTTTGTCCCTGGTAGGCGGTCTAAGGATGGTACTAGACGAGTGATAAATCTTTTGGAACTAATGGAATCCAGTGATATCCCTGGTGTGCTCCTGTCCTTAGATGCTGAAAAAGCTTTTGACAGATTGCACTGGGGATATATGGAACAAGTATTGGAAAAATTATTTTTTTGGGAGTACATTTGGAGAGCAATTATGGCACTGTATTCTAATCCAAATGCTATGGTGAATGTTTTGGGCCTGTACTCTGACCCCTTTTTAACAACAAATGGAACGCGTCAGGGCAGCTCTTTGACTCCAATTATTTTTGACCTCATAATGGAGCCGTTAGCGGGAGCTTTTAGACTCAATACGGAGATCAGAGGGGTTAGAGTGGGGATCAGAGTATAGGATTATGTGCTGATTACGTGATAATTTCTTGTACTGATATAGACTCTTCTTTAAGCAGTCCAATACGCTAATGGAATTCTCGAAGTTTTCCTACTATAAGTTAAATACAGCAAAATCAATAGCTTTTCCAATTAATGTATCTGCGACAAACAGGGTTGATTTAATTAATATATTCCCTTTTCTTTAGGATAAGTCCCATTTTACTTACTTAGGGACCAAGATCTCTAAAATGTCTAACTTGGTAAAGCTTAATTGCGAGTCCCTAATTCAAGAAATTTGTCCAGATTGAGATAAACAAATCCTTCTTCCCTTATCTTGTATTGCTACAATTCAAGTTGTTAAAATGATTCTGCTACCTAAAATAACATACCTCTTTCGCTGCTTTCCTCTGAAAATTCCTCCTGTATGGATAGCATGCCTACAATCTATTCTTGGGAAATTCATATGGAAAAGTAAGAGACCCAGGGTCGCCATGAAAACTTTACATTCTCAGTACACTCAAGGCGGAATGGGGGTTCCAAATTTAATGTTATATCATACAGCAACAATACTTGAAGCTGCAAAGGACTGGTGGGCGAATTATATCATCATAGATGGGTTCCATTAGAATCAGCATTTGCTTCTCAAAATTCTACCAGACGTTAACTGGAAATTGAACTTTTGAGACCCTCAAAGATGCTCTTTCCCCTAAATTTAATGTCATCTTTACTCTGCGACTAGAATACGATAGCTAGAGAGGTTTTTTGTTTTTTATATAGATACTAGCTGTAGTACCCGGCTACGCCCAGGTTAATAAATTACTGATGTTAGCTAAAACAAAATAGAATTTGAATATGTCATATTAATGACCTGTAGGAAAGTAGAAGCTGAGCTGTGATTGGTTGCTATAGGCAGCCTGATAAATCTCCAGCAACAGTAAACCCTCCCCCCGGCCGGGCAGTATATGTTACCTCACACATACACATAATAGACAGCTCATGTGACTGACATCTGCCTTAATTCCCTATATGGCACATGTGTTGCACATTGACTGTTTTTAATCAGATGTTTATTTTTGGAAATTAAAGATTGCACACGTATGAGGCGAGTTGTGTGAGGTGATTTGTGCACATCTGTGTCTGTCTATGTGGTGTGTGTGTGTCCCTATGGGGTGAGTGCATGTGTCCCTATAGGGTGTGTATGTGTGTGTGTGTCCCTGTGGGAGGGTCTGTGTGGTGTGTGTGTCTGTGTTGTGTATGTCTCTTTGTGGTGTGTGTGTCCCTGTGGGGGGGTCTGTGTAATGTGTGTGTCTCTGTGTTGTGTGTGTCTCTTTATGGTGTGTGTGTGTGTGTGTGCGTCATATTTTACAGGCCCAGCATTAAGAAATCCAGAGCTAGCAGCCAATAATGCAGCTCGATGCTGGGCCAACCAGTCATCTGCCCGGTGGGGCAGATGACCTATCCGGGTCTGGAAACACTTCTACCTAACATCTCCTACATTATTCCTATCACTATATTACAGTTTGACTAACACACCTTATGTAATGAAATCGCACACACATATACAATAACAGCACCGATGTCTTCGGGGGGGTGGGGGGGGCACAGGACTGAAGATCCACTCTCTTACACTTACAAAGCTGTATAGAAAAACACTTGTCTTTTTAGTATTGGTTTTTAGTTAAAATATTTTAGCCAGAAAAAGCCACATCACAAAACTTCTCATTAACAAACATTTTTGGTATGATTACATATAGTTTTTTTTTTACATGAGTGGATCCACTTTAAATCCTCATCAATGAGTGTTCATTTAGTCAGAGGCCCTCGTTTGTCACTTCTTTCTGGTCTTGTGGTATTATTAATTTTTGTGCCAATTCCTTAAAATTATGTAACTGGTTCATAAATTTTGAGAAAAGTAAAAAATGGTCTAGATTTCTGTCTATAACATTGACTTTTTAGCTCAAGAAGCTGTATATTTGCAAAATAGTGCAAAAATGACTTCCCTATATGTAGCATACATACAACCACTCTGAGAGGAGGGGGCTGGAGTCATTTGCAATAAATTTTGCAACTTTTTGAAAGGTTACAAATGATGAATCGTACAAAAAAATGTGAGAACTGTAAACTGAGCCTGCTATGGTATATAATAACCAGGTGAATGCATATTGAATAGACTTCAAAAAAGCTCAAACAGAAAGATGACTACAGCATGAACAAAAAATGGCTCTAAACACTAAAAACTGACGCAAAGTCACTGTGCCCACATAGTAGATAATATCTGCTGCTTGGAAATCCTGAGGTCAATCTGCATGACTTACAATTGGTGAACTCAGCAATAGATAATGACGCCCCTCGGGACCGTGGGGCTACTCAGGGCCGAGCCGTTGGGTTACTAAGGAGGAGTCAAGGGGGTCGACGCTCGGCTCCGTGGCTCTGGGGGTCGGCTAACAAACTTGAGAGGTTTGGGGAAGATTGTCGTGATGTTACCCGTGGTTTTCGGCTATTGGTGGCCGTGGCTGCTGTGCGGGACCTCTGGGGATGATGGGATGGCAGCTGTGATGGTTTTGCTCCTCACGGGAAGAGCGGGTCCCCAGGGCAACCAGTATGGTCTATGACAGTGGTAGGCCGATGAGGGTGCAGGGCGGACGGCACGGAATGACCAACAGACACAAGGGTTGAAGTTTCCGTTACCTTTACTGGCAGAATTAGCAGGTTTGTCCAGGGTACCGTCCAGAAGAGATGTTGGGATACTGGCACCTGGAAGCAAGTTGGGGTTCACCTTACCCAGTGAGTTCTGAGGTCTCCCACTTGCGCTATTCTTGATGGGTCTTGGCTGCCTGTAGTTAAGCTGTGACCTCCTCCTGCATTCAGTCTCTTGCCCGTATGGCAGGCAGCTCCAGCGCTCTCTGGGTTGTCCTCCTCTAGCTGCTCTCCCTGAGCTCTCTAATGTTGTTGTGCCTCCTAGGCTTTGTGGTGGATGAGAAACTTGGAATCTCCCGCCCTCCAGTGTTGGCTGCTGGGCCTAGAGTCTCTCACAGCCTCGGACTCTGGTGTCCGCTCCTGGCACTCTGCACTGAGGTGAGCCTGGCTCTGGCTCCACTCCCCAGGCCTACTTCTCCTGTTCCTCAGACCCCCTCCTGTGGGTCCCTCACACTGACTAGTCTCTGTCCTGAGACGATGTTTACGCTGCTCCAGTCCACGGGACCTCTTCACAGTCCTCCTAACAACTGAACTGCCTAACCCCGCTCCCAGACCAGAATTTATAGCAGGGGACCTCGCCTTGGACACTGGTTTCAGAGCTCCCCCTTCTGGCCCAGCGTTGGGAAGGTGTTGTGTGTGGTGGGCTTACCTGATGTGGAGACCCTCCCCTTGCTTTCAGGCACGGATTGTTCCCCCGGGGGGAGGCGATGCCATTGAGGCAACCGGACTCTGCAGTGCCACAATAATACATGCTGTGAATTTTCAATGGTGAATACATTAAAGGGGTTGTCTGATCTAATTCCATATGTCTTCACTCAATGTGACTGTAGACCTATGAACCCTCACATCAGACAAACTGTGAGGCTTCAGATTCGGGAACAGCAGTCACATGGCTGAGTCTGTGTAATGTGCATATTCCCGGCCACATTCTGACAAGAGGGGCATGGTTTCACTTAATGGTGGTGTATTAATCGAGGCCACATCCATCTAATTCTAGCCAAGAGTCTTCATATCATATAGCTGTGGCCACGTGACCGTTAATTTTGGATCTGAAACAGGCGAATCTTCACAATTCGTGTTATGTGAGTATTCATAAGTCTTCAGTCACATTCAGTGACTGCAGACATATGGATGTAGGCCAGACAACCCCTTTAAGACCCTGATTCATCAAGACTGTTGTTTTTCACCTTAGTCTTGATGAGGGGGCGGAGTATAGTGTGAGGTGCTTGATTAATTAAAAGGCACAGTATGTTATAGAATCAGATGAGGCTTGAAGTAGTGTCCACCTCCATGTGCACCTCACCACAGGGACTGGAGTAAGATTTCCTGGGTAAGGATACCCAGTGCCTGTCATGAACTTGACGAGTGGGAATCGCCATGCTCTGCTCCCACTCAAGTTCTGCTTACTTAGTCGAGGCTGCAAAAGTCATAAGTAACATTTTTGCGCAGCCACATATCGCTCAAAAATTTTGCAAATGTTCAAAGCTTTTTAAGTCAGTCTTCTGGTATAAAGTCTTTTACAAATTGAGGACTGTGTGTATAATTGGCGTAAACGTGGAGATGACTTGTACAGTCAATTGTGATGGATTTGCATTTTTTTTCACCCCAATTTTTCCAGGATTGGCTTGTGTTTTAATTATTTAAAGGGAATCTGTCAGGTCAAAAATCCATGTGATTTCTATGTGATTATAAGAACATTTGATAATTTGCCCAGCAGATACACACATTACATGTATGTAGGAAAACCATTGTTCATATAAACACATAGAAATCTTCTTACAGACACTACACAGTGCAGGACAAAATACCTCCTCCTCCCCAGCACAGAGGGGAGGGACAGAACACCAGCTTAGATAAGCGTGGATATTTAAATAACATTTAAACAGCCAGACTAATTGGCCATGAAAGTAATGGAACTGGACTAATGCAGCAGCAGCTGCCTGCAGGGTGTGAAAATGATTAAAGTAAGGAAATCACAAAATGTACAATAATGATTTTACATGTTTTTAAAAGGTCTTTCCAGGCACTATTCAAGTGTAATATTAGTATCGTAGTGAAAAATGACCTGACAGAGTACCTTTAAACCTGATTGTACATATGATAATAATATGGCTGGTCCTATTGGGGTAGCATATGATAATAATATGCCTGGTCCTATTGGGGTAGAACTTTCATTCTATATGGTTCTTTAATGTTTTTCTTTCAACTATTATAACTCTGTATATTCAATGTTCACATAGCTTTTTAAATCCGTATGGAAGTCCACAGCGAGCACAATACTGTCCACATATTGACTATATATTTTGTAATAGTTCAGTTCCCCTGGATGCTTTTACGTAGAGATGCCATAAATAAATGATCATAGCGGGCACAAACACCACTACTCCATCCTGCTACTCCTTGACCTGTCTGCCGCCTTCGACACGGTTGACCACTCCCTTCTTCTCCGGATCCTGGAAGCCCTTGGCATCACCCACCTTGCCCTCTCCTGGATCTCCTCATACCTAGCGGACCGGACCTTCAGCATCTCCCACTCCCACACCTCCTCCTCACCCTACCCCCTTTCTGTCGGAGTCCCCCAAGGTTCAGTCCTGGGACCCCTACTTTTCTCCATTTACACTCTCGGCCTAGGGCAACTCATCGAGTCCCATGGCCTCCAGTACCACCTCTACGCCGACGACACCCAAATCTACCTGTCCGGCCCTGACATCACCTCCCTACTCTCGAAAATCCCTCAATGCCTTTCCGCCATCTCATCCTTCTTCTCTGCTCGCTTCCTTAAACTCAACATGGACAAAACTGAATTCATAGTCTTCCCCCCAAGAAATTCCACCCCACCTCCCAACCTATCCATCTGCGTCAACGACTGCGCCCTCTCCCCAGTCCCCAAGCCAAGTGCCTCGGGGTAATCCTTGACTCCTCCCTATCCTTCAAACCCCACATCGAGGCCCTCACCACATCCCTCCGGCTCCAGCTCAAGAACATCTCACGGATCCGCTCCTTCCTCACCCACGACACCGCTAAAACACTCATCCATGCTCTTATCATCTCCCGCCTTGACTACTGCAACCTCCTTCTCAATGTCCTCCCGGCTAACTCTCTCACACCTCTCCAGTCTATCCTCAACTCCGCTGCCCGACTCATCTATATGTCCTCCCGCTACTCCCCTGTCTCCCCCCTCTGCCAAGCCCTTCACTGGCTCCCCGTCTCCAAGAGATCCCAATTCAAAACACTAACCATGGCGTACAAAGCCATACACAACCTGGCTCCACCATACATCTCCGACCTGGTCTCCCGATACCTACCCTCACGCAAACTCCGCTCCTCCCAAGAACTCCTCCTCTGCTCCCCCTCATCACCTCTTCGCACAACCGAGTCCAGGACTTCTCCCGGGCATCTGCCTTACTCTGGAACTCCCTACCCGAACACGTCAGACACTCTCCTACCCTGAGTAGCTTCAAGTGTCACCTGAAGACTCACTTGTTCCGTCAAGCCTACAACCTGCCATGAGACCCAGGCGAACGCCCCATACCTGACATTCCCCCATCCTACTGTATCCTAACCCACCCCTCATAGACTGTGAGCCCTCGTGGACAGGGTCCCTGCCCCTCCTGTACCTGTACGTCCTGATCGCCTAGATTTAGTGTACTTGTTCTTGTCTCCCTCATCCTCGTGTAAAGCGCCATGGAACCCAATGGCGCTATATAAATAAATAATAATAATAATAAATAATAATAATAATAATTTCATGGCGATATTCATGGGAGAATTGCCAATAAAAGACAATAAAGACCTCCACATAATTGAACTTGTAATAAGGATATGTAATACGGTGCAGGTTTGGCTGGTTTCACACTACAGATTTTTTATTTCCGATGCTGTCCGATAAAAATCGGACAGCATCGGAACGATTTTGGCCCCCATGCAGCCCTATGGGCATCGGACTGAATCGGATGTGCACTAAATGGCATCCGATTTGGTCCGATCCGATTCTGTACAATTTTTTAATTGGTGCAAAAATCGGAGCATGCTCCGATTTTTGCACCGAAAATAAAATCGGACAAAATCGGATCGGACAAAATCGGATGGCATTTAGTGCACATTCGATTTGGTCCGATGATTTTAACATGGGGCCCTATGGAGCAGGGTCCGAGGAAACATCTGATGTGTCCTCGGACCCAATTTTACTGTACTGAGCATGCTTAGTACAGTAAAACTGCTCCTAACTGGGAGAGCAGTGGTTAAAAAAAACAAACAATGTATGCTCACCTGTCCCAAGGCCCCCGCCGTCTTCCGCAGGTTCCCGGTGTCTCCAGAGGTCTTCTTCTTCTCAACAGGACCTGCCGTGATGTCACAATCACGTGACCGCCTTTTAACATGGTGTAACCTGTGGTCATGTGACTGTGACATCACGGCAGGTCCTTTTCAGAAGAAGACCTCTGGAGACACCGGGAGCCTGCAGGAGACAGCGGGGGCCTCGGGGACAGGTGAGCATATACATTTTTTTTTTTCAGCCCGGAGGCAGCGATTTTATGCCGGAATCGGATGCCTATTTGGCATCCGATTCCAGGCATCAGAAGGGAGGCTCCCTTCAAAATCGTAATGTGAAGGTAGCCTTAGATCTATATCATATAATGGATTTTATCCAGGATGATTTATTAGGATATGAGGATATGTATATAGATAAAACTAAAGGATCCAATACAGATAAAATGTTATTTTTTGTTTTTGCAGGGTTTGTCGTGGGTCAATCTGGTCTGTATGAGGCGGTGGGCATGCTAGTCCTCTCCTACTTTATCATTGGGATGACTGTGCTGTCAGTCTGTGCCATATCTACCAATGGAGCACTGGATGCTGGTGGAGCTTACTGTATCCTTTATGCGAAAACAACTGTTATGTGCGAGCATTGGTACTAATAAAAATATTAGAATCTGAGAGTCCTCAGTGGTTGATATGTTTTAATGGCTAACTGAAAAGGTGGTAAGTAAAGCAAGCTTTCGGGACACTATGGCCTTTCATCAGGTTGATAATGACATACCGTAAATTCTGAAGACACAAATATATATACATAAGCAGGGGGAGATACTGCAGTAAGTATGACAGGTGATGTAAAGCAGATTCAGCCTTGGGAGAGGGAGAGGAGCTGGGGAGGTAAAATCTAAATTCTGAGATAAGAGGAACAGATTGTATTATTGTTCTATGATTAGTGGTCTGTGGAGAACTGAAAATTCCTTGGTGAGAAAGCTATAAATCCATGCGAGACAGTTCACATAAGAAGTGTCAAAAGTTAATTGTCCTCTAACTGGGGTCTGTTGCAAGGTGTGATAGCCCCAAATGCCCTTTCAATTTTTATAAAAATGCATGAGTCCATGTGAGACATTTAATCCTGTTTCAAATGTGTCAAAAATCGTTATCAATTTGTATTCCCAAATTCTTCTTTCTTCCTAAGATTTGAAGTTACTTTTTAAAATGAGCAGATTCATGTCTGTTACCCTGTGGTCAGAGCTGCAAAAATGTTTTGCTACAGATAGATCCATACGCCTTTCTTTTATTGTGAGGCGATGAGAATTCATTCTTGTTCTGAATTTTTATCCTGTCTCACCTACGTACATGCCACCTATTGGACATTTGGTACATATAATTAAATACACCACATTGCTTGTGGTGCAGCTAAAGTTACCTGGGATCTTGTAGTCCTGATCTGTCCTGGGAATCTTTATTTTGTCTGTTGCTATTATAAATGGACAGGCTTTGCACCTGTTCTGGTTGCAGGGAAAGGTTCCTGTAGCTGCTGGAGAGCACAAGGTGCTTCTGACAATGATGTTCTTTAGATTCGGAGGTTGTCTAAAACACAAGAGTGGGGGATCCAGAAATATTGATTTTAGTCTGCATCTTTTTGTAGGAGTGATTGCAGTTTCCGTTCAGCTCCTCTTAGCACCTCCAGACTTGGATTGTAGGTGACTACGAGAGGAACCCGATTGTTTTCTTCTCTAGTTTTGTAATGTAGGAGATGATTCCTTGATATTCTGGTGGCTCTTGTAATCTGGTTTTCAATTGCTCTTGGATGGTAGCCCTGGTTCAAATAGGTCTTTCCGAGGTCCTCATGTTGATTGTCTCTATCTGTAGGGTTGGAACATATCCGATTGTATCTTATACCTTGGCTGTATACAATAGAGTTTTTTTATGTGTTTTTAATGAAAACTCTCCTATCGGCGATATGTTGGATGGTCAATTGCCTTCCGGTACAGGGATGTCTCTATTTCATTGTTCTGTAGCTTAATGATGCTGTCCAGAAAGCTGATTTCAGTGCAGGAGTAGTTGAGTGTTAAGTTGATGGTGAGATGAAATGGATTAAAATGTTCATGGAACATCTTCAGCTGTTGCTCAGACTCTGTCCAGATGATTAAAATGTCATCGATATAACGGTAGTAGGCCAGACGCCTGATAGGACAAGAGGATAAAAAAATCATCTTCAAGCTTGGCCATGAAAAGATTAGCATATTGTGGTGCCATTTTGCTTCCCATTGCTGTGCCAGTCTCCTATAAATATATGTTGTCCTCAATTGTAAAGTAGTTGTGCATGAGGATGAATTTTCTAAGCTTCACCACAGAGTCAGCATCAATCCTTGTGTTTCCCAGGAAGGTTTTGCAGGCATTTAATCCATCCTGGTGTGGGATGTTGCTGTACAGAGATTCCACATCCATGGTGGTAAGGATGGTTCCTTCTGCTAGACGACCTATTGCTGACAGTTTATTTAATAAGTCAGTTGTGTCCTGAATGTAGCTGGGTGTTTCTTTTACCAGGGGTTTGAGAACACCCTCTACCTACCCAGAAATTTGTTCTGTGAGGGTGCCCACACATGAAATGATTGGTCTTCCTGGATTTCCTGATTTGTGAATTTTGGGAAGCATGTACAGTTGTGGCCAAAAGTATTGACACCCCTGCAATTCTTTCAGATAATACTCAGTTTCTTCCTGAAAATGATTGCAATCACAAATTCTTTGCTATTATTATCTTCATTTAATTTGTCTTCAATGATAAAACACAAAAAGAATTGTCCTAAAGCCAAATTGGATATAATTCCACACCAAACATAAAAAGGGGGTGGACAAAAGTATTGGCACTGTTGGAAAAATCATGTGATGCTTCTCTAATTTGTGTAATTAACAGCACACCTAACAGGTGTTGGCAATAACTAAATCACACTTGCAGCCAGTTGACATGGATTAAAGTTGACTCAACCTCTGTCCTGTGTCCTTGTGTGTACCACATTGAGCATGGAGAAAATAAAGAAGACCAAAGAACTGTCTGAGGACTTGAGAAACCAAATTGTGAGGAAGCATGAGCAATCTCAAGGCTACAAGTCCATCTCCAAAGACCTGAATGTTCCCGTGTCTACCGTTCGCAGTGTCATCAAGAAGTTTAAAGCCCATGGCACTGTGGCTAACCTCCCTAGATGTGGACGGAAAAGAAAAATTGACGAGAGATTTCAACACAAGATTGTGCGGATGGTGGATAAAGAACCTCGACTAACAGCCAAAGAAGTTCAAGCTGCCCTGCAGTCCGTGGGTACAACAGTGTCAACCCGTACTATCCGTTGGTGTCTGAATGAAAAGGGACTGTATGGTAGGAGACCCAGGAAGACCCCACTTCTTACCCCCAGACATAAAAAAGCTAGGCTGGAGTTTGCTAAAACTTACCTGAGAAAGCCTAAAACGTTTTGGAAGAATGTTTTCTCTTTTTGGGCAAAGGCATCAACATAGAGTTTACAGGAGAAAAAAAGAGGCATTCAAAGAAAAGAACACGGTCCCTACAGACAAACATGGCGGAGGTTCCCTGATGTTTTGTGGTTGCTTTGCTGCCTCTGGCACTGGACTGCTTGACCGTGTGCATGGCACAAATTTTGCAGCATAATGTAGGGTCCAGTGTGAGAAAGCTGGGTCTCCCTCAGAGGTCATTGTAAGAAACTCATTGATGGTTACCAGAAGCGGTTGATCGCAGTTATTTTGGCTAAAGGTTGTGTAACCAAGTATTAGGCTGAGGGTGCCAACACTTTTGTCTGGTCCATTTTTGGAGTTTTGTGTAAAATGATCAATGTTTTGCTTTTTGCTTCATTCTCTTTTGTGTTTTTTTCATTGAAGACAAATTAAATGAAGATAATAATACCAAAGAATTTGTGATTGCAATCATTTTCAGGAAGAAACTGAGTATTATCTGACAGAATTGCAGGGGTGTCAATACTTTTTGCCACAACTGTAAAATGTGCTTGTTCTTGGACTTTCTGGTATTAGGTCATCAGCTCTTAAGAATATGTCAGGTAGACAAGAAACCAGCCTGTTTAATTCCTTGTGATAGTCCTGTGTTGGGTCAGACTTCAATTTCTTCTAGTAGCGTGTGTCGATCAGTTGTCTGTTGGTGCTACTAATTTTAATTTATGTATTTCTCTCTAGCGCTTACATATTCCAAAGTGTTTTATGATATGTGTCCACTAACTTTTCATATACTAATATTTCTTTTCTCATTTGTAAAAATTACTAAATTTGGGGCTAAAGATCTTGACAATTTATTTCTAGGATAAGTCCTGAATATCCGATTAGTAGCAGTCCAACAGCCACTCCCCACCAATCAGCTTCTGCGGTGATCATATGTAGTCAGTGGACAGAGTCTGAAGAGCTGCGCTCCATATACTGCACTGGCTGCTGATGGAAACTTGCAGCTCAGCTCCTTAGCCTAGACCTGGATGACCTATAAGATCTATATGCTCATGGCCATACAACAGCTCTGATGTTTGTAAGTAGGTTGCCAAAATGTTCCCTGTTCCATCTTCTGTATTTCCATATGCCCCAGAATTCAACAGAAGCGTACAGTGATGAAGTTTATTGGACTCTATGTATGCAAAGATATTTTCCCCATTCTCTAATGGCGCTTAGACAGCAGTGAACGGAGGTGTACTGGATCCATAAAGAAGGAACTACACAGGCTCTCTTCATTGACGTAGGAGCTTTGTGTCAGTGTGCGTGAGCCTCAAGGCTAGACTTTTCGATCAGACTTTGCCTAAACACATTTATCGCTGTCAGATTGGGTATCTAAATAAAAATGCCCCCATTTTAGCGTCTTATGGTGTTCTATTTAGAGATGAGCAAACCCGAGAAAGTTTGGGTTCTGGGGGTTCAGACAGACTTCATATAAAGTTCTGTTCTGGAAGCAAACTGACCCGAACCTCTTTGGAAGTCACTTATTGGGCAGTTCTGCTTTCTTCACACATACAGCAAGCCATAAGAAAAACTCTACCGGACAAGTGAGGAGAGGGTATTGTAATTTTTGTTTGGTACACATAACATCTAATAACACTGAATTTACCCCCAGTGCAAGCCATTCAAACACTGCAAAGGTCTCACACTGGGTTGAGCACAGCGTTGTTCGCCCCACTGAACTCAAACTCTGATTGTTTTGTAAAGTTATGTTCGGTACCAATGCCAAACTTTAAAGTTTGGGTCCAGTCATCTACAGAATATAGAATGAATATAGAATATATATAAATATTAATGAATATGAATATAGAATGAATAGAGATTCATTCTTTTTCAGAATGTCTATCTAATGTGTCTAGAGCTGGTGGTTGAACATACATAGTAGTTTACTCTCATCATGTGGATCTTGTGTGTCTAGAGCTGGTGGTCACACATGCACACTAGCTTACTCTCATTACATGGATCCTGTGTTTCTAAAACTGGTGGTCCATATGCACACTAGCTTACCATCATCACGTGGATCCTCTGTATCTAAAGCGGGTGGTCGCACATACACACTAGCTTGCTCTCTTCATGTAGTTCAGTCCTTGCTCTCTTCTCTCTCTACACAGCCCCAATTGGACAGATTATCAGCAGATTTGGCTTCCAGTACCATCTTTATGCAGATGACACACAACTATACACTTTGTCCCCTGACTTTACCCCCGCTGTGTTACAGAATGCCAATGACTGTCTAACTGCAGTTTCCGATATCATGCCTGCTCTCTATCTAAAACTCAACCTTTCCAAAACTGAACTTCTTCTGCTCTCGCTCTCCACTAACCTCCATAAATTTGACATCTCCCTCTCTGTGTGCGGCACCACGATAACGCCTAGGCAGCAGGCTTGCTGTCTGAGTGTTATGTTTGACACTGATCTTTCCTTCACCTTCTGTATACAAACTCTTGCCCGCTCTTGTAGCTTACGCCTGAAGAATATCTCTAGAATTCACTCCTTTCTCACCATGGAAACAACAAAACCCCTCACCGTTGCCCTGATCCACTCCCGCCTTGATTATTGTAATTCGTTATTAACTGGCCTCCCCCTCACTATACTCTCCCCTCTTAAGTCCATCCTTAATGCAGCAGCCAGGATCACCTATCTGGCTAACCGTTACTCAGACGCTTCCGCTCTGTGCCAGTGATTGCACTAGCTGCCTATACACTACAGGATCCAATTCAAATTGCTTGTTCTCACCCACAAAGCTCTTCATGGTGCAGCACCTCCCTACCTCATCTCTGTCTATCACCCTACCTATTCTCTTTGCTGTGGAAGTGACTTTAGACTAACTTCTGTATTATTCCGAATCTCCCACTACCGGCTCCAAGACGTCTCCCGAGCTGCACTTCGGTGGAATACTCTAACCCAACAAATTAGGTCTTTCCACAACTTAAATAGTTTCAGGCGCTCCCTAAAAACACATCTTTTCCTGAGTGGCCTATCTTGCTTCCTAATCAAAGTCACTTTGACATAGCCTAATCACTCCACCAGACCCAAAAACATGACAAAGGATGGCTGGTGACCACTCATGAAGCTCTTATCTATTCCTCATCTCCTCAAGTTGGCTGGGCCATCATCTACTCTATAATTGCCGTAGGCATTTTCGTGTCGGCCCCCGAAAACGCCGTGGCTATGTCACTATGTGACGTCACCACGCGCGAGCAATGGCCGCTGGCCGAAAACTGAACCAGAGGCCCGGCTACAGAGTTAGCGATTTACCGCTGAGGTAGCGCGAGCAATGGCCGCGAGGCCATTGCGAGTCGCTACGTCAGCCGCCGCAAGTCCCCTTATACTTTGACTGGGGATCCATGCGAGTCGCTGTGTAGTGCGAGCAATGGCCGCGAGGCCATTGCGAGTCGCTATCACAGCAAATCTCACTACTCATCATCATCATCCTCATCATCATCATCATCATCATCCCGCACAGACACCCCCCCCTCAATGGCCGCACAGACCCCCCCCCTCAATGGCCGCACAGACCCCCCCCCTCAATGGCCGCACAGACATTGCGAGTCGCTGCCTGAGCAGTAAATCGCTAACTTTGTGGCCGAGCCTCTGGTTCTATTTTCGGCCAGCACTCAGCCCCAATAAGTATTGCACACCCCCCAAAAAGTATTGAACACACCCCAATAAGTATTGAACGCGTCACAATAAGTATTGAACGCGCCCCAAAAAGTATTGAACGCGTCCCAATAAGTATTGAACACACCCCAATAAGTATTGAACGGCGCCCCAAAAAGTAGTATTGAACGCACCCCAATAAGTATTGAACGCGCCCCAAAAAGTATTGAACGCGCCCCAAAAAGTATTGAACGCGTCCCAATAAGTATTGAACACACCCCAATAAGTATTGAACACGCCCCAAAAAGTATTGAACGCACCCCAATAAGTATTGAACACCCCCCAAAAAGTATTGAACACACCCCAATAAGTATTGAACGCGTCACAATAAGTATTGAACGCGCCCCAAAAAGTATTGAACGCGTCCCAATAAGTATTGAACACACCCCAATAAGTATTGAACGCGCCCCAAAAAGTATTGAACGCACCCCAATAAGTATTGAACGCGCCCCAAAAAGTATTGAACGCGCCACAAAAAGTATTGAACGCGTCCCAATAAGTATTGAACACACCCCAATAAGTATTGAACGCGCCCCAAAAAGTATTGAACGCACCCCAATAAGTATTGAACGCGCCCCAAAAAGTATTGAACGCGCCCCAAAAAGTATTGAACACACCCCAATAAGTATTGAACGCGCCACAAAAAGTATTGAACGCGTCCCAATAAATATTGAACACACCCCAATAAGTATTGAACGCGCCCCAAAAAGTATTGAACGCACCCCAATAAGTATTGAACGCGCCCCAAAAAGTATTGAACGCGCCCCAAAAAGTATTGAACACACCCCAATAAGTATTGAACGCCCCCCAAAAAGTATTGAACACGCCCCAAAAAGCATTGAACGCGCCCCAAAAAGCATTGAACGCGCCCCAATAAGTATTGAACGCGCCCCAAAAAGCATAAACGCGCCCCAATAAGTATTGGCCCCCCCCCCCAAAAAGTATTGGACCCCCCAAAAAAAGTATTGGACTCCCCCAAAAAGTAGCTATAACTACTATAATCAAATTAATGCACGTTCTAGAATCCCGATGCATTTGCATCGGGCTCACAGCTAGTTGTAAATAATCCCCTGCAATTTGTGTCATCCACACCTCATTGTTAGATTGTAAACTCTTATGAGCAGGGCCGTCATTATTTTGCTTTATATATTGTATTCTTTGATAACTGTTACTTATGACTGTTTGTATATGAACCTCTGAATTGTAAAGCGCTGCGGAATATGTTGGCGCTATATAAACGAAGATTGTTGTTGTTGTAGTTCCTGTGTTTCTAGAGGTGGTAGTCGCACATGCACACTAGCTTACTCTCATTATGTGGCTCCTGTATGTCTAGAGCTGGTGTTCGCACATGCACATCAGTTTACTCTCATCACGTGGATCTTGTTTGTCTATAGCTGGTGGTCGCACATGCACACTAGTTTACTCTCATTATGTGGATCCTGTGTGTCTAGAGCTGGTGGTTATACATACATGCACACTAGCTTACTTTCATCACGTGGTTCCTGTGTGTCTAGAGCTGTTGGTCGTACATGCATATTAGCTTACCCTCATCACGTGGATTCTGTGTATCTTTTAGTGGTCGCACATGCACAGTAGCTTAAGGTACCGTTACACGATAAGATATCATGAACAACATCGCTAAAACGTCACAGGTTTGGAGGCGTTGAAACGATATCGTTAGGGCGTTGTTGCGTGTAACACCGGGATACAACTACAATAAATCGTTAGATCGTTGATCACAGATTTGAGAACATGTTCTCAAATCAGACGATCCACGATCAGCCAACCTGCTGCATCGTTCTGTGTAACACCGTGATAACGATGTGGTTCACGACTTTGCCCATTCACATCAATGAACAAGTATCATTCACTGGGTTGTGCGAACGATACCTGCTCGCTGGATCGTTGGTGTGTCATCCACGATATCTATACGTGTGACATCTCCCCAATAATGTCTAAATGATGTCCTAACGACCGCATGCCCCCGAGATCATTAGTGAGATAGTTTCAACATTGTGTACCTTGTAACGTGTAACGGTACCTTAACTCTTATCACATGGATTCTTTGTGTTTAGAGCTGGTGGTCGCACGTGCACAGTAGCTTACTCCCATCACATGGATCCTGTGTGTCTAAAGCTGGTCGTTGCACATGCGCAGTAGCTTAATCTCATTACATGGATCCTGTGTATCTAGAGCTGGTGGTCGCACATGCACAATAGACTACTCTCATCACGTGGATTCTTTGTGTCTTTTAGCGGTCCCACATTCACACTAGCTTACTCTCGTCATGTGGATTTTTTGTACCTAGAGCTGTTGGTCGCATATGCACACTAGCTTACTTTTATCACGTGGATTCTTTGTGTCTGGAGCTGGTAATCGCACATGCACATTAGCTTACTCTCATCACGTGGATCCCGTTTGTCTAGAGTTGGTGGTTGCACATGCACAGTAGCTTACTCCAATCACATGGGTCCTGTGTTTTTAGAGCTGGTGGTCCACATGCACATTAGCTTACTCTCATCACGTGGATCCTGTGTGTCTAAAGCTGGTTATCGCATATGCACACTAGTTTACTCTCACCATGTGGATCCTGTATTTCTAGAACTGGTGGTCCACATGCACACTAGCTTACCGTCATCACATGGATCCTCTGTGTCTAGAGCTGTTGGTCGGACTTGAACACTAGCTTACTCTCTTCACATAGCTCCTGTATGTCTACAGGTGGTAGTCGCACAAGCACACTAGCTTACTCTCATTATGTGGCTCCTGTATGTCTAGAGTTGGTGGTCACACACGCACACCAAGTTACTCTCATCATGTGGATCCTGTGTTTCTAGAGCTGGTGGTGGTACATGCCCACATCTTACTCTCATCACGTGATTCCTGTGTGTCTAGAGCTGGTGGTTGTACATACACAGTAGCTTACTCTCATCACGTGGATCCTGTGTGTCTAGAGCTGTTGATCATACATGCATACTACCTTACTCTTGTCATGTGGTTCCTGTTTGTCTAGAGCTAGTGGTCACAAATACACAGTAGCTTACTCTCATTATGTGGATCCTGTGTTTCTAGAAATGGTGGTCCACATGCACACTAGCATACTCTCATCATGTGAATCCTGTGTGTCTAGAGCTGGTGGTTGCACATACACAATGGCTTACTCTCATCATGTGGATCCTGTGTGTCTAGAGCTGGTGGTCATACAAGCTCACTAGCTTAATCTCATTACGTGGATCCTGTGTTTCTGGAACTGGTGGTCATCATGTACACTAGCTTACTGTAATCACGTAGACCCTCTGTGTCTAGAGCTGGTGATCGCACTTGCACATTAGCTTACTCTCTTCACGTAGCTCCTGTGTGTCTAGAAGTGGTAGTCACACAAGCACACTAGCGTACTCTCATTATGTGGCTCCTGCATGTCTAGAGCTGGTGGTCACACATACACAGTAGCTCACTCTCATCATGTGGATCCTGTGTGTCTAGAGCTGGTGGTCACACATACACAGTAGCTTACTCTCATCACGTGGTTCCTTATTGTCTAGAGCTGGTGGTCACAGATACATAGTACCTTACTCTCATCACGTGGATCCCGTGTGTCTAGAGCTGTTGATCATACATGCATACTACCTTACTCTTGTCATGTGGTTCCTGTTTGTCTAGAGCTAGTGGTCACAAATACACAGTAGCTTACTCTCATTATGTGGATCCTGTGTTTCTAGAAATGGTGGTCCACATGCACACTAGCATACTCTCATCATGTGAATCCTGTGTGTCTAGAGCTGGTGGTTGCACATACACAATGGCTTACTCTCATCATGTGGATCCTGTGTGTCTAGAGCTGGTGGTCATACAAGCTCACTAGCTTAATCTCATTACGTGGATCCTGTGTTTCTGGAACTGGTGGTCATCATGTACACTAGCTTACTGTAATCACGTAGACCCTCTGTGTCTAGAGCTGGTGATCGCACTTGCACATTAGCTTACTCTCTTCACGTAGCTCCTGTGTGTCTAGAAGTGGTAGTCACACAAGCACACTAGCGTACTCTCATTATGTGGCTCCTGCATGTCTAGAGCTGGTGGTCACACATACACAGTAGCTCACTCTCATCATGTGGATTCTGCGTGTCTAGAGCTGGTGGTCACATATACACAGTAGCTTACTCTCATCACGTGGATCCTGTGTGTCTAGAGCTGGTGGTCACACATACACAGTAGCTTACTCTCATCACGTGGTTCCTTATTGTCTAGAGCTGGTGGTCACAGATACATAGTACCTTACTCTCATCACGTGGATCCCGTGTGTCTAGAGCTGTTGGTCGTACATGCACAATAGCTTACTCTCATCACGTGGATCCTATGTGTCTAGAGCTGGTGGTTACACATACACAGTAGCTTACTCTCATCATGTGGATCCTGTGTGTCTAGAGCTGTTGGTCGTACATACACACTAGCTTATTCTCATCTCATGGATCCTGTGTGTCTAGAGCTGGTGGTCACAGATACATGGTACCTTACTCTCATCACATGGATCCTGTGTGTCTAGAGCTGTTGGTCGTACATGCACAATAGCTTACTCTCATCACATGGATCCTGTGTGTCTAGAGCTGGTGGTCACACATACACAATAGCTTACTCTCATCATGTGGATCCTGTTCGTCTAGAGCTGTTGGTCGTACATACACACTAGCTTATTCTCATCACATGGATCCTGTGTGTCTAGAGCTAGTGGTCGCATGTGCACAGTAGCTTACTCCCATCACATGGATCCTGTGTGTTTAGAGCTGATGGTCGCACATGCACATTAGCTTACGCTCATCAGGTGGATCCTGTGTGTCTAGAGCTGGTGGTCGCATGTGCACAGTAGCTTACTCCCATTACATGGATCCTGTGTGTCTAGAGCTGATGGTCGCACATGCACAGTAGCTTACTCCCATCACATGGATCCTGTGTATCTAGAGCTGGTGGTCACATATGCACATTACCGTCTCATCGATTGATTGTTTGTGTAGAGCCCATTTTGTTGGAGTTGGAGTCAGTAGAAAATGGACTTATTCTGACTCCTAAAATAAATACATTGGGTACAGTAGTTTAATGCAGAATGTGCTGACTATTATTATTATGAATTATTTTTATGGTCTAACTAAATATCTTGATTATTGTATCATAATAATGATTAAAGCCTGATGTTCACATTGTACTAGAATAAATTGATCACTTAAATATGAGCCATTTATGAAAGAGTCGGAGTCTAAGGAGTTGGGGTGCGGGAAATTCAGGAGTCGGAGTCGGAGTTGGCGGATTAACATACCGACTCCAAAGCCCTGGGACTCGCACATGCACACTAGCTTACTCTCATTATGTGGCTTCTGTATGTCTAGAGCTGGTGCTCACACATGTACACTAGTTTAAGGGCCCGTTACACGCTACGATATCGTTAACAATATCGTTGATACATCACGGCTTTTGGGGTGGAGCAACGACGTTTTAATGACGTTGTTGCGTGTGACACATAGATACAATCAACGATAAGTCGGCTGATCGTTGATCGGAGGTTTATGATCACGACCTTAAATCAGTCGTTCATCGTACGTCCAACCTGCAGCATTGGTGTGTATGACACCTTGATAACTCTCGTTTACGATTTCGCCTATTCAGAACTAAAGGACGTAGGTGATCAAACGACCGCAAGTGTTGTTCGCTTGTCACGGAATCGTTGCTGCATTGTTTGCGATATCTGTATGTGTGACACCTCACTAGCGATCAATTAACGATGTTCCAGCGATCTAGATCAAGTCGGATCGTTGATCGGATCGCTGAGACATTGAAGCATGTAACCTGGGCTTGACTCTCATCACGTGGTTTCTGTGTGTCTAGAGCTGGTGGTCGTACATGCACACTAGCTTACTCTCATCACATGGATCCTGTGTTTCTAGAGCTGGTGGTCAAGCATTCACAGTAGCTTACTCTCATCACATGGATTCTGTGTTTCTAGAGCTGGTCGTCACACATTGGCTTACTATTAGTGATGGGCGAATCCTAAATTACTCGGAATCTCTTGACTCTAGCGAGTCCGAGCACAGGACTCGCTACTCGTTGCGAGTCTAGCGAGTCCAATGTTAATGAATGGGGAAGCGAGTAATAGCGAGTAGTGTGAGATTTACAAATCGCAGATGTGTCTCGGAAGCTTCAGCCTGAAGCAATCCTAGTTTTGTCATTTATTTGCATTGGACTCGTTTACTTTGTAACTGTAATCGCTGGGAAACTCGCACAGATAAGAGTCCTGTCTTCTCTGTGTGCTGGCTGCCAGCTCCAGGGTCCTAGAGCCTGCCTGCTGCCTGATGTAGCAGAGCTGAGATTGTTCTCAGTCTGCTCATTCCCTGTGTACAGACATGAATGTCTGTGCACAGAGATGATGTAGCAGAGCTGAGATTGTTCTCAGTCTGCTCATTCCCTGTGCATAGACATCTATATCTATGCACAGGGGATGTAGCAGAGAGGACATCGCGTTTTGGACTGCGTCGGACGGAAGAGGATTTTTTTAATTAAAGATGGAGTCCCTAATGGCTTTTTTTTTTATTTCTAATAAAAAAATTTCTTTGTGTTGTGTTTTTTTTAAAACAATTTAATAGAAATTCATGGCGGTCATGTCTAATATTGGCGTTACCGCCATAAATTTCGGGCTTAGGGCCAGCTGATAATACAAAGCTGGCCCTAACCTCTTTATTACCCAGCGTGCCACCGCTACCAGGGCCGCTGGAAGAGCGGGGTTCAGCGCCAGAGGATGGCGCTTCAATGAACGCGCCATCTTCTGGGGCGGCTGCGGGCTGCAATTTGCAGCGGGGGGGGCCCAGAAAGCTTGGGCATCCCTGCGCTGCGGATTCCAGCCCCCAGCTGCTTAGCTGTACCTGGCTAGACATAGAAATTGCGCAGAGCCCCACGCATTTTTTTAAAATTATTTCATGAAATTCTGAGATTCTGACTCTGACTCTGACTCTGAGACTCTGACTCCGAAATTCATGAAATAATTTAAAAAAAATGCGTGGGGCTCCGCGCAATTTCTATGTCTAGCCAGGTACAGCTAAGCAGCTGGGGGCTTGAATCCGCAGCGCAGGGATGCCCAAGCTTTCTGGGCACCCCCCGCTGCAAATTGCAGCCCGCAGCCGCCCCAGAAGATGGCGCGTTCATTGAAGCGCCATCCTCTGGCGCTGAACCCCGCTCTTCCAGCGGCCCTGGTGGCGGTAGTACGCTGGGTAATAAAGGGGTTAATACCAGCTTTGTTATACAAGCTGGTATTAAGCCGGAGATTCTTAATGTCAGGCCACGTTTGACCCAGCCACTAAGAATCTCCAATAAAGGGTTAAAAAAACACAACACAGAGAAAATTTTTTATTTGAAATAAAAAAAAAACCCATTAGGGACTCTATCTTTAATTAAAACAATCCTCTTCCGTCCGACGTAGTCCAAAACGCGATGTCCTCTCTGCTACATCCCCTGTGCATACATATAGATGTCTATGCACAGGGAATGAGCAGACTGAGAACAATCACAGCTCTGCTACATCATCTCTGTGAGCAGGCGGGCTCTAGGATCCTGGAGCTGCACAGAGCAGACAGCTGGACTCGGCTCGCAATGTAACAGCAGTTACTTTGCGAGTTTCCCTGCTATCACTGGCACAGTAGCCGAGTCTAATGTAAACAATGGCAATCCTAGTTTTGTCAGCGTTTCTGACTAAACTAGGATTGATATTGATTTGCATTGGACTCGTGCGAGTAATCACTGGGAAACTCGCAGACTACCGAGTCCTGCGAGTCCCTTACTACTCGCCGAGTAACGAGTCCTAGCGAGTAGATTCGTCCATCCCTACTTACTATCTTCACGTGGATACTGTGTCTAGAGCTGTTGGTCGTACATGCACAGTAGCTTACTCTCATCACGTGGTTCTTGTTTGTCTAGAGCTAGTGGTTGCACATACACATTAGCTTACTCTCATTATGTGGATCCTGTGTTTCTAGTACTGCTGGTCCACATGCACACTAGCATACTCTCATCATGTGGATCCTGTGTGTCTAGAGCTGGTGGCCACACATACACAGTTGCTTACTCTCATCATGTGGATCCTGTGTGTCTAGAGCTGGTTCTCACATATTTACACTAGATTACCCTCATCATGTGGATCCTGTGTGTCTAGAGCTAGTGGTCGTACATGGACACTAGCTTAATCTCATTATGTGGATCCTGTGGTTCTGAAACTGGTGGTCCACATGCACACTAGCTTACCATCATCACATAGATCCTCTTTGTCTAGAGCTGGTGTTCGCACTTGCACACTAGCTTACTCTTCATGTTGCTCCTGTGTGTCTAGAGGTGGTAGTTGCACAAGCACACTAGCTTACTCCCATCACATGGATGCTGTGTGTCTAGAGCTGGTGGTCGCATATGCACGGTAGCTTACTTCAATCACATGGATCCTGTGTATCGTGGGCTGGTTGCGCATGCACATTGGCTTACTCTGACCATGTGGATCCTGCGTGTCTAGAGCTGGTGGTCGCATATGCGCAATAGCTTACTCTCATCACGTGGATTAACTGTGTCTTGAAGTGGTCGCAAATGCACACTAGCTTACTTTCGGCATGTGGATTTTTTTGTGCCTAGAGCTGGTGGTCGCATATACACACTAGCTTACCTTCATCACATGGATTCTTTGTGTCTAGAGCTGGTGGTTGCACATGCACAGTAGTTTACTCCAATCACATGAATCCTGTATGTCTAGACCTGGTGGTTGCAGATGCGCAGTAGCTTACTCCCATCACATGGATCCTGTGTTTATAGGGCTGGTTGTCCACATCCACACTAGCTTACTCTCTTCACATAGCTCCTGTGGGTCTAGAGCTGGTGGTCGCACTGTGGTCTGTAGAGTCGGAGTCATGGAGTCAGAATCAGAGTCGGAGCCCATTTTGGTGGAGTCGGTCGAAAATGGACCGACTCTGACTCCTAAAATAAATATATTGGTTACAGTAGTTTAATGCAGAATGTGCAGAATATTAATATTATGAATTATTTTTATGGTCTAACTAAATATCTTGATTATTGTATCATAATAATGATTAAAGCTTGATGTTCACATTGTGCTAGAACAGTGATGGGCAACCTTTTGAGCTTGGTGTGTCAAAATTCGCCAAAAAACCGAGCATAAATCGGGAGGTGTGTCACCTTGAGGAAAAAAAAAACCTAATTTTACGATATTTATAGTTTAAATAACAAATATGTTTAATATTTAACTTACCTGCTTAGTGACTTCTTTGTTAATTTGTCAGTTGGTTTCTTTTGTGGGTCTTGCTGTTATTTAACTTATGTGGGGTGTCATGAACTCAGATAAGTGAGGGGGAGGAGGAATTCTTCCAGTGATGGCGAACCTGTGGCAGTCCAGCAACAGCTGGACTGCCACAGGTTTGCCATCACTGATTTAGTGACTTTTTTGTTGCTGAATTTCATTGGCTAAATCTTCAATTGAAGGTTGGTATCTTGTACACTTCAAGGCCAAGCAAGCGCTACTAAGGTTATCTGTCAATCTGTTTCTTTTGTTGGTTTTGATATTATTTAATGCTGAGAATAAGGTCTCACAAAAGTACGTAGAGGGAAAAATAGTAAGTAAAGCCATTGCTATATTTTTCAGGGTGCTAAAAGTGTCTGGTAACCGATTCCAGGCACTCCAAATTTCCTGTTCATAGTGGCACTCCTCTTGATTCTCCAAGCGGCACCTTTCTAGATTCTCAAGCTTTGACCTCAAATCAACAAACACCTGACCCCAGATCTGTCCTGAAATTCTGCAAGTTGCATCTCCAAATCATCAATTTGTATCCATTGGAAACCATTTAATTCCAAACTACTGTAGACTACTACATCAGGATACTTAATTATTTTCATGGTCTGTTCTAGGCTTCTAAATTGATTAAATCTATCACTGAACTGGTCAAGTAAGGAGTCTAAAACATGCTGGTACTTTATATGCAAGGGCTCCATTTCATTTTGTACAGCTGCACTGGCCTTCTCAAAATACTTTGTTACTCGAGGAAAATACTTATAAGTTTTAGTTTCTACATCTCGCTTGAAAATTTTAAGTTTACTTTCAAAAGCTTTTATGTATCCAAACATAACGTCAATACTTTTGCCAAAACCTTGTAGCTTTAAGTTCAGTTCATTAATATGAACAGAGAGATCTGTAAAAAACATCAGGGTGTTGACCCACTTATAATCATAGAGCTGAGGAAAGTTTCCCAGATCCTTATCCTCAAGAAATACCTTAAAGGGAACCTGTCACCCAAAATCACCCTTGTTAGCTGTAAATACATGTCCCTGAAGCATAACACCACAGTCCTACACATCCCTTTGTGGTGTTTTAGTTCAATATGAAAGTGCACTTTAGTCGTTTCAAAACTTACAAAATCCGTGGCAGTGGGGCGTTCCAAAGCCTTCTTGTCTATGAGGCGGTTCCCCTGTGCCGCTGTATTACGCCCTAATGGCTTGTTCAAATGTAGCGCGGGCACGATTCATAATATCGCGGCCGCGACGTCACGGTCATGTGATGCCGTGACGCGTCATTTCCGGGCGGACGGGGCGCTGTTGTCTGACGCGCACCGGCCGACTTCATAAAGCGATCTGCGCATGCGCTGAAGTTGGCCAGTGCGCGTTCACAGACAGAGGCAGGTGGGCAGGCTACGTTGAATCCCCCTCCCTCCCCTGTGTCATCCTCCTTCCCTGTCTCTCGCTCTCTGTCTGTGACCCCCTCCATAACTGTGCCCCCACTGCTTCACTCCAAGTAATAAAAAAAACAAAAAAAAAATGTCAATATACACTAGATATATATAGATGTGGATATAATATATATATATATATATATATATATAAATATATATACACACATATATATGCATGCACACACATCTAATACTGTAACACATATATGTGTGTGTGTAATTTTTTTTTTTTTTCACAAACATATACATTATATATATATAATGTATATGTGTGTGAACAAAAATACATATTTACACACACACACATATATGTATTACAGTAGTATATGTGTGTGCATGCATATATATGTATATATAAATATAATATATTATATATATATATATATATATATATATTATATCCACATCTATATATATCTAGTGTATATTGACATTTTTTTTTTGTTTTTTTTATTACTTGGAGTGAAGCAGTGGGGGCACAGTTATGGAGGGGGTCACAGACAGAGAGCGAGAGACAGGGAAGGAGGATGACACAGGGGAGGGAGGGGGATTCAACGTAGCCTGCCCACCTGCCTCTGTCTGTGAACGCGCACTGGCCAACTTCAGCGCATGCGCAGATCGCTTTATGAAGTCGGCCGGTGCGCGTCAGACAACAGCGCCCCGTCCGCCCGGAAATGACGCGTCACGGCATCACATGACCGTGACGTCGCGGCCGCGATATTATGAATCGTGCCCGCGCTACAAAGTTTGAAACAACGCCCATTAGGGCGTAATACAGCGGCACAGGGGAACCGCCTCATAGACAAGAAGGCTTTGGAACGCCCCACTGCCACGGATTTTGTAAGTTTGAAACGACTAAAGTGCACTTTCATATTGAACTAAAACACCACAAAGGGATGTGTAGGACTGTGGTGTTATGCTTCAGGGACATGTATTTACAGCTAACAAGGGTGATTTTGGGTGACAGGTTCCCTTTAATTTCTTCAAAGCACTCGACAAAGCGCTCAAGAACTTTGCCTCGGCTCAGCCATCTTACATTATTGTACATCAGCAGTCCACTGTAGGTGGAATCAACCTCCAGTAAAAGTGCAGAAAATTCTCTCTTGTGAAGGGGGCGAGCAGCTATTAAATTAACTATTTTTGTAACAACTGACATTAAGTCGTTTAAGTCAGTGAATCCTGCCTTGGCACATAAAGCCTCCTGATGGATAATACAATGAGAAGGCACAATCGGGTGTCCAATAGCTTCTGTAAACAATGTAACAAATCCAACTTTTTTCCCCACCATGTTTGGTGCCCCATCTGTCGTCACTGACACAACTTTAGAGATATCAATGCTTAGGTCACAGAATGTTTGTTTAACAACCTTACATATTTCACTTCCTGATGTACTTGTTGGCACTGATACTAACTTTATCAACTCTTCTCTCATTGTGAGACCATCAGAATATCGACCAATAATGGCCAACTGTGCATGTGATGTGACATCAGTAGTTTCATCAAGAGAGATCGAAAAATATTTACAATTACTTATGTCTTCCTTTAATTGATGTTGTACGTTTGTGTTCAGTCTCATTATTCGGTCTTTTATGATATTTCTACTGAGTAGTAACTCAGATATTCTCTTACTAATTGCATCTTTATTCTGCATATCGTGAAATAGAACTGGTGCACATCTTAAGAGAGTTTCTTTAATAAATTCTCCCTCACTGAGGGCTTTTCCATGCTGAGCTATGGAGTGAGCAATGCTCAGACTTGCAGATGTTAAATTTGTAGAGCTTTTTACAAATTTAAGGATGGAATTAGATTGGCTCTTATGAAGTTGTAGCTGCCTGGAAATGTATTCCTTCTTTTCATCCTCACTTTTTTTCAAGAGCTGGGAATGAGTAGTTTCAAAATGTCTATTTATATTGCACGTTCTGCTTACTACCGTTTCACTACATAGAACGCAAAATGATCTGCCATTTTTTTCTATAATGCCATACATCTCAGTCCATGTCTCTTGAAAGGGTCGGCTACTGCTACTACTACCACTTCCTTTACTTAACCTTGCTTTTTTTGGCTTCTCCATCAGAGGGGCAGTGACAGAAGATTTATAGATAGCCCTGCAGGCAATTAGGGGTTAACTGTCTTTTAGGAAAGGTCAGAAATAGGGATTAATAGGGTGCGCAACAATAATATAGTGGTGAAATGGAGTCTGTACTATGCTGCAAGATGGCGTTTCTTATGTAAATTAATGGCGGGAAATGGCACCCATAGCACAGGCCTCTTCCAGCCTCCCCCTCACTTATCTCAGTAATGGCCAATCACACATTCATGACACCCAGATTCTGCCCAGAACCTTTTACTGGAGGATGGTTGCTGTAGTAATCACTGGACCTCCAGACAGATCTCCAGACAGTGATCACAGGGCCTCAGATATGCGTCCCCCACAGCGTTCCGCTGCTCCCTGCTGCGCCAGCCAACCAGCAAGTTCCGCCTGCCCTACCGGAAGTCCCAGGACTAGACGCTCTGTGCCGGAGCTCGCTCTTCTGGCCTACAGACCTCCAGCACATTTTTTTTTCCTCAGCTACTGCACCTAAAGTTCTAAATTAGTCGGAATCGCTTGACTCTAGTCTAGCGAGTCCGAGCCCGGGACTCGCTACTCGTTGTCTAGCGAGTCCAATGTTAATGAATGGGGAAGCGAGTAATAGCAAGTAATGTGTGATTTACAAATCGCAGATGTCTCGGAAAGCGCTCGCATTGCCGTGTCGGAAGCCCCACTCGCAACAGTTTTTTGCTGCCGTGTCTGTGGTTTTTATCCAAATAGCGAGTCTAGCGAGTGAGAAAAAGTAAACTCTGACAAAACTAGGATCGCAGAGTACCGAATCCTACTTGTAGTTTCTCCGGCGGCCGCGTGTCACTGAAAATGGCTACGCGTGTCAGTGCTGACACGCGTGTCATAGGTTCGCCATCACTGTGCTAGAATAAATTGATCACTTAAATATGAGCCATTTATGAAAGTGTCAGAGTCTAAGGAGGTAGGGTCCAGGAAATTCAGGAGTCTGAGTTGGCGGTTTAATGTACCGACTCCAAAGCCCTGGGTCTCGCACATGCACACTAGCTTACTCTCATTATGTAACTCCTATATGTCTAGAGCTGGTGGTCACACATGTACACTAGCTTAAGGGCCCGTTACACGCTACAATATCGTTAAAATATCGTTGATACATCACGGCTTTTGGGGTGGAGCAACGACGTCGTAACAACGTCATTGCGTGTGACACATAGATACAATCAACGATAAGTCGGCTGATCGTTGATCGGAGGTTTATGATCACGACATTAAATCAGTTGTTCATCGTCCGTCCAACCTGCAGCATTGGTGTGTGTGACACTTTAATAACGATGTTGTTTATGACTTCGCCTATTCAGAACTGAAGGATGAAGGTGATCAAAGGACCGCAAGTGTCATTCTCTTGTCGCGGAATCGTTGCTGCGTCGTTTGCGATATCTGTATGTGTGACACCTCACTAGCGATTAATTAACGATGTTCCAGTAATCTAGGTCAAGTTGGATCGTTGGTCGGATCGCTGAGACATTGAAGGGTGTAACCCAGGCTTGACTCTCATCACGTGGTTCCTGTGTATCTAGAGCTGGTGGTCGTACATGCACACTAGCTTACTTTCATCATGTGGATGCTGTGTGTCTATAGCTGGTGGTCGTACATGTACACTAGCTTACTCTCATCACATGGATCCTGTGTTTCTAGAGCTGGTGGTTGCGCATTCACAGTAGCTTACGCTCATCACATGGATTCTGTGTTTCTAGACCTGGTGGTCATGCACAGTAGCTTACACCCATCACATGGATCCTGTGTGTCTAGAGCTGGTGATCACACATGCACAGAAGCTTACTCCCATCACATGGATCCTGTGTGTCTAGAGCTAGTGGTCACACATGCACAGTAGCTTACTCCCATCACATGAATAATGTGTATCTTGTGGTGATCACACATTGGCTTACTATCTTCACGTGGATCTTGTGTGTCTAGAGCTGGTGATCGCACATGCACAATAGCTTACTCTCATCACGTGGATTCTTTGTGACTTTAGCTAGTGGTCATACATGCACACTAGTTTACCCTCATTACGTTGGATCCTGTGTGTCTAGAGCTGGTGGTTACACATGCACATTAGCTTACTCTCATCACGTGGATCCTGTGTATCTTGTAGAGGTCGCAATGCACACTAGTTTACTTTCATCATGTGGATTCTTTGTATCTAGAGCTGGTGGTTGCACATGCATGCTAGCTTACTCCCATCACATGGATCCTGTGTGTCTAGAGCTTGTGGTCACACATGCACAGTAGCTTACTCCCATCACGTGGATCCTGTGTATCTTGTGGTGGTCGCGCATGCACATTGGCTTAATCTCTTCACGTGAATCCTATGTGTCTAAAGCTGGTGATTGCACATGCACAGTAGCTTACTCCCATCACATGGATCCTGCGTATCTTGTGGTGGTCACGCAAGCATATTGGCTTACTCCTATCACGTGGATCCTGTGTGTCTACAGCTGGTGGTCGCACATGCGCGGTAGCTTACTCTCATCACATGGATCTTGTGTATCTTGTGGTGGTCGCACAAGCACATTGGCTTACTCTCTTCACATGGATCCTGTATGTATAGAGCTTGTGGTTGCACATTAGCTTACTAGATCATGTGGATCCTCTGTGTCTAGAACTTATGGTCACACATGCACACTGGCTGAATCTCATTATGTGGATCCTGTTGTGCATAGACAGCCATATTTACTATGTAAACATATTATCTGAGACACAGGAGCCAAAGTTTGCATTGTAATGTTTGTGTGACCAGCAGAGAAATGATATTTAATCATTGAATCAAACCCTTTAAGAAAGGTAAGTGATTTCACATTGCAATATTCCGGTCAGATTTGCTTCATTTGCCAGAAACGTGGAGGGAAGAAAATCTGAGAAAAGTGTAATGGATACAAGTGCCCGTCTTCTGTGGCCTTAGGCGGCTTCATGCTCCGCAGAGGGATTTAACAAGTGTGTCTCTTGCTGTAAGTAAAGGGGTCTTGTTCATCAGACTTGTGAATGTTCTTATGATAGATTATGATTGCAATTAAATCTATTACATGCCCTCTAATTAGCCACAGAGGAGCTGAAGTAATGCGCCAAGAGAGCTCACATGTCATGAATAATCAGTGAGCTATGGGTCTGGTAATTGGTATATTACAGCATGGCCACCCTGTTTGTTATACATACAATTCTATAGTGGAGTGCCCCAGAATTTCCTAATATCAGCAGGGTCCTCCCAGACCCCTGGGGGAGAAGGAGAGCCATTGCATGCCTGGGAGTCGGGCAGGGGCTCAGTTGTCTACGCTTCTTTCTTAAAGGTTTTGTCCGCTATTCTTACAACTCTTTCCTAAGTACCATATATCCCAATGTAAAATAAAACTAACAGATACCCACGTTGACACTCTTGCACTCATGTGACACTGTTATGCCATGTGAGCACGGCAGCCAATCAGCAGTCCCCGTGGGCAACTTTGCATACACTTCTTTCGGATGAACCTCAGATATACAAGGGAAGTGTGAAAACTGCATGTCAATGGCGTCAGAACTGTGTTACTGGGAGACCTGTGCATGTCTGTGATATAACTGACAGCCTATATAGCAATTACACTTTATTTTTTTTCAGAAATCAACAGTACAATTAAAGCAGTAGTCTACCCTCGGGACATTTATTTATTAACTAGATGGTGGCCTGATTCTAGTCATCAGGTATTCTAGAATATATATGTGGTTTATTTATAAAGATTTAAAAATAATGCAGTGAATACACAGGATTTTCCCCAATCAGCGACACGGTTTCGTTCAATATATCTACACGTGTGACACCTCACCAGCGATCAGTAAGGTACCTCACACTTGGCGACGCTCCAGCGTTCCCGACAAACGATGCGACCTGGTAAAGATCGCTGGAGCGTCAGTACGTGGTCGCTGGTGAGATTGTCACACTGAGCGAGATCGCTAGCGCCGGTTGGGGTACTTCCGCTGCGAGCAGCCGGGAGATGAGGGGAGTAGTAGTTGCGTCTTTGCAGACAAGGGGGTGAATTGCGGCAGTTAAGCAGGCACACACACTGTGATCGTTGTTTCGGTACCTTTTACTGGTGACAGAGTAACAGGTACAGTCCAGAGTAATAACCAGGTCCCCGGTGCAACTTGGGACTTCCACCTTAGAAAGTTATGAGGCCTCCTCTGTCTCTGTACTCTGTGATTTAGGATGAGTCCTGCCTGTGCTTGAACCCACCCTCCTTCTCCCTCTCAGGGCTTTGCTGTAAACTGACTATGAGGTCCTTATGCAAGGTCCCTGTTTCTCCTATGGCCCCTGGTCCTGTACTTGGTCAGTTTAGCGTCTCTTATTTAACTTGCTTTCCTCAGGGTTGAACTCCTACTGAGTCTTCCGGGCTTTTGCTGTTGCACTAAATGCTGGCAGTGTCGGACTCCGGTGTCCGGGTGTACTATAGGGAGACCTTAACTGGTTCCCTCTCTTGATTCCCTGCTTCCTCCACTTGCCTCCGATCCTTTCCCTAGGGTGCAACACAGCAGTCAGTGATCCCTGGTCCTGGGCCTGGTTCCTTCCCAGCGACCAGCTCCTCACTCCTCCGACTCTCTCCTCAGACTAACTCTTGGGACTGACTAACTCCTCCTCTTAGGCCTGGATGTTTTAAAGCGGAACTGGCCTAAGGCAGCCAGTAAAGCTCCCCCTTTTTTTTGGGGTGGAAGGTGTGGTGTGCTGTGCAAACCAAGGTGTAATTCCCTCCTTGCACCGGTGGATCCTGTGGCAATCCCCTGCAGGGGTGCCACATCTTGGTAGGTCTTGTGTGGCCATTGTGTGGTCTGATAACATACACTGTATACAGTGTGTATACTCATAGTTAATACGCTTCATTTAGGGATTGTCTATATCCACTACCAAAATTATCAGAAAAAGACTATATCCCACATGGAGCAGACAAATCGCACCTTAGGTACATACAGTATATATATCTATTATATAATCACGAATGAGTCTGCTCACGCTGCGAGTCAGCGTGGTCATGTGGATACACCCGAAGCATTGGCCGCGCAGCGGCCATTGCGAGCAGTTCTAAGGCGACTCGCTATGCCCGCGCAGCGGGCATGGCGAGTCGCTTTAGCAGTGCGAAGCATTGGCCGCGAAGCGGCCATTGCGAGTCAGAGACTCGCTCTGCTAGAATCCCGATGCATGTGCATCGGGCACCCAGCTAGTATATATATCAATAGGAATACACGATCAAACGTCCCATAGTTTGCAAAAACAAGTGATTTTTAATGACAAGTAAAAACAGGGGGTTACAACCACAGTACAAGCAGCAGTATGGCAGGCTGCACCACTGACACACACAAGATATATGTGAGATTGTATCAATGCACAAGGTTATTTCATGCCAGAGAAAAAAAAAATGCTTGTATTGTGGTTGTAACCCCCTGTTTTTACTTGTCATTAAAAATCGTGTATTGATCGTGTATTCCTATCTATTATATAATCACGAATGGGTTTTTTGCCCCTTTTGAGTCCGCTCACGCTGCGAGTCAGCGTGGTCATGTGGATACGCCCGAAGCATTGGCCGCGCAGCGGCCATTGCGAGCAGTTCTAAGGCGACTCGCCATGCCCGCACAGCGGGCATGGCGAGTCGCCTTAGCAGCGCGAAGCATTGGCCGCTAAGCGGCCATTGCGAGTCAGAGACTCGCTCTGCCAGAATCCCGATGCATGTGCATCGGGCACCCAGCTAGTTTATATATATAAGTGTGTATACTCAGTAGTATACAGTTGTGGCCAAAAGTATTGACACCCCTGCAATTCTGTCAGATAATACTCAGTTTCTTCCTGAAAATGATTGCAATCACAAATTCTTTGCTATTATTATCTATTATATAATCACGAATGGGTTTTTTGCCCCTTTTGAGTCCGCTCACGCTGCGAGTCAGCGTGGTCATGTGGATACGCCCGAAGCATTGGCCGCGCAGCGGCCATTGCGAGCAGTTCTAAGGCGACTCGCCATGCCCGCGCAGCGGGTATGGCGAGTCGCCTTAGCAGCGCGAAGCATTGGCCGCGAAGCGGCCATTGCGAGTCAGAGACTCGCTCTGCTAGAATCCCGATGCATGTGCATCGGGCACCCAGCTAGTTTATATATATAAGTGTGTATACTCAGTAGTATACAGTTGTGGCCAAAAGTATTGACACCCCTGCAATTCTGTCAGATAATACTCAGTTTCTTCCTGAAAATGATTGCAATCACAAATTCTTTGCTATTATTATCTTCATTTAATTTGTCTTCAATGAAAAAAACACAAAAAGAGTTGTCCTAAAGCCAAATTGGATCTAATTCCACACCAAACATTAAAAAGGGGGTGGACAAAAGTATTGGCACTGTTAGAAAAATCATGTGATGCTTCTCTAATTTGTGTAATTAACAGCACCTGTAAGTTACCTGTGGCACCTAACAGGTGTTGGCAATAACTAAATCACACTTGCAGCCACATTGAGCAAGGAGAAAAGAAAGAAGACCAAAGAACTGTCTGAGGACTTGAGAAACCAAATTGTGAGGAAGTATGAGCAATCTCAAGGCTACAAGTCCATCTCCAAAGACTTGAATGTTCCTGTGTCTACCATGAGCAGCGTCATCAAGAAGTTTAAAGCCCATGGCACTGTGGCTAACCTCCCTAGATGTGGACGGAAAAGAAAAATTGAACAGAGATTTCACCGCAAGATTGTGCGGATGGTGAATAAAGAACCTCGACTAACATCCAAACAAGTTCAAGCTGCCCAGCAGTCCGAGGGTACAACAGTGTCAACCCGTACTATCCGTCGGCGTCTGAATAAAAAGGGACTGTATGGTAGGATACCCAGGAAGACCCCACTTCTTACCCCGAGACATAAAAAAGCCAGGCTGGAGTTTGCCAAAACTTACCTGAGAAAGCCTAAATCATTTTGGAAGAATGTTCTCTGGTCAGATGAGACAAAAGTAGAGCTTTTTGGGCAAAGGCATCAACATAGAATTTACAGGAGAAAAAAAGAGGCATTCAAAGAAAAGAACACGGTCCCTACAGTCAAACATGGCGGAGGTTCCCTGATGTTTTGGGGTTGCTTTGCTTCCTCTGTCACTGGACTGCTTGACCATGTGCATGGCATTATGAAGTCTGAAGACTACCAACAAATTTTGCAGCATAATGTAGGGCCCAGTGTGAGAAAGCTGGGTCTCCCTCAGAGGTCATGGGTCTTCCAGCAGGACAATGACCCAAAACACACTTCAAAAAGCACTAGAAAATGGTTTGAGAGAAAGGACTGGAGACTTCTAAGGTGGCCAGCAATGAGTCCAGACCTGAATCCCATAGAACACCTGTGGAGAGATCTAAAAATGGCAGTATGGAGAAGGCACCCTTCAAATATCAGGTACCTGGAGCAGTTTGCCAAATTCCAGCAGAGCATTGTAAGAAACTCATTGATGGTTACCGGAAGCGGTTGATCGCAGTTATTTTGGCTAAAGGTTGTGCAAACAAGTATTAGGCTGAGGGTGCCAATACTTATGTCTGGCCCATTTTTGGAGTTTTGTGTGAAATGATCAATGTTTTGCTTCATTCTCTTTTGTGATTTTTCATTGAAGATAAATTAAATGAAGATAATAATACCAAAGAATTTGTGATTGCAATCATTTTCAGGAAGAAACTGAGTATTATCTGACAGAATTGCAGAGGTGTCAATACTTTTGGCCACAACTGTAGGTGTGTACAGTATAGTATGGTGAGTGAACATCTCTAGCCCCCATGTGGATCTGCCCCCATCCACCTTTCCCACAGCCCTACCCAACATCCCTACAGTCCCTATCCCTATTGCCTTTTGTACACTTGCTTTGGCAAAACTGATGTGTATTTAGTCCTGCCAATAAAGCTTCTTTGAATCTTGAATCAGTAACGGAGTATCTGCACTGTCTAGCCTATGGAGGTGGATCACGTCGCTCCTTTTCTTGAAGTGTTACATTTGCCTTTGTTGTTTTCTGTAGTTTTGTTTCCTGGAATTGCAGTCATTTTTTGTTGTGTTGTCATGGAGACGGTGAGCGTGACATTCTGAGCCGCATTGTGATAATTCCACCATAGTCTCTTAAATAAGGAACACACACTCACCTGGATTTCTGTTTTTGTCTACATCATAATAATAATAATAATAATAATTTTTATTTATATAGCGCCAACATATTCCGCAGCGCTTCACAATACAAAGTTCACATTTAAACAATCATAAGAAACAATTAGAAAATGCCAATACAATGCCAAAAACAATACAATACAAAGCATAACATAATACAATAATTAGAGCAAAAAATGTCAACCCTGCTCATAAGAGCTTACAATCTAACAATGATAGTATAGTCAACTTGAGGAGATGGGGAACAGATAGGAGCAGAATAAGTGGCCACAACCTGTTATATGTGATCCACTTGAGACGGAGCGGATAGGCTATGTCTAGATGACTGACTAGGGATCATGATAGGCCGCCCTAAAAAGATGTGTTTTTAGGGATCGCCTAAAACTATCCAAGTTGTGGATACACCTAATTTCTTGTGGTAGAGCATTCCAAAGAATTGGTGCGGCTCAGGAGAAGTCTTGGAGCCGGGAGTGGGAGGTTCGGATTAATGCAGAAGTAAGTCTAAAGTCACTACCAGAGCGAAGAGAACGGGTGGGGTGATAGACAGAGATGAGGGAGGTGTATGGGGTTGCTGCACTGTGAAGAGCTTTGTGGGTGAGAACAAGCAGTTTGAAATGGATCCTATAGTGAATAGGCAGCCAGTGTAATGACTGGCATAGAGCAGAATCGTCTGAGTAACGATTAGCTAGATAGGTAATCCTGGCTGCTGCATTAAAGATGGACTGGAGAGGGGACAGTCTAGTGCGGGGGAGGCCAACTAAGAGAGAATTACAATAGTCAAGGCGGGAGTGAATCAGGGCCACTGTGAGTGTTTTTGTGGTTTCCAAGGTGAGAAAAGGGCGAATTCTGGAGATGTTCTTCAGGTGCAAGCGGCAAGAGCGGGCGAGGGATTGTATATATGGGGTGAAGGAAAGATCAGAGTCAAACATAACACCCAGACAGCGAGCCTGCTGCCTAGGCACTATTGTGGTGCCGCACACTGAGAGAGATGTCATATTTAGGGAGGCTAGTGGAGGGCGGGACCAGAAGTAGTTCAGTTTTGGAAAGATTAAGTTTCAGGTAGAGAGCGGACATGATATTGGAAACTGCGGTTAGACAATCATTGGTGTTCTGTATTAGAGAGGGAGTAAGGTCAGGGGAAGAGGTGTATAGTTGTGTGTCATCAGCATAAAGATGGTACTGAAAGCCAAATCTGCTGATGGTCTGTCCAATCAGGGCTGTGTAGAGTGAGAAGAGAAGAGGTCCAAGGACTGAACCCTGAGGGACCCCAATAGTGAGAGGAAGAGGGGAGGAAGTGGAGCCAGCAAATGATACACTGAAAGAGTGATCAGAAAGATAGGAAGAGAACCATCGTGAACATCATGATTTCAATATTCAGAATTTTGGAAAAAGCACATATAAATACCCTGCAACGAGAGGTCACCGGAGATCTCCTATCAGGACCGTCATCTGTCAGCCAGAACAAAGAGTTGTACTACGCTGGGGGAGCGTTATACATACAGGTTTGTGCTACATCATCTGAAAGCAGCATGATGTAGGGCAAGAGACCCTGGCTCCAGTGATAGGGCACTGACATGACTGGTTGCTGTGGTTTTGTTAAAAAAAATACCTGTTGCAAATCTACAAGTTCTCTAGATGCTGAGCCCTAAATAACCCTCCCCCCGACCACCACCTCTGATTGGCAGCTTTCTGTATACACTGTATAGACAGAAAGCTGCCAATTAGTAGTGAGGATATAGTTATTCAGAGCTCATGAGTATGGAGGACAGCAGGTTTACTAGTCCTCTAATTATAATCTCCTGCTGATAAAACTGAGGTAATAAAATCTACACCAAGCAGCCTAGTAAGTGACACATTTCTGGAATTAGAGCTTCTGCCCTTACGCAATGGATTCTTGAATATGACATATATACAATTTAATTATAATGGAAATCTATTACCTTGAACTTGAATTTTCTCCATAATTGTTGAGCCTATAGCTGTGGAGACCACAATGCACATACATAAAGGAGACGAATACACCCATTTTTATGGATGAGACAATGATAGAGATACTGCATTACTAGCTTATTCCACTAGATGGCACACTGCTCCTTAATGTGAGGAGCATTCATAGAGTTCATGTTTGCTTCTGAATTAGCCAGTGCTTGATTCTACAAAATGTGATGAAGTTCATCTAAAGCCCCCAGTGCACATTAGGCTGACGTTGGCCAACCCTGCTGATATTGACAGGTTCAACCTGCAGTCTAATGTGCTGGGGGCCCTGGACAGGTGCGGTTTACAGGGCTTCCGTCTGACAGCCACAGATTACTGATGTGGCCACGGGACCAAGTCCTGTGTATTTACTTTATTTCTACAAATAATAAATAAATTATAATCTGCAAATCTTTTTGTTTATCATATGAGCCAAGTCTCCTGAAAGTACGGTGACCATTATAGAATGATCACTTTACAGCAGGGCATCCCATATCTGACTTTCTATGCTGTTCAATGTGCTGAGATGTTTTTTGCACATTCCATCATCTACTAAAAATAACTTCTGCTTCTCATACTCTTATTAAATCCTCTCATTTTCTTCAGCAGAACTTCTCCTGTGCTGCATGGGTTCTGTGGAGTGCACTACCCTGCCCCTTGATACTTGCTCTACCAACTCTTGGAGCTAGCTCCTTGATGATGTCCTCTTGAAGGACACATATATTGCCTAACCATAGTCCACTGTCTAAACTCACATTGACCTGTCACAAAACGTGCACTACCCTTAATCCTCTATTATCTCCTCTTGTCCCATCATTCTCTGCCTTTTAGACCTGTGCGGACTCTATGCACTTGGTGGGTATTGGGTGCATGCAGCTTCATTTATAGACCCCCTTCATTTATAGGTCACTCTTACCATTTCTGACCTCCTACGACCTTACTACTTTTGTCTCACTGATGGTTTATTGGTTTTGATTATGTTTTATGTTATATTATTGTTCCTTATGTTTTACTTACCAAACATAATCCACAGTGAAGTATGTATGTGATATATAACTAATACGTATTCTTATAATTAGTCTGACTTTTACCTGTCACTGTGACCCCTTAGTTCTTTCGATAGTGTGAGTCCTCGTGCTAACATATCAGTATCTCTAGTGGGGAAAGCCCTGGATCTCATGCTGATCAAACATTGTAGAGTGAATTGCTCAATTTAGCTGCTACATCTGCAATACTAACATACTGCAAGGGAATAAAAGACAGAAAGCGTCGGCAGCGTGGCAAAGTCTGATTAAATCATATGCCCGCCTGGCACGGCACAGGGCGCATTAGCAGGGTGCACCAGTTTTGAAGTAGTAGCAGAAAAACAAAACAGTTCACGGAGGACAAAGAATGAAAATGGAACAGCAAAGGACATGCACGAAATGTAGATGAAGTTCACTTTGTGAATTAGCATTTGTGCGTTCAGCAGAGGCGGCATATTTGCTGTCACCTAGGATGATGTATATAAGGCGGTACGGTGCTCAGAATTATAAAGCAATGCGCACTACAGTAGGTTGGGAGTGCCTGAAGCTAAACCATGGAAGGCACAATATCCAGGCGCTTTGTGTTTGCCTGTTGCATGCTATTACTTATTCCAGCAGATTTTTGTTCTCTTGTTCTTTTCAGACCCATCAAAACATTATGGGAGCAAATGAAAAGCTAAAAACTAAAAGCAGATCCCGAAAATGTATCACATGCAGCAATTCCTCTATGTATAAAGACAGTTAAAGGGGTCTCCCTAAATAAAGGTCACAAAGTTATACTGTATTTAAAGGAGTTATCAGGTGCTGAATTCTTGCTTGACAAAACGTGCACACTACCGGCAGCAATAGGAGAATGCACAATACCTGCTGATCATGGGTCTCGGCAGGTGCTTTCATGTGAACGGTCCTGGATGTTGCTCAACACAAGACTTTCTAAGGCCCTCTTCACACCACATTTTTCTGGATCCAGGACTGTCCGGCGTGAACCGTACAGCCCCGGATCCGGTTTCGGACACATAGTATTCCAATGGGGCCAGAAGGAGCCAGATGGCAGCTATCTGCCATCCGGTTTCCATCTGTCCGGGTGTATTCCAATTTTTTCGTTTTTTTGTTCTTCCACACTCTGCATACAAAGAATGAATACACTGGAGATTTCCAACACGCCGCCTCGGCGATCTCTACAAATTATGGACATTGATGCATATGGCAGTTAGGTTGGGGATGACGAGGAGATTCTTAGAATCCCTATGAAGACCCCACGACACCCAAGTACCGCTGTGATTTTCCTCCTATGTGGTTATTTGCTATTTAGGCTGGCGTCAGATGGACATATAACTCGCATTGTGAAGCACAGAGTGGCCATCATCTGCCCTCACTTGCTATGACAGCTGTGCAGTAATTCATGAAGCTGTCATTCTCGGGTTAGTGGAGCCTGGGCCACTTTGTATTTTAGGGTGGAAACACACTGGCGTGAAAAAAAACGGCCCGATTGTCATCCAGGAGAGTCGTATGAGTGTTGTCCGATTTTTGATCAGTGTGGCTTCCGTGTGCAATCCGTTTTTTCTCTCATCAGCTATTTACAGTATAATATTTTATAGGAATAGTTTTTATAGTGTTCTGAGCTACAGAATGATAATGTATCAGTGAAAATAATGGATGCCTCTCGGATGGTCCATGTGCAGTCTGACTGTTGTCCGTGAGTTTTGTCGGACCCATAGACTTGCATTGGCGAGTATCGAGTGTGAATCGCATACTGTCGCAGCATGTTGCGACTCCTTTCTCGTCCGTGAAGCGAGCAACAACAAAAATGCCAGACATTTGCAAATGTGCACCCGGACATTGATTTACATTGATCCGACTGCAACGCAAGAACTTTGCACTACATTCGTCCGACTTTCACGCCAGTGTGTCCGTACCCTTGCAATGCGATCTTTGTCCATGTTATATTGCTGTTTGACCCAGGCCTTACACAAGTTTTGCTAATAAGGCTGTGTACACACATTGAGTATTTGGTTGCAGAAATTTTCTGCACAAAATCCACATCTCCTGGCAGAAAAATGCACCAAAATGCAGTACATTTTTTATGTGTTTTCTGTCTGTTTTTTCCATGTGTTTTCATGCATTTGGGGTGGAAATACGCAGCAAACAATGCACCAAGAATTGACATGTTACAGATTTATTTCTGCACCAAATCTGCAAAGTAAGTAACATCTGCACAAAGCTTCAGAATTCTCATTCACTTGCTGGCATCAGGATTTGTGACAAATTTGTACCCAAAAATGCACTGTGTGCACATAGCCTAAGGCTACGTTCACACTGTGCGTAATTTTTGCGCTTTTTTGCATTCGCTTTTCCCTCAAAAGCACATCTGCGTTTGCTGGCAAAGTGAATGGAAAATCACTTTTGCCGTTAAGACGCCACGCCGCACTTTTATGGGAGAAAGCGTGCGCGTAAAAAGAATCAACATGTCAATTCTTTTTGCTTTTTGTACACGCTTTCTCCCATAGGCCCCATTATACCAGCTGGAATTATGTATCGCTGTTCAGACAATGCGCAATTCCAGTGTGTATAATGGCGGGTGCTGGAGGAGAAGCAGGATGTGATGTCACACGAGGAGGAAGAATCCTGTGTTCCTCTTCTGTGTGACATGTGTGTGACATGTATGACATGCATTTTGGCTTTCGCAGTGTATCTATATACACTGTGAAAGCTAAATAAAAGTTATCAAAAGGTATTAAAAATAAAAAAATAGAATACTTATCTCTCCGCCGGCTGTTCCCGGGACCCAAGACATCCACGTCTGATCTGCTGCCAAGACCTTAAAATGTGATTGGCCGGTAGCGATCAGCTGATGCGTCACGTGACCTATCACTTGATCGCTACCGGCCAATCACAGATGTGGAAGCACATTAGACGTGGATGTCTCGGGTCCCGGTAACTGGGAACAGCCGGCAGAGTGGTAAGTATTGTATTTTTTTATTTTTAATACCTTTTCATAACTTTTATTTAACTTTCGCAGTGTATATAGATACACTGCGAAAGCCAAAATGCATGTCACACATGTCACACAGGGGAGGAACACAGGATTCTTTCTCCCCTGTGTGACATCACTTCCCTTTAGCGCTTTTGGGGGAGAAATGCGGCCATAAAAAAACGCGGTGTGTGAATGCACTAAATAACGCGGCCGCAAAATGCGGCAATAAACACGCTCCCCCTTAAGCATAGAAAATATGCTGTGTGTGAACGCAGGCTAACACTGATGTCCTGAATACTGAAGTGATCATTTCCTTACCTTCTGCCGGACATTTCCGAACATAATTATCTTTTTTTTTTCTTGTTGACCAGAAATGTCTTGCATATTTTAAGGGAGACTTTCAGGGGATTTATTTAGGTAGGATTATGCTTTTTTCTGGTAAACATGTTTTTATTGCAGGATAATATCTTACTACTTTGCGCAGACACTGATTAGCATTGTTCTTGCTGTTGCACAGTTTGAAATCTACAATCACTCCCAAATCCTGCAAGAATTCTCTATTCACATTCTATGTAGAGTGTAAATTGTGCACATAATCCTAATCTTCAAATTCATTTTCTTCCCTCTGGCATTTCTTCCAAGTTGTGACCCCAGAGCATCATGAATCATTGTAGTGTAAATTTTATAATCTGTGGTATTTGATAGAGAAACTTTAAGGAGGACCTTTTTGACGGTCCTTTCATGTCTATCTTAGTAAATACTTGCCTTCTTCACAATATAAAAATACTAGAGCATCTTTTTTAAAGCATTGTATTACACTAGTTCTGTTATTTCTCTTTACCAATTTTATGAATAAATTGTCAACTGGGTGTTATGGCCACTTCACACACTAGGATATAGGTGAACAAGATCGTTAGCTATGTCACGTGACCGCGATCCTTCCAACATCGTTAGTGCGTGGTCACACACAAGGATCTCGTTAACGATCTTAAATTTGGCAACGTTCCACCTATTTTGAGAGGAACAATTGAACGATTTTGCTAAGGCTGGCTTCACACTGCATGATTTCACTGATCAGTGTCCATCAGTGTTTGGGTGCCAAAACCAGGAGTGTCTCCAAAACTCAGAACCGGTGTCAATCTTTCAATTATAGTTTTTCTCTGCAAGTTCCTCTCCTGGTTTTGGCACACAAACACTGATGGACACTGATCAGTGAAATCATGCAGTGTGAAGCCAGCCTAAGCGGCAGAAATAGGAGAAATATGAACGACATCGTTCAAAAAGGTGTCACACTGAACGATGTTGCGGCTTCCCAGGACGTTTATTGGATGACGAACGGTAGATTTGAGGTCGGGATCACAAATTTTTGATGAACCTTCGATTGATATTTACTTTCTACATTGTTCGTTCACACGCAACGACGCACGAACAATATTGTTAGAACGTTCACAAATCCGTGACATTTCAACGATATCGTTAACGATATCCTAGCGTGTGAAACAGCCTTTACCAATTTAGGTGTTTGTCCTGACATACTTTGTGGCCTCCTTCATATGTCCGTTTCTCTGGCACGTGTGCTGTCCATGCAGCCATATGCTGGAAACACAGACACACATACACTAATGTTAATAAATGGTCACTTTCGCATATCCGTGAAAAGGATGGATCTTGTCTCCTTGTGGAGCAGATGCATGCCTGTGTGCTCCACATGGAGACATGTCCTCCATTTTTGGCTCTAAGTCAAACAAAAGGTTGAAGAAAGTGCAATCTACGAGAAGTACCTGGTGGTCTAGTGGGGGCCTCAATCAATTGTTTGTCGGGATTTGACTCTCACCTTGCGAGGTTGTGCAGTCCCTGCACAACCTTGGTGTATTCAGTTTAAGCTGCCAGTCCCACCGCCGGAGATCCCTCCGTGGATTAATCCTTCTTCCAGTCAGGTGGCTTGTTGGGCCGATCATGTGACCGACGACGTTCGTGATATGTCACCGCAGGTCCTTCAGTCCGATAGTGGCTCACAGCAGCTCCTTCAGTAACCCTCGGATGGGTATATGATGAATTTTACAGGAGAATAATGAGTATAGAAGCGCTAAAGCACTAGAGCCACTTGTATGATTACCTTTATTACGCCACAACGCATTTCCATGGCGGACCGGCGTCTTCATCATTTTTTTGAATATCCACCTGATGAAGACCACAGTCCGCCTTGGAAACGTGTTGTGGTGTAATAAAGGTAATGATACCAGTGGCTCATGTGCTTTAGTGCTTCTATACTAACTATTTCTCTGTAAAACTCCATTTTTGGCTGGCGGCATGGACTCACGGACCCATTCAGGTCAATAGGTCTGTGCAACAAACGTCCTGCACACGGGTGTCGTCAGTTTAACATTTGTGTGTATGGACTTGAGTAAAGAGTTTTTAGTTTAAAAATAAAGATTTTCTACTCAACTGACTCCTGAGATGCTCCTGTACCTCTCACTTCCGGGGTCGCTTATTAAGCTCATGAATATTCATTGAACTGAGAGCTGCAGCGGCCCGGGAAGCAAGAGGACCAAGTAGCGCCGGAGACAGGTAAGTATACATAATCATGTCACACGCATAGTACACAGATAGCATACCGATGTCAGATGATGTCAGACAAAAAAAAGATGGGAAAAAACAGCCCCTCACACATGTGCATTTTATCATGGATGTGTGAAAGAGGCCTAGCATTGTCCAGACTGTAGAGGGACAAACTCCTTGGACAAGTCATGTCAGAAGTGGTCCTTTATAAACTTCTCTCTGCGACAACTTTATATAAAAGGTGTTTATTTTATAGATTAGACCAAAGACTACTATAATCCAAAATTCAACAATTTCAATCATATTTTATTCAGATATTGCATGTACGTATAATGATGACAGACATATTATTTTTCATGAAATATAATGTGAGGTATGACAGACCCATCTGTCAGATATAAATTATAATCTTGGTTAAGGCCCTGACATATCACCTCATGTATTATTGAAGGACACTATTTTCTCCAAAATTTATGTTTGTCGATTTTCAATGTCTTTTCACAAGGATTTCTTAAGGATAGAGGTTAGGACTAATGAAAGTGAGGAATACTTAAACATGTATAACATGACAAGGTGACTTTTAGAACATGCAATCTTTTTCTTAGGCGGCCATCACACGGTTCAATATCTTGAACGATATCGTTTAAGCGATCTGCTTTTTGATCGCTTAAGCGATATCGTTTGTGCATCGCTACGTGCGGTCAAGTGATTTTACAATGTAAAATCGCTTGATCGTGACATCGCAGATATGAGAGCCGGAGCTCATATCAAGCGATAAACGCTTGAACAATCTGCTTCATCGTGGTGTGTGACACCACGATGAACGATCTCCCAGCGGCAGAGCCTATGCTGGGAGATGGTATCTATGGTAAACGTCGGCTTACTAAGCGCCGCGCGGCGCCTAGTAACCCGATATGTACCATAGTTACCAGCGATCTCGCTGGCCCACATTGCTGGTGAGTCTGTCTGTGTGACAGCTCACCAACGATGTGAGCGATATTGTTAGCGATCGCGCGTGCACGTGATCGCTTACAATATCGCTCACGATATTGTAGCGTGTGACGGCCGCCTAAGTAACAAGTCTGCATTGACGCAACCTGATATGAAGTTCAGGGTAAACTAAATTGTCAAAATGCTATGCTTAAAGGATATTAACACTGTCAGGGACATATTTGTTTTTACTTAAAGGAGTATTCTCCCTGCTTCCGTTGGCACTTCTGTGACATGACGTGAGACTCCAATCGGTCATCAGCTGATCACCCCTGTCTATCATTATGATCCCCCCTGCGAATGGCAGCTGCAAGCCAGCATTCACCATAAATCATGATTTCTGCTACACTGAGCTGTGCTGAAGCAGGGCATGAGCAATTGGATAATAGCAGCTTCAAATACAGTAAAAAGTTAAACAAAACAGTTTTAAATATGAAAAAATTAAAAAAAATAAAAGTTCAAATCACCCCCCTTTTGCCCCATTAAAAGTAAAACAATAAAAAATGCACATATTTGTTATATCTGCATTCAGAAATGTCCAGTCTATCAAAATATAAAATAAACTATTCTGATTGGTAAACAGTGTAAGGAAAAATAAATCAAAATGCAAGAATTACGCTCTTTTAGCCGCAGCAATACTGCAGAAAAATACAATAAGAGGCGATCAGTACATTGTATCTACCCAAAAATGGTATCTGTAAACAATGTCAGCTCAGGGCGCAAAAAATAAACTCAAAGCCCAAGATCCTGACAAATAAATAGTTCTCAGAAAATGATGACAAAAGCAAAAAAACATTTTTAACAAATTTCCACATTTTTTTTCACCACTTACATTAACAAAAAAAAACAACTATACATGTTTGGTATCTGCTAACTCGTACGGACTTGGAGAATCATATTGCCAGGTCAGTTTTACCATATAGAGAACATGGCCATATGACCACTGGAAAAGAAACATGAGCAAACTACAACTCAATCCAAAAAAAGTCTTCTGTTTCTGACCCATCCGATATGAAATTTTTTTTGTCTCAAAATATCAAAATTAGAATAGTGTTTGTAACACCTGCATAGTCGTGTCCCCAAGGCATCTTATGTATGTCTCTGGACTTTGACCTCTAAAAAGAGACTTCATCATGTAAGGCCGGGTTCACACCACGGCATGATCAGGTCTGGGGCTGTCCGGTTTAAACCAGACAGTCCCGGACCCGATTTTGACCCCTATGGGGCCGGATGGAACCGGATGGCAGCTATGTGTCATCCGGTTTCCATCTGTCTGGGAGGATGCGGGTGAATTCGGATTTTTGCTTGCAACGTTTTTGTGTCTGGTGCGAAAATCTGCCCAAATTGGATCCTCCCGGATCCGGGCCGATCCGGCGCTCCCTGACATGGGAGTTTATGGCGCCGGATCACCCCCCCGGTCCAACAAAAACATCGGATCCGGGAACCGGACGCCGGTGGCTGAAGTTTAGCAGCGAGCGCTGCTAAACTTCAGCATCACCAGCTGTCCCCTGCTTTAATTTCTTGAAATTGCAGCAGCTGCGGCTGCTATCAGCTGAATCCGGCTGCAAACCGGACCAGAGGGCGTATTTGCCATCCGGTTCTGTTTGCAAATCCCATTCGGGGCTGTCCGATTCACATCGGATAGCCCCGGACCGGATCACACCGTGGTGTGAAGGCGTCCTAAACCTAGATTATTTCAAGGGCATTAACCAAGGTATGTCTGCTTTCTGGGCGGAGGTAGAAGTATTATGGTACTTATTTGTCCTTATATTTGTTAGTAGTAGGCTCGACTCACGTGGTTTTCAACCACAAATCTCAAACTTTTTTTTTCTCACTTGTCATCTGAGGGCAGTCCACATGCAGTCTGTTTTTACAGTAGTTATTCATCATTTACAGGAATATTTGAAGTTCCCTATTTTACAGAATTGCAATATACCGTAACCATAAAAATTGGGTGCCATACTGTAGCATCTTTTTTTCGCTCTTACCTATAGACTTGAAAAGGTGAGTCTCATCCAATTTCTGGAAAAAAACAGAGCATGCGGTGATTCCTTTCATACAGATTGTGTGGAAAAAAATGGTCATCTGCACTGCCCCACAGAATAACTTTGGTCTGAATGTTTTTGGTTGTCATTATGATTTAAAAAGAGTAAACACTAAAACACTGTAGTTTACCATAAATAGCTTCACCCAACCACTAACCATGAGTGGAAAAAAGTTTTTGTATTATATTCCCTGAAAAAAGGCCAAGAAAGCAAAAAAATCTGCCGGGGTATGTAAACATTGAATCACAACTGTATATATACACAGTGGGGAAAATATCTATTTGATACACTGCTAAATTTGCATCTACAAAGAATGGAAAGGTGTGTAATTTGTATGGATGGTACATTTTGACTGTAAGTGACAGCACAACCCAGAAATCCATAAAATCACATTGTAGGATTTTTTTTTATCATTAAGTAGCATTTTATTATATGAAATAAATATTTGAACACAAGATCGGTCTTCCTCGGTCTTGGCCTCCATGCAAGATCTCGCCTCATAGGGTAAGAATAATTCTGAGGAAAGTCAGGGAACAGCCCAGAACTACACAGGAGGACCTGCTCAATGATCTGCATGAGTTGGGGGCCACAGTCTTAAAGATATAATCACTGCAAAGGAAGCAAGCGCAATAGGGTCTTATCGTTTAAAAGCAGAGTGGCTCCGAAGCCGTGATATTCACTGTTCACCTTATCGGGTTGTGTAGCACACAACCAGCATCAGAAACATGTAATGGTGACTGCTGCAGGACCCACACCTCCATGTGCAATGTGGTAGATAATCCAGGGATTCAAAGGGACAATGTGTTTACTGGGCCACGCTGCCACAGAAGACACGTAGCCAATAGCTTTGAATTACTTCACATTTATTGGATCCATCCAACGCGTTTCAGAGCCTGCTATGCTTTTTCATCAGGGTATTGCCATGCATTCCCTGATGAAGGAGCATAGCAGACTCTGAAACATGTTAGATGGATCCAATAAACCGGTTTGAATCCCTGGACAGTCTTAAAGTTACACACTACACCATCATGGATTACTATTCTGCAGGGCACATAAGTCTTCCCGTTCATGCAAACACATGTCTAGGCTTCTTTGACCTTCGCCAATGACCATCTGATCCAGGGGAGGCATGGGAGAAAGTCATGGTCAGATGAAACCAAATAGAACTTTTGGTATCCACTCTGCTTAGCCTGTTTGAAGAAGAAAAAGGACAAATACAACCCAAGGGCACCGTCTCAGTTGTGAAATATGGGGGTGAAAACCTCATACTTTGGGGGTGCTTTTCTGCAAATGGGAATGGATGAATGCACCATATTGAACAGAGGATGAATTGTGTCATGTATGGTGAAATATTGGCCAACAACCTTCTTCATTCAGTAAGAGCATTGACTATAAATTTTGGCTGGTTTTCCAGCATGACAATAATATTTATTCATTTATATAGTGCTATTCATTCATGCACTTTACATACATTTGCAACACTGTCCCCATTGGAGCTCATAATCTAAATATCCTATCAGTATGTCTTTGAAATGTGGGAGGAAACCAGAGAGTCTGGAATAAACCCACACAAACACAGGGAGAAAATACAAACACCTTGCAGAAGTTGTCTTTGGTGGGACTTGAACCCAGGACCTCAGCGCTGCAAGGCTCCAGTGCTACCACTGAGCCACCTTGACAATGACCTGAAAAAACAGCAGGACAGTGGCTACATAAGAAGCATTTCAAGGTCCTGCAGCGGCATAGCCAGTCTCCAGGCCTAAACACAATAGAAAATCTTAGGAGGGAGCTGAGACTCAATGTTGGCAAACAACAGCCCCGAAACCTGAACAATCTGGAGCTTGTATGGAGGCTGGAGCTGTATGGAGGTGTGGGCCAAAATCCCTGTTGGAGTGTGTGCAAACTTGGTCAAGAACTACAGGAAATGTCTGACCTCTGTAATTGCAAACAAAGGTTTCTGTACCAAATATTAAGTTCTGTTTTTCTATTCTATCAAATACTTATTTCATGTAATAAAATCCAATTTATTTATTTAAAAATCATACTATTGATCTTCTGGATTTTTTTTAGATTCTGTCACAGTTGAAGTGTACATAAGATAAAAATTACAGCCCTCTCCATTTTTGTAGGTGGGAAACCTTGCAAGATCAGCAGTTTATCAAGTACTTATTTTACACACTGTATGTATTATTCAACTCTTAGCCTATAGCTTAACTTTTGCAATGTATAACTCATTCCCAGCTTCTTTTCATGGCATAAAATTTTGATTAATTGATGTCCACAGGTGGCTGTACTTGGGCAGATGTTTCGATGTTGGTGAGACATCTGCCTATTCTTAGTATTCTACTTACACCCCCAGTGGGCAGTCAGGGTTTAATTATTCCCATTTCTATAGAGAAAGTAGAGGATGGCGTGTCTGTCAGGAATTTTATTAATAATTCTGTTTCTTGGATGACTGCAGAGATCATTAGTATAGATAGAATCACAGCTTTTCTGTAATGGTTTAATAAGGTACCGTAATTGTCCTCCATTTTCATAGCTTGGAGCACGGATCTTCTGTTTATTGATGGATTGCCATGAAATCTCACATTCATATGTCCATCAGAAGCAAATGCTTTCCAAGCTTTCCATTTCAAGGCTGGTATACATTAGAAATTGAATGGAGTTAAACATAACGTGTTTAAGTAATGCAAGCCTCTGTCACCAGACCTCCCCAATGGTAGAAACGCCTGCTGTAATAGTTTCTGACTTATCATCAAGACCAAAGAGGGGGGCTGCCATTCTCGCCCAAGTTCCATACTCCATCGTTCTCTGATTGGGACATCTCTACATTCTTATTCACTGCACTTGGTCTGTAATGTCTCTATACACGCAATCACATTGAAATACATGGAATTTGGGAAGATTTGAAAGAGTCAGAAAGGAAATAATCTGGGGGAGCAGAGTATGCCTTCTGTTCTAGCAGCTGGTGAGGGTCACAGACCCTCAGAAGAAGGCCATGGTGCACACATTCAGGTTTTGGTCAATATTTTACTTCATTATTTGTAAAGCAAAACCAAGAGTGAGTGAAAAATTCATAAGTGATGGATGTGTTTGTAAATCATGTTTCCTCTGAGGTCGGGGGTCACACTGGTGTTTAGCATCCAATGTAAAAACATCAGATTCTATGTTCTAATGACACTTGACTCAAACTCTGCTGTGGGCGTGAGCCGACTTTCATTTCACTATGATCCGATTCTCTCATATGCACGAATCAGAGCACATACAGGTGAGGAGGAGAGATTCAGCTCCCCATCTTCTCGAATGTGTGGCGCCCCTCTGGCGTGATGCCACAGGAAGGTACTGCATCCCAAACAGAAGGTGTAGTGCCTCCATAGTCACAGGTGGAGGGGGAAGCTACAGAGTCTGTATTCAAAACCACAAGATCCCAATCACAGCCACCCTAGCACCAGGGACTGTATATTCAGTAGGTCCCAGGAGGGTGGAGCTTAGCTGAGCGGGAGACGTGACATAAGTAACAGTACAGTTGACACAAGTCAGACAGACGGTGTGAGGAGAGCAGAGAGGACGGACGCAGGGGAACCTGCGGTCGTGACAGGAGGGCACTTCTAAGGAGAGAGGTGACCCAGACAAGAAGGGGACACTCCAGGACTGGTTGGAGCCGGCTGGAGAGTCCAGGTCAACACTGGTAAACCGGAACCGAGGCAGTTTGTTAAAGGCTCATCCCAAATTGCTGACCGGTAGGCTGTGGGCCTTATCAAGAAAGTGCCACAGCACCCATCAAAGTAGTCCAACCTCTGTCCTATAGCTGGGTTCAAGACGCTGACAAGAGCAACAGATCCAGGGACCAGAAACCAGACTCAAGAGTAGGAGTGTAAGGAGCCAAAAGAGCCCATAAAAACAGGACTAAGAAAGTGTTGGAAAGGCACCTCTGACAGACTCTGTGGTGATCCCCAAAACCTGTGGCAACAAAAGTAGACTGTACCGTGTACCCAATGATCCATCTGGTACCAGTAAAGAACTGTTTGGGCTAACTTGGTGTCTCTGCATCAGTTATTAGTCGCCTGGGAGGCTCCAACAGCACCACAGAGCCAAGGACTACTACTCCCCTCATTCACCCCGCTGCCCTGAGGTGAAACTCCGCCTGTGGGGAGCTGTACTACCCAAAGCTGCATCACCATCACCTCAGCGGCCGGCTGCAGCACTGGTAACCACATTACCAAGTACCACAGGTGGCGTCACGTATAATCCCCATCCAAAATAGTTTTTCCCCTCAGCCATTGTGTGTCCAGGGCACGGGACCGGGACCCGACAAGACGTGATCCCCACTGAAGTAGCAACCTGTCCTTGTATCAGAGTACCCCCTACCCTGTCGACCGACTCAAATGCCTGTCTCCATGTACATCGGACTGCACTTAGATGTCATCCAAGTGCAGTGCAAACATTTCACCAGCACCCCTAGACTTGTATAGGTTCATGTGATCCAAGATATGCTGCCGAATCGGCTTAAAAAAAAAAGCACTGCTCAATAGCATAGCATTGAAGTGAGTACTATCCGATAAATCTTTAGATAACACTTGTGCAATGTATATGCAAATGTGAGCGTACTCCAATTGTCTTGGTTTTGGCTTACAAATGCTGATGTAAAATAATGTCCAAATACTGAACATGTGAATGTGGTGAAAGACACATAAACAGCAACAATCTCTTTAAGTTTATAGGAAATAAAGAATTGGTGCACTTTAATAAAGTCATTTAGCACTATTGATTCCTCCATATTGCTGATTTGTGCTCTTTCATTTGGAAAAACTCTGTGTTCTACTTTATTGGCATTCGTCATGCAGTGTCCGGCTTTGTGTTATGTCTACTTCATGCACTTTAATATATAATGATAACATGATAAGTAGTGTGTTGTTAATAAGATTTATGTCTACTCCAAAACCAATGGAAAAACTCAAATTCAATGTACTGATCATTCGCCAGCTTTAAAGAATGCTCTCTTATTATGGTGCTCAACAGGGTTACAAGTATGGCTTAGTGCAATGAGTCATGCAGTGCTTTCAAAGAAATGGTGTATATAAGATTAAATGTCTGTGTGGACTGCCGGTTTAAGCTTGCTATTGAAAATAATTGTTTTTTTATACTTTTTCTTTCCACGAGCACACATCAGTAGTTTGATGCTGTGAGTGAGGGCGTGCCTTTCTGTGGGTATCTGGGTGAGGTACAGGCTGGTCCTTAGTAGGTGAGTTTCTAGCACTGGTCTGGTACTATTTAATTTCAATTAATAAAACTTATAACATTATTTTTCTGATCCTGAAACAATTTGATAAGAGGGATGGAATGGTATAAAATAGAAAAAGAAACTCTATACTGTTATACCTTGTGCGACTCTTGTGGTCCCTGCTGGTCTTGGTTTACTTGGCTGCAGTGGTGACTAGTGATGGGCGAACCCAAACTGTAAAGTGTTTGGGCACAGACCCCAAATATGGACTTCCCTGAGAAGTCCATGTTACAGTTCAGGTTTGGCTGGGAGGGCTGTAAAAATTAACAAAACAGTGATTAAACATCAGTGTCATTACTTACCGAGGATCAGGCGCTTGTACTTTCGGGTTGCTTATTAACTTATATTGTTTTCACAGCACTAGCTCCAACAGCATCTGTGATTGACTGTTGCGCACCTCACCCGTTGTGACGGCACCTGTGATTGGTTGCCATAGGTAATGAACCAGTAGTGTAAAAATAAATAATATTTTTTTTTTAAATGATGGAGGGCTTCACTGTATTTTTGATTGACAGCACAGATAAAGTGGATGGCTATGAGCTGCCTCCCTGAGCTGCCTGGCAATCAAAAATACAGGGGAACCCATTATTTTTTTTAAGTATTTAAATAAAAAATGTAAAAAAATGTGTGAGCTTTGCCCTATTTCTGATTGCCAACCAAAATATAAAACGGGCATCTGGGGGCTGGTATTCTCAGTGTGGTGAGGCCCATAGTTATTATGTCCCCTAGGCTAAAGAATACTAGCCCACAGCCACCCAGAAATTGGCACATTGATTAGAGGCGCCAATTCCTGGTGGTTTACTCGACTCTTCCCTATGCCCTGGTGCGGTGGCATCGGGAAGGAAGGGGTTAATGACAACTGAGTATTGACAGGTTGTTATTAAGTCCAGATTGATAATGTTGAGGTAGCTTTGAGACACGCCCATTATCAATCCTATGAGGAAATAGATAAAGAAAACACATGCAGAAAAAATAATTTATTTGAAATAAAATACACATATAACCCTCATTTTCCCATTTATTAACCCCAAAGATACCATGCAACGGTAGTCCACAACGATGATCCCACAAAGAACAAAATCCTGACTCTGCTGCATCCAGAGACTGCAGCGATATGACAAAAGGCCTCTTGCCACAGCCTCTGCGATCACAGTGACTGCCGCAAGGAGTAGTGACATCACTCACTGACTGAGTCACTAATAGCTCTCTGTGGCAGTGAACTGAGGTGGCCCCACTACCAGATTGCTGGACTGCTGTGCCGCAATGTAATGTTAGATTATATACATGATACGTAATCTAGAAATGTTGCAGGCACTACATTTATTCGATACAAAAGCCCAAACATTGGCCAAATGCATAAGGCATAGGCTATAAAACCAACAAAGTACTAAACAACAAAGTGACAACTGGAATGTTAATAAATATAAAGTATCATCCCAACAGGTTCTCTGCATCTTGAAATATGTTTCTCTAGTGCGTCTTTCAGGGAGATGAATTTTTTAAGACTTTAATTTTGTAAAATGTGCATTTTAAGGAGCTATTTTCATTTTAACAGATGTTTTAGGGATATGATTTTGGAGCATTTTAACTATTACAGGTTCTCCTTCATCCTCACAGTCAACTCATCACCTACCCAGATCTTAGGTCTGATTCTGTCTCAGACTCTGGGCCCTATCTGATCTTATAACAGGAAACAAGTCTCTGTCCTTATGCACTAGTACTTCCCACTATGGGCTAGTCCCAACTGTGGAGACACGGGGGTCAGTGGGTGCTCTCGTCTGCAGGCCGAGCCGCCTTTACAAAGACAATGTGGACCAGGGCTCATCCCCAACTGAACGCCCGAGCTCCTCACCAGGGTTTAGAATGTAGCACAGCAAAGTCTGTAGCCAGGTGACTGTATTGACCCAACCTGGGTTACTTCCTCATCCTTATGCAGTCTTTATCACAGCCGAATCCGATAATCCGATGCTGAAGTCCTTGTGGTTCTATAGTCCGCGTTCTGGTCCCCTTGGTCGGCACTGAAATGCCTAGGCCTGGGGTTATGGCTCGCTAACCGGACCCGAAGATCCTAGATTAGCTGCCTGTATCCAATCTTCAATCAATCTCCTGGTCAAAGTGAAAAGTCCTCCTTATATACCCTCAGCCCTCATTGCAGGATATTGGGGATGTCACGATTGGTGCAATAACACTGTCTTTTCATTGGCTGGACCTCAAACCTCATATAACCATTTTTGGTCGTATTGCAGTCCAGACATGGAGAGCCAAATGCTGATTGATATAGCACCTAGCAGTGATACAATGGAATGTTAGTATGAGACATTGAGTCTGCAATCAATGACACTTAAACAATAGTAGCTGCAGCCATGTACATAGAGTCAGGGATCCACAAGGTAACATACAGTGGACGATTAGCATAATTAAGTTCTCTGGCCTTCAGTGACAAACAAGTTAGATAATTACATTACCATGCTAGCTAAAACCACAGTAATCTATGAAAAGCTGTAGGAAATTCTCCTTGGCCATTACAAGTTTACAAACCAAAATACAATATGGTCTGGATGAATAAGAAATCCTCCTACATTATATATTAAAGGGGTCCATTTCGTCACACCAACCATTTACTCTTTCTTACCCTACTCACTGCTTCTTGCTGGGCAGAACACAGCTTCCTTACAGAACAGTGCAAATCATTATGCAGGTAATCATTGCAATGCATCATATCCCAATTCACATTACACAGTTACACATGGCATAATGCACATTACATATTATATCAACAAGATTGGTGCCTTCTATGGGTATGTGACATTATGTCTCTCTCCTTACAAGTGAGTAGCTGACAGTCTGCCAGTGCCCAGTGTGGTTCAGATTGGATACCTTCATTCCACCTCCCCCCATCAAGCAACAAGAACAGCAGAGATAAAACTAGTTAATATTTACTCCCAGTGATTCTTGACAGCCCTACATTTTCCACTTCAAGTAGGTACCAATTTGCTGTGTGTTTAAATGTAATCTATTGTTCCCTGCTATCAGAGAGCCCATGCCCCTGTGTTCACCATTCAGAGATTTCAGAAATCTCCAGTCTCTCGGACCTCCTGAATATATTGACATCCTTGTGAATGATATTGGCAGCTGTTTTCTGAGCTGTGGAAATTCGGAGATCATTTTAATCCCTCATTTGCCTTGTCATTTTGTCATGTTCTCTTTTAAGAAGATACAGATAAAATAGCAGCACCGGCTAAAGCTGGCCATATAATTTGGCTTATACAAGTAATAACAAATGTTTCTGCCAATAATCCGTGTGACTAGTAGGAAAATGATAGTTTACAACCATTGGAAATTTGCTTTATCTTGGGGGGAAAATCAAAAAGTTTTCTTTAGAGATTAGTGTTGTAAATTCATTCTGAAGTGCTGTATACAAATAGTGTATTATTGGGAGAGGATTGCGTCATGGTGTAATTGTTCCATTAATATACAAAGCATCTAGGTGTGGATGTTCGGAGTTGTGCCTGCACCATCATTTGGAGGTGCTGCTCAAACTCTGATCCTTTAGAACCTCCTATATGATATGGCTACTGTAAGCTGTGACACGCAAGGAGTTCTCCGAGAATGACACACCCTCTCCAATTAGTGTCAAAACTGGGTACAGATCGGTCACTAGAGTTGGTCCGTTTACATGAGTAGATAATTGTATAAGCGGTTGATAATATCGTAATGAGTGATCTATACTAGACATCAGACAGGAGTTTACATGTACCGTTTATTGTGTCAAAATGAATTCATATTCGATCATGTAATTGTTCAATTGAAAATCATTCACTGTATTTACCAAGGTATACCGTAGTAATGGAAGATCATTATTATGGTAAGAACAGATCGCTGAAACATCACACCAAGTACGTTTCGATAAAAAAGTCTAGAGTTGAGCAACAATTATTTTTATGTTGAAAACTAGTCACTAGTCAATTGAGCATTTTTTAGACATATTGATCAGAACATTGACTGGTTTACTTCAAAAGCTATAAAAAAGGAAAAGCCGGTAAACTATGGACATGGGATTCATGCTCGAGGAAAGGTAAAAAATCCTCTGATCTAGGAAGTAGAACCTCAGCACAGAAAAGACAAGAATGTTTAATGTTGCCTAAGACTGGAGGCACACTGGCGTTGAACTCGCGCGAGTTTAATGCGAGAAGAACTCGCGCGAGTTTAATGCGAGAAAAACTCGCATTAAACTCGGACCTGTATCTTTCAATGATACAGGTCACGTTAATGCGAGATTCTGGCATTAAACTCGCTTTGCGAGAGCAATCCGAGTGCAATCGCAGCATGCTGCGATTGCACCGCGATTGCCTCGCGCGAGGGGCCATTAAAAGTATATGGGTGCGAGTCTAGCTCGCACCCATACAGCACATGGTGCGAGAGTCGCAGCCGTGTGCTGTCAAAATCACTGGCCCCCCGCAGTCCCCATACAGTTACAATAATGTTTCATTGCTGTGACAGCAGCAGTGAAGCAGTATTGTATGTATAATTTATTATTTGTTGCAAAGTTACACTTATCAGCTTGATTTGACATGTTTTTACCATGTCGGCTGTTCAGGACTTCATTCTGCACTGTGCTACCGAGGGGGTTTTAACCCGGTGATTAAGGGGTTAATCAGACGCTGGTGTCATGACACCATCTGTCCAGGGGTTGTCCTTCCCCCCGGATACATGGTGACATGACATCATGTGTCCTGAATGGGTTAATTATTCTGTAAACCAGGTTCACGTGTATGTCGGGTGTAGAGATTACACAGAATAAGCCGGTGATTTGTAAGGAGCTGTCCATGGTGCTGAAGCCCTGGCTTCCATTCACAAATCACCGACTCTTTCTGTCACATCTCTACACCCGACATACACTTGAACCTGGGTTACAGAAAAATTAACCCATTCAGACACATGATGTCATGTCACCATGTGTCCAGGGGGAAAGGACAACCCCTGGACAGATGGTGTCGTGACACCAGCGTCTGATTAACCCCTTATTCACCGGGTTAAAACCCCCTCGGTAGCACAGTGCAGAATGAAGTCCTGAACAGCCGACATGGTAAAAACATGTCAAATCAAGCTGATAAGTGTAACTTTGCAACAAATAATAAATTATACATACAATACTGCTTCACTGCTGCTGTCACAGCAATGAAACATTATTGCAACTGTATGGGGATAGCAGGAATTATACAGGCGAGCAGCACTAATGATGTTCCGTGGTCCATCATGACCATGGACAGCAGAGAAAAAAAACAACACACACGCACTCACACCTCACACTCGCACCACATACACTTACAGCCAGGGACACTCACCACACGCACCACACTCGCACCACACTAGCACCACACTCGGACCACACTAGCACTACACTCGCACCAAACTAGCACTGCACTCGCATTACTGTCGTGCATCAATCACGCTCCGTGTTTGATGCACGACAGTGTGCCTGTACCCTAAAAGTAATATTTATTCCAATCTGGCACCACAGGAAAACAGAAAAGATCCAACATTTTGATCAATTCAAGATCTATGTCAAAGATATTTGTGTGAGGAGGGCCGGCGGGTAATAGGAGCCATACGTGTGTTAGAATCGGTATCTGTGTACACAGTGCCAGATAAAGTATTGGCATTTGCTTGAATAAATTAATCTTAAGTATTCAAAACATGTATGTGTAAAAATACAAAAAGGGGGGAGACAAGAGGCGCAATAGTGCCCTATCACTATTGACACTGTCTGTGTAAGTTTATGGTGTGCACTCACCTGGTCCAGTTGTGTGCCCCACAACTGGTTTATGAGCATTTGGTTTTATAGCTGCTGCAGGACCTCCACTAGCCACTCGCACTGTGGAAAAATGTTCAGATCTTGGGAAGATGGTGTACCACGGTCGCGCTGCCTTATGGAATCACAAGGAATGTAAGGTTCCAAGAAGTCACAAGGAATGCAAGGTTCCAAAAGTAACACTCTCATTTATTTCACCAACGCGTTTCGGCGCCTCTCCTGGCACCTTCATCAGGTGCACCCTGATGAAGGTGCCAGCACCTGATGAAGGTGCCAGGAGCGGCGCCGAAACGCGTTGGTGAAATAAAGGAGAGTATTACTTTAGGAACCTTGCATTCCTTGTGACTTCTTGGAACCTTACATTCCTTGTGATTCCATTGAGGCAGCAGCGCGGACCGTGGTACACCATCTTCCCAAGATCAAAACATGTATGTGATCACGTGATTACAGCTGCAAATTCAAGTTGAATTTTAAAAAGCTGTTGAAATATTTTTTTTTAATATTTGAAAATTAAACATGATTGGACATTTCTATAAAAATAATGCACTATAAAAATAAAAAATATATACATCAAATATTGATTGGAAAAACCCACAGAATAGTTTCATACAGTGTATAACATTAAAGGGAACATGTCAGCTACTTTATGCCCACAAACATATTACTACTTGTCCCTGCAGTTTCCTAGTACATCCCTAAACATCTCTGTCTGACCTAAATATGTAGTATAATGGTTGTAAAAATGCTTTTTATAACTTAATTTTTTCCTCAGTTTATGAGGCATCATCTAGACGTGTGGGCATCCTCTCCGGCTCCATGTACCCCCTCGCTAATTCCCTTGCGCGCTCCCAGCATTTGTAATCTCTGTGGGCTCCTTGTATGTATTACGCCGAGGTTACATCATTTCCGGTCCTGTGCAGTGTGGGGGTGTACTGGCCTGCATCAGAGCATGCACACTGCACATTCTGAAGCCGGCAAGTATACTCAATTGCCTGCAGACCTTCCTAGATTTCCAAGGCAAAAACACTTCAGGGAGAGAGATGAACAAAAAAGTCCCACCAGAGACAGAAGAATGTATAAAAAGTTGACAAACTTTATTGAAGAGCCTTTAAAAGCATCACAACATGAAAAATACAATTATAGATGACAAAGGAAACACATAGATTATAGTATATAGGCCAATTTGGAATCTGAATGGTTTGTTAAATAGCGTAGCGCCTCTCGGCTCACTGAGGAGATGGACTATACAGTTATATTTAAAGGCATGAGTATTGTTGCAGAATTATCCACAGTCTGTTGGCACACTGACCCCCAGAAGAAGTCCCACGACAAAACGGTGTAGGGTCAGGATGAACTCTGGGCATACAGACCTGATATAACCATCTAATTTGGTATGTGTATTTGATTGCCACTATGTGCCTATGGATGAGATCATTTGCTGCACCACCTTTGGATGTGTATTAATGTATGATTAACTGGTTTTGGTTAGATGGTTTTTTCACCTGGATAGTTCAGAGACTAGAGTTCATCTTTGGGGCAAAGTCCATTATAGGGATTATCTGAACTTGATTATTATTGTCACTGATCGGAGCATCAGCCATCCCTCCTATTAAATCATTCACATCAGAGTTGGGTGATGATAACAACTAATGTGGCATTTTCTGTCCTGACTAGCAGCACGTTGTACTGAGTGTTTTGACATTCATCACTGGGACCCCATACTTTATAATCTATGATTCCTTTGGTTGTTATTTGAGTGTTGTCCTGTACTATGTATAATGAGTATTTGGTTCTTTGATATTGACCCAGTGATTAACAGGAAACTCTTGATATGATATTTTGTGTCCAACAACCAAGTGAGAAAAAGATGGGATATGGATATTTTGGTTATGGTAGTTTCCAAAATTGAGGTTTGAATTTCAACGAAAGTTTCCAACAGACTGTGGATAATTGTGCAACAATACTCATGCCTTTAAATATAACTGTGTAGTCCATCTCCTCAGTGAGCCGAGAGGCACTACGCTATTTAACAAACCTTTCAGGTTCCAAATTGGCCTATATTCTATTTTCTATCTGTTTCTATAATTGTATTTTTGATGTTGTGATGCTTTTTAAAGGCTCTTCAATAAAGATTGTGAACCTTTTATTCAGTCTTGTGTCTCTAGTGGGACTTTTTGGTTTATATCTATATAGTCTATACTCTAATGGTCCTTTACAGCCACAGGAAGGTAGAAACCGGCAGGCATCGGACACAATTGTTCCTGTTGCCTTGAAAAGACCACGATGTGGCAGCGAGTAATTCAGGACTTTCCTTGCTGTGTCTTCCCTAAAGGAAGGAAAGTCCTGAATTACACGCCGCCACATCGTGGTCTTTTCAAGGCAACAGGCACAATTGTGTCTGATGCCTGCCGGTTTCTACCTTCCTGTGGCCGCGTGTAAAGGGACCATAAAGGAGTTTTGATTAATATAGGGATAGAGATGAATAGCCTTTCAAGGTTTGGCTTGCCAAACTTCCCGCTGTTGAGCAAACCTTTTTGGGTTCAGAGTTTGGGTACTTTAAGTTTACAAAGCACTTGAGCTAGCAATCGCAGTAGTCGGGTACAGTTGATGCTTGGCCCAGTGTGAGCTGTATGTAGTGTTTGATCGGCTCACACTGGGCTTGAAAGAACAGGTTTAGGGTGTAGTGTGTGTCCAAAGCTAATTTTGTAAAAAAGAAAAAAATTCCTACCCCTGGAAGTGTTTTTCTTATGGTTGGCTGTATGTGGGCGGAGAGCTGAACTGCCAAACACTGCGCCAAAAGGTTTGCTTATCTCTATTCAGGGATCAGACACTGGTGTTTCTCATGAAGTGTCTTCACTGGCGCTTTTGCTATCATTTTTGCTGCTGCTTGACCGACGGCGTCTTTACTTTAAGCTTTCCAATATATCGAGCTGGTGGATTCCAAATGAAGCCTCCCAAAGTATGAACATGTTACTTCTTTTAACCACTTTCAAGGTTTCCGGATTGTCATTTTTACATTGCAGCGGTTTTGCGTCATGTGTACAAGCCCTACAACTATGTTATTAGTAAAATATGAAAAATCTTATGGATCTAGGAAAGCGTCAATGAAAAAAGCAAACACAATCACTGTGTATTGAAAAGTTGAGTCATTGTTTTCATCAGCACTCTGGAGAAAAAGACCTGAAGACATATTGGTGATAGAATTGTTTCAGCGTATCTTTATTGCTTTTTTCGGGTTTTATGCCCTTTCTCTTTAATAAGCCAATCAGTCAGGCAGATGTTTGTGATCTTCCGACTGCAGTATATGCCTTGTTCTGTGGCCTACCCTGGGTCGGCTGTGTGGCTTTTGTACTGTACTGGTTACTTGCCTCTGTATCAGCAGAGGTCCGGAATCTGACACTTGTATCTATCGCTCTAATTTGTCATGGATGAAGCTGAGTGGACGTTTCTATTAGGACTGCATATAGCCTGGATATTCATCATACTAATAAAATCTATTCACTTTCTGCTAAGCCGCTAGCAGGTACACGGTGCTCAAATTGCTCCAAAGTTATTGGAGTTGAAAACATTTAGAAATGGCTTTAGAATTACAGTGGCGGTAATCCAAGCTATTCAGATGGCATATATTACCTGATTTGAGAGCAATTGTTAAGCCCACAGCACAGAACAGCTTTAGCTGATTGTATAGCATTAATTTTTAAAACCACGTGTCAGTGGCTATGGATGGGTTAATCCAGACCATTTTTTTTACATCTAAATGTATTATTTTCTTTAATGGTATATAGTTGATAAAAATGCATACTTACTGAGACAATGGGGTCCTTCGTATCACATTCAGAGTGCATAAATGAGCACAGGATATATTTCCATGATGCTCATTTTCTATTCTGCCTTTTAAGACGCACCCCAGAGAGAAGGGAACAAAGGAGACCCACAGCGTTAAATCTACACCGCTCTCTGCACAATGAGGCACAGAAAAGGGATTTTAGCCTGTCATTTTTCCAGTACTTGATACAATTATCTAATGCTTTAAAGTGAGCAGCGCACGCATTTGTAATGTATTACATCAGTACGTATAAGTAATTATAAAACCTATTAGGAAAAGTGACCAGAGACCACTGGGAAAGGATCTGTACTTCATACGGCTTCACTTAAAGAGAAACTCACAACGGGAGACTCTACCATACACGCTCTGTGACTTTTGTGACAGTCAGAATAGGGAAGAGTCTTGAGATTTGGGATGATAATTCTGCTTTGTACAAGTGATCATGTTGCTAATAATGCATAGAATCTCTTAATCTTTGGGTACATCCAGTCTCAGCAGCCTACTAAACATATTATTACCAGTGGAGCTTCACTGCTTTGATGAAGGCTAGGTGTGATCTGATTTTCTTGCATGTGCAGAAGATAGAAAATAAAAATCTCTATCTTCTCCATTCTATCAGTCCGTTAACTTCAGATCACATTCAGTTATCATCTAAGTGCAGTCCAATCCAATTTCTTAATTTACGGACTCATTGACTTACATGGTCAAGTGTGATCGGATTTATTGAGGAAACTTGGACATGCTGCAGTTTGTTTCCTAGTACAGATACTGTAAGAGGAAAAGAAAAAAACGGATTTGTGCAATGGCTTTATAGAATAAACTAGTCTGAGTTAGAGCGATGTTTTGTTGGATTGCACTCGAACCAAAAAATACAGTTATCTGCACGAGCCCTAAAGGTCTACTTTCTTGCATTTGCAGACTTATGAAGGTCTGATCTCCCCACCAATGCCTGGGACAGCTTGTGGTTTATCTAAGAGGGAAGCAGTTTGTTTTAGTGGAGTCTGTCAACAGGTGTTTGCTATGTAATATGAGAGCAGCATGATGTAGTTCCATCAAGCCTGATTTCAGCAATGTGCCACTTACTAGGCTGCTTGGTTTAGTTTCGATAGAATTCCTGTTTTCTCCATTGCATAAAAAATGTGGTAGTGGAGTTAGTTTAGCTGATGTGACTGATCCTCCAGCCACATATCTCTTTAGTAAGAGAGATCCAGTGTAAGAACTGCAGTGTGCCACAACTCCTCATAAACCGTATTCTAACATCTGGAGAGTTACCAACAAGTATTGCAACCCTGTAGAATTCACCCATGGTTACAGATTGTGAGATGTATCGCAGGATCCTATAGAGGTATATATAATGATAATGAACCAGTTAAAATATGACTAAAGAGAACCCGATAACTTTCTGAAGTCTCTAACTGCCACCATGTATGTATTGCTCTGTTAATATCTATTCTAACAGCCCCTTTTTATTGTTTAATTGATGTATGTATATGGCAAAAAACTACTTTATAACTGCAGCAATATGTTATTTAATGGAAGACTAGTCATGGGAACGTAGCTTTCCCAAGACTAGTCATCAAATTGATCATGTTGTGGCACCCCTGCAGGGATTGCCACAGGACCCACCGGTACAGGGAAGGATGTACACCTTGGCACACACAGCGCACAACACTTTCGAACCCGGTCCTGAAGGAGGAGCTCCACTTGCTGCCTTAAGCAAGATTCCCTATAAAGATCCAGTCTTGGAGGGAGGAGCCAGTTAGTCAAGGAGTGACAGTTGAGGAGTCAAGAAGGAGGAAGAGCTGGTTGCTGGGACGAAGTCAGGCCCAGAAACAGAAAAGACTGACACCAGAGCTGTGTAGTACCCTAGAAAGGGATGGATGCAAATGGAAAGTTAGACAATTCTAGAAAGAGGGGAACAGAAATAATTGCCCTTTAGCCCACCCGGACACCGGAGTCCGAAGCTGCTGTTGATCCAGTCATAGCAGAGAAAACCTGGACAGACAGGAGGATTTAATCCCCCTGGTGCTCAGGAAGCCAAGACCCCAAACCTGACCAAACATAGGACCAGGGACCCAAGAAAAGGAGTAGGGATCCTCACAGAAAGGTCCTCATCATCAGTTGTGGAGTATCATCCTGAGAGAGAGAGAGATAGAGAGAGAGAGAGAAAGCAGCAGGTTCAGCTTGAGGCACAACTTTCCCAAATCACCACACACACAAATAGAGGAGGCTTCATAATTTTCAAAGGTGGATGTCCCAAACTGCATCGGCCACCTGGTTACCCTCCTGGACCGTACCTGCTACCCGCCATCAGTTAAAATGGTACTGAAACAGAGACTATTGTGTGTGTGTGCCTGATTCACCACCGCTGCCTGGAGACTTACACAGAGCCAAGGACTACTACTCCCCTCATTGACCCCGCTGCCCTGAGCTAAAGCTCCACCTGTGGGGAGCTGCACTACCCAAAGCTGCATCACTATCAACACAGCGGCCAGCTGCAGCACTGGTAACTACATTACCAAGTACCACAAGTGGCGTCGCATATAATAATCCCCCATCCCACATAGTTTTCCCCTAAGCCATTGAGTGGCCAGGGCATGGGACCGGGACCCGACCAGCCGTGATCCCCACTGAAGTAGCAACCTGTCCCGGTATCCGAGTACCCCATACCCTGTCGACCGACTCAATGTTATCATGTCCCTGTGGGCACGAGAGACATGGATTTCAAGAGCAATGTCATCGCCGTTCTTTGAAAATCTCTGCTGCCCCGACAATGTGCAGTAAGCCAGGTGTACACATGCCAGCATGATTTAACTAGTGAACAGGTGGGGTAGATCTCTGTTCCACACACAGAGGCACATGTTGGCTGATCAGACTCGAAAAGTGTGAGGAAAGGCTTAGTATGTGAGATCGAATCAATGGCAGGGACGTGACAAATGACATACACTGGTTGCACATGTTGTTCTAGTGATCACTAGTCCACTTCATCCGTTGCATCCGTTTTTCCCATTGGCTGTTTTATCTTTTTTGTTTTCCATAGGCAGCAATGGCAGTTGAACGTCTTAGGAACGTCAAGTGAAGTATTTAGACACATTTAATTGAGCACCAGCGTTGTGTTCGAATCGTAATTTGTCTGAATATGCAACAACCATTTTACAGCTCAATTTTTGACATCTTACTTTGACTTTTGTCGACAAGTTTGTCCACAGGACATCCTTTGGTTGCATGTTTTTCTCGATCACACCATTCTCTGTAAAGTCTTCACATAATGGCATGAGAACACCCCACAATACTTGAGTTTTCAAAAAGTCTAGCACTGATGACCTTACCCTTCTTGAAATTACTAAGATTACTTGATTTTTCCATTTCAATGTGGATTCACAATGAGACTGCTACTGCGACGTTTTTCTTTTAAAAAAAAAAAAAGGTCATTCAGTAAATGTAGTCATTTGGTCAAAGCTAATCTTCTTTCCAATGTGGTCAACCATTGGAAAATGTACTATATAAGTTTTGCTCTTTTAGTCCTGTATTCTAGAATTTGCAGCTCTTGCTTGCAGTGTGTGTTTAATGAGATATGTGTGTAACATTCCTGTTCTCTTCACTTTATTCCTTCATGTGTGGCTTTTATTAACCTACAGGGATGATTAGTAAGAACACATTTTAGAGGGAGTTCTGCATTCGTCTATTAATCAGCCCACACTTGTGCTTCCCAATCATCCTGGCCAATCCCTGTAAACCATTTCATATTTTTTTTTATTATCTCCAACATAAATCTCTTTGATTTTCTTTTCTTTCATCTGCTTAATTTCCTTATTGTGTGTTGCCATTTGTCACACAGCCACATATTTCCACTGTAATTATGATCTAAGGACTTTCAAACCTTCAAAAACTGAATGACATGCTGCATGTTTGCCTTCTACTTGTGCAGAATAATACAGATTGTAGAAAATGTAAGGAATAGCTACATACAGTAGCTGATCCCCATTCACTGAGTTAGTGCACAATGTGGAGCCAGCATTACATAGATATTCATACCTTTTACATGGTGCTTTCTAATTTTCACTATGTAATGTATAATTATGTGAAATATTCTACCCACAAGTCTCTAACACCAATGACAGCCACATGACCTATTAAGATTGATACCCACAAAACCACTATTGGACGTCTAGTGGAACTTCCAGTATCTTACACAATTTGGGGACTAAACTTTTTTTTTTTTTTTAACATGGCTGCCTGATCCTGGTCTTTGGTAAAATGTACACATTGTGATTTTGGTCTGTTAGTGAAGATGTGTTCTGTAAGTCGATCAGCAGCACAAGTGCTGCATAACTTCCCATCCTGAAAAGAACGGCCTCGTGAAGATTGGGTCACATGTTAGCTCACGTGTGCTACTTCTGGCATATGTGCCATGGCTTTTGCCAACCATGTTAAAATTTGCATTATTCAAATTACTTTTGGTTCTATATGATTAGTGTTCTCCATATTTATTCTGATAGTTTAATAACTAAGTCTCCATAGAAAAGAATGGTACCATGGCTGATCATGAAACTAAATCTGGGACTAATGCACATGGTGGAAACCACGAGCCAACATAATAAAACCAGGGACAGGTTAATGGGATAACATTGATTATCTTGTGACCATATCAAGCGGTGAGATATATTAAGCAACAAGTGAACAGTCAGTTCTTGGAAGATAACTTCTTGAATACAGAAAAAAAAGGGCAAAATAAGTATCTGAATGACTTTAACACTGGCCTAATTATGATGACATGACAGTGGGGTCAAAACATCTCTAAAATGGACCACTTTAGATAATTACAAACCACTGCATACCTGGAATATCCCAAGAAAGGGGAACCAGTGAATTGGCAAGAGTCATGGATACATGATGCTTATTGACGGATATTTGGAGAGAAGGCAAACCATTCTGCACTGATTCCACTGAAAATCTACTGTAGCAAAAATGTCTAAAGATTGATACTATGAAGACACAGTGTGCCGAACCCTCCAGCAGGAATGCAGGGCTTGAGAAATCAAAGCTTAATCCTCTCACGGTGTCTCAGATGGCTTCGGCAATCCACAGGTTCAGAGACAAATGTAAAAGGGGATTTGGTAGTAGGTGAGAGTAACAAAGTGGATCGCAGAGGCTGATTTCTTAGTCGAGCTATGGATTGCAGAGGGGGGACCACCGGAGAGCAGGGGACCACCGCAAGGTACGCCTTATAATCGGGGGGTGCCTTATATTAGAAGGTAGGGCGCCCCCCCAAGCATGCCTTACTTTCGGGGGGCGCCCTATTTTCGGGGAAACACGGTAGAAAAGACATTACGAATTTTGGGTAGCGAACACAAATAACAACACCCTATTGGGATAACATGTATCGATTGCCAAATGAAAAAATGACAGTAGACAAACTGTATGTTAGCTTCCTACACAGAGTTCTCCGGTTTTGGGTACAATAGTACCATGGGTATGGACTTAATCAATAACCCGTGATTTAATGCTGGAATTATCAGTCAATTGGAACCAAGAAACTGGGATTCAAAAGTGGGCACAATTACAGGATTGATTGATTGATTGATTGATTATTGGGAATATGGGTGAAAAACCTCCATTTGTATTCTTCAAATGTTTAGATACATCTATATTACCCTTAACATTAACTCTCAGATATGATCAGCAGGGCCCTGGGACCTGAATTTGGTGGTAGTATCGGTATAATGTTCTTTTTGGCTAATGTCTGTGGAAGTGCTCTGTACATTCTTGGTCTGGTGGAGACTATTGTGGCCATGTTTGGGATTCCGGCAGGTGAGTCCATGAAATATTTTTCTATGTGTACACGTTATTATTGATGCCAATATTAAATGCAGCTCCACAAGCTTTAGTAATTACAATATGCAGTTTTCTCTATTTCCAAGCCACATGAGTGGTATAATTTCTGCCTCGGAGGACTAGTAAGAATCTCATTGTTTCTTAGTATCAAGAACTTGCCCAGAATGTTATTTTTGAACATGTTGCTATTCCCTAAGGGCCAGCGAGGGTCTCATACTTGAAGAGATGAAACAAGTCTGGTATTCTGTATAATTCTGGGTTTGATCAGACATTTTGCTTCTCCCAGCTCTCTCTTTCCCTTGTTCCGAGCTCCTTTTTCTGGGCCCCTGATGCTCTTCAATTTGCATGAGTAGGAAAGTCTCCCTGAAGTGAAATTTGAAAAGTTGCTAGTGCTGCCTCTGCTCATCAGTGATTCCTCTGCCTTGATGAAGACGCATGAGATAAACACACTCTCTGCCTCTTTTCCCCCGAGACACAAGTACGGAGCGCTCTGATCTGCTCTCGGAAATCACGGCTCGCTGTCCCTTCTTAAAAACGTTGTTTACTCCTAATTTTCCACTCATTTCACGCCAATCTAGAGATGGACGATTCGCAATCATGAATAGGATGCTGAGATGGAAGCTGCAACAGTCTCCTAGATGGCAGAACATTGTTCTTTTAACACTTTCTTCACTGCCTTGTCTTGTGGCTTCTTTTATGTTTCCTTTCACTTACATGTGATCTATAGATTCTAATGATGCAAAATGAATAGGGGAAAGTCGCTGCCCTATAATTATTTACTGGAAATCTTTGTTACTATTGCTTAATACCAGTACTACAGGCTTGGTAATCAGGGTTCATAACTCTTTAGCGACATGGCATATGGCTGGTATATACCATTATTTTCTGATTGGTGGTGTGTAGGTTGCTCTTGCCCTTATCAACACTCATCATAAGGATTCACTCACACTTGCGCATAAAATGAACGCGAGGAAAAAATTGAATTGCACTCAGACCAATGTTATTCAGTGAGGCAGAGCAGATCTGCTATTTTTTTCTCAGCTTTATTCAGCCTGAGGTTAAAAATTGCAGTATGCTGGGAATGGTCGAATAAAATGACCGAAACTCACCAATGCAAATCAAAGGGTGCAAGAAAAAAGTCAGATGTCACACAGATTATCCGTATACTGTCTGATTTTTACAGATACATTACCACTCTATAGCACTGTAAATGATTGTGGAATATTAGCTGCTGGGAAGAAAAATGCATGGCATACGAATGCTAGCACTCGCATGACGTGTGGAATGACCTACACATGACACTCATCCAATTTTTCTGGATGAAAATTGGACCAAATTTGAGCGAATCCTAACGATGTGACTATCCAAGGTTCATTTCTGCACATCTTTGCTCCCCGGCTTTGGCTATGCAGGGATCCACAGCACCACTCCATTCATTTCAATGTAAGCAGATCACTGACATTACGTAAAACACTGATGTGCAGGGAGAAGATATGGAATTATTAGTTCTCATCAAATGCTTTTTATCCAAAATTAGGCTGAGGAGCTCTGCAAGCTGAACACAGCCCCTGTGTTTAGAGTGAAACGCACGGTGCTGCACAGGTCTGCGCATGACCGTGCGCTCCCATTCACTGCAATATGTGATTTGTACACAGACGGATGCCCGCGCACAAATCATACACTCTCCTCCGCACCAGGAACGCGACATGGTCGCGTTCCTGGTGCGGAGGAGAGTGTGTGATTGTGTGTGATTTGTGCGCAGGCATCCGTCTGTGTACAAATCACATATTGCAGTAAATGGGAGCGCACGGTCATGCGCAGACCTGTGCAGCACCGTTCGTTCTTATTCTAAACATAGGGGCTGCGTTCAGCTTGCAGAGCTCCTCCGCAGGACGCTGCGGAGGGTCCGCAAGTCTGAAGCCGGCCTTAGGTCTGACTTTCACTAGCTGAAAACACTATACATTTCCAGAAATCAGCGATATTTGAAAATCAGATATTATCAATGTGATCTTTTTTTTACTGGTATCTGTGGAAATAAATTTGACTGGATTTTCTCTGAACTTCTTATTAAAATATAATATAAACTAGCTGTGAGCCCGATGCAAATGCATCGGGTGTCTAGAATATTTTTACATTTTTTTTCATGTGCTGACAGCAGCGGCTCCGGAGCGGGATCGGAGCGGGGGGGTGCGGACATATGGGGGGGGGTGAGGACATATGGGGGGTGTGTGGTGACAGGGGTTGGGGGTGTGTGCTGACAGCGGCGAGGGGTCGCAATGCCCGCTACGCGGGCAATGCTTCGCTCGTGGTGACGTCACAGAGTGACAAAGCCACGGTCTTTTGCGGGGTCCGACACGGAAGTGCCTACGGCAATTATATATTAGATAGTCAAATAAATTGAATGTTAAATGAAATTGGTGATCTAGAATAGAGTAGCTTCTATATAACATAGAAAATATAATTTTGTTATTGTGTGATTGGGTCCTTGAGACAATACTGTAGGTATGGGGCAAGTTAAGGATTAAGGGGTTATCCAGCCTTGCCTGTGCCATCATTCAATACTAGACCAGTGTGGGTCTGATTTTAACCTCACATTTGAACAGGACAAAGCTATAAGATTAGCAACTATGAGAAGTAAGAATCAGTCTTTGTTCCTCTTCCAACGGTGGATCGTTGGGATGAACTACCACCAATCTGATAGTGATGGCTCTTCCTAAGGCTGCATTTCCCCTGAAATTCTTTATACACACAATGTAGTACTGTGTCGTCCAGCCAGTACGCTATAAATGTTTTATATATGACCGCCCCATATCTGACATTCCCCCATCCTACTGTATCCTAACCCACCCCTCGTAGACTGTGAGCCCTCGTGGACAGGGTCCCTGCCCCTCCTGTACCTGTACGTCCTGATCGCCTAGATTTAGTGTACTTGTTCTTGTCTCCCTTATCCTCATGTAAAGCGCCATGGAACCTAATGGCGCTATATAAATAAACAATAATAATAATAATATATATATATATTGTATATCCTTGTCTCCGTTAACTAATGATGACAAAATATGATTGCCAGGTGGAGAAGGAAACGGAGTCCATGTTTTGCCACAGAGCTATTGGTTTGAGTTCCTTTATGGCACCGTTCTGCTTTTCCTGTGTCTCTTGGTTTGCCTCGTTGGAGCCAGTATATACGCCAAGGCCACCTTTCTCATTTTCATCATCGTGATGGTGGTTTTGATCATGGTCTTTATCAGCTTCTTTGCCGTGAAAGAAAAGATCATTTCCATTTCTACTACTGATTCTAATGGCACCATTCACCTCAATGGAACATTTACTGGATTCCAGTTGTCCACGCTCAAAGACAATGTCTATCGTAAGTATCCATCTTATACAGAACTACGTTGTTATATTCAGAACTGAACCCATGCAAGACCAATGTGGCATCTGAAAAATAAGGATTGTCATTGTATTCTGCAATACCCTCCATACATGTATTGTGCTTTTCAATATGTATTAGTGAACACTTCTTACTCTAAATGGAGCAATGTTCTATTTGTGTGAAATAAAGAGCATAATGAGGTTCCTAATCCATCGGAGGCGTCTTTATAAGCGTGACTGTAGTATTCCTTTTCCAGCACGATCCGTCTCATTCACATCTCTACATCTGATTAAATGCTTTGAACCACATTGCTGTACGTGAACCATTTCCAGAGTCTGTATGGCATTTGTTGAACAAAGGAGTAAATCTCATTTCCCTGATGAATCTTACATTATGACAGTGTAAAGGTCAGGAGAAAATGAAATTAAAGAAGTCCACTGAGGGATTCTGGCAAGAAGTGAAAAGATTCAGTAATCATCAATTTGTTAAAAAATAAAAAGGCTGATATCACTTATCCGAAGAGCTGTCCTGACCTGTAGAATGAGGACATTCTCAGAAAGGAAAAGCTATGAATGTATATTGAGAGCTACATGGTAAGGAATACCTGGAGTTCACATTTGGTTTATTCTTTCCTGCTGGTTCCTATTTCACAGTGAAAGCCCTCCGTCATGCCACAGTGACCCTAGTCAGGGTAGCAGAAGACAATGTTCTGCACAGACTTAAGTGTCGTGGTTCTTTTCTCAGTTTAAATGTATTTTACAGCAGAAACGTTCCCCTTGTTCTGTTTGTGAACCTCGCTGTCAATGTTACATGCAACAAACCCTCATCATAACACAGGGCTGAGCAGAATATGTTCTGATGTTGGTATTGCTTACATCTTAATATTATATTTAATTATTAAATTATATTTCATTCACTAATATTCTTAGTGTTTGAAACTTGCTCTTTTAGTCAGAGAAAGCCATGCCCAGTTAGGCCTTGTCCTTGTAACTTTTGCTAAATTACATTACATTATACAATTTATCATTATATTATTTAAATGTTCCATTGTACTCCTTTAGAGCAGATGTCACATGTAGCTCATGGGCCCATGCCCCATGAGGTGCTGTTAGTGGCTGTCTGGAAGAAGCTTGATACATTAGCACCGGGTCTATGAAGAGCAGGTCTCCAGATGGTTACTTTTCTGAGTAGCTCCACATAGAAGAGCAGATCTGGTTGTGCATATGGTATAAAGGGTGACACTCCAGTCTGAAGAGGTGCTTGTATCTGGAATAAGTAGTGTGGTGGGAGTGCTATGTGTGAGAATACTGAAGGTGGTAACCCCTAGATGGCAGTATACTGTATAGGCCACTTCACACACACAGATATCTGAGTCCAATATCTGAACAGATCTCTGGTTGCAGTGAAATCATGGATACATTGCTCCATGTTGTACACAGCCACAAAATGGAACAATGTATCCATGATTTCACTGCAACCAGAAATCTGTTCAGATATTGGACTCAGATATCTGTGTGTGTGAAGTGGCCTTATGTGTGATTTCTGCTTTGGGTGTCATTAATGGAGTCTGTGGGTGTCACTTCTTAGGTGTGAAGGAAGCAGGAGCTTTTTGTTCCCACTCAGGGCTCTCATAATGTGGCTCATGACTCTCTTTCATGGCTGGCATGTCCCTTAAAGGTACCTTTACACACAGAGATATATTGCTTGCAATTCACTGGTTGCAATGAACTCATGGACACATTGTTCCATTTTTACATGGCAACAAAATAGAACAATGTGTCCATGATTTCACTGCAACTGTAAACTGCAAGCAATATACCGTATCTCTGTGTGTAAAGGTAACTTAAGATAAGAGAATTTGGTTACCACTGTTTTAGAGAATTCTGTCTTAGGCTAGGGTCACTTGCCAATCATTTTTTCTTTTAAAGGATCCTATGGCCTTGTTCACACATACCATCCGTTTTTGCCTTAAATCAATTTTTGGGAACATTTTGGACTTTTTTTCAAAGTCCAAAAACACATATGCGTTAATGCAAGTGTGTGTGTTTTATTATACTGCACCCGAAAACGCTGCTTGCAGCGTTTTTGGGGTCCTTTAAAAAAACGCATGTGTTTTTTTTTTTTACATGGGGCCCTATGGGAAACGCATGCGTTTTTGCATGGCACATATAGGCACCATGCGTTAACGCATGCATTTTTGCATGCGTTTTTGGTGAAAAAATGACTAAGGCCAGGGTCACATTTGCGTTATGACCCTAGCCTGCCGGATTCCGGTTTTATCTTAGAACTTTTTCCAGCGCCACATAGCGTTACCGCTATGCGGTGCTGGAAAACGCTGCCTTAGTTACCCGCTGTTTACCTTAACGACCTGTCACACAGGCAGCGGCTTGGAGTGCGCTTTACAGCGCCGCACAGGAAACCGTTGCAGACAGCGTTTCCTGTGCGGCGCTGTAAAGCGCACTCCAAGCCGCTGCCTGTGTGACAGGTCGTTAAGGTAAACAGCGGGTAACTAAGGGCAGCGTTTTCCAGCACCGCATAGCGGTAACGCTATGCGGCGCTGGAAAACCTAAGATAAAACCGGAATCCGGCAGGCTAGGGTCATAACGCAAATGTGACCCTGGCCTAAGTCCCAAAAGTTCCAAAAAACGTCCAGGACCTCAGGGGACACTATTGGCACCCTTAGAAAAACGGAATGGTTTTTCTAAGGGCTTAAAAAACTGATTGGTATGTGTGAACAAGGCCATTAACTGTTTTTTGAGCCTCCCTTGCAGCTGTGTGTTTTTTGGACTTTGTCATTTTTTGTCAAAAAATGCTAGAAAAAACGGATCCGTTAACGGATGGTGCCATTTTTTACCGGATCCGTTTCCCATAGAACCCCATGTTAAAAAAACTAATCCGTTTTTTTACTGCACCAAAAAATGCTGCTTGCAGCATTTTTTACCTAGGGTCCCACATAAGCCCTTGATCCGTTATTTGCACCAGTTTGTCAACTTTAGAACTCTTAAGTCCAAAAACTGATGCTGTTAATGGACCCTGGACTCAAGTGTGACTGCTCTGCTATGCGTTTTTTAACAGGACCCAAAAAATGCTGCAAGCAGCACTTTTTGAGTGCATTTAAAAAACGGATCCGTTTTTTTTAACATTGGGCCCTATGGGAAACGTATCCTTTAAAAACAGGCACCATTCATTAACGGATCTGTTTTTTCTAGCACTTATTGGCAAAAAATGGCAAAAGTCCAAAAAACGCATAGCTGCACAAGAGACTCAAAAAACAGCCTAAAAATAAACAGATTTGTTATTGGATCCATTAAAAAAAACTAATTGGCATGTGTGACCCTAGCCTTTGGGTCCTGTTAAAAAACGCATAGCAGAGCAGTCACACTTGAGTCCAGGATCCGTTAACAGCATCAGTTTTTGGACTTAGAGTTCTAAAGTTGAAAAACTGATGCAAACAACGGATGCAAGGCTTATGTGTGACCCTAAGGTTAGTCTTCAGGTAAAGATAAAGTATGCATGCCATAACATCTCCTCTTTTCAATAGGAAAAGCTATGTGTAATACATGGCCAATGAATGCCAACTGTTAAGGCATGCACTAGATCAGGGGTCTCAAACTCGGCTGGGTTGGTGGGCCGCACATAGAAAAACATTTATAGCGGGGGGCCGCATCCCTTGTAGGACTAAGTGATATTTTTAGTAATACCAGGATTTTTAGCTCAATGTAGTAAAGTGCAAATCCTGATCCTCTTCTTGTAGTAATGTCCCCATTGTGTAGTAATGTCCTTTTCTACTGATGTCCCCCATCCTGATCCCCTTTTCTAGTGATGTCCCCCATCCCAAACCCCTTTCTAGTGATATCCCCCTTAGTAGTGATGTCCCTCTTCCCGGTTCCCTTTTCTACTGATGTCCCCCATCCTGATCCCCTTTTCTAGTTATATTCCCCATCCTGATCCCTTTTTCTAGTGATGTCCCCCATCCTGATCCCTTTTTATAGTGATGTCCCCCATCCCAAACCCCTTTTCAAGTGATATCCAAATCCCGATCCCCCTTAGTAGGTATGTGTCTCTTCCCGGTTCCCATTTGTAGTGATGTCCCCCATCCTGATCCCCTTTAGTAGTGATCTCCCTCATCTCGATCCCCTTTTCTAATGATGTCCCCCAACACAAACCCTTTTTCTAGTGATATTACCCATCCCGATCCCACTTAGTAGTGATGTCCCCCATGCTGAACCCCTTTTGTAGTGATGTCCCGCATCCTGGTCCCCTTTTGTAGTGATGTCCTGCATCCTGGACCCCTTTTGTAGTGATGTCCCGCATCCTGGTCCCCTTTTGTAGTGATGTCCCCCATCCTGGACCCCTTTTGTAGTGATGTCCCGCATCCTCGTCCCCTTTTGTAGTGATGTCCCCATCCTGATCCCCTTTTGTAGTGATGTCTCCCATCCTGATCCCCCTTTATAGCGATGTCCCCCCTACTGATCCCCTTTTGTAGTGATGTCCCCCATCCTGATCCCTTTTTCTAGGTATGTCCCCATCCTGATCTACTTTTATAGTGATGCCCCCCCATCCTGTTTTACCTTTTATTTACACACTCACACCCTCACACATAAACCCCCACACACACACACACACACTCTCATACACACATATCCACACATCCTCATACACACTCTCACACACTCTCATACACACACTGAAACTCACACACACCCTCACCCACATACACACACACTCACCCTCACACACAGTCACTCACACTTTTCTCAGTTTAATGATGCATCGCTCCAGTGCAGAGGGCCGGCGCAGTCCATGCTGTGCTGACTTCCGGCCTCCACTGTGCTATGACTTCCACCAGCCGCCGCTCAGACAAGCTCTGTTGCTCAGCAACATCAATGCAATCTGCCAACCAGAGGCCCCCATGTGACGTCATATTCCACCGTCAGCTGCGGGCCTCTCATTGACTTGCAGAGTGGCAGAGCTTGTTAGTGCGGCAGATGGAAGTCCTCACACAGTGGGGACTGCAGCGTCCCCCTGCACTGGGGCGATGCTTCATTAAGTTCTCCAAGGTGCCGCGGGCCGCATAGTGAAGCCCCAGGGGCCACATGCGGCCCTCGGGCCGCGTGTTTGAGACCCCTGCACTAGATGCATACTTTTTTTTCTTGTTTGCCAACTCATACCATACATCCCAGGATGTTAGATTTTGATGGAAAGAAGGATACATATGTACTTGGCAGTCATTCAGAATGGTCAGACTTGTAATGAAGGATGAGGACACACTACCATAGAGCATCCTGATGTGGGTGTACAATCTACATCCATCCATATATCCTGAAAGGGGTTGCTTTAATGAACTAATCCCTTTAAGGGTTATAATAAAGTAAAATAAGTATTAAAGCATACCCTCAATTCAATTCAGGTAATTTTTGAAAATAAGATGTTCTTCGTGCTTCTATGAGGAATGACAGTATCTCTGGCCACTGTATGACTTGAATCTAGCATTTTTCATCAGTTTTTTCTTCTTTAGGCTTTATTTTTAAGTTTTCAGTTCTCTCTGAACTAGTCGGAATAGACTAGATGCTTTAATGTCTCACATACACAGTGCACACAGAGGGAGGGATTCCTGCTTTTCTTTCTCTGAAGTAGCAGCAGTAAGGAGGATATTATATAGCAGTATTGAGCTGTGAGACTGTGAATCCAACTCTGAGATAAGCTAAATTAATCATTAACGTCAGCACAAACTGCCTGGCTTGTCTTCCTATGCTTATTTTAGCCTAACTCCTCCTATTGCACCCTGCTTTTATATGGAGTATATTAGGGGATGTAATCTGACACCTAAGTGACTTGACAGTCCATCTTGCCTTGACCAAACATGATTTAAGCTGTTAATTTTTTTCTGTTTCTTTTTTTTTGTCTTTTAGAGTTGATGGTGCATTTTGTAGGCTGATGTAGGGAAATATTGTTTATTAGGGGAGAAAGAGATAGATATAGAATCTGATGAGATGTGTTACAAAGTTACTTTAATTTACCTATGCTATTACTATATGCCACGTTTGTTGATTTGACAGTAACCATTTACTATTCATGAGCCCACAATGTTTCTCTTCTGAGATGGAGGTCTTGTCAGGCACTGTCATTAGTTACATATACTTGGCTGTATCGTTCAATCATCTGTACATAATATCTTTATTATAGCGCAGTATGGCAGAGACTACACAACAGGAAGAATGATGAGCTTCACCATAGTCTTTGCTGTCATGTTCAATGGTTGCACTGGGATTATGGCAGGATCGAACATGTCAGGTAAGGGTCATTTGTCTTTGGTTTGTTGTTTGCATTCTCTCTTCCAGTTCATTCAGTTAACATAAAATCCAGTCTGCATCGATAACAGTGACTTCAGACCCACATAATACTATCCTTGTTTTATCATTGCAACTCCTAAATATGGACACATAATAAGGCAGAAGACTAGAAAACTCCATTGGTTATTTATAAAAATCTATTACTGGCCCATTCCATTATTTTCTGTATGGGTCTGAGTATAAGATGACTGGTAATGCTAACAAGATGTGTCCTTGCTTTTCTTTTACTTGCTGGTGTATATGTTAAGAAAATGTTGATTCACTAACCTTTTCCATTATCTTTTTAACCTCAGGGGATTTGAAAAATCCAAGTTATTCCATACCAAGAGGAACAATTACTGCCGTGATCTTTACCTACATAATCTACAATCTGCTGGCCCTAATGATCAGCTGTACATGTGACAGGTAGGATACCGGACCGTACAATTAGAATCCAATCGGTCAACAGTGTCTATAGCAAGAGTCTCAAACTCCAGGCCTCAAGGGCCGCACACAGTGCAGGTTTTCAGGATTTCCATAGCATTTGACAGTTGGTAATCAAATTATCAACTGTCAAACTATAAGGAAATCCTGAAATCCTGGACTGTGTGCGGCCCTTGAGGCCTGGAGTTTGAGACCCCTGGCTATAGTATCTGTAGCAACCTATAAATACTCTGTACTTTCTATAGCAATGTTAGTATGTACAAAATTAAAAAAAATATATGGAAATACGTTTATTCAACTACTTTTGTTTAAAAAAATTCACAAGCTGCAAAAATCTCTAAAACACCCCACTAAAAAAAGGTTGGGGTCAGCATCACATACATCTACGTGGCAGCAGGATGTATCATGTAAAGTAAAAAATAATGCAAAAGATACTTCATAATTCAGGGTGAAGTCAATCATGTACCACAATATATAGAATGCCAATCAACATGCATTTCGAATATGTGTGTTTCACTTGCTGCTTTCTTAAGGGGTACTGGAGTAGTAGAATACACTGATGTAACATTACAAGAAATGTTCTTTGGCATACTGGGCAGTGTGGCACCAGGTTGGCAGGCAAGGCACTTGGGTATTGACCATAACTTACTGTATTGCATGCATGTGGGGAACAGGTCATATTATATGTTGCAATTCATATTGACTGGTATTATGTATATGTGGCACATGATAACTTTTTCTCCAATTAAGAAGTATTTATATTCTATTCTCTTTTGTAGTATTTTATACTAGTTGTTATATTGAATATTTCATGATGCCGTCACGTATGGACAAGGGGAATGTCTGACACATGACACAACACATAGGTACAACAGGATAGTTTTGAGGAAGTAAGGCCCTAACAGTCAGAAGCTGAGAATGGAGATATCACCTGACACTGGCCTGTGCCTGACCCTACCTGCCCTATTGTCCCTATATGCATCTTTCCCCATGTCTCTGTCATGTGCCTAATCCCTGGCTGTAACCTCCACTCGCCCTGTCTAGTGCCAAGGCTGGTGAGTACACCTTTACTGCACCACAGGGATAGGTATATGAACAGAGAAAAAAAGACAGGAAAGATATAATTCAACTCGGTATCTGCTGCCCAACTCACAGAAGCGGACTGTACGGCCCCAGGTAAGCAGGTCTCCAGCATCAGCTTGACAATGTCACAGAAGAGCTTCACACACCTAGATATCCTTCATAAAAAGAAATCTATAACCAACAACAGGTGTTGGTCCATGAGACTACTATATGGGCGGAGGGCGTGTTCACAAACCTGGCTACAAACACAAAAACAGGCTTGAAGCTGCCAGCAAGGAAAAACTGACATTAACCCTTGCTGGCACAAAATAAATTAACTACATTTAAAATCCACAACTCCAAAGTTGCTGTCACAAATCCTGTACTGAGCCACGACAGATGCCATGTTTGTAATGCCACACTGTCCCAGAGATTTTAGTGGCGCGTTTAGAGATATAAGATGTGGGTTTAACCCTGTTTGTATCCTCCTAAGTCTTTGTTGAAGCTACTCTATTATTATATGCATCACATTGGGCTTTTACATTGTAGTGACACTTAAATAAAACATCATTGTCATCAGCTGTGACCACTGTTGGAATTCACTTGCTTTCAGGCTGCAGCATTCACCCAGGCACACAGTTTCTTGTGCAAACAGGAAGTTTTATTGAACCCTTAAGCATCCATCAGAAAGTAAGACAGTCTTCTCTCAAGCAAAATGTTACAACATAACGATAAGCAATCCCATAGAAGGTACAGGCTCGTCTATTTAAATCTCAGTCCTGCTTCTACAGCCTCTGGTAGAGCTGGAGAAACATATATCGGATCTTTTCGCCTTCACTCTCAGACTTAAGTATCAGATGTTTCCACCTTCACTCCACGGTACTTCTCTCTGCCCAGTTTTGGTCAGCAACACCCTGAGCCCCACCCCCTACCTACAGCACTTCCTAGTTCATTATAAAACACTGCAGGTGCATCCTAATCAAGACCTGCAGAGCTAGGATTTAACCTTCAACACCCAAGATTCTTTCAGTTGCTTACCTACACCACCCAAATGTTTCATGGCATACCATGGCAGGCAAGTAGTCACTGTGTTATAACACAGATGAGTCCTGCACACAGAGAACAGGTCTGTAAGAGCCTGTTCACACCGCCAGCATAATTGGAAACAAAAAGCTATTGCGACAAAAAACAGTGTACTGTTGTTTTTTGTCGCAATAGCTTTTTGTTTCCAATTATGCTGGCGGTGTTGAACAGGCTCTTACAGACCTGTTCTCTGTGTGCAGGACTCATCTGTGTTATAATTAATTGCCTCTTGCCATGCAAGAGATGGAGTTCACGCCTCTCTCTGGGCCCTGCATACATAGCCCCGTCACCTTCATTCCACTTCAGACACAGGTCATGCTGGCTCCTGCTTACTGGTAAGTATTCACACCAGTCAGGTTTTTAATACAACAGTTAGGACCACGTCTGAGATGGGTACACTTTGAAGATAGTGACGTGGCTTAAAATAACTTTTTCTGCGCAAAAAAACGGATTAACTAAGTACCCTGTATTTGTTATACCATTTTTATACTGCACTTGCATTTTAATATTTTTACTGCAGTGTACTGTTGTTTTTTGTCGCAATAGCTTTTTGTTTCCAATTATGCTGGCGGTGTGAACAGGCTCTTACAGACCTGTTCTCTGTGTGCAGGACTCATCTGTGTTATAATTAATTGCCTCTTGCCATGCAAGAGATGGAGTTCCCGCCTCTCTCTGGGCCCTGCACACATAGCCCCGTCACCTTCATTCCACTTCAGACACAGGTCATGCTGGCTCCTGCTTACTGGTAAGTATTCACACCAGTCAGGTTTTTAATACAACAGTTAGGACCGCGTCAGAGATGGGTACACTTTGAAGATAGTGACGTGGCTTAAAATAACTTTTTCTGCACAAAAAAACGGATTAACTAAGTACCCTGTATTTGTTATACCATTTTTATACTGCACTTGCATTTTAATATTTTTACTGCAGTGTACTGTTGTTTTTTGTCGCAATAGCTTTTTGTTTCCAAGTAGTCACTGTGACCACAATTAGACTTTTACTGTTGTCTTTGATCAGAAAACTACTTATTTCATACCTTACCCCATTTGCCCTCATTCCTTTAGTATGCTGGGTAGTAAGCATTTTATTGGCTTCAACTAAATCACTGCATTACAAAGATGGCATATGTTTCAAGGTTTGTTTAAGAAATCGTGTGCTGAACAGTAGTCTTCCCTCTTACTGATATTTCAGAACCAGTGTTCTTATCTTATCTACAAAATCCCATAATCATTCTAGTGTCATTAAAAATAGGCCAGGCATTATAAAACAGGTGACAGACCACATTTGTTTGCCTCTTTGCAAATGGAATCCATAAAGACCAGGGCTCTTTAGTCTTAAAGGGAGTCTGTCAGCACAGAATGACTGTTCACACAGGCGCTCGTTAATCATGGCGGGGCTGAACATTTAAATACACCATCTCACTTATTTCTCTCTATCTCTTTCCTTCCCTCTTCCTTGATTGAAAGCTCTGGCTTCATAGAGCAAGAAAAGGGAGGAAATAGAGGGAAAACAAACAGGTGGGGATGTGTACTTAAATGTTTGGCCACGGCATGATGCTCCAAGAACCTGTACTTGGTTTGAACAGTTATTATTGCTGACAGAGTCTTTTTATGCTCTCACTGTAGCTTCCCAAAGCAATATAAATTGATCCCTAAGAATGCTTGTCTTTGGCAGCTAGATCCATGACCAGTGTCATGTTTAAATGGGATCGGCAACTTATTGGCATTATTTTTTATGGCTCTTCCAACAATGCATGCATTGTTCGATTGTAGTTACTCTCTCGTGAAGTGCCTAGATTTTTATTAACTTCCATTCTTTTTACTATAGGGGTGATCATATATGTTTGGTTAATTGATTTTGGCTGCTGAGTTGACTATGTAAGAGTCATGCGTATGCCCTGACTCTTCCTGATGCCAAATGTAAGAAGGAAAAAGGATTTTGACATACCCCTTTTTTGGTTCTTGTGGGAGAAAAGACACTTACAGAAGTAGCAAAAAATAAAAAAGGAAACAATTCATCCTACCATAGAGCTGCTTGTGTGGTCCACCTCTGTGCACAGAGTGTTTTCAGGGCAGCGTACCCTAATCAGAAATGGTTAATAAGAAAAGGGAAATCCAGCACCGGTTCCATTTTAATATAAGGTTAAAAAATCCTTTATTGGGTCACCTTAAAATTGTTGAACAGACATGTTAAAATTGTGTGTCCACCCTACACGTTTCAGATCTTGATGATCCTTACTCATGACCACTGACTAGTGGTCTCGATCTGAAACTTGTAAGGTGTAAACGCAATTTTAACATGTCAGTTCAACAATTTTAAGGTGACCCAATAAAGGATTTTTGAACCTCATATGAAAATGGAACCGGTGCTGGATTTCCCTTTTCTGATGAACCAAGGTGTCTGCTCTAGAGTTATGTCCTTAACCCTGTTGAGAAACATGCATGGCTTTATGATTTATAGTGAATTCAGTAGTGGATAGTGGTTGGTTAGTTTGGCTGACAGCCATCTCTAGTGTATTGCCAGCACAAATCTTTGAGCAGAAAGCCTCCTTTTGCTGGTCCCACATTATGAATGTCTAAAATCTCACTCTGTCATTTCTTACATGAGCTGCTTTCTTTTAAAGTTTTCTTAGGTGAAATGTGATGGGAGAAGTCTGATGTTGCCAATTTTCTGGGTTACTAGGATGATATTAATCAAGCAGATAAGGAATATGAGCCAGCCACAAATGTCACAACATTCATATCCCCAGACTATCCAATTATTTTGCAATATAATGCAATTTTGGGCATACTTACAGCACTTTGGTGATTAAGCCAGAATATGACATTTGCATTTTTTATATAGTTTTATTTACGATAGATATTCATTGTAGCATTTCTAGCTTTCATTCCTACAGTGTTACATTTTAGTGCTAAAATATTTCTATTTCATGAAAACCTCTCAATTTACAATTGTAAAGTAGGAATGCTAAGTTACAGAATTAAAGAACAATACTGTACATACAGGGTGGGCCATTTATATGGATGCACCTAAATAAAATGGGAATGGTTGGTGATATCAATTTCCTGTTTGTGGCACATTAGTATATGGGAGGGGAAAACTTTTCCAGATGGGTGGTGACCGTGGCGGCCATTTTGAAGTCGGCCATTCGGGAGACAACTTTATTTTTTACACTGGGAAAAGGGTCATGTGACACATCAAACTTATTGAGAATTTCATAAGAAAAACAACGGTGTGCTTGGTTTTAACTTAACTTTATTCTTTCATGAGTTATTTACAAGTTTATGACCACTTATAAAATGTGTTCAAAGTGCTGCCCATTGTGTTGGATTGTCAATGCAACCCTCTTCTCCCACTCTTGACACACTCATAGCAAGACCCCAGAAGAAATGCTAGCACAGGCTTCCAGTATCCGTTGTTTCAAATGCTGCACATCTCATATCTTCACAGCATAGACAATTATTCAGATATCCAGTGGCATTGAGTTTCCATTGATGAAGAATGACCCCACTATCTTTGTACCCCATATACCACACCATACTATCAATTTTTGTGTTCCAACAGTCTTGTAGGGATCTATCCACAGTGGGTTAGTGTAAGACCAATAGCGGTCGTTTTGTTTGTTAACTTCACCATTCACAAAAAAGTTTGCCTCATCACTCACCTGAAGGCAATTGTGTATGCTGTGAAGATACGAGATGTGCAGCATCTGAAACAAGGGATACTGGAAGGCTGTGCTAGCATTTCTTCTGCGATGTTCCTATCAGTGTGTCAAGAGTGGGAGAAGAGGGTTGCATTGACAATCCAACACAATGGGCAGCACTTTGAACACATTTTATAAGTGGTCATAAACTTAAAAATACTCATGTAAAAATAAAGTTACGTTTTTACCAAGCACACCATTGTTTTTTCTTATGAAATTCTCAATGCATTTAATGTGTCACATGACCCTCTTCCCATTGAAAAAAATAAAGTTGGATCCAAAATGGCTGACTTCAAAATAGCCGCCATGGTCACCACCCATCTGGAAAAGTTTTCCCCCTCCCATATACTAATGCACCACAAACAGGAAGTTGATATCACCAACCATTCCCATTTTATTTAGGTGCATTAGTGCATCATTAAATGGACCACACTGTATTATAAGTATTGTTGTATGTGTTTAACCTGCTATGGATCATCTGTATATATTCTCAACTCAATCTCCAAGGAATCTCTCCTAAAATATCATTGTAAAGAACATTACAGGAAGCTGGAGTTCCTAAAATGTCCTGTGGCCGATGTACAAAAAGAGGCAAGGCTGCAAAAATGAATTTTTCAGGTACAAAGGACATGCCAAGAATTTAGTTGGTTGAAGTCCATGTTGTCTGTTGTATCTCGTGAAATAACATTGAGCTTTATGTGCTATTTTGTTCAGGGGACTATTCAAAATAGTAGAAAAATGTATTTTGTGGTATTATTGACTCTAGAGGCATTGCATTTATGTCTTCATTTTTCTTAATGCACCCCAAAGCGGAAACATGGAAGGATTTTTCCTAACAGTAAGGCTTTGAATTTCTTTTTCTTCTCTTGGGTTCCTTTTCTTTGTAGCACTCATTGCCGCTCCTGCACTTATAAAGCCTAGGTTGCCAAAACAAATCATTCCACAAATGCTCTACAGCTAACACCCTGACGCCACCATAAAAAATACTTGTCTCAGCTGAGCATGCATGTTTATTACAACTGGTATTGTCACCCGACACCATCAAAAACAATTGGTTCAGCATACCTTTGCCATGTGGGTATGGAAAGCTCAAATGGAAACTGTACTTTCAACAAAAGCTGCATAAATCAACAGTACGGGGAAATATAAGACACCAGAGAAATCTACTTCGCTCCTGACTTTCCTGAACTCATGATCAGAAAAAAGCTCATTCCTTCCTTGCTCATATAAGAGGGGTTGCCAGCTCACTGTGATGTTATGTGATACAGCATATTGTACTCAATGGAGAATGAAGCTGGAGGAGGAGAGTGAGTGTACTGACAATGGGAGACAATGAAAGAGTGTGCGAGCTTTCTGAGAAGTCTTTTACTTCAACCCAGAGCTGTATTCATATCTACACTGATCACTACTGCTTTGTAATGTTCTTTAGACTGCTGCTTGTGTGCTAAAAAGGAATGAATAACAGGAGTCCTGCTCTGTGTGCTGTAGTGTATATGGAAGACATCATAGCAGTCAGTCTCCTCCCTGCAGCTCAGAGTGGATTGCAAATTAATGATGGAGAAAGGAGAGCTGAAAATTAACAACTCGTGTAATGGCCAAATATACTGTTATTCCTCATGTACACACAAGACTGCATTTTTGTAAAGCTACTTGAAAGAACTAGTGCATCTCGATAAATTAGAATATCATCAAAAATCAATGTAATGTTGCCATGTTTCAGGGTGTTTCTGGGAGTTCGAAACACGTTGACTAATAAATCAATATTATATTCACCCTTTGATGTCTTGTGGAATACGGCAGTGCGGTTTTTAACTTTTCATTCTCCGTACTTTAATTTTCTGAGATAATGACCTTCAGGTTTTCATTGCCTGTAAGTCATAATCATCAACATTCACAGAAATAAACAGTTGAATACAACCCCTGGCAAAAATTTTGGAATCACCTGGCTCAGAGGATGTCCATTCAGTTGTTTAATTTTGTAGAAAAAAAGCAGATCACAGACATGGCACAAAACTAAAATCATTTCAAATGGCAACTCTCTGCCTTGAAGAAACAATAAAAGAAATCTTGAAAAAAAAAATGTGCTAGCCAGTAACAGTTACTTTTGTAGACCAAGCAGAGGGAAAAATTATGGAATCACTCAATTCTGAGGAAAAAATTATGAAATCATGACAACAAAACAACACAAATACATTACTAGTATTTTGTTGCACCACCTCTGCTTTTATAACAGCTTCAGGCTCTGAGGCATGGACTTAATGAGTGACAAACAGTAATCATCATCAATCTGGCGCCAACTTTCTCTGATTGCTGTTGCCAGATCAGCTTTGCAGGTTGGAGCCGTCATGGACCATTTTCTTCAACTTCCACCAAAGATTTTCAATTGGATTGAGATCCGGACTATTTGTAGGCCATGACATTGAGCTCGTGTGTTCTTTCAAGAAATTTTTCACGGTTTTTGCTCTATGGCAGGATGCATTATCAAATTGATAAATGATTTCATCATCCAAAATCATCCTTTCAATTGATGGGATAAGAAATGTGTCCAAAATATCAATGTAAACTTCGGCATTTATTGAAGATGTAATGACAGCCATCTCCCCAGTGCCTTTACGTGACATGCAGCACCATATCATCAATGACTGTGAAATTTGCACGTCTCTCAGGCAATCATCTTTATAAATCTCATTGGAACAACACCAAACAAAAGTTCCAGCATCATCACCTTGCCCAATGCAGATTCGCGATTCATCACTAAATATTACTTTCATCCAGTCATCCACAGTCCACGATTGCTTTTCCTTAGCTCATTGTAACCTTGTTTTTTCTGTTTAAGTGTTAAAGTACGGCTTTTGTGTAGCTTTTCTGTATGTAAATCCCATTTCCTTTAGGCGGTTTCTTACAGTTCGGTCACAGACATTGACTCCAGTTTCCTCCCATTCGTTCCTCATTTGTTTTGTTGTGCATTTTCTGTTTTGGAGACATATTGCTTTAAGTTTCCGGTCTTGACGTTTTGATGTCTTACTTGGTCTACCAGTATGTTTCCCTTTAACAACCTTCCCATGTTGTATGTATTTGGACCAGATTTTAGACACAGCTGAATGTGAACAACCAACATCTTTTGCAACATTGTGTGTTGATTTACCCTCTTTTAAGAGTTTGATAATCCTCTCCTTTGTTTCAATTGATGTGGCGCCCCTAAGGCTAGTGCCACAGGGATGTATTACACCTTGCAAGTATATGTAGTGCCTCTATAGCTGTGGGCTTGGGTTTAACCTATGGAGTCTAAGTCAGCACCCAACACTAGGTCACCTTAGAATAGGGGGACTGTTATACAGTAGGTCCCAAAGGGGCTGAGCCTAGGTTGGAGCAGTAAAACCAGTGAGTAGAAACATTTTCAGTCAGTCAGCATCAGAGGCAGTGCTGGGAAGGCAGTCAGGACGAGCCTGACAGCCCTCTGACAGGAGGCATCACCCCTCTTCAGGAGTGTGACCCGGGATAGAAGGGGACGGACCAGCACCGGTTGGAGCTGGCTGGTAATGTCTGGGGTAAAACCGGCGACACGGATGCCGAGGCGGTCAGTGGTTCATCCTTGATCTTAAACTGACGAGCCGCGGGCCTCACAAATAGGTAGCCATAGGCACCACAAAACGGTACCTCACCCCTCAGGCCCTAAATCGGTCCAAGACTACGAAGGTGATGGCCCGGATTCTGGTAGCGGGAGAGAGAGTGCGTCTCGGCTTCTCCCGTCCGTACCGGTCAAGGATAACTGTACCTCAACGTATATAACCAGGGGACTGGTGGGAGAGCTCTGCAAAAGGTGGTTAAATAGCGAAGGACAGACTTAGACCCCGGAAGACTATCAGAGAGGAACATCTAGAGACTCCATAGGGGTAGCCTGAACCGACAACTAGTACCCGTTAAATCAGACTGTACTGTGTTCTCTATAACATCTGCCAGTACCAGTAAAGTGTAGTTGAAGTTGAGTCGGTGTCTGTCTTCCTTACCGCCGGTGCCCGGAGGGCCTCATCATCCTCAGAGGGGTAAGAACAACTACTCCCTCATCTCCTCATCAACTTCCATCACCCTGCCCTGAGGTAAAGCTCCACCTGTGGGAGATGTACCACACTGAGCTGCACCCATTATCACCTCAGCGGCCGGCCTGCAGCGCCGATATCCAAATTACCGGTATCCACAGGTGGCGTCATATACTTTTTAATCCTTGTAAATATTTCCCCCACCAAACAAATGACAGCCAAGGCATGGAACCGGGAACCCGACCACCCGTGATTTCCCCGTCACCGCCATCAAATCCATCCCGGTGTCCGAGTACCCCTCTCCCTGTGCTCATCATTGACTTCTCTCCTGTTGGAGCCATGATTTATGTCAGTCCTCTTGGTGCAACAGCTCTCCAAGGTGTGATCACTCCTTTTTAGATGCAGACTAAAGAGCAGATCTTATTTGATGCAGGTGTTAGTTTTGGGAATGAAAATTTACAGGGTGATTCCATAATTTTTCCTCAGAATTGAGTGATTCCATAATTTTTCCCACTGCTTGGTCTACAAAAGTAACAGTTACTGGCTAGTTTCAAGATTTTTTAGTGTTCTTCAAGGTAGAGAGTTGCCATGTGAAATGACTTTAGTTTTGTGCCATGTCTGTGATTTGCTCTTTTTCTACAAAATTATACAACTGAATGGACATCCTCCGAGCCCGGTGATTCCATAATTTTTGCCATGGGTTGTAGATCACTCTGTTTGTAATGACTCTGTATAATATACACATTTCACTTTTTGTATTGAATTACTGAAACAAATTAACTTTTGATGATATCTAATTCATTGAGATGCACTAGTAGTTTACACCTAAGGATGTTTTCTAAACTAGTTCTTTGACTGTATCCAATTGTGACTAAAAAAATCTATTGCGGATTCCATTGTGGATTTTGTGGCAGATCTGAAGCAAAACCTGCATGCATGTGTATTGTGTTGTAAATTATTTAGGGAATTTCTCCTTATGCATTGCAAAGAGTCTAATTTGTGGTGAAAATCCGCACAAACACTCATCAATACTCAAATTTCATCCACTTTGCTGCTAATGTAAATAACTTCAACTTTTCCCTCTGCAAGTTCAGATGGAAAACAGTTCTGCAACATGTGTCCTAGCAAGCACAGAAGTTTTATCTTCCCTTTTTGAAGAGTTATGTGACATATTTTTCTTGATGAGTAAACCAAGCAGGTGGGTAAAGTATGACCCGTGGGCCACATCTAGCCTTTTGGCTTCTGCCCGCTGTCCTGTGGTCTCGAACAGGAAAAAGAATTGATACAGTGGTGTACCACACCACATGGCTGTTTCCCCAACTGAAATCTCCATTTCATCTTTTGAATAAACTCTGTTGCCAATTAACAATTAATATAATAATAGAATATGTTGTTTCCCTCTTTCACAATTAAGCTTCTGTGCCTAATTCTCATTGCAACAGGCGTGATAGTATCACTAGAGTATCAGTAGACATGCTGCACATTGTGCTAGGCAAGTAGTTTTATTTTTTATAAATTGTCAGTCCATACTTTGTGGACGCTGGGAGACCATTATACTGTGGGTGTAGGGGAGCTGTTTGCCTGTCATACTTTGTCTAAGGAGTTGGGGGATGGCTGTGGCATTGATCATATAGAGTGTGGGAGACTGTTTGGCCACAATACCGTCTGTGAGGTATCATACTGTATGGACTGGCTGTTGGTTACATGATACTTTGTGGAGCAATTGCTGAGTCCTTCATATTGCATTGGAGGGCTGTGAGGTTCATCATGCTGTATATGTGGGATCATCGTACTATATGTGGGGTTGCTGTGCAGCCATTATACTCTAAGGGGAGCTGTTGAGTCCAGCATACTATGTGGGAGGCCTGTGAGGTTTTTCATGCTGTGTATGTGGGGACATCATACTATGTGTGGGGTAGGTGTGGGGCCATGCTTCTGAGTGGGGAGCTGTTGGGTCCGACATACTGTGTGGGAGAGCTGTGAGGTCTGTCATGCTGTTGTGCATGTGGAGGCATCACACTACTGTATATGTGGGTTAGCTGTGGGGCCTTGATTCTGTGTGGGGAGCTGTTGGGTCTGACATACTATGTGGGGTACCTGTGAGGTCCATCATGCTCTGTATGTGGGGACATCATACTATATGTAGGGGTAGCTGTGGGGCCATGATTTTGTGTGGGGGAGCTGTTGGGTCCGACATACTGTGTTGAGGGCTGTGAGGTCCATCATGCTGTTGCATCACCCACCAGGGCCATGGGTTACTCAGGACGGGTCCCTGCTGTCTGGTCACAGGGGGAATGTCACAGTAGTGGCCATGGACCAGTTCCGTGGCTCTGGAGCAACCGCAATTAAAATGGGAAACATGTAAAAAGGGGTAAAAATAGAATTAATGTTTGTCAGTGACGCCACCCGTGGTATGCGGCCAGATGTGACCGCCGCTGCTTGTCTCAGCTCTGGGGGATGGTGGTGTGGTGCAGCAAGGTGATGAGCCCTCCACGGGCAGGGCTGGTTTATCCCCTGGGCCGGTGATAATGGCCTATTGTCGGGTGCTTGTGAGGTGACTGTGGTGGTGCAACTTACTTCTCACAGCTGTGCTTCGGATCTCTCAGCTTTACAACCACTCAGATGCTGGTATCTGTAACCATGGATGCTCAATAAAAACTCTCACACAAGTTTCAAGTTCAACCAGGGACTTTACTCATTGCTTTTGCTCTTGTTTTGCACAATCTCTCGTTGATACTCTCTTTCTCCTCTGTCACTCCCGTCCTCTGCTCCAACTCCAACTCCAACTGATTAACTGTCACTCTCTTTCTGAGGTAACTACTGTTGCTCCTTCCCCTTCCACAGGTGTCTCCTCTAAGCTCCACCCACCACTCAGCTTTCCCCACTTCTCCCCTGCCTGGCATAAAGTCCTAGGTCTGAGGATTTGGGGGCGTGTTGGGTGTTTGGTTTGGGGTGGATGGCTTACCATGCCAGCTGCTGTACTATTTTGCTATTTTGTGGCCACGAGTCCGCAGGGGTGCCACACTGTGTATGTGGGGACATCATACTACTGTATTTGTGGGCTAGCTGTGGGGCCATGATTCTGTGTGGGGAGCCTGTGAGGTTCATCATGCTGTGTATGTGGGGATATCATACAATATGTGGTGTAGCTGTGGGGCAATGATTGTGTGTAGGGAGCTGTTGGGTCCGACATACTGTGTCGGAAGCCTGTGAGGTCCATCATGCTGTGTATGTGGGGATATCATACAATATGTGGTGTAGCTGTGGGGCAATGATTGTGTGTAGGGAGCTGTTGGGTCCGACATACTGTGTCGGAAGCCTGTGAGGTCCATCATGCTGTGTATGTGGGGATATCATACAATATGTGGTGTAGCTGTGGGGCAATGTTTGTGTGTAGGGAGCTGTTGGGTCCAGCATACTGTGCGGGAAGCCTGTGAGGTCCATCATGCTGTGTATGTGGGGACATCATACAATATGTGGTGTAGCTGTGGGGCAATGATTGTGTTAGGGAGCTGTTGGTCCGACATACTGTGTCGGAAGCCTGTGAGGTCCATCATGCTGTGTATGTGGGGATATCATACAATATGTGGTGTAGCTGTGGGGCAATGATTGTGTGTAGGGAGCTGTTGGGTCCAGCATACTGTGCGGGAAGCCTGTGAGGTCCATCATGCTGTGTATGTGGGGACATCATACAATATGTGGTGTAGCTGTGGGGCAATGATTGTGTGTAGGGAGCTGTTGTGTCCAGCATACTGTGTGGGAAGCCTATGAGGTCCACCAAACTGTGCATTTTTGGGGACTTGTACTATGTGTGGCGTTTCTGTGGGGGAATCCTATTAACTGGGGACAACTTATTGTGAAAGGAGGCTGTGGTGGCATCATACTGTGTGGGTGGAGCTATTGATCGACTTAGATGGGCTGAATAGAAGTAGCAGTATGATTTATAACCGTTTTATAAAAAATCAGTGAAATATATGATTTGTATCAGCTGATAAGAATAAAAGTTACAATAATTCATATCTTAGCTCGTAGCCTGTATCGTATATATTAGCAATAGCAGCTAGTCAACAGATTTAATTTAGCTCAATATTAAGTGAGAATATAAAATAATAATAATACTGATGAGCATTGAGCAGAATTCTATTCAGCCTACTGTTTGACCCTCACAATCTTTCTTGTGGCCCCTTGAGACAATGACTTGCCTGCGCTTATAGCTCAAACCAATATTCCATACGTACATGCCTATCGGCAGTTGTGGAGGCAGAGGAGACAGTGTCATTTACGTGATCATTGCTTTATGTTATCAGCGACATGGATTTTTTTATGTGAAAAGAAGGAAGGAAAAACTAGTTCTCTTTGTATTTTGTATGTAATAATAGAAGTGTGCCAAGAAAAGTGTGTGTGATGCCTCCCAATGTCACCTGTGCGCTCACTGCCATGTTCATCAAGCAGATGTACTAACCGAGTATGTGAATAACTATTTCATAAATAGTTTTTTTCTGTTTTGCTTATTAATGGTAATATTTTGTGGCGATCTATTCCCACTGTTATTTGCCATTTTGTAAATGACATTCAGATACAGTCATCTCATGGACTTCATTTAAAGCTGCCACTTTCTATAAGTGATCTCCGGTTGGGGAATCCTGCCTCTTGTCTGTAATCTGACCGCTTTGTCACCACGTTGCTCGTGGGCAGGCATATGGAACCGGCATGGCAATTAAAACTTCAGCATCATTTAGCCCATCGCTTATCACTTGATTTCATTAAATATGATCATTCTTCTTAGCGACTCGATCATAGAAAGGATATTAACCGCTTGTGGCTTTAAATTCTTAGAACTTTTTCTGGTGATTAGGGAAGTGAGCATTTTTAAATGGGAAGATTGGGTCAATTGCCAAAGTGTATTTAGACCTTTGTAGGAAGAGACCCCTGTATGAATTGTACTTATGCCATCCAAATGTTTATAGAATAACACACTGACCCATGTTATTCAGTGGGACAGGGCACATGACCAATTTTTTTCACTGACAGAATCTGTGTGAAAAAATCTCAGCATGCTACAATTTGTCTCTGAAATCAGATAAGACTCACTCATTCAAGTATATGAGTGCAGGAAAAATAGCGCACACCACAGTATGAGGATCCGATTTTTACGACCACATTACAATTCTGTAAGTTCAGAAGCTGTAAATGCACCTCTAAATGATTAATAACTACTGTAAAAAACTGATTACATACTGATGACAAGTGAGAAAAAAACCCGTCGTGTCGTATGACCCATCCTAAGCATGCCGGCAATCACCCAACAAATGAACAAAACACTTGTATGGTGATTGAACTGATTATTCTGGATTAAAAATCTTTGTCATCAGCAGCTCATTGCTCAGAATGGACAGGAGATATAATGCCCATAACAGGATCCTGTAGGGGGAAGCCTGGTAATTTGCTCTACCCCCCAATAGGTGTATTGAAAAACAAGAATCAGAAAAAGCTACATGAAGCTTTGCCTCTGCCTTGTGAGATATATATATATATATATATACAGAATATGTGGTCCAAGTGAAATAATGACATAAAGCAAGTATTTTCTCTAGGGCAGCTGTGGTAGCTGTAAATGGACCTAGACGCCTAAGCCATTTGAAGGCTGGAACTGACCGGCCGTGGTGCCCAGATGAAGGATGTGACAGGGGCACACAGTATCTACCTCTCGGTCTGGCATATGTAGATCGAGCGATGGTTACCACGGTCCCCCTGTCAACTTAATGTAAATCTATAAGAGCCTCGTTTTGGCTCTCATGAACTTGTGTTGAGACGTTTTGACGTAACATCTGTCTTGAAGCCATATATATATATACAGTTAGGGCCAGAAATATTTGGACAGTGACACAATTTTCGCGAGTTGGGCTCTGCATGCCACCACATTGGATTTGAAATGAAACCTCTACAACAGAATTCATGTGCAGATTGTAACGTTTAATTTGAAGGGTTGAACAAAAATATCTGATAGAAAATGTAGGAATTGTACACATTTCTTTACAAACACTCCACATTTTAGGAGGTCAAAAGTAATTGGACAAATAAACATAACCCAAACAAAATATTTTTATTTTCAATATTTTGTTGCGAATCCTTTGGAGGCAATCACTGCCTTAAGTCTGGAACCCATGGATATCACCAAATGCTGGGTTTCCTCCTTCTTAATGCTTTGCCAGGCCTTTACAGCCGCAGCCTTCAGGTCTTGCTTGTTTGTGGGTCTTTCCGTCTTAAGTCTGGATTTGAGCAAGTGAAATGCATGCTCAATTGGGTTAAGATCTGGTGATTGACTTGGCCATTGCAGAATGTTCCACTTTTTTGCACTCATGAACTCCTGGGTAGCTTTGGCTGTATGCTTGGGGTCATTGTCCATCTGTACTATGAAGCGCCGTCCAATCAACTTTGCAGCATTTGGCTGAATCTGGGCTGAAAGTATATCCCGGTACACTTCAGAATTCATCCGGCTACTCTTGTCTGCTGTTATGTCATCAATAAACACAAGTGACCCAGTGCCATTGAAAGCCATGCATGCCCATGCCATCACGTTGCCTCCACCATGTTTTACAGAGGATGTGGTGTGCCTTGGATCATGTGCCGTTCCCTTTCTTCTCCAAACTTTTTTCTTCCCATCATTCTGGTACAGGTTGATCTTTGTCTCATCTGTCCATAGAATACTTTTCCAGAACTGATCTAGCTTCTTGAGGTGTTTTTCAGCAAATTTAACTCTGGCCTGTCTATTTTTGGAATTGATGAATGGTTTGCATCTAGATGTGAACCCTTTGTATTTACTGTCATGGAGTCTTCTCTTTACTGTTGACTTAGAGACAGATACACCTACTTCACTGAGAGTGTTCTGGACTTCAGTTGATGTTGTGAACGGGTTCTTCTTCACCAAATAAAGTATGCGGCGAACATCCACCACTGTTGTCATCCGTGGACGCCCAGGCCTTTTAGAGTTCCCAAGCTCACCAGTCAATTCCTTTTTTCTCAGAATGTACCCAACTGTTGATTTTGCTACTCCAAGCATGTCTGCTATCCCTCTGATGGATTTTTTCTTTTTTTTCAGCCTCAGGATGTTCTGCTTCACCTCAATTGAGAGTTCCTTTGACTGCATGTTGTCTGGTCACAGCAACAGCTTCCAAATGCAAAACCACACACCTGGAATCCACCCCTGACCTTTTAACTACTTCATTGATTACAGGTTAACGAGGGAGACGCCTTCAGAGTTAATTGCAGCCCTTAGAGTCCATTGTCCAATTACTTTTGGTCCCTTGAAAAAGAGGAGGCTATGCATTACAGAGCTATGATTCCTAAACCCTTTCTCCGATTTGGATGTGGAAACTCTCATATTGCAGCTGGGAGTGTGCACTATCAGCCCATATTATATATATAATTGTATTTCTGAACATGTTTTTGTAAACAGCTAAAATAACAAAACTTGTGTCACTGTCCAAATATTTCTGGCCCTAACTGTAGATATATATATATATATATATAGATACAAATATATATACAGTGGATATAGAGAGTAATCATACCCCTTTAAATTTATAATTTTTCACTCTTTGTTTAATTGCAGTCATTTGATAAAATCAAACAAGTTCATTTATTTCTCATGTACAATCTGCACCCCTTCTTGACTTTAAAAAAGCAAAACAGAAATGTAAAAATTTTGGCAAATTTTTTAAACAAAAACTGAAATATCACATGGTCATAAGTATTCAGGCCCTTTGCTCAGTATTGAGTAGAAGCACCATTTTGAGCTAGTACAGCCATGAGTCTTCTTGGATGTGATGCAACAAGTTTTTCACATCTGGATTTGGGGATCCTCTGCCACTCTTCCTTGCAGATCCTGTCCAGTTCCATCAGGTTGGATGGTGAATTTGGGTGGACAGCCATTTTAGGTCTCTCCGGAGATACTCCATTGGGTTTAAGTCAGAGCTCTGGCTGGGCCAGTCAAGAATGGTCACAGAGTTGTTCTAAAGCCACTCCTTTGTTATTTTAGATGTGTACTTGGGGTCATTGTCTTGTTGGAAGGTGATGTGCAGTGCCTAGTTTTCTCCTCACATACCACTTAGAATTATCACCAAAAAGTTCCATCTTTGTCTCATCAGACCTGAGAATCTTATTTCTCATAGTCTGGCAGGAGTCCATGTGTTTTTTTGCAAACTCTATGCGGGTTTTCATATGTCTTGCACTGAGGAGAGGCTTCTGTCAGGCCACTATGCCATAAAGGCCTTACTGTTGGAGGGCTGCAGTGATAGTTGACTTTGTGGAACTTTCTCCCATCTCCCTACTGCATCTCTGGAGCTCAGCCACAGTGATCTTGGATTTCTTCTTTACCTCTCTCATCAAGGTTCTTCTCCCACAATTGTTCAGTTTGGTTGGACGACAAGGTCTAGGAAGACTTTGGGTGGTCCCAAACTTCTTTCATTTAAGCATTATGGAGGCCACGATGCTCTTAGGAACCTTGAGGACTGCAGAAATTCTTTTGTACCTTGGCCAGATCTGTGCCTTACCACAATTCTGTCTCTGAGCTTCTTGGGCAGTTCCTTTGACCTCATGATTCTCATTTGGCCTGACATGCACTGTGAGCTGTGAGGTCTTATGTAGACAGGTATGTGCCTTTCCAAATCAAGTCCTATCAGTTTAATTAAACACAGCTGGACTCCAATGAAAGAGTAGAACCATATCATGGAGGATCACAAGGAAATGGACAACAAGTGTCTGAGCAAAGGGTCTGAATACTTATGACCATTTGATATTTCAGTTTTTCTTTTTTAATACATTTGCAAAATTTTATACATTTCTGTTTTTTTCAGTCAAGATGGGATGCAGAGTGTACATTAATGAGAAAAAAGTGAACTTTTCGGAATTTACCAAATGGCTGCAATGAAATAAAGAGTGAAAAATTGAAAGGGGTCTGAATTCTTTCCGTACCCACTGAATATATAATGTATGTGGGGAAAGGTGCTTGGGGGAACATTATAGTAGTTTTCTGTAGATTAGTGGATAGCGGTAAGTCCTTATTGCTTCTTTAGGAAAAATGCTTGGCTCTCAGAACGGTTTTATTTTCTGCGATATTTTATTTGGTAAGAAATTAGAACTAAACATATGTTTCAGTCCTATATTTTCTGACCTTCGGCAGTGTGCTCAAGTGTTACATGCAGAGAAAATCTATGTGTGGATATTTGTAGAACATAGCATAAACAACCATTGGTGCCACAGAATACGTGGTCCAAGTGAAATAATGACATAAAGCAAGTCTTGACCTTTAATGATTTCTCTAAGGCAGCCGTAGTAGCTGTAAATGGACCTAGATGGGTAAGCCTGGGGCATGCACTATCTACCTCTCGGTCTGGCATATGCAGATTGAGCGATGGTTACCACAGTCCCCCTGTCAACTCAGTGTAAATCTATAAGAGCCTCATTCTGGCCTCGTTTTCTCTCATGAACTTGCATTGAGACCTTTTGACGTAACATCTGTCTTGAGGCCAGTCAGAAGTTCTGAGCACAAGCTGGCACTGTGGGAATGGAGTGGTTCCAAAGAAAGCTGAAAACACTGAGGGAAGAGTATGAATTCAGAGGCTGTAGACTTAGATCTAAAGCAGCACTGCAGCAATGAAAAAGCCCCCACTAGAGTTGTACTTTAAATGGTTAATAAAGAGTAAATTGCACAATGGAGATAGCTTAATAGTAGTAATAAATGGTAGCAGTACACTTAATCTAGTTGTATGACTGACAAGGGTTAACACTCTTCTAAATGTGGTATATTGACTGAAATATTGCACCTAGTAAATCTTTTTTTCTTAGCAATATACCTTAGCTGCTTTGTAACGATATTAGACTAGAAAATGGACAAGACTTTCTGTTCAGTTTTACGAGAGTCTATTGGATTGGCTATTTATCTTTACTGCAGTCTGACTTTATCTCGCTGCTGTCTCTTTTAACAACCTATTTGTACAAAGTTTCTGTTTGACATTATATCTCTAGTATCTGTTTGTCTGTCTGTCTATCTATCTATCTATCTATCTAATTCAAAGAAGCTTTATTGGCAGGACTAAATACACATCAGTTTTGCCAAAGCAAGTGTACAAAAGGGAATAGGGATAGGGACTGTAGGGATGTTGGGTAGGGCTGTAGGGAAGGTGGATGGGGGCAAATCAAGTGTGGGGGCTGTAGGAGCAATGGGTGGGGACAGATCCAGGGTTGGGGCTATAAGAACAATGGGTGGAGACAGATCCAGGGTTCGGTCTATAAGAACAATGGATGGGGCAGATCCAGGGTGAGGGCTATAAGAATAATGGATGGGGCAGATCCAGGGTAAGGCTATATGAACAGTGGATGGGGCAGATCCAGGGGGGCTATGGAAGTCTATGTCATGATCCCCTGATGAAGTGACCGGCACCCTAAGGTCACGAAACGCGTTGGGGTCCCCTGGTCCGGACCACCCCCTGCTCACCCCTGCTGCTCAGTGCCGATGGCTGGTGACGGTTCTGGTAAATATGCTAACTAGACCATACGCTGGTAACTGCCCGCCCACAGTGCAATCTCTTTGGTGCTGTGCTCTGTACCCATGCACTGGTTTTATCTGAGATGTGCCTTTTACCCTGGTCTGTAACTGGTTGCTAGGGTTATATGATAATGAACATGTTTTTCTAATGTCTATGTAAATTCTCTACCCAGCTTCAAGCAGGAGACTGATATTTATGGTACTAATATATGTAAACCTATTGTATGTGGGTCTCTGCGCAGACACCTATGTATATATGTAAATGACGGGACAGTCTCTAAGGGTCTGACTACTTGTAATCTACGCAGACTGTCCCTTGCTATAAGCACTGAGCACTTTGTGATCGTCCCCTGCCCTATCTGGTTTTGTGTCATTTCTAATAAATTTGATATTTTGCATAATATTCAAGTCTTTACTCCTTTTCTATGATATGTATGTCATATCATAGTTCATTTCCTCGAAGTCTATGGCATTCGCTCACATACTGCGTTGCTAACTCCACTGCTCTCTCTTCTTCCCCCAGCATTATATATGTTTTCTCTTCCTCCTTTATGGTTATCTATCTATCTATCTATCTATCTATCTATCTATCTATCTATCTATCTATCTATCCCTTTTCATCTAATTTTATCTGTCTTTATCTATCTAAAATGTATCTTATCTATATTTCCACCTATCTGGTATCTATTTAACTGTATTTCATTTTCTATCAGTCTGCCTGTTGTCTCCTTATTCCTACCTTCTTCTGCACATCCTGTGTTGTTCCCCCAGATGTACCGTAATTGCTGTTTGGCTGTTCAGCTTGTATATAGTACGAAATAGTTAGCATTCGTTGCTTGTTAAACTTATTGCAGTGTCTTGCTATGCTGCTTTCTGCTGGCCAGTTTTTTTAAATGCTGCTCATGTTTGCCTGTGTAGAATAAGTTTGTTTAAACTTGACGTGTCATCTCTTGACATTTGGTGGGCCACTCGCTCCAAGCAGCCATTTTGTATTGTATCGCTGTGAGATTAGGACCACATATACTGGACTTATGAAGGCATCAATTTCTGATGAGCAGCAATTGAGGTCAGTGGCTTCAGACCGCTTTAGTTTTATACCAACGAAAGTTTTGATGTGTACCGACTCGGTGGTCTTACATTTGAGTCCACAGGAATTGTATCTGCACAGGTCCTGTCTGCTCCTCATTTGGCTACAGACGTGAGAACATCTCACAGCACCCTTCAGCCAGCCATACTTCTAATGGCCTTGTGAGGAGAAAGAACACATTCAGACTCTGTATATAGGCAATAATGAACATTTAAACATTTAGTTACGTTTAGTAACTAAGTTTTGGTTCACTGTTAAAAAAAATCATGAAAAGTGTTCTGTCGTGGTTGACAAAGGATTGTGTAGTAGCTCTGTCACATATTTGTTGAACATGAATCTGAGCTTCTTGCACGACCATATTTTCAAGGTTTTTCTTGTCGTCTGCTGTGCAAAAAGGAAACTGTCCTCCTCTGTGTGGTTATAGAGGGGATACTCAGCAGGTGACTCCGTCCTAAATTCTTAGTGCAAGTGTAGCAGCAGCATAATGGCTGGTCTGTATGGAGGGACCCCTGAGGGTACTGGCCTGAGCAGATGCTCATGTGGGAATCTACCCACGTACTCTAACCACATCCACAAGATTCACTTGAGAAAGGCTCACCTTGAGCCGAATCGTTGTGTGATACAACTTGTTCTTGTCTACCTTTATAATAAAGAACACAGAAAGATACCAAAAATCTTCTCATCTTTTTTGTGTGCCGGGGCTATATTTACAGACTCTGCAGCCTTTTTTCCCCAGAGCACCCAAACGGTGGTTGAGCTGTACTATATGCTCTCTAAAACATCTCAGGATGCGACACCATTGGGGCTGAAGGACCTGTGGTGGTATCACAGAGCCGGTCAGCTGACGTGTCATGTGACCGGCTCTCTGACATCATCATAGGTCCTTCAGCCCCGATGGTGTCGCATCCTGGGAGTCAGTGACAAGGTGATGTATCCTCCGGGAGGATTTTTTTTTTTTTTAACACACAGGGAAGAGAACAGGGGACAGGATAGGTATTAGATCAGGATAGAGGAGCGGGGAGACAGAATAGAATAGCGGGAGGGACAAAATAGAATAGCGGGGGGAAGAAGATGGAGGAGCAGGGAAAGACAGGGAGAGGCAGGGAACATGGAGCCGATATCGGATCCAAGGTGAACTCGGATCCGATGTCCATAGGCTCACATTTTGTGGGCACTCGGATCAGCACTGACCTGATGCTGTCCGATTTGAGTCACAGACACAAAATCGTAGCAGGCTGCAATTTTGTGCCCGTGATTAAATCGGATCGGATACGATTGTACCCGTTTTGAAACGGATGCAATCGGATGACCGAAAATCGTAATGTGAAAGCAGCCTAAGACTTGTTTAACTTTTTAAAAGATAAAACTGGAATGGTATCCACGGTCCGCGCTGCTGCTCTTTATCCAAGGAATCCACAAGAGGTTATTACCATCAAAAGTTCTTTATTTCATCACACCAACGCGTTTCGGTGCTGTCCCAGCACCTTCCTCAGGTGCCCTGATGCCCTGAGGAAGGTGCTGGGACAGCACCGAAACGCGTTGGTGTGATGAAATAAAGAACTTTTGATGGTAATAACCTCTTGTGGATTCCTTGGATAAAGAGCAGCAGCGCGGACCGTGGATACCATTCCAGTTTTATCTTCTGATTTCCCGCGGTTTTGTGGCGTCGGTGGAGGTTCTGCAGCAGCTGCCTTATGCTTTTAAACTGGTTGTGAGTCTCACAACCATAAAAGGTGAGTGGATACACTTATAATCCACATAAGAACTATAGTGTCTGTTTGATAGGGCACAATCTGCGCCTCTTGTATCTCCCTTCTTTTCTAGTTGTTTAACTTTTTGTAAGATTTAATCGGAAATCTAGTGCTCCACCATGCTTGATGTCATAATACATTATGTTTTACCAGAGATAAGCAGTGGCTTCCACATGGGGTAATTGCCTTTGTCCACAGGGTGGTTCTGGTATTACCGCTCATCGACCTTCACCTGAGTGGGGCTGGGCTGCTATACCAGACACAGAACAGAGCAGCCAAGCCTATTTAACATCTAATAGATTCCCCTCAAACTAAATATAAGAGCATTTTATCAAGTTAAATAGGTGCTATTGTGGGATTATGGTTAAATATATTAATACTCTCTTTCAAAAAAATTGTTTTTAAAAAGTAAACCAGGGTGTTAGTGTTCATTATATATGCAAATGACCTAACTTGTTAAAGGATTCAGATCCAATCTTCCAAGATAGCGGCTTCCTTGATGCTCAGATTTCTTGTGTGAAGTTACAAGATCTCGTTAGTTAGGACTAGACTCTGTTTGAGTGACCATGATTAGTTACGTAGGATTTTATATATAAATTCACTTGAGCATGTACAATTATCAGATTTTCCAGACAACAAAATAGCATTTTTTCATCTGAATTGTCGTCCATATGGCATCCATTATTACATATCAGCAGTTATTAAAATTTAGAACAAAAAAAGTTAACAGAATCGCACTTTATCCTTGAAATCGGAGGCTACATGGTTGATCCATGAGCCATGTGGGTTGATATTATTTTGCACTCCCACACCTTTGTACAGGTGAGGAAGAAAATACTGCATACTGCAACTTTATTTTCTAGGAGAATCATGACCTGCCCTATTGAACAAGGTTGGTCTGAGTACGGTGAGTTTTTTACACAGAACAGCAATTAGACTTTATTATCTTACTAGCTGTGAGCCCGATGCAAATGCATCGGGTGTCTAGATTATTTTTAAATTTATTTTAAGATTTTCAAATAATAATCCAATTATTCCAATGACATCTTTACACCAACTACATATATTTGTATGGTTGATATCATTTAAGGAAAATTGAACTATTATGTTGTAAGGGTCTTAGAACACAAAGTAGCAACTCGCCCTATACTTTCTATGGGGATTACCGCAACCTCGCGCTACACAGCGACTCGCAATGAATCCCCATTGAAAGTATAGTGGGACTTGCGGCAGGTGCGGCAGCTGAGGTAGCGACTCGCAATGGCCTCGCGGCCATTGCTCGCGCTACACAGCGACTCGCAATGGATCCCCATACAAAGTATAGGGGGACTTGCGGCAGGTGCGGCGGCTGAGGTAGCGACTCGCAATGGCCTCGCGGCCATTGCTCGCGCTACACAGCGCCTCGCAATGAATCCCCATTGAAAGTATAGTGGGACTTGCGGCAGGTGCGGCAGCTGAGGTAGCGACTCGCAATGGCCTCGCGGCCATTGCTCGCGCTACCTCAGCGGTAAATCGCTTAGTTTGTGGCCGAGCCTCTGGTTCTATTTTCGGCCAGCGACTCGCAATGGCCGCTTCGCGGCCATTGCTCGCGCGTGGTGACGTCACATAGTGACATAGCCACGGCGATTTCGGGGTCCGACACGATTTTGCCTACGGCAATTATATAGTAGATATGTACAAGTGAATTTTGTCCGCCATGTCTATGAAATTAATCTAAAATAAAACAAATGTCTTGTTACTTTATAGTCACAATCGTAGCGACTAACTCAAAAGAATAACCGCTATGAGGAACATGCCAAAGTTGTAGTGTCGTCAGTATCAGTAAGAATAATTCAGCATTTCTTTTTGTAATACCTAAATTAGAAAGAAATATGGAAATTGAAGAAATACCACATTTGTGATGGATTTGGGTAACTCCTGGTCCTTTTCTGTTCTCCCCTTGCTGCTGAATTCTGACACCGTGTTTAGGAAGATGTATTGTCCATTGGAATGGGCACTCACAGCAATTTTAGCATGCTTTTAGAGCACTTATTAAATATTCAACATTCCCATCTCAGGCTCCTATTAATACAGAAGACATCTTGTTTAATGGGGTCTGCTGTGTTCAAGGCTCCTTCTGAAAGGAATGCTGTTGAAAATTCATTTTCTTAGCTATTCATAGAGGGCGCGAAGGGCTACTGCTTTTAAGGTGGTTTGAGGGTCATTTAACAAGACAATAGTTACATCCTTATGATCTGAGTATTATAATACAAGGTAGGAGTTAGGAGGTCAAAGTGATTGCTGGAAAGTGAAGTTGGTTTAATACTTAGGTGTGGTGTATCAGTAATTTGGAGTTTTGGTATAGGGAGCATTGGAATTTTTTTATTTTAAGCAAAACATAATGTGTTTTCTTTTGATCTGACCTGGGACCACTTCTTCTTCCTGACGGGAAGGCTCTGCACTTATGCCTGTAATAGTTTTCTGTTTATATATTTTTGCAATCTTGATTTTTTCCTGTGTTCCCACTTTTTGGGATGACCCTTGAGCATATTCTTTGTGCCTTAAATATACCTGCTATGTGATCAACGCCATAATACAGGAAAGTGCATTATGACAAGTACGGCACACTACCCATCTGGGTTGTGTTAGATGGTTCTCTGTTACATTGAGACCTCCTCTCATGATTGTAGTCCATGTTTTGTTCTTACTCCTGCTGTGATGGTTCTCAGTGACTACAACCTACACTGTATATCTAGAGGAGCACCACTAGAGAACAGACTCTGCGGAGTCCTGAGAGCTATACTATCCACTATCTGATCTGTTATATTAGGCACAAGAGTATATACATGAGCAAATACAAATGGTTATTCTCTATAATCGGTGAGAGTCTGACGTCTGACACCCCCCACCGTAACTGAAAATAAAGGGAATGCAGCTCTGATTGAGCACTGTGACCTTCTCACTTTCTGTCATGTGGATGGAGTTGTTCTGTAGTTCCCGTGCATATCTGGCCACAGAAAGGCTATAAAGTGGATTCAACACTTCAGTCTTTTCTTTCTCAGGAACAGTGTGGACCTCTACAGATCATAGGGTGATTGCATATCCTTGCAATTTGCCATCACTTTATGAGATATAGATCTTATAAAGAATGAAGTGAAAAACAGAATTAGTGAAGCAAATCAGTAATTAGCCAAAGTAGTATACTTGTAAATTTTATATTGTAGTTATTATCCACAACTATTGCAACATATAGGAGAAAACATGGCCTCCTATGGAGCCAAGTCTGTGTACCAAGGTGGCCGTCATGGGGATGGTCAGCATGCCTGCCCCATGGTAACCCATCGGTACCTTACAATCATGTCGAAGACATCAATGAGGAACGGTACAAGCATGCACTGGCAAATACTCCATGTCATAGGCATCTACATGGTTAATAGCTGCAGCTGGCGATCAACCCCAGGTGTGGTTGTTAGAGACAAATGCTGGATATGTGACTGGCTAGTTTCTATAGTGTGTGGAGTGGGCTCAGCTACTGAGCCCCCTACCCACACTCCGGACCCCAGACCAGGATGTTTATTCACATTGTAATGGGAGAAGGAGTTAACCAAACACCCATTGAAATACATCTGTCAATTCTGTCAAATCTGAAATTGATCTTGTACTAATTAGATTTGCTGAATGTTCCAATTCTGGACCCTACCTTTGCATTGACTCTGCTCTACAAAAACTTAAGCATTGTTCACACGCTGCGTATTTCACTATTTACGCAGTGCTCTTTAGTGCTTGTGTAAATGCAGTGAAATCCAGTGGCATAAAGCATCCCAACAAAAGCAATGGCTTTTCCTGAAATGCGTTCACACAATCCGTATTTTTGCAGACGCGCTTTCACTGCAAAGCGCGTCTGCAACAAGAATTGACATGTCATTTCTTGGCACCTTTTTGGCGTGCTTTTCCCATAGCCAACATTATAAAATTGGCTTGGGAAAAGCGCTGCTGAAAATGCGTGGTGCGTGAATGCAGTTGCACTTTTTGGCGCACATGCAACATGTGCAACAGCATAAAAGCATCACATAACAAAAGAATACATTACGTGTGAACGTAGCTTTACTAAGGAACAGCCAAATCCAATATTAAATGCACAGGCTCTAATCAAGGGCTTTCGGAAATATCCCATGATAGCGTTCCTAATGGTTTCACTAGAAGTGCATTTTACAGAAAGATCAAAGCTCAGTTTTAAATGTCAAATTTGACTGTAATTCTTGAAATACAAGCATGAATAATACAACATATCCACCACCGCTTACAATGGAATTGTCACCAGATTTCAAAATAGAAACCTTTTTTTTTAAAGTAAACTTTATTACAGATTTCTTAGACATGACAATGCTGGTGTACTTTCTTTGAAAATCCATGCCAGAATGATGGTATAATTATTTCTGAAAGTTTTATTCAGTATCGACCCAGCAACCCTGCTCCTCAGTGTCCCTCATGCCTCCTGCTGTTGCTGAGTTCTCAATCTGCTCAGTACAAGCTGCAGCAGTCTGTCAGGCTGGGTGGATAGAGGCACAATATGCTAGGACTTATGAGATCTCACTCTTTAGTTGGATTCATACAGCGCTTATCTTAATATTTCAACTATTCAAATATTGCCAAAGTAAATACACCAGCCTCATCAGGTCTAAGATTTTATTAATGCATACAGTTTGCTTTGTAAAATTTGGTGACACAGCCTCTTTAAAGGGAAACTTTTTAAAGGTCATTGGAAAAAGTCACGCAGCCTTGTCTAGCTGATCAATGCAAGCTAATCTTTAACACTAAGTGCCTTAATATTCACATATGACCTCATAATGTAGGAGAAAATACTGTGCTGTTATTGGTGCACCTACATTTTATCCCTCCAGAAACTTTTACCCTTTCTGATACCTTTCTTTGAGCAGGGAGTTGCATCAGATTACTCAGGATGTCCCCTTCAACTCTACCATTCTGTGATTGTAGTGACTACAAGCTTCATAAGCAGCATCATGGGACATGGAAGGGTTACCAGACTCCTCCAACAGCCAACCTTACATATCCAGCAGCACATCAGTCTCTGTGTGCTCTTGCTGAGTTCTTCTTCTCCGATCAGTACAAACAGATGGCAGCAAGTGCTACTCAGAGGGGCATTCTGTGGCTCAGGGCTTAGTTAGGTGTGTAGGGGCATGGAATCAGCTAATGTGAGCCCCCATACCATATAAATCTTATGAGATGGCGGGAGGGTGTCAGGAGAAATTAGCTCCTTTCCATCCTGATAAATAACTATAATCATTTATATCGGCGAATGTTTAGATTCAAAAGTCCAATTTCTTCTAATTCATTTTATAAACATGTTGCTTTATTGACTGCACGTCATATGCATGTACATGAGAGTTGGGAATATTAATTCTGCTCTGTGAGTTTATTCAGAGGACTTCACGCAGTGCTGGGCCAGAGAGAGTCAATATCAGTCGGGAAAAAGCTGCTTCTTCTTAAATTGAATTCACTGGCAATTTAGAATAAGTAATTTTGGCCTCCGTATGATTGTGCGTGTGCATTCACCTACTAAACACTCTCCCACCGACTCGCCTATCTTTTTGCTTGTTTTGGTTATTATTCTGTAGATTGAAATCCAACAACGCTGTCAAACGCAGCATCTGCTGGCTGGCTGAGCAGGGAATTAATTAGGGGAAGCTGACTCTTTGGGCAGAGCTGGGTAACGAGGCAGATATTCCTAGATTCGCTCTTTTGGTCAGAAATTCATTTTGAGTAAAAGTAGTAAATGTTGATTCTTTTCTGCAGTTTACCGTCAGGATGGTAACCCTATCATGGCCACCAGACGGTATCAGTGACAGTAGATGTCAGTATTCCTCTGTAGAGAGGAGCAATACATCTGCATATTCTCATCATATAGGGAGAAGGTAATGCAAAGGAAGAGCTGCCTATAGCAAAAAGCATTTTGTATGTAATATACTTGGCGCTAAGTCCTTTACTCATCAAGACTGATATTTTGTATGCCAGTTTTAATGAAGAATGCACTGGAGTAAAAAATGCACTGCAGTTAGGGACAGAAGTACATTTGTGTGGTAATTTATACCATTGTCAGATGCCCTCTGCCATGCTCCTTATCATGCTTTGCCTGCTTTTCAAAGAGTCGGGCAAGCTGGTCAGAACTGTTATGAAAACATCTAAAGTTGCACAAATTTTTGCATGGTTTTGTGTTACCACATGCAACCAAAAAAGAAATCCAACACAGCACTTGGTTTTGTTTTCTGGCTGCATGTGGTAAGTTGTTTAATGCTGCCATTTTTGAGTAGCTTTAGTGTTTCACGGTTTCAAGTTGTGCAAAAACTATGCAAAGTTTCAAACCGTTTTACGCCTGATTTCAGTTTGTTGGATTAGGGCCTTAAAGGAGAGCTCCGGGGAAATGTATATTTTTTGTATGGTTCGTGCACTCCTACTCTATAATGCTGAGCTGCCTTTTACACTTGTATAATGTTTAGAACTCACTATACATCACTCACTAGCTGCTCCTTACCTGTAACCCCTTCTGTACTGGACAATACCTCACACCTGATTGAGCAGCTCTCCTCTCCCTCCGCAGTCAGCACCTGCTCGTCCGATAACAGATGCTTCTTCATTCAATCACGTGGGCATAACATCTTAGAAGGTCCTAGTATGAGCCGGTGTTGATATCTGCTTTTGTACAGAGAGCAGCGGGCATGACCATACATCCTCTCATCAGAGACTGTCACAATATAGGACCTTCAGTGATGTCACGCCCATGTGATTGAATTAGGAAGTGTCTATTATTATACGCTGACTGGGGAGTGAGTGGTATGGCTGCTCAGTCAGGCATGTTGCATTGTTCCGTTCGACTGGGTGACAAGAAATGAGCAAATAGTGAATAAGTGATTTATATTAGTTCTAAACATTATACAAGTGTAACAGGCAGCTCAGCATTATAGTTTAGGAGGGCAGAGACAATACAACATTTTTTGTACCAGTAGTTCATCTTTAAGGCCCTAATTAATCAAACAGAATTATGGCGTAAAATGATCTTAAATTTTGAACAACTCGAAACACTGCAAGACCAGGCAGCTCAGCACTATATAAAGGAGTGTAGGGACCGTACAAAAATTCTTATCTCCCCAGCGTTCCTCCTTACTGTTACCACTATCAGATGCTTCAGGCTGATGAAGTTCTTTACAGACTTATGGTGTGTTTACACGTCCCAACATCGGTCCGATATTGCATCCAACGCAGTGGAAGCGCGCTTTTTCTGGGCAGAATTCCAAGATCGGATAGGAGAAGTTACACAGCGCGATATCGGCATACAACGTCTCTACGATGTGTACGCCCCCCTTGTACGGCCGACCAGGAACGACCATTTAACATGGGAGTGAAGAGGGGACGTGGTACTGCACATCGTAGTTGGGCGTTTACACAGCACGATCCTGCTCCAACCTCCATCCAATATCGGGCCGTTGGAGAGCACGCTTATTCGATCCCCGGTATTGTTTTGGCATCGTTCCTGCATCGTATTGGATGTTTAAACCATACAACGCACGAACAATATCGGGTCCAACGCACGAACCACGTGACTTTTGGTCGGAGTTGGACGCCGATATCGGGACGTGTAAACACACCATTAATGTTGTGCACATGGGGTGGAATTGTAGGGTAAGTGTCACAGCTGAACATTGCTGGTGGATTGTTCCATATATTCATGTTCCATTTTTCTTTTTTCGGCAGCAATAAACTCATTGTTTTAAGGCCAAACTATGGTATTGCTACCTACTCTATATCAATATAACAATGACTAGTAACCCTTATTATAAAATACTTTTTATCAAACAAGATATGAGTGAAGACAAACCGCCATCAAGAACTACACTATATTGTGACTTGAGAATTCATGGGAAAAGCCGTTTAACTTTTGCCTTATCTGAGTAAATTCACCTTTAATCTGATTGATGGCCAAGTGGAACACAAATGTTTATTTTAGTTATTTGTGTAAAGGTTTTTCAGCTTTACATTGTGGATAACTGCAAATTTTGTCAAGAATCAGTATGATAAGCATTGGCCGGATGTATTGATCTGTAGGTTTTATTGCCTTACTATACAGTATGTTGAACCTTTTATTACTCCAGTAGTGTTCTATTCATTTATGTAACGTTATTACTGTTGTGAAATCAATGGATTCTTTTCATTTTTACTTACATTGGCTGTGAAGGAATGTGGCAAAGAGTGAAGAATTTGTTTACTGCTCCTACCCTGAAACGTCTGTACATAATGTCCAATAATCTTCTATGGGCGGCACGGTGGCTCAGTGGTCAGCATGGCAACCTTGCAGCACTGGGGTCCTGGTTCAAATCCCACCAAGGATAACATCTGAAAGTTGTTTATATGTTCTCCCTGCGTTTGTGTGGGTTTCCTCCGGGTACTCTGCCTTCCTCCCACACTCTAAAGATATACTAATAGGGAATTAAATTGTGAGCCCAATGTGGACAGTGATGATAATCTCTGTAAAGTGCTGCGCAATATGATGGCGCTACGTAAGAAATGCATAGTGAATTAATAATAAATAATTCTTTCAATAAGAATAACATTCACTCTTAGCTCTGACCTCACATTTCCAAATGGCGCCCTGCTGGTCCAGAGTCTATACAAAGCATGCTATAAGAATTGCCATTTTGGCAGGTGGAGTGTTTGTACTGGGTGCTGTACAGGAGCGTAATGTGCTATTTTGGGTATATCAGCCCGCATAATGCTAGTTCATCTAAGTGGCAGCCAGCAGGCATAAATATGTGTTCTGGACATGCTGTAGCAAACTATTTGCTAAGTTGCTTAGCTACTAAATGACTTGGCCATGTTTTCTTTGTCAGGACATATAATATTTAGGATATGTGTTAGCATCAACATTGAACAATTTTGTGTAGAAGGTGACAACTTCTGTTAAAGGGTCTAAGCTACATTGTCCAGAAGCTACACTGCTAAGTAGATGTGTAACAGTACTACCTTGTGTCTTAATTATTCCATTATTAAAGTTTACAGCTCATCTTGCAGGAGATGTCAGAGCTCTTATGTTTTCAGTTTGCTAATTTGCGACCCGTAATAGGCATTGATGTGTTTTTGTTTTTTTGTTTGTTTTTAACAAAAACTATTATTATGCAAAAAGAACTTGTGATATTGCCTATTAAGTTTCAAATGATTTCTGGCCAGGGACATATGGAAACTAAGTTATCCTACAGTCACATAACTTATGTAAAAAAGCGTCTGTCCCAGAAGCCACATCGATTATGTGCAGATGATTTCCATGAAAGTGAAGCAGTTTTCTTCTGTTTATCTGAATGAATGAAGAAAGAAAAAAGTTGTTAAAGGCATCAGTCTGGACAATGTGTAAAGCTGTCAAGCCGCAGTATTAGAAAGTAGTACATGGGGAAAGCAGTATGATTAACATCACTGGTCTTGAAGTCCTGGTACACAACCAGTGCTTGGAGACCCCTGAAAGTAGGAATATACATACCAGCCTAAGGCTACCTTCACATTACGATTTTGAGGGATCCGATGCTGTCCGATATAAATCGGACAGCATCGGCTCCCTTCTGATGCCTGGAATCGGGTGCCAAATAGGCACCCGATTCCGGCATAAAATCGTTGCCGGGCTGAAAAAAAAAAAAGTTTATTCTCACCTCCCCCCGAGCCCCCGCCGTCTTCCGCCATCTTCCGCCATCTTCCTCTCGGTTCCGGTGGCTCCCGCAGGCTGCCGGTGTCAGCAGAGGGCTTCCTCTGCTGTACACAGGACCTGCGGTGATGTCACAGTCACGTGACCGCGGGTTCACCATGGTAACCCGCGGTCACATGACTGTGACATCACCGCAGGTCCTATAAGGCAGAGGAAGCCCTCTGCTGACACCGGCAGCCTGCGGGAGCCACCGGGAAACGAGAGGAAGATGGCGGAAGACGGCGGGGGCTCGGGGGGAGGTGAGAATAAACTTTTTTTTTTTTTTTTTAACCATTATGCTCCTAGTTAGGAGCAGTTTTACTGTACTGAGCATGCTCAGTACAGTAAAACGGGGTCCGAGGAGACATCACATGTTTCCTCGGACCCTTCTCCATAGGGCCCATGTTATAGGGATCGGACCTAATCGGATGTGCACTAAATGCCATCCGATTTGGTCCGATCCGATTCTGTCAGATTTTATTTTCGGTGCAAAAATCGGAGCAAGCTCCGATTTTTGCACCGATAATAAAATCGGACAGAATCGGATGGCATTTAGTGCACATCCGATTGGGTCCGATGCCCATAGGGATGCATGGGGCCCAAATTCGGATCCGATGCTGTCCGATTTTCATCGGACAGCCATCGGATCTGAAAAATCGTTATGTGAAAGCAGCCTAAGTAAGTAGATAAAGCCTTTCCCTCCTCCGATCAACAGAAATGAACCTCAACCTTCTATAAGCCATGACTTTATAGGTATCTCCTGAAGCAGCCATACTGAAGTATAGTGGATAACTTGATGACTGTTTAATAATTTGTTCTTACTCAATCTCACATTGCCTCTAATAAAGATACAGTAAGCTTATAGGTTCATTTATTGCTACTTACTGTGATCATAAAAAGCAATAGCATTTCCCCTTTCCCCGATTGTTGGGGATTTTGACTACAGTAGTTAAGACGTGTTGGTTTCTTCCCATTTTTCCCGTTTCTCTTCCCATCCTCCTTCTGTGCAAGAAAAAGCAGGACAAAATATATTTTGCAAAACAATTCCAAAGAGACATCCTTAATTTAGTTCTTCATGTATGTAAGGCTCCCAAACCTAGACCCTTACGCCTAATTAAAGAAAATACTATACCTATTTAAGATGTGAAAACCCCTTTAATTTACTTTATTAAAAGAGAGAGGGGAGGGGGACAAGAGGCGCAATAGTGCCCTTATCACTTGACACTAAATTTCAGTGGTGAAAAACGTAGTTCACTCACCTACTCCAGTTGTGTGACCCACAACCGGCTTGTGCGCATGTAGGATAGTATCCTGATGGCTGCCGCTGGACCTCCACCAACTCCACACACGTGGGGTTAAACCAGGAATTTCAGGGAAGAAAGGTGTACTGCGGTCCGCGCTGCCAGAAACATCAAGGAAGACCCAAGACGAAGTTTTGATCTAAGCCTTCTTTATTCTCCTCCTACGCATTTCAGTGCCCACCTGGCACCTTCATCAGGGATCACTGATGAAGGTGCCAGGTGGGCACTGAAACGCGTAGGAGGAGAATAAAGAAGGCTTGGATCAAAACTTCGTCTTGGGTCTTCCTTGATGTTTCTGGCAGCGCGGACCGCAGTACACCTTTCTTCCCTGAAATTCCTCCTTTAATTTACTTTTTGACATAATTTAGTTAATGGATAACTTTGTTCTGTAAAGGGAATCTGCCACCAAGTTTATAAGGAGGGTAGCATGAAGGAAATGAACAAAGACAAGAGAAAGAGCTCTCAGGGCCACTTTACACACACCAACTTATCTGTCCAACTTCTGACCAACTTACTGGTTGCAGTGAAATCATGGACACATTGTTCCATTTGTGCACAGCCACAAAATGGAGCAATGTGTCCATGATTTCAATGCAACCAGTAAGTTGTTCAGAAGTTGGACAGATAAGTTGGTGTGTGTAAAGTGGCCCTCACATCAGCTCACCCTGTCCCGGTATATTTCAGTGCACAAACAGGGACCACAGGATGCCGTTCGGTGAAAACGATCCAATAGCGGTTAGAAGCATGGCTGTGGAGTTGGAGTCATGGAGTCATAACCATTTTGGGTGGAGTTGGAGTTGGATTCAGAGAAATCGAGGAGTTTGAGTCGGAGTTGGATGTCTGGCTTACTGACTTCACAGCCCTGGGTGTGGCGCTGGTGTTCATTTTGGGTGGAGTCAGAGTCGGATTTAGGGAAATTGAAAAGTCGGATGTTTGGCTTCCTGACTCCACAGCCTTGATTGGAAGACATCCAGCAACTACAATGAAATGGACTATGAAATATTTATTAGTAACTATTCAAATATCAAAAGGGCAAAAATAAACATAAACACATTAGGCCTATGCGTTTTGAGCATTAAGAGCCTTAGTGCTTGAAGCATATAGGCCTAGTGGGTTTATGTTTATTTTTGCCCTTTTAATATTTGAATATTTACTAATAAATAATATTTTGTAGTCCTTTTCATTGCAATTTCTGGATGTCTTCCTATCTCTATCTGAGCATGAAAAAATGTCAGATACACTAGTGAAATATGGCTATCATTTACTGAATTTTTTTTGTCATAAAATGACACTTTATTAGGCACAGTGGGAAGCCAGATCTGAGCATTCTTCTTCATGACTGTTGGACTTCCCTGCCTTCTCATGTGAGAAGAACTGACAGATTATTAATATCCTGGACTCAGAAGTAAATGCAAACAATGCAGAGGATTCCAGATGACGTTACCAACTTCGGCGGGAAGTCCACTAAGTGTTCAAGAAATAGTGTCAGGGTCTCTGCCATTACTTTATGCCTCCTCAAATCTAGCAGCATAAGCCTAGTGATGGCATGTTGGCAGGATTGGTAACTGTCTGATATCTGGGACCACAATGATCCTAAGGGCCCCTTTACACGCTGAGACTTTCCAGCGATGCCACCAGCAATCCGACCTGGCTGGGATCACTGGAAAGTCTCTCTTCAGTCGCTGTTGAGCTGTCAAACAGGCAGACTCACCAACGACCAGTTAGCAGCGACATCGCTGGTAACCAGGGTAAATATGGAGTTGCTAAGCTGAGCGTGTTGCTTAGTTACCTGGTGTTTACCCTGGTTACCAGCGTCCTCCCACTTACAGGCTGGGCTAAGCGGGAGGACGCTGGTAACCAGGGTAAACACCAGGTAACTAAGCAGAGCACGCTGCTTAGCTACACGGTGTTTACCCTGGTTACCAGTGCCCAGCATCAAATGTGCGGCGCTGGGCATTGGCTGTGAGGTCGCTGGTCATTGGTCTCTCGCTGTCACACGCAGCGATGCGTGCTGACCAGCGGGAGACCAAGGACCAAAAGATGGTCCTGAACGATTTGAAGCGATCAGCGACCTCACAGCAGGGGCCTGATCGCTGCTACGTGTCACACACTGCAACATTGGTGGGGAGGTTGCTGTTATGTCACAAAACCTGTGATGTTTCAGCGATATCGCTAGCGATGTTGCAGTGTGTGAAGTACCCATTAGAATCACAGAGCCTCAGGGCAGTTGCTGTGCTTTGGCTCCTCAGTCTTTCAGGGAACCATTGTGTATGGACACTGCATGACAGTTCTGTACCAGTAAATGTGGCTGAGCTGCAGTTCCCTGCACAGCCAGGTAGCCAGGATCCACAATGTGTGGGAAAGACTAAAGACACTGCACACTGATTTAATGCTGCTGCTCCTTCATAGATTCTCTCTGGACAGCGGCACTCCTAGGCACCCGGATGTGAATGGCGCCTATAGCTGGGTGCGTACAATGGAATTGAGCTGTATTGGAGATCCCTGGCACAGTGGATGACTATCACTTCACTATACAGGGGAAAACTGTCAAAAATCTGTGAGGGTTCCAGAGGCCCCCCACAATCATAAGGCATTGGCGTGTCCTAGCAGTGGGAATTCCCATTAAATAAATAAAGTGATCATTTTAGGATTGTGTTAATTAACATCCACCGTGTTCTTCTTTTTTATACATACAGTATATGTGGGAGTATGTGTGTGTGCGTATATATACACGTTTACGTATGTATGTATATACAATACAGACCAAAAGTTTGGACACACTTTCTCATTCAAAGAGTTTTCTTTATTTTCATGACTATGAACATTGTTGATTCACACTGAAGGCATCAAACCTATGAATTAACACATGTGGCATTATATACTTAACAAAAAAAGTGTGAAACAACTGAAAATATGTCTTATATTCTGGGTTCTTCAAAGTAGCCACCTTTTTGCTTTGATTATTGCTTTGCACACTTTTGGCATTCTCTTGATGAGCTTCAAGAGGTAGTCACTGGAAACGGTTTTCCAACAGTCTTGAAGGAGTTACCAGAGATGCTTAGCACTTGTTGGCCCTTTTGCCTTCACTCTGCGGTCCAGTTCTCCCCAAACCATCTCGATTGGGTTCAGGTCTAGTGACAGTGGAGGCCAGGTCATCTGGCGTAGCACCCCATCACCATCACACCTCCTCCTCCATGCTTCATGGTGGGAACCAGGCATGTAGAGTCCATCCGTTCACCTTTTCTGCATTGCACATAGACACGGTGGTTAGAACCAAAGATCTAAAATTTAGACTCATCAGACCAAAGCACAGATTTCCACTGGTCTAATGTCCATTCCTTGTGTTCTTTAGCCCAAACAAGTCTCTTCTGCTTGTTGCCTGTCCTTAGCGGTGGTTTCCTAGCTGCTATTTTACCATGAAGGCCTGCTGCACAAAGTCTCCTCTTAACAGTTGTTGTAGAGATGTGTCTGCTGCTAGAACTCTGTGTGGCATTGACCTGGTCTGTAATCTGAGCTGCTGTTAACCTGCGATTTCTGAGGCTGGTGACTCGGATGAACTTATCCTCCGCAGCAGAGGTGACTCTTGGTCTTCCTTTCCTGGGACGGTCCTCATGTGAGCCAGTTTCTTTGTAGAGCTTGATGGTTTTTGCAACTGCACTTGAAGACACTTTCAAAGTTTTCCCAATTTTTCGGACTGACTGACCTTCATTTCTTAAAGTAATGATGGCCACTCGTTTTTCTTTACTTAGCTGCTTTTTTTCTTGCCATAATACAAATTCCAACAGTGTATTCAGTAGGAGTATCAGTTGTGTATTGTGAGGTGTAGCGGTGTCGGGGAGGCAGGGAACCAGGCACGGACAGTTCTCAACTCACGGTTTATTGATCTCCGTCCGGTTACAGTCACCAAAACACAGATCCGGAGTGCAGCCGGCACACTTCACACCGCTTGGTGTATCTCCTGACCGCTGACAGGCTCTATCAGTCCCTTCCCGGGACCACTTCAACTTTCCTTCAGAGCTCCTCAATCAGGCTCTGCACCGGAGAGAATCTCACTCCAGACTCAAGGAACCACACCCAGGATCCCTGCTTCCTCTTAACACATTCAGCTCAGGGAAGAGGAATCACATGTAACACCCGGGATGGAGTACGTCCTGCAGACCGGGAGGACGCACCCAGGGAGGCACATACCGGTCGCAGCATACCGACCCGGTCGGTGCCTCACACCCCCCCCCCTATGTTCAAGCGTATGGGGCTGAACACAAGGCCATAAACCCGGTCCCTGCGCGCAGACCGCGTCACGGCGCGGAGAACCGGCGGAGCCAAGCAGGGGCACCCGGGGATACCAGCGGTGCCAGACCCCACGAGCAACCAACCCGTTCGGACCCCTGGCTCCCACAAACCCCGGACGGGCATCAACGACAGCGGCCTGGGGCCCCACGAGCAACAAGGGGTCTGCCCGCGGCACTGCTGCACCGCTCCGGACGGCGAGTCGGCGCACTGGTCTCTGCACCCAGGAATCAGTCACATCAAGTCCTCTGGGTATCCTGGCGGCGGAATTCTCGGGCTCTGGGCCCTGTCTGTCCTTCATCCGGGGGGCCATATACTCGTTCCACAATACCCGGAACAAGGGCATATCCCTCCCCAGCACAACATCATAAGGGAGATCCTTTACCACCCCCACGACATGTTGAACCCTCCTGGCTGGGGTAGCAAACGTGACACGCTTCGTTGGATACCTGCGATGATCCCCATGGACACTCATCACCCTGACCTTTCGGTCGGTGGGTTTTGTCCTGGAGACCAAGGAGGCACACACGAGGGTCACGTTGCTCCCTGAGTCCAGTAGGGCCGTCACCTCATGACCGTTAAGCCGTACGCGGCACAGTACAGTCTCAGTATCCCGGGGGGGCAGAGCCCCGTTTTCCAACGAGGTGGGCGAACATGGACCGCCTCCGGGAATAGTCACAGTCCATTGGTTCCCCGTTGAGGGGACACTGCGCCATCATATGTCCCACCTCCCGGCATCTTCTACATCGGGGTGGTTCCCCGCTATACCAGGGGCCGAACCGCGGCTGTCCGGATCGCCGCTTTGCTGCAGGGGGAGGCCCGTTTTCGGCCTGAGCGGGGCATTCGCCCGCCCGGGGGCCGGGTTGGTGGTCCCTACTGTCTGGTGTGGTGGGCGCGGCCTTGCGGGTAGCCCGCATTGTCCCAGTGTCCCGGATCAGTTCCTGTGTGGCCACATGGCACTCCACCACGTTCACCAACTGGTCTAGGGAACCCGGGTCACTGTGCCCCACCCACTTTTGTATAGGGACGGGCAGCGTATGCACGAAGCGATCCACCACCACCCGCTCTACCATCTGAGCCGGACTCAGGGCTTCAGGCTGCAGCCATTTTTTAACCAGGTGCAACAAATCATAGGCCTGTGAGCGCACGGGTTTGCCTTCCTCGTAGGCCCATTGGCTCACCCGTTGGGCCCTCACATATGTATTGACCCCGGTACGTGCCAATATCTCCCCCTTCAGGGCGCCATAGTCCAGGGCATCCTCAGTACACAGGTCTATGTATGCCTTTTGGGGATCACCAGTCAAATAGGGCGCCAGCACCTCGGCCCACTGGGCGACCGGCAGTCTCTCCCGTTCAGCCACCCGCTCAAACATGGCCAGGAATGCCTCCACATCATCCCCCGGGGTCATCTTTTGCAGTGCTTGTCTTACCGCTTTCCGGACGCTGCAGTCGTCACCTGGTCCTCTAGGCAGATCCGCCGGTATGGCCCGCACAGCCTCGGTCAACAGGGCCATCTGCTCCTGGTGCCTCCTCTCCTGCTGCTGCTGAGCTTCCTGTTGCTGCTGCTGGGCCAGCACCAGGTGCTTGAGCACCTCCTCCATGCTGGCTGCTGGTTTGTGTTGTAATGTAGCCGGCCGAATCCAGGACATGTGATGCCGGGCACCACGCAAGAGACTGGCCGCAATGATGACTGCTGCTCCTCTTACTTAGCAGCCGCTCATTAGCCTCATGAAAAGTCACTTCCCCACCGGAACAGAGGGCAACGGTAGTGCCGGCTACACCTCACCGGGCCGGCAATGCCCGCATTCTCCACCATATGTGAGGTGTAGCGGTGTCGGGGAGGCAGGGAACCAGGCACGGACAGTTCTCAACTCACGGTTTATTGATCTCCGTCCGGTTACAGTCACCAAAACACAGATCCGGAGCGCAGCCGGCACACTTCACACCGCTTGGTGTATCTCCCGACCGCTGACAGGCTCTATCAGCCCCACCGGAGATAATCCCTTCCCGGGACCACTTCAACTTTCCTTCAGAGCTTCTCAATCAGGCTCTGCACCGGAGAGAATCTCACTCCAGACTCAAGGAACCACACCCAGGATCCCTGCTTCCTCTTAACACATTCAGCTCAGGGAAGAGGAATCACATGTAACACCCGGGATCGAGTACGTCCTGCAGACCGGGAGGACGCACCCAGGGAGGCACATACCGGTCGCAGCATACCGACCCGGTCGGTGCCTCACAGTATCCACCAGACATCTGCACAACACAACTGATGGTCCCAACCCCATTTATAAGTCAAGAAATCCCACTTATTACACCTGACAGGGCACACCGGTGAAGTGAAAACCATTTCTGGTGACTACCTCTTGAAGCTCATCAAGAGAATGCCAAGAGTGTGCAAAGCAGTAATCAAAGCAAAAGGTGCCTACTTTGAAGAACCTAGAACATAAGACATATTTTCAGTTGTTTCACACTTTTTTGTTAAGGATATAATTCTACATGTGTTAATATAAAAATGTAATTCTAGACATTCTTGTGTTAATGGCGTCATTGTATAGTCCTGTTCTGGGGTAAATTTACAGGCAGAAGAAATCTCCTGAGTGAGTGAAGTAAACTCCCTATTAAGTAAAGATCAACTAGAATACAGCCATTCCTGTCACATCTCTTCAAGGATGGCTGACTTTCATGCAGATAATCACAGGCTGTTTAACAGCTCTCGGTCGATAAAGTGACTTTACCATCAGCAAACTGCCGCATAAAGAAACAACAACATCACCTGGAGAGGTAGGTTAACTGAATATCAGAGGAGGCAGAGATGAAGGAAGACACAGCTCAAATCATTTGTACGTTCTTTACAAACGTCTTTTAACAGACCATATGAGAGCTGTGCTTGCTAATAGCAGAACTGAATTTATCATTTGTTACATTTTACAGTGAGATTATCCACTTTTTTCTGTGGTTTTACATGTGCAGAATATTGTACACAAATTTATCAGTTTTCATGCCACTAAAATAAAACATCCCTATTGACTTAAAGGGAATCTGTCAGCAGGTGTTTGCTATCTCATTTGAGAGCAGCATGATGTAGCAAAGAGATTCTGAATTCAATGATGCATCACTGTCTTAGATTACTGGTTGGTACCCTTCTGACACAGAATTTTTAGATGTAGCTATTATTATTAATTATTTTTACAACATTTATTCCATGGCACTTTACAAGTAAAAAGGAACATGCCTAGACAAGTACAATAACTATAAACTGGACAGGTACAGGAGGAGAGAGCACCCAGCCCGCATGGACTCACAGTCTACAAGGAATGAAGGAGACACAATAGGTGAGAAGATAGGACCTTGTCCATGAGGGCTCACAGTCTACAAGGGATAAGGGAGATACCGTGTTTCCCCGAAAGTAAGGCCCCCCCGATTGTAAGGCCGCCTAGGGGTAGAGGAGGGGCCTGCTAATGTAAGGCCTCCCCCGATTATAAGGCCTTACAACCGGGGGGGCCAATGTAAGGCCCCTAGCGGAGGGGGGGGGGGGAGCGGGAGCAGGTCGCAAGTCACGTGCGCCCGCTCATTACATATGCACTGCATCCCCCTGTCAATCAGCGACAGGGGGAGCAGTGCATTATACTGTATATATGGGCCCCCTCCTGCTGGCACACTACCCCCCTGTTCTGAGGCCCCCACCGCTGCTGCTGCTGCAGACATCTTACCCTCCAGGGTCTTCTTGCAGCAGCCAGCGCGTCCGTCCTCTGTCCTCGGCTGTCTCCTGGATCATGTGACCAGCCGGTCGCAGTCGCGATGACGTCATGCGCTGCGACGGGTCACATGATCCGGGAGACAGCCGAGGACAGAGGACGGACGCGCTGGCTGCTGCAAGAAGACCCTGGAGGGTAAGATGTCTGCAGCAGCAGCGGTGGGGGCCTCAGAACAGGGGGGTAGTGTGCCAGCAGGAGGGGGCCCATATATACAGTATAATGCACTGCTCCCCCTGTCGCTGATTGACAGGGGGATGCAGTGCACATGTAATGAGCGGGCGCACGTGACGTGCGACCCGCTCCCGCAGTGTCCCAGCAGGAGGGGGCCTGTAGGCCACACTGCTGGGGCACCCAATGTAAGACCCCCCCCCCCCCGAAAGTAAGACCGGGGGCCACTTTTGGCCCCCAAAAAAATGTAAGACAGGGTCTTACTTTCGGGGAAACACGGTACAATAGGTGAGAGGATAGAACCCTGTCCGTGAGGGCTCACAGTCTACAAGGGATGAGGGAGATACAATAGGTGAGAAGATAGGACTCTATCTGTGAGGGCTCAGTCTACAAGGGATGAGAGAGATACAATAGGTGAGAGGATAGAGCCCTGTCCGTGAGGGCTCACAGTCTACAAGGGATGAGGGAGATACAGTAGGTGAGAGGATAGAGCCCTGTCCGTGAGGGCTCACAGTCTACAAGGGATGAGGGAGATACAATAGGTGAGGGGATAGAACCCTGTACGTGAGGGCTCAGTCTACAAGGGATGAGGGAGATACAATAGGTGAGAGGATAGAGCCCTGTCCGTGAGGGCTCACAGTCTACAAGGGATGAGGGAGATACAGTAGGTGAGAGGATAGAACCCTGTCCGTGAGGGCTCACAGTCTACAAGGGATGAGGGAGATACAATAGGTGAGGGGATAGAACCCTGTCCGTGAGGGCTCAGTCTACAAGGGATGAGGGAGATACAATAGGTGAGAAGATAGGACTCTATCCGTGAGGGCTCACAGTCTACAAGGGATGGGGGAGATACAATAGGTCAGAAGATAGGACCCTGTCCATGAGGGCTCACAGTCTACAAGGGATGAATGAGGATACATTGGGAGAGGGTAGAGCTGGTTGTGTAGCGATATAATTGACTGAGGCTCACTGCAGGTTGTAGGATTGTCAGAAGGGGTAGGTCTTCAGGTTCCTTTTGAAAGTTTCCACCACAGACGAGAGTCTGATGTGTTGGGGCAAGGACTTCTAGAGTACATGGGATGCACGGGAGAAATCTTGTATGTGGATGGGGAAGATGTGATAAGAGGGGAGGAGAGAAGGAGATCTTGTGAGGATCACAGGTTACATGCAGGTAAGTGCGGGGAGACCATGTCACAGTTGTACGGAGGAGACGGTTTGCAAATAGCTTTGTATATAATGATTAGAGTTTTGAACTAGAGTCTGTGGGAAATGGGAAGCCAGTGAGGGATTGGCTGAGAGGAGAGGCCAGGGAATAGTGAGGAGACAGGTGGATTAGTCATTTGCAGTTTAGGATAGATTGTAGGGGTGCAAGAGTGCAAGAGGGGAGGTCAGAGATCAGGAGGTTGCAGTAGTCGAGGCGGGAGCTGATGAGGGCATGCACTAGTGTTTTGACATATTTTGGTTAAGGAATATACGGATCTGGGAATTTTCTTGAGTTTGAGTCGGCAGGAGATAAAAAAGGGCTTGGATATGTAGCTTAAAGAAGAGAACACAATCAAGGGTTACCCTAAGGCAGCGAGCATGTGGGGATGAGGAGAGTGAGCAGCCATTGATTTTGATGCTAAGGTGTGGTGGAGGGATAGAGTGAGATGGGGGGAAATGTATGAATTCTGTTTTCTGTTTTAGGCATACAACAGAGATTACAAAGTAGCCCCGCCCACTACAGGTTCTCTATATACAATTTCTATTGACAGTGAGCTGGTAATTAGAAGAGGGTGCTGACCTCTAGTTGACCTAGTCTGGTAATGAAAATCCCCTGAAGCTAAAACAAACATTGCTGCTAAACAACAGCATATAGTGTGATAAGAGATGCATCTCTGAAAGCTGTGTGTTAACCAATACTGCATGGTGTATTCAGATTACATAGAAAAACTTGCTGGCAGATTCCCTTTAACACACCAGCTCTGCTACATCTATAGACGTAATCAATGGGTGTATAGAGAACCCCATATACGTTAGCCTGTATAGCTACATACATGATGTATGGTTGTGTGACACCACTATATGACTGGTCAGAGGGACATAGCTGAACTAAACTTCTCATGCAAAATTTCATCCCAAGGGAAATCAGAGCTGCAAATGACTCCAATGAATAAATGATGAAGCTTTCCTTTCTGCACTACTATAAGGTACATAGGAATGAGTCAGTGTTATGTAGAAAATTACATTAATATAAAAAAGAACAAAGAGACGGGGTCTTGGTCATGTACCCGTCATTCTTGTATAGCGGATAACTGTGTCATTAGCACGTTTTTTTTCATTTATTTCTACTTTTTATGAAAGGTTATGAAATAACAGAAAGCTAATTGACAATTTGTTATGTGTCCTTTGTTAATTGGAAGAGGATAGAATTTCTTATGTCAGCAAAAGCTAAAACAATTTATACTGTAGGTAGATCCTGCTGCTTCCTTCGTGGAATCATAGTCTTAAAGGGGTAGTCTGGGCTTTTCGTAGAATTTCTATGTGTATCCAGGCTGCAAAATGTTGACAGTTTGTAATATACATCCTGTCAACATATTGCATTGTCACACAGATATAACCTATTTACCTCTGCCAGAGAACGACCAGGGGGCGTGTTTGTGTTGGAGCCTGCATGTAAATGGAGACCTGGTTGTTTTCACCCAGTCTTGTACAAACATGCCCCTCCCTCAGTCTCAGTATGCCAGGCCACTCCCAGGCTCCTACAGGCCTGCCCCAACCCCTAACATGACCATCCACCCCCTTTGCACATAGCGGTCCCCTCTTCCACTGACAGTGTGCCGAATCCGCAGCTATTTGAAGTAGATTCGGCACACTGTCAGTGGAGGAGGGGACCACTTAATGCAAAGCAATATAGTTTGTGTGCTCACCTAGTCCTCTTTGGCCGCGCTGTGCGGTGGAGTCGAGGACTGCAGCTGCCGGCTCTCTGTGCATAAAAGACTGACTCCACTACACAGAGAGCCAGTCCTGTCTATACCGCAGCTGCCGGCTCTCTCTGCTTGCTGTGTGCTGTGGGAGATACAGAGAGGAGGAGCATTGGCTCCACTGCACAGAGCGGGGGCATAGAGAGTCGGGAGCTGTGGTATATAGACAGGACCGGCTCTCTGTGCAGTGGAGCCAGTCCTGTCTATGCAAAGAGAGCTGGACTGCGGTCCTGGGCCCCACAGACAGCTCGGCCAACTGGACTAGGTGAGCACACACACTATATTGCTTTATATTCAGCGGTCCCCTCCTCAACCGACACAGTGTGCCAAATCTATTTCACACAGCTGCAGATTTGGCACTGTGTCAGTGTGTGCAATGGGGATGGGTGGTCATGTTAGGGGTAGGGATGGGCCTGTAGGATCCTGGGGTTGCTGGGCATACTGAGACAGGGGGGGGAAGGCCTGTGTGGAGGAGTCTGGGTGTAAACAACCAGTTATCCATTTACATGCAAGCTCCAACACAAACATGCCCCCTGGTCGTTCTCTGGCAGACACAGATAGGCGATATCTAGGTAACTATGCAAAATGTCGACAGGATGTATATTACAAAGAGTCAACATTTTGCAATCAAGATACACATAGACATTTACAAAAATCCTGGACTACCCCTTTAAGAAATGTCACAAGGTGGTCACAGTAATCCTGCTGAATCCTGAATATAGGCCCCGTCCAATGTCAGCAGAAGATAAGGGAAGAATTTATAGCGATCTTTACATGTAACGTGATTGGGCACCCACTGTTATTACAATGGCAGGGCCAGCAGGACATCTATTCCTAACATGAAGCCACCACGCAAATGTTCACAAATTAGACATTTACTTACTCTCAGACATCTATACTATATAGTTTTTTTACTGGCTGTTGTACAAGAGCCTTTCATTACTATAAAGTGAAGATATTTTACCAAATTCTTCATATTGAATTGGTCACATGATGTACTAGAGGTTGTAGAGCGGAACAAGCCTTTTTTTTTGTCTCTTTATTGCGGAGATATTAACAATCAAAGTACAGCACCCGATTTCATTTCTTTTTCACTTTTTTTTATCAATAATTAAATATTAGTAAAAAAGTAGAACCTTCTACCTAATCTCACCAGTGCCACTTTACCACACGTCCTCTAATTCCGAACTGTTCCCTCCTTATTCCTGACCTACTCCAGTCTTACTTGGTGGGATCACCTTCTATCTGTCTGGTCGGTGATTTATGTGTGTTCTCACCCACAATCTGCTGGTTTCTTTATTGAACCTTAACATTGATTACCACTGCTCTATTCACTGTCTGAGGGAGAAATGGCCACACATTTGCACTAGCACTCTATTCGCATAGGACTTTGGGACCATATTCCCAGAACAGTTTGTGCCTCCGTTGATCACCACATTTTTATTCCATTCCGGTATAGGTGGAAAATGTTGATTAAAGGCAATGCATTTCAATTAATTAATTGAAATCTCTATTTCACATTCTCATCATATTCTGTCATATTCAGTTTATACATTGCAAGAACTTAACATGTTTTCAGTTATCACACAACCAAAGTTGTATTCTATGCATTTATACCTTGTCTAGAAAACTGCAACACACTCTTCCATGAGAAAAACAGTCTATTCTTACAAGGGTTGTCCGGGGCTTTAACATTGATGGCCGAGCCTTAAGGTACCGTTACACGCTTCAATGTCGTTTAGATATCACTAACGATCTCATGGGAGCGCGGTCGTTAGGACATCTTTTTTACATCATTGGGGAGATGTCACATGTCTAGATATCGTGAACGACACACCAACAATGTGGCGAGCAGCTATCATTCGCACAACCCAGCGAACGATACTTGTTCACTGTTGTGAATAGGAGAAGTCGTTATTGACATAGTTATCGCGGTGTCACACACAACGATGCAGCAGGCTGGGTGATCGAGGATCGTTTGATTTGAGAACATGTTCTCAAATCTGCGATCAACGATTTATCGTAGTCATATCTCGGTTTTACACGCAACGACGTCCTATCGATGTTGTTTGAATGACTCCAAACCCGTGACGTTTCAGCGATATCGTTCACGATATCATACCGTGTAGCGGTACCTTTAGGATTGGTTAACAATCTCTAAATGGTGGGGTTGCGACAACCGCCCTCCCCGCCCAATCGGCTGTTTTCAGTGGCACCACCAGCCAGAACTATACCGTTGCAGAGCTGCACAGCACAGCTTCATCAACTGGGTACTGAATATCCATCCTCTATTTGAATCAATAATGGTACCTTTACACGCCGATACAGGATATTGGAAACAACCGGGTGCTTCACGTGCAAGAGCACGCACAAATGGTTGAAAACGGTACCCACATCGCCTTTACACGCCGCAACAAGGTGCGCTACAGTAGGTTACATCTATCTCTGGATACACCGTCGGGTGCCACAAGTTACCTTCTGTAGCTCACCTTATCTCATTTACACGCCGCTATAACAAGGTAATATATGGGCGGAACAAAGGCAGCAGGGACAACACATAGGCGTGCCACAATTGTGGATTACGAGAATTCCGTACGCTGATAGGACAAAGCAATAACATCATGATTGGCCAGCCAGCGCAGGAGGCTGACTAATACATGACGCTCGAGCAATTGTGTAGTGTGACTGGTCAGCTCCTTAAATATGCCGCCCTATGCAGGGACAACCAATCGTAACGCAGGAGCTTCCTCCAATGATCGCTGATGGGGCGCGGTATCCAGGATCCTGTGTCACGCCCCAGGTAGTTAGCAAGGTGTCGAATCAACCCTCCGGTTCCTTATTTACACGCCGATACAGGCCGTAACAATCGCCTTGAAATCAACCTTTTTTGAGCTCTGCTCTGAAACTGGTGCCTCAAGTGACGGGTGGAAACAACCGCCTTTACACGCTGCTACCTCGGGTTGATTTGACGGTGCAAGATACATTTGTCTCATCTACCCGGTTGTTTCCACCATCCTGTAGCGGCGTGTAAAGGTACCATAAGGGATGGTTGTGCAGTACCTGGCTGCAGCCAATATTCCTGCTGATCAGCTGGAGTGCTTACGCACCCCCACCAATCGGACATTGATGACCTATCCTACGGATAACCTCATTAATTCTCCTGTTTGATATTTCTACCTGTGTTCTCATCCAGTAAAAGCCAAATGTGTCAATCTCCAGACTTTCTTCTGTATTTTAGAGAATACTCACAAGAAAAATAAAATTCAATTTCCTAACCTACAAAGTCCTGTCTAACTCTGTTAACATCTATATTTCTTTACTAGTAGCGATATTCATTGACACACATTCTGAGCTGTCAACAAACCTACATTTTAACCAATCTAGCCTTCTTTTGATCTCATATTCAGGATTTATGTGGGATTACCTGGCTCATGCTGTGTACCACTCAGGGCAATTTTTTAGCACCACACTTCAACTGCTGTTCCAACTCCTCTTGAAGTCGGCCTCTTTTGTCTGAATGTGGATGCATAGGTTAACAAATACTGTTTACATCAGCAGATAATAGAAGAAACGGCAGCAGCTTTATTTCATTTGTGCTTCATTCAAATCTGGTAAGGGCCATCTGGTCAAACAGTGAGGGGAGGGAGACGACAGCGGGATGCCCAGGAGGATGATGATTTTTTCGTTTGTTAGAACTTCAACGGGACTGGACCCGAAACAATCGTCATCCTCCCGAGCACCCCGCTTTCATCTCCATCCCATCACTGTTTGGCTTGATGGCCCTTACCATTTTTTGATGAAGCACATACTGTATGAAATAAAGTTGAAGATTCCACTGTCGGTGAGTGCTGCCGTTTCTTCTATTATCTGCTGATGTGAACAAGCCCTTATGCTGGGACCACAATTGTGCACCTGTGACGGCTTCAGCTTTGCTTCGTTAGATAGCAGTGGTGAAAATGCTGCACGTTACTGGACAAGGTTGGTGCCATTTCATTTGTCCATTTTTATAAAGTTTGAATCTAACAAAAATTGTTTTCTTACAAAAAAAAGTAATGAAATAAAACCATGCCTCACCTGCCAATGCAAGTTGTATGACGAATTACTGCTTAGCCATATTCATTTCAATAGAGTTGAATTGCTATGCAAGGCACAACAGTCATTGTCAGTTGTGTCACCACTCCACAAACCATGTTTCCACAGCTCTAGAGTTTAGTGGCAGCCTGCTTTACTCCATTCATTTAAAGTTTGGTATTATTGTGCTTAGTGATATAAGGCAGCTGCTCGGCTATGTAGTGCCCAACGCAGTTTTGTGCTGATGTTAATACTGGAGGAGGTATAGACTCTGGTTATTGAGTCTACTGTCTCTAACATCATGTCTTCTCTTTACTGAATCTGTCAAAAACTGAACTTCTCATGTTTTCTGCCTTTGCTAACCTTCATAAACTCAATATTGCGATTTCTGTGTGTGGTTGTACCATTAAACATTAGCAGCATGCCCTCTGTCTTGAGGTTATATATGAGTCCGATCTCTCCTTCACTCTCTTCCTCTGATCTTTCGTTTGCTCATGTCACCTCCACCTCAAAAATATCTCTAGAGTTTGACCTTTTCTTAGTGTTTTACCGTTCACTCTGCAGAAACTCTTACTGTTACTCTTATTCATTCTCATCTGTATTATTGCAATTCTCAACTAATCAGTCTCCCGCTAACTAAATTCTCCCCTCTTCAATCTATCCTGAATGCAGCAGCCAGACTCCTATTCCTCTCTAACTCCTTCACCGATACCTCTACTCTCTGCCAGTCATTACACTGGTTGTCAATCAGAGTACAATATAAAATTATTACTCTCACTAACAAATCCCTCCACAGTTCTGCATAGCTCTGCATCTCCTTGCTTATCTCTACCTATCACCCTACCTGTGCCTCCCATTCCTCTAATGACCTAAGACTGACATCCTCAAATAACCTAAGACTGACATCCTCAATAATGTGAACATCGAACTCCTATCTCCAAGACTTCTCATAAGGTTTGCCCATTTTCTTGGACCTAGGAACAATTTGATTAATTCACAATACCCACAGTTTTAAAGGGAATCTGTCATGGTTGAAAATCCATATGTAATTGATATAATTTTCTAATTCCTTTCTCTAAGCTCTCTCTCTTCACATATTTCTATTATTTATACTTCCCTCCTATACTCTGTAAACTTCAAAATAAGATATTAAAGGGAACTTGACCCCTAAACATCAGCCCCCAGACCATTTATACCTGTCCCTGCACCCCGAGGAATGCATTGTAGGCATCCCTTTGTGTAAAAAAAAAGGGTATTTGTAAAGTATCTAAAAGTGCTTTTACCTTACTTTCTGTGGCTTCTCAGTTCTTGAGAAGTCACACAGGGCGTTCCCTGTGGCTTCTCAGCGCCGCATACAGATCAATTATTCTCGCCCAGATGGGCATGCTAAGGCAGTGTGAGCTCCCTCGCCCTCCATGGGCGGTATAGGCTGTATGACGCTGTTCGCGTCATATCCATATCATAGGACTTCGCGCTGCGCATTGCGCATGCGCGAGTTGGCACTGCGGCAGCTAATCCCAGACTAGCTGCCGTAGAGCAAACTCATGCATGCGCAATGCGCAGCGTGGTCCTATGATATGGATATGACGCGATTTGCGTTATACAGGCTATACCCTTTTTTTACACAAAGGGATGCCTACAATGCATTCCTGGAGGTGCAGGGACAGGTATAAATGGTCTGGGGGCTGATTTTTAAGGGTCAGGTTCCCTTTAATTCCATCTCTCAGTCGCAATGAATTCTCTGATTCCCACCACCCAAGGAATGAAAATTCATGCATCACTACACAGCCCTCCCCTCCTCTCATCTGTTATGTTGTGTGACTCATTGCAGAGTCTGCAGACAGAGCAGAAAGGAGAGGGAGGAAGTGTATGATCTTAGCTGCAGTTCTAACCTTGTCATGTCATTGTGTGTGTCTGAGGCATGTGTGTAGTGTCATTATAATAACATTTGATCATTTGCTCAGCAGATACTCACATTACATGTATGCAGGAAAACCAACATTCATATAATAGAAAACATACGGTGCAGAACAAAACACCTCTACCTCCCCATCACAGAAGGGAGGGACAGAAAACAAGCTTGGGTGGGTGATGGATATTTACATAACACAAACTGAACTATTCGGTTATGAAAGTAATGAAGAAGACTAATGCAGCAGCTGCCTGCAGGGTGTGAAAATGCTTATAGCAATGAAATTACAAATGGTATAATAATGATTTTACATGTTTTTAAAAGGTTTGCCCAGGCACTATTCAAGCGTACTAGTATTATCATACTGAAAAATGACCTGACAGAGTCTCTTTTTACCATTTACCTTGTGTGCCTCGCCTAGTTTCTCATAGACTGTAGCTTGTGAGCAGGGCCCTCACTTCTGTTCTATCTGTTGAATTATTTATTACTCTGTATTGTCTCATATTGTATGTATATGTCCTCTCTGAATTTCTAAACTTCTGCGGAATGTTTTATGCTATATACGGTAACTAAAATTATTATTATGGAGTCAGCAGAGTGTTAGTTACTGTTAGGCACTCAGTGACCCCAAACTGTAATGTGCCGGCTTCCACTTTGTGGTTGCGTAGCTGGGGCTCGTAACCTCTTCCACCTTTTAATAACAACACTCACAGGTGATTATGGTACTTGTTACATCACTGCCATCCTATTTTAGGACCATGCTGGTGATCTCTATAGAAGGACCCCTTCTTTCACAAATGACAAAAATGGCAGACTGACTGGTTTATTTGGATTATATAAATGTGATGCAATGCGAATGAATGAAAAACCTGAAGTCAATATTAAGAGGAGCTATCGAATGCTTTTGGCCACATAGTCTGTATAAAGTCCTCTGTTTTATGTGTTCACTGTTTATATAGTATTTTCCTGCAGCTCTCACCATTTATATGCCTAGAAAACAAGCTTCTCTTATTTACCTGCACTTGGCTTCATTGAGCCAATGTTTATGCAATGTAATTGGACTGAATGGCAATTGGGGTTTCAGTAATTATGTTGCACGCACAGTTTGGCACTTGTGAGCGCTCCCATTTCCAGCCAGCTGGCTAACCTCATCTTGTTGTCATTAGACATCTCCTCCCAAGACTAGTAACTCTGTATTACCAGGGCCGCTGCAGCCAGCTGGCTCCTGTCCACAACTGATCTTACTGTATTTATCTGTAAAAATAATATTCTCATAGATAGATATATAGATTTGTCTGTGTAAATAATGGTTTCTTAATATACAACCTCAATTAATACTCCCAGTAAGTAGACTTGTGCATTATTGATGGCGCTTCTAGCTGGGCAGGGTGATGGTACCATGCTCCATAAAGAGGGTTAATTGATAGATGAATAAAATGAGCAGGCTTCCCTATGGCATAACATGGGCAGGGGCTTCCCGCACTGTATTTGGCTGTGATTGAATAATTGCGTTCATGTCAGGTCATTGAAGGGCTTCATGTGGGATCGGCCTGCTTGTATCATTTTGAGCAGCTCCAATGTCATTTATCAGCTGTCATTATAGTGGTCTCTGCATTATTTTCCTGAATCCAATGGTGGGGGTCATATGATTCTCATGGTGTCATGAGTGGGTGGCAGAGGCGTTGGAGGAGGGGGCCTTTCACCTCCCCCCCATCAATTCCCAGCACTAGAAAGTGCACTCATAAATAACATTTATTTCTGCACTTTTGATTAAGAAGAAAGGGACTGAAATGCGTTACAATTATAGCTGTCACATCCTAATATCTTAATGCACAGCAATAATTCACCAACATTCAGGGACCCGTATGTGTCATTCATATTTATATTTCTTAGCATTTTCCTGTATTTAACCTCTTACAGGAAAGGGCCTTGATTTGGCTTCAATAGGTAGTTTGCAGCTTTTATGTTAGTTTTGTTTCATATATTCTCTTAAGGTATTTAGAAAGTAAAAGCCTGTATGTGTCCTTATATTGGTTCTAATGGCTGAAAGTGTATTTCTGTATACCTCGTACATTGTTTAAATAAGTCCCTGGAAGGATGTTGAAACCTAATGGATGTGCTAAATCTTTACACTACCTGTTTACTGATACAAGAGTGGGTAGTCACTGAAATGTCTACAAGTACAGTTTTATTTGCATTATTTTACAGATTAATCTTAAAGAGAAATTACCTAATACAAAAGGTTTCCATGTTAAAAATATGTTTATTTTTAGAATTACATTGTCTTAAAGGGAATCTGTCAGCAGGTTTTAACTCTATAATCTGAGATCAGCATCATGAGACCTTGAGTTCAGCAATGCATTGCTTACTTTGTTGTGAGTTGCTGTTTCAATAAAATCAATGTTTAATAGCAGGAATTATCACTACATAATGGTTTCAGTCTCCTAGCCAACTGGCACTGATTAGCAACTTCTGTTTATGTAAAGTTAACGGGTGAGCCCTAGACAACCTCTGCCAGATTTAGTGTTCTGTTTTCATCGTAAAGGGTATAAACAGAAAGCTGCCAATTAGTGGCATCGGCGGGGTTATACAGATCTGCAGCTGAGAAAACTGTGAATTTATCAAAATAACAGCAGGGAGACCAAAAAGTGAAACATCACTGGAATTAGGCCCATACATCTTGTTGCACTCAGATATCACAGCAAAAACCTGCTGCCAGATTCCCTTTAAGTATTTGCTATTTAATACCTTGTGCCACATCTATTTTATAAAATATCCTGAAATATTGTATTTTACCTGAGCATCATATTAGACTGACTGCCTTTCAGTAAAATATATTACAATCTGAGAGTCCTCAGTGGTTGATACCTTTTAATGGCTAACTGAAAAGATGGTAAGAAAAAGCAAGCTTTCGAGACTCTATGGCCTCTTCATCAGTCTTAATAAAGCCTTATTAAGCCTGATGAAGAGACCACAGAGTCTCGAAAGATTGCGATTATTTACCATCTTCTCAGTTAAGGCCCCGTCACACACGTCAATGTCACCAGCAATCTGATCGCTGGCGACATTGACGGCTGATCGCTGTCAGCTGTCACACAGGCAGACTCACCAGCGATCAGTGAACCAGCGACATCGTGGAAATGATTTAAATATCGTTTCCACGATGTCTTACTCCCACTGCCAGGCTGCAGTTAGCGGGAGCAGGCTGGTCTCCAAGGTAAACTGCAGGTATCTAGGCAGCGCGCGCTGCCTAGATACCCAATGTATACCTTGGTTACCAGCCTCCTCCGCTCACTGGCTGGTATCCAAGGTACACAGCGGGTAACTAGGGTCTTTCAAAACTCTATTAATTTCAATGGAAAATCCACTTTGCTGTTCAGGTAGAGTTTTTTTTTTTTTTTAATTCTATTGAGATTTCAAAAGCTCACCATGAATAATAGAAGGGAAATGTCTCTTTTTAAGGAGGAATATTTGTGGAAGCCACATCAAACTTAGCACTGTCAAGTCAGAAGGCTGCTGAAAGCCATGAAGAAACAAATCCTTCCAAAGTAGCTTCACAAAATGGTTCAAGAAACAGTGTAGAAAAATAAGTCTCAAGTTTAGCAGAATTTCCTCAAAAACTCTTGAACATTTTTCCTACTCCATAAACCCGTTTGATCCTGGCCTCAGAAATGACTTTCTGTCCCGATGGATCAGCCTCTCCATATTGGCGCTGAGCTCTCTTCGTGGTGTCAGCAGCCATAAGAAAATCAGGTGTAAAGTCAGAAAAAGGATTTATTATACAGATTTATTATGGCCACTAGTAAGCAGTCAGTTCTGGAGTTTATGGTGTTATACCAGACTATTTAGCAATAGCTCACAATCAGTATTCACATACACCACAGTAGACTTGTCGTCAGACCATGCTGCTCCATATAAAGCCAACATGTTACAGCTATGAGTTTATACTTGCTGAATTATCAGACACATAATTTGATGAATTATTTATGAAGATGAAAACTATCCCACCTCTTTTATTCCCTCTCCCACTCAGAGAGCCTATTATTATTATTGATTATTATAGCAGCATTTGTTCCATGGCGCTATACATGTGAAAAGGTGTATACATAACAAGTACACTAGTCCTAAATAATACAAGGCACAGACAGGTGTAGGAGGAGTGAGGACCCGGCCGCAAGGGAGGTGTCGTAGGCTGCCTGCCTGTACTTGGAGCAGAATGTTGGCACACATATGCGCCTTATTATATAATGTAGTTTTCAATAGTAATAAAGGCTTCTTAGAGGAATAAATATAACATTTTTGGATTGGTAATTGCTTCCTGATCACTGAGGGTTAGACTGCTAAGTTCTACAGTGCCCCGTCTGAATGGAGCTGTGGGCAAGCATGCCTTTGGGAATGCCAAGCGACGTCGCATAGACAATGAATGGAGCGACCTCCACTCTGATCAGACAGGCACTGCATTGCTCTATTAGTGATTACTGGGGGTCCCAAAGGGCGATCCCCAGTGATCAATAAGATATTGCGTATCTTGTGTATACTGTTAGTAAGTATTTTGATTAGTTACTCTGTGAAGGTTATATCAGCCACCTGTGTGCATGCTTGCAGTACGGTGTAGCATGAGGCAAACATACATTATCATAAATTGATAGTCTAGGATACTCATTAAGCATTGTGGTTTTGTCTGTCCGCAGGGTTCTGTTGCAGAATGATTACAGTTTCTTACGAGATATTAATGTCTGGCCTCCTCTCGTCACTATTGGAATCTGCTGCTCGACTCTTTCGGCTTCCATGAGTAACCTGATCGGAGCCTCCCGTATTCTCTATGCTCTGGCGAAGGATGAGCTGTTTGGTAAGTACCTTCATGCAGGACAAGATACGAAAACCAGTGTCACCATGAAGTATTCGTGATGATAAAGCAAAACAATGCAATGAGATCCCTTGATTTTTTACGAACAAACTCCAGTAGTAGGCCATTTTATTTTAGAACATATTGGCTGAAATGTCATTATATCAGCATACCTTTATCAGCCTGCAGCTGGTGGTGTGTGCTGTACATTCATCTATCACCGGGCAGAGTCTTTCCATAGGTAGTATTGGTAAGTAGCTGTGGATGTCTAATAGCACTCGGTAATCTGTCCTATTCATCTTTTGTGTCTTGCTTCTCTACACTAATTAAGTGAGTTCATTGCCTTGGTTTGTTTTAGTGGGTAGTTTGTTGTGTGCTATTGTGGAGCTGAAATAATGGATTTCTGGCTGACTTCACTTCTAGGAGAACTCTATTTCTAGACAACATTTCACAGTTAAAATGTGCAGAACAAATGAGTAACTTTCAATACTGCATTTATCCTGTACTGATTTTAACATTTTTTACACTATTTAACTCTTATTTCAAGTCCAACTTCTGCAGGACTCTACCAAAATCTGTATTTGACCTGTGTGCACTCAGTTCATATAAAATGTTCCTGCAAAGGCTCTTAAAAAAACATATATTATCAAAATAATTTCCCAACTTTACCTCCTCCAACTCTCTAGCCGATCTGTTGTACTGCCCTTCCTGTTCCCTTATTTAGATTTCCCATCATGCACTGCCTCATGCTCTGGGCTCGACATTGCTTAAAGCCGTCAATCCCACCTTCTACACCTCCGAGCTCCCTCTTGAAACACCCGTCTTCCTCCTACTCCATGTGCTGCACCCAACACAACACATGGTCGCATCAAAGATTCTAATAAAGTGCTTTCCCATAATCTTCTTGTGCCATGCTTATTGGCTACTTGAAGCCATGCCTGGCCTTAGCCTACCTCAGACTGGTCATTCTCAGTCTACTATGACTGATGATTGCAGCATTCATGGTTAGTAGTCAAATTGTTTCTTCCCACACAGGCTTGGATCAGCCTGAGGAAAGTAATGGCCAATACCCGCTCACCACTTGTGCTCCCTATATGCACTCCACAGAATGTTCTTCTCAGTGACAATATGCTCTCGCCAGCTGTAATAAGAAGTGATGACCCGAATACAGAGCGCACTGTCATTGCACATACTATGTAAATAACTAGCGACCAGAGACCAGTTCCTCGCCCACAAGTGATTTCACTTCTGACCAGAGCTGGGGAGAAAGTGTATTGTAACTGTGCACTGGGAAGAACAGTGACAGAAATCTATTGAGCACCTGTCATAATTGCCAACTGACTCATGCTCGGTGGAGCAGGGACTAGCCCAGCCCTTGAAACTAGGGTCACCGATGACTATTTCAGGGAGGGGCAGAGGCTGCAGCAGTGAATGCAACTTCAGTTCCCTGATGAGGTTTTGTTTGAGTATCCCACAATGCACTCATCTCAAATGATGATCTTTAAAAAGGAAGTAGAAAAAAAAACCAGCCGTTAGAAATGAGGGAAGGGTAGGGAATCTTTAATTAAAGCATATTATAGAAATACTAGATGGGTGCCTTCACGATGGAGGCGGGCTCTGTGGTGCTGGGGGCAGCGGCCGTCTCTCCCCCTTTGCGATCTTCCCTCTGATGGCTGTCTTTCCCCCCTGTGCACTGTCTCTCTCCTTCATGTGCTATCTTCTCCCCTCATGAGCTCTCTACTTTGAGCTGTCTCCCCCATGTGCACTTTCTCTCCCTTGTACGCACTCTTTCCCCTCCTGTGCGCTCTCTCTCCCCCTGTTTTCTCTCTCTCTCCTGTGCGCTCTCTCTCCTCTCTATGCGCTCTCTCTCCCCCTCTGTGTGCTCTCTCTTCCCCCTATGTTCTCTCTCTCCCCTTGTGCTCTCTCTCCCGCCCTGTGCACTCTCTCTTCCCATTGTGCTGTCTTCTCCACTCGTGTGCTCTCTCCTTTGAGCTGTTTCCCACCTGTGTTTTGTCTCTCCCCTGTGTGCACTCTTCCCTGTGCGCTCTCCCCCGTGCACTTGCCCATTGTGCTTTGCTTCTTTCCTTCTGACTCTCCCCCATGTGCTTGAACATTTGTGTTTTTTCTCTTCCCGTGCACTCTCTCCTCATGTGCTCGCCCCCTGCATTTTGTCTTTTTCCTTATGCTCTTTTTCACCCTATTCTGTCTCTCCCATCATGTGCCCTGTACTTTCTCTCTCCTCCGTCCGCTCTCTACCTCATGTGCTCTCACTCCTCTTGTGCTCTCAGTCCCCCCTGTGTGCTGTCTCTCTCTACCTTATGTGCTCTCCCCATGACTTTGCCTCCCCCCGTGCACTCTCTCCCCTGTATGCTCTCCCCTTGCGTTCGCCCCCCTGTGCACTCTTTTTCCTTGTCCTCCCTCTCCCCTGTGTGCTCTCCCCCTGTGCACTCGTTGATTTGTGCTTTGTCTCTCCCCATGTGCTTTTTCCCCTATGTGCTCTCTCTCCACCCTGTCCGCTCTCTCTCCCCCTTGTGCTGTCTTCTCCTCTTGTGTGGTCTCTCCTTTGAGCTGTGTCCCCTGCATGCTGTCTCTCCCTCTATGCTTTGTCTCTCCCCATGTGCTCTCTCCCCTGTGAGCTCTGCCATGAGATCTCACCCCCTGTGCTTTGTCTCTCTCCTTGTGCTATCTCTCCACCCTGTTCTGTCTCTCCCTCCTGTGCGCTCACCCTCTGTGGTTTGTTTCTAACCCCGTGCGCTCTCTCTAATGTGCCCTCTCCCCTTATGCTCTCGTCCCCCTTTGTGCTGTCTCCCTCTCTCCCCCTGGGCGCTCTCCCCCCATTCACTTTGTCTCTCCACCCTGTGCCGCCTCTCTTCCCTATGTGCTGTCTATCTCTCCCCCTGTGCTTTGTCTCTCCCCTGTGTGCTCTCTCTCCCTCCTATGCTGTCTCTACCCCATGTTCGCTCACTTTTTGAGTGCAAGTGTCCAAAGACGGCAATGGCGTAAGTGTACATTTGCGCCAGGTCATGCCGCCGCCGCCATCTTTGTATATCCAAGTGTTCAAAGATGGCGGCCATGTGGTGATGGTGTAGCATTTGCATGCAGTGGTACCTGCCGTCGGTTTTTGTATCGGTGATGGCGTAGGGGGGCTGCTGTGACACCACTGGCGATACTGCGCAATGTGCCAGTACACCAGTGGCCGCCATATTTGCACATGCATCACTTGGGTGTCCAAATATAGCAGAAGCTGGCACGTGATAGGAGGACAAGTGGACGAAAGTGGACAGGACGTTTATGTAAGTAGATTAGATTATGACTTTAAATAGATAAGACTTTAGGATGAAAATAAAACGTAGTTTTGGACCACCCTTTTAATAGTCTACAGACAGACCAGAGTAAACAACTGCTGATCATAAGGATTACCGATTGGTGATTGTTTAGTGTGATCGGTGATCGACCCATGTAAACACACCCTCATACAGTACCCCTATTAAAAATAAATATTTACAATCAGTAAGTTATTGCTGACATCTCGTCTGAGCTTAGCCTTTTTCTTCATATTGTCAAATCTTCATGTCCATGAATGTACCCCGAACTCGAACTATGCAGGGAAGTACAGGTTTGGCTAGGGCAGGGCTGTAAAAAGAAGCAAAATGGTGATTAAAATTAGTTAAATTATACTTACCGGCTCCTGTCCTGCTCTTACACTACTTCTGGGGGTCCCCTCGTAAAACCTTATGAATATTCCTCTACTTTTCCCTCCCACATCTGTGACAGCATCTGTGATTGGTTGTAGTAAGATGCTCTCTGTTTCCGGCATCTATTTTAGAGCTAAAGTTCGAGTCCCCATAGACCTATTTGGGGTTCGAGATTCGTGCTCAAGTTTGGGTTGAATCCGGGCTAAAACCTAGACTTTTTTTAAACTCCGGCTAGATTCACTGTACCCAAACATCTGTAGGTTTGGCTATCTCTATTCATGTCGACTTGGTCACAGTAGTTTGCTGCACTAATCACCACGCCCATGAAAACAAAAAGGCGACATTTATGTACATTTGCTTCCTGCATAAGAAATTTCCTACACTCCACCGTAAGGTTTCAATGGCTTTCGATAACTAGTTTTTCCGTAATGTGTAGGTGCAACTTAAGATCGGTTTCACTCCTTGGTAATATAGTCTCAAGCCCAACCACGTGTCTCTTGACTTGAACAGATAGCTGGGGTCATCACACCTGCAGACTGACCATGACTTGGCCTTAACATGGGTGCAAGAATTCTCCAATATTATGTTAAAAATAATCTGTCGTCTTTATGCAGCTGTGATTTGAATGTACTGATTACTGGTGTAAACTATGCAGAATAGTAAATATCTGTCTTATTCACATGATCTAAGTAATCAGTAAATAGTATTTGTAAAAAATAACTAATATTTTATGTATCGCTAAACTGTAAATTGTTCTATATTTTTTGATAAAACTGGAGTTTTTCTTTAAGAAACACAGTGAATATTTCTGCAATAAGAATTGGACACTCCTAGTAATATGAATCATTCTTGGGGGCCGAGGGGCTCTCTTAGCCAAGAGATCCTATTAGAGACGTGAATATGCGCTCTCCTCCCTGTTATGAGCCAGCATTGATAATACCACAGCAGTGCGTTTCAACTTCTTCAGACCTCTTGTTCTGATTAGAGTACCCTCACTGAGATTACCTCCAAGAGGTCTTGCTTTGTGGATGTGAGCTTTATTCATATTCAGCCGCTGAAAAAAATGTGTTAGATTTGCACAATGCTCTCGGGTAAACCCAAAAGTGAAATATATTTGTGATTTTCTTTTTTTATTATATGTATGAAATATTTCCTGAGGTTCATCATTCATCTTTTGTCAAGAAGACATAAAATACAGAAATTGTGTCCTTTAATACTTTTCAGTATGTCATTGAATGTCAGCCTAACCTGAATATAGAAGTATTGAAATGTATTATTATACTTTTTTTATTATACTTCAATACATTATTAGCTAAAACTTTATAACATTAGAAAATCTAATTTGGATGTGCTTTGTTTGAAGTTGTGCTATGACATTGTTAGCATGTAGTTTTTTGGAGCAATGCAGCAGCATTTTTGTTAGGTATTGATAATTGGGTCTTGATTGATACTTTAAAGCGTTATTTTCAACATTTGTCTATTTGCTCTGACACATTTCTGGCATAACTGCCCTTAAGCCCCCATCACACTAAGAGAGATCGCTGATGAGTCACAAGTTTTGTGACGCAACAGCGATCTCAACAACGATTTCGCTACGTTTGACACGTAGCAGCGTTCAAGCCCCCACTGTGAGATCGCTGATCATTACAAATCGTTCTGGAACGTTTTTTGGTCGTTGCACTCCCGCTGGGCAGCGTGCATCCCTGTGTTTGACAGGGACAACGACCAACGATCTCAACACTACGCCCGAGAGTGACAGGGTCCCAACGACCGCTGTATCATTGCTGTGTCGCTGGTGAGATCTGACTGTTTGACATCTCACCAGCGATCACTTAGGGATGCACCAGCGATCTCTATCAGGTCGGATCGTTGTTGGGATCGCCAAGTGTGATGGTACCCTTAGTCATAGAGTACGACTTAAGGTGATTATGCCATAAAAGTGTCAGAACAAATAGCATGTTTTTAGCCTTGTTTTTTTTAATATCCTGACAGCGAAGGCAGGATGTCAGGGTCTTTGATGTAGCAGGTGAGGATGACCAATTTGAGGAGAGACACATGGAAGGAGGCCAGAAGCTTTATTATGTAAGATAGGGCATTGATCTCTTGGAAAACCTAGAATGGACCAATAAAGCAGGGACCTAACTTGCAGGAATGCATCTTGAGGCAGATATATCTGGAAGAGAGCCATACCTTGTCTCCAGCCTTAAACAAGGGAGGATCCAGGCATCTTTTATCCACATGCCTTTTCAGCTGAACATAGGACTGGTCCAGGGACGCTTTGGTCTGCGACCAAATTTAGGAAAGGGTCTGGACGAGCACATCGGCCGCAGGTTGCCAGAGGTGACAGTGACAGGAACTGGGATATTTGGCTGCAGTCCATAGACTATTAAAAATGGAGAGTTAGCAGAGGATTCACTTACATGATTGTTATGAGAACTCCGCCCAAGGTAGAATTTTGACCCAGATACTCTGATGGTCATTGACAAAATGCTGGAGAAAATTCATCAGGATCTGATTGACCTGCTCCACTTGGCCATTAAACTGTGTATTGTAGACAGAAGAGAAGTCTAAGGTGACATCCAGTAACTTAGAAATGGCCCTCTAGAATGGGTATGTAAACTGGACGATACTGTCATACATAATGTGAAGGGGTACTCTATGTAGGCGGAAGATGTGTTGGATGAAGTGTTCTGTCAGCTCGGGAGTGGATGGAAGATCAGGCAACAGGATAAACTGAGCCATCTTAGAGAATCTGTCCATCACTACCCATATGATGGAGCGGCCAGAGGACACCGGCAAATCAGTGACGAAGTCCATTAAGATGTGCCTCCAATGGGTGGCAGGCACAGGTAGTAGCAATAGTTGCCCAGTGGTAAGGTTTTTAGGGGTCTTGTTGCGGGCACAGAAAGTACTGGCTAACAAAGTCCACAACATCCTTGAGCAGAGTTCGCCACCAATAATGCTGTGAGATGAAGAGAGCTGTATTTTTTTGTCCGGCGTGACTAGGCAGCTTAGAGGAATTATCCCACTGCAACAAAAGTCTCTGTCTGTCTTTGCTACGAAGGTCTTTCTATGTTCAACAACTTTACCAGAGCTACTGTGAGCATTTTGGAGAGTTAAAATACGCTGGGGTTCATCCTCCCTGTCAACCCATTGAAAGGAGCTAGAGAGTGCATGCGTGTTGACGTTATTTTCAGCTGGTCAATATGGCAATATGAAGAACTAGGTCAAATTGGGCGAAAAACCTCGACCATTGAGGCCAACTGTAAATAGGCCAGGTTCAGGTGGTCAGTGTAGATGACAATGGATGCACAGCTGTTTCCAGGATGCATTGCCATTCCTCCAGCACCATCTTGATCGCCAACAACTCTTGGTCGCCAATCGAGTAGCCGCATTCACATGTTTCGTAAAGTAGCCATCCTACTGATAGCAGACTTCTGAGTAAGGACTGCACCAGCCCCAAAGGAAGAAGCACGCACTTCCAAGAATTGCTTGTCTCTCTCTGGCCTATGCAGCACCAGAGCTGAAGAGAAGGCCTGCTTGAGGGCAGCAAAACCACTCTCCACTTCTAGAGTCCATAAATAGAATTTGCCCCCTTCAGGTTAAGGTTGTGATGGGAAGAACCTGGGAAGAGAACTGCAAAATGAATTGATGGTAGTAGTTGGCGAAGCCCAGGAACCGCTGAAGGGTTCACTACATCTGGACAAGGCCACTTGAGAACCGTAGACACCTTCTCCGGTTCCATTGTCAGACCAATGTTGGCAATAATTTATCCCAGATAAGGAACGGAAGTTTGTTCAAAGAGTCAATTCTCAAACTTAAGTTTCTGCAGGACAAAGTACCTCGTGGTCCGAGCTGCTGTTTTCGTACCGGTGTCTCTGGTTTTTCCATCATACGAAAACAGCAGCTTGGACCACGAGGTACTTTGTCCTGCAGAAACTTATCGTGACCACAGTGACCTGTGGAGGATCGGTCCTTGGAGCAGCTGTATTGTACTGAGCGATCATGCCGGTTGTGTGCTACACAACCCCATCAGGTGAGCAGTTCCTAGATTCCACTTAAATAATCCTGTCTCCTAAGGATAAGACCCTATATGCACATTCTCACCCCTATTTTAGAATTCTCAAACTTGGCATAGAGGCAATTCTCCCTCAACCTCTGCAGAACCTTGTGGACATTTCTCCTGTGTATAGGCAGATTGAGAGAAAACACCAGAATGTCATGTGGGTATATGATGACACAAGAGTAGAGAAGATCCTGGAAGATGTCGTTCATGTATTTCTGGAAGTTTGCTGGGGCACTGCTTAGCCCCCATGGCATTACCCAGTACTCGTAGTGACTGTCAAGGGTGTTAAAGGCTGTTTCCATTAGTCACCTGAGTGTATATGGATCAGATTGTAAACATCATGGAGGTTGAGCTTGGAGAAGATTTTGGATTCTCGAAGAAGGTCCAACAACTCTGGTATGAGCGGCAGCGGATACTTGTTGTTCATCGTGATTTGATTAAGGCCCCTATAATCTCTACGTGACAGGAGAGAAACACCCTTTTTTTTTGCAAAAAAGAACTCTACTCCAGCCTGAGAGGAAGATTTCTGGATAAATGCCTTTGCCAAATTGTCCTTGATGTATTTGGACATGGCTTCAGTTTTTCCGTGGGACCGAGAGTAGATTCAACCACGGGGAAGTGAGGAACCGGGAAGGCAGTCGATAGACTATCATACGGCCTATGTGGCAGCAGAGTCTCGGCCTCCTTCTTGTTGAAGATGACCACAGAAAACTAATAAGTGGACTGCAGACCCGTAAAATTGAATGGCATCACAGGTGGCAGATTGGGCGGACAGGAACAAGATACTTCTCGTGACATGACTATTCTCTTCGGAGTGCATCTCCTGACCTCCAGTCCAAGACATGCTTGTGCATCTGAAGCCACGGTGGGACAGACAGGGAAGCACATTGAAGGCGATCTTCTCCGAGTGCAGCATTCCCACCCAAAGTTCCAAATGCTGAGAAGCACCTTCTGTGTAGGGCACGCTGGCCCTTTAAGAAAAGTGGACGTGTCATGTGCGTGTTCTAAGCCGTCTCCTGGAAGACCTGTGTGGTGTGTGCAGGCCGTGGGAGTAGGAAGAAGCAGTCTGAGTTCGGTATGACGCCGCGCGGACTGCCGGAGATGTGACCTTGGCCGCCAGTCTCCCTGCTGAAGAGACATTGGCGGGCGCTACATTATCCTGTTTTAATCCCATGGAATAAAGTTTGAATATTTTATTTATGGATGTGCTGATCTAACACTTTCCTGATACGTCATTTACCGTTTGTCAGCGGCATTGATTGAAGGGCACACAGATAAGAGCAGGCTAATTGCAATCTCACTGTCAATTGCATTGTATGTTCTGATCCATCATATTCTTTATTACTGCCCCTGCCTCTTTTTCCTATATTAATATTCCTTGTCTTGAATTTTTTTAAGACGATTATTTGTCAACTGGTGTTTTTTCAACATATAAGGTTTTATATTTGCTTTGAATTAATGTTTCATTGCACTACTCATATATTTGATGTATCTTTTTTTACTGGGTAATTCCTTCTATTAGGTTCCAGAGAACAAAGTGACTATCTGCCTCATTACAGTAAATGGCTCCATCGAGAGTCCTGTCTGAATCCTGTTTTTCAGCGGCTCAGACAGCTATCTCTGACAGGCCTAAACATAATGTGAACCCGGACTAAATTGAAACCTTGCACGGGTAAAAAAAAGGTTATGTTTCCTCAAGTGCTGCTTCTATTTTTCAGATTTATTGTACTTGGGACCAATGTATCAGATTCTTAAGGGGCTTGCACCAGCTGTATGGGATACTCTATTGTCTCCGAAGTGCTGGTACTCTTTTGTATTATATTGATGTTTTACCAAATTATTGTACTCTAAAATTGTGTTATTCAGCAGAACAGATAGATGGCAGCACTCACAGGTCTCCAGGATCAATCCTTTATTTTAGATTTATTTTAGATAAATACCATTAAAACAGCATGAATGCATGTTCAGGGGTGCAGGGGGGAGGATGGATATTCCCCTATAAAAGCAACGGGCCGTTTCACGCCGCACTCGGGCGCTTCTCCAGGCTATGACTATGACTCTAAAAGCAGTGGAAGCACCATGTAGTTGCATTGATTGCTTAGGGGTAAATACTACTGCCAAGGGGTCATTCCATGTCAAGTGAACCAATGATTATTACCTCTATATTTTTAATTCTTTTGAGATTTTGTTATTTGATAATAGCATGTCAGACAATGCAAAATGTGAAGAGAAAATTTTTTTAAAAAATTTATTTTTTTTTTAAATGATTTTCAAAGTTCGGAAAAAGTGTGAATTTCGCTGTTGCCTGCCTTTACGTTTCTCCTCATAACTAAGGCTAGGAATAAGATAGAGAGACAAAATAAACACCATTCTACTCAGAACTATACAGGCTTTCACCAGATATGTCACAAGAGGATCTTTGTTAATATTTTACCCATGTGATCGCAAGCGCAAAACTTTAAAACGTATTTCCGAAAAATCGGCGCGCTTTAAATATTTCAAAAACTGCCCATGTGTCTGCTTTGCTCTTAGCCACATCTGTACCAAATTTCAAGTTGGGATCGCAATGGGATCATATTTTAACATATTTTACTAGTAATAGCGTCAATGGGTCATTCCATATCAAGTGATCTAAATATGAATATTTTTTTTTACCTGACGTCTTTAGATTTTTTTTTTTTTTTTCCTTTATGAAGTACTACTTTAGTTAATTACAAATTAAAAGTTTGGAATTTTTTTCTTCATCAGTTAATTTTTTACAGATTTTTAAAGTTTAAAAAAGGGTGAATTTTGGCCTGGTACGACTTTAAATTTTTTTATCTCGGGCTAGAAATAAGATAGAGAAACAAAATAAACACCATTCTACTCAGAACTGTCCAGGCTTTCACCAGATATGTCACAAGAGTATATTTGTTAATTTTAATTTTTTACCTATGCGAATGCAAACGCAACATTTTGAAACGCATTTCCGAAAAAAACATTTTAATAAAAATTTTCCAAAACTGCCCATGTGTCTTTTATGCTCTTAGCCACATCTGTACCAAATTTCAAGTTGGGATCGTGATGGGATCATATTTTAAAATATTTAACTATGGTTAATCTCATTTTTATTAAATTTTGAAAAAACATATGAAAGACACATTCAATCTTTTAACAAAATCTTGAGACATATAAAATATACAAAAAGAGAATTCACAAAGTTATTAGTAACTTTAAGATAAGCTGCAAATTTACTTTTGCGCTTATCTCTGGTGCAATATATACTACAATCTAAATATAATTCCAAACACTCAAGTATACAACCTTTCTCAGGGTTTTGAGATGTTCTGATGTCAAGGGGACAAGCAGCCCCAGCAGAATGATTTTTATTACTTGGCCCCTTCTAACAGGTTGACCACGTAAGTGGGTCATTACCCGTTGAGGCCTAGTTGGAATAGTCTATCGACTGGTGTACCGGAAAGGAAGGCCGAAATATTAATGATCTACTTACAGCTCAGAGTTTTCGATACCTGTCTAATGTTCACTAGAATTCTGAAGGTATAGGCGTAGAAAGGAAATACCTAGACTGAATGTATCAGATGGGAAGAAAAGAGAGATAGAAAAGAAGAGAGAGAGAAGAGAAACAAAAACCATTAGAAAAAGTTATACTGGGAAAGAAAAGCCACGTAAGAAAAAAAGAAAAAAAGGAGGGGGGGGGACGGGTGAGGTATGGGAAGGAGAAAGGGTACTCATCCCACTGGCTCCCCATCAGCCAGAGGTCGAGCCATATTATCTGTGCTGGAAAAGATACTCCTAAATTCTGCAGAGTCGTGAAAAAGAATCCATTCAACCCAAATCCCTAAGAATTTGTTCCGAGATCCCGACGCATCAGCTGCGAGCTCCTCCATTCGATATGTTTCCATCAATTCTTTGAACCAATCAAGTAGAGATGGAGCCCGGCTTGATTTCCAGAACCTCGGGATCACAGCACGAGCAGCCGAGATGCAAAAGCGGAGAATATCCCTCTTCTGTAGCCCAATAGGACCTGGAAAAATGGATAACATTGCCGATTCTGGGCAGCATTCGGCTTCTTTACCTGTTATCCGGGCGTATGCATTGAAAACCTCAGACCAGAACCGCCGGATTTCCCCACAACTCCACCAAATGTGTATCATTGTACCCTTCTCTTCCCCACAGCGCCAGCAGGTATCAGGGGTTCCAGGGAACATGTTCCGGAGTGTCGTCGGGCACAAGTACCATCTAGTGAGCAGCTTATAGCTTCTTTCTTGTGCAGAACAAGCGCTAGCTAGTGAGTGAGTAAATATAAAGCATTTCTGCCAATTAGCTTCTGCAATGCTACACCCCAATTCCCTCTCCCAAGCACGTTGGAAGTAAAGGGTGCCCTGCTCTCTCATGGACCCTAAGGCCTGGTATAGAAATGATATTTTGCGCCTCGGTGGAGCCTCCAGTTGGAATAACCTCTCCAATACGTTGGGCGTCAATCTTACCCTGCAAGAGTGGTCAGCTGAATATAATTATGCTCTGTATTGGAGAAATTCGAATCACTTAAGAGGTCTCGTAGGTTCTTTGAGTTGTAGCTCTGCCATCGGGGGCAAACCACCACTGGACAGAGTCTGTCCTACTCGGGTGTCATCCACAATCCGCCAACATAAAAATCTCTGCCTGTCAAATCTGGGTGGGAAAGATGGGTTGGAAAAAAGGGGAGTCAAAGGGCTAAGTCTGTCGTTTAAGCGGAGGGTTTTCGTCACTAGGTGCCATACCTTCAAGGTGTTTCTGGTCATGTCTGTCAAAGGTACTAGGTCTGTGGAGTCTTTAGGGGAAATCCAAAGCAGGTGTTTCAGCGGAATCCCCAAACCCTCTTGCTCCACCCCTACCCATTTCTTGGAGGACGCATAATAATGCCAATCTAGAGCTCTAACAAGAGAGGAAGCCTCAAAGTACGCTCGTATGTTGGGTAGTCCAACCCCTCCTCTGGTCTCGGGCAAGGATAGGATATTCATTCGCAATCTGGACCTCTTGCCCCCCCAGACAAATCTAAGGATCATAGATTGCATTTTGGAGAGGAAACCTCTATCCAATAGAACAGGAACTGTCTGAAAAGTATATAAGAGTCGGGGCAAGACATCCATCTTGACTACGTTTATTCTCCCGAACCAGGATAGCTTTAATTGTCTATAGGAGGTAAATGCCGATTCCGCGTTAGTCAACAGGGGTTGATAATTTAAATTGAATATTTGTTTAAGATCTTTTGGTATAAGGACTCCCAAGTACTTAATGGCTTCTACTTTCCATTTAAATGGGAACTGTTTAGATAGATGAGAAACCAATTCTCCAGGCAAAGAAATATTGAGTGCCTCGGTTTTGGAGCAATTCACTTTAAAGTTGCTCAATTGTCCGAACCGTTCAAACTCAATTAAGACCGAAGGGATGGAGACCAGGGGCTGGGAGATGTAAAGTAGCAGGTCATCTGCAAATAAGGCTAATTTGTGATGACTCTGTCCCAGCTTGACCCCATGGACGCATTCATTGGACCTAAGTGCAAAATATTTAACTATTATAGTGTCAATTCAAAAGTCACCAAGAACACAATCAGTCATTTTTTCACAATTGCCCGTCAATAGTTTGAATTTGATATAAAGAAACATAGTCTTGTAACATCTCAAATGAAAGCTGTTACCGTTCTGAGTAAAATGATGCCTCTCCCACTTCATTATCTTATTTCTAGCCTGAGATAAAAAAAATTAAAGTCGTACCAGGCCAAAATTCACCCTTTTTTTAAACTTTAAAAATCTGTAAAAAATTAACTGATGAAGAAAAAAATTCCAAACTTTTAATTTGTAATTAACTAAAGTAGTACTTCATAAAGGAAAAAAAAAAAAAAATGTAAAGACGTCAGGTAAAAAAAAATATTCATATTTAGATCACTTGATATGGAATGACCCATTGACGCTCTTACTAGTAAAATATGTTAAAATATGATCCCATTGCGATCCCAACTTGAAATTTGGTACAGATGTGGCTAAGAGCACAGCAGACACATGGGCAGTTTTTGAAATATTTAAAGCGCGCCGATTTTTCGGAAATGCGTTTTAAAGTTTTGCGCTTGCGATCACATGGGTAAAATATTAACAAATATCCTCTTGTGACATATCTGATGAAAGCCTGGACAGTACTGAGTAGATTGGTGTTTATTTTGTTTCTCTATCTTATTTCTAGCCCGAGATATGATAGAAAATGTAAAGCCATACCAGGCCAAAATTCGCACTTTTTTAAAACTTTAAAAATCTGTAAAAAATTAACAGATAAAGAAAAAAATTCAAAACTTTTTTTTTGTAATTAGATAAAGTTGTTCTTCAGATAGAAAATTTTTTTAAAAAATCTGAGGACGTCAGGGAAAAAAAATATTCATTTTTGGATCACTTGACATGGAATGACCCCAAGCTGAGTCTGTGGACATGGCATTACCTTCTTCATGCACCCTAGATAAGCTAGTTCCTTTAGTAAATATATCAAGCTATCATTAATATTGTAGGAAGAGATGAGATCTGTACTATTTAAAGAGTTAATTGTATTCCCAGTGCATTTATCTTTTCCTTCCTACTGTTGTGCATGCCCCCACAGTTTTGTGTAATGGTATAAGTAACTGAGAATTATTCATACTGTTACACCATATGGCTGCAGTAAAACTAGTGGATGCTCTTAAAAACTAAACCGATAACGTTTTATTTGTCTTCTCATTATCAAAACATCAGCATTATTCAACCCTATCAAGCAAAAGGGCTTCCCGGTGACAAAGTTCCAATCGGGTCTCCTCAAAGACGCACTCGGCTTTTATATGCCGTTCTGTTAAATGTCATCGAAAGGTTGTTGTAGCATGCAGTGCCACACTACCATCCAGAAGTGGACACCAAAATGCAACCCTGATAGTCCCCATTTTAATTCAACGGGGTTCACCCCGAACAAAGGAGTCACTGTTGTCTGTCATGTCATAGATTTAGCACCGTGACATAGCTTCTGTTCGAAGGCAGAATGTTTAATTCCAGAAAAACAAATTGTAATAAAGTTAACTGTGCCAGGGATAATTAATTTTTTTAGACCTCTATAGAGTTTTCCTCAGACACTCAGAAATATTCAGTAACCCCAGCCTAGATCTCTACCATGGCTGAAGCTAGAGTTGTGTTGTCCCAATGTGGAGCCCACTGGGATGGGGTACTCAGTACCGGACCGGGTTGCTGCTGGGGATGTCACGGAGGTCCTGGTTCGGACCGTGCACCGGCTTCTCACAAGTAAAGGGGGAATATATACAGAGGATACACTTTGTCGTGATGCCACCCACAGTTTGTGGTCAATGATGGGACCACCGCTACAGCTCTTCTCTGCCAGGAGGATGGATAGGCTGCAGCCAGATGGATGAGCCCGCCGCGGGTCGGGCTGCTCCTGACAGAAATGAAAAGTATGCAAACAGTTCTTTATCCATGGAATCAAACACGGACACACAGGCAGGGTTCACCGGGTTTACTTGTCAGTTCTCTTCAAGCAGTTTACAGCAGTTCTTAGTACAGTTCACTTCTTAACTCAAGTTACAGTCACTTTACTCCAGTTTTCACTAAACCCTCTGCAGCCAGGTTGCCACTCTGAGACCCCTCACTCCTTCTAGGTCCTTTCCAGGCTGTGGTTCCTCTCTCTCTCTCTGTGTCTCTCTGTGGGTCCTTGTGGTTGCTACTGTGCTTCCTATCCTTGGTGTGGGAACTCCAACTTCTCCTGTGCTGAGATAATCTTATATATGTGTCCCTGCTGTGTACTGTGTAATGGCTGTGTCTGACCATACAAGAACATTGTCTGATCATACCACATCTCCTGGGCAAGGGAAGTAGCAAAAGAATATACAGACAATACAGTTTGCTATGGCAGCTGGTTCTTTTTGTGAGGTAAAATTTCTCTACCTGTTTGTAAAAAAATGTTTTACCTCAAGCAAAAAATGTATTGTGATCCTGTATTGTAATGTCTATATTCTATTTTCCTTTCTCCCAGGAGCTGTGGTATGATCAGACCATGTCCCTGTATGGTCAGACACAGCAATTACACGGTACATAGCAGGGACACATATATAAGATTATCTCAGCACAGGAGCTGTGTATAATCAGACCATGTCCCTGTACGGTCTGACACACCCATTACACAGTACATAGCAGGGACACATATATAAGATTATCTCAGCACAGGAGCTGTGGTATGATCAGACCATGTCCCTGTATGGTCAGACACAGCAATTACACGGTACATAGCAGGGACACATATATAAGATTATCTCAGCACAGGAGCTGTGTATAATCAGACCATGTCCCTGTATGGTCAGACACATCCATTACACAGTACATAGCAGGGACACATATATAAGATTATCTCAGCACAGGAGATGTGGTATGATCAGATCATGTCCCTGTATGGTCAGACACAGCGATTACACAGCACATAGCAGGAACACATATATAAGATTATCTCAGCACAGGAGATGTGGTATGATCAGACCATGTCCCTGTACGGTCAGACACATCCATTACACAGTACATAGCAGGAACACATATATAAGATTATCTCAGCACAGGAGATGTGGTATGATCAGACCATGTCCCTGTACGGTCAGACACATCCATTACACAGTACATAGCAGGAACACATATATAAGATTATCTCAGCACAGGAGATGTGGTATGATCAGACCATGTCCCTGTACGGTCAGACACATCCATTACACAGTACATAGCAGGGACACATATATAAGATTATCTCAGCACAGGAGATGTGTTATGATCAGACTATGTCCCTGTGTGACCAGACACCGCCATTACACAATGATCTTTGTGCATGGGGAAAACTCCTTTCACTCCCTCAGCAATCATGTAGGACCCTCGTACACAATGAACTGTCAGTCATACCTGTTAATATCGGTGGCTTATGCTGTTAATAGTCTAATATGTATGGGGGTTTAGAGCTGTAATTATAGGGGCTATATTCCCTACAAAGCTATGTACCGTACTTAGTTGATACTGTTGGGATGCCAATACTATAAGTACACGTGATTTATCCATCAGAATGAGCTTCTGTGATCAGTTTGGTATACTGTAAGACTCTTAGGCTACGTTCACAAGTGGCGCATTTTGTTGCGTATTCAGCAGCGCCGCTTTTTTGCGCGCAAAAGCGCTACTGCATGCCGACGCCACGCTTTTCTCGGCACACTTTCTCCGAGGTCATGTTGACATGTAGCCTATGGGGAAAGCGCACCGAAAAAAAAATGGTAAGAATTGGCATGACAATTCTTTTTGCGCGGACGATTTTGCAGTGAAAGCGCCCGTGCAAAATACGCAGCAAAACATGGCATCTTCAAGCCTTCCAGCAAAAGCCATAACTTTTGCTGGAAGGTGTAACCAGCTTTGTTTTACACTGCTTTTATGTGAGCGCTCAAAAGGGCCGTATAAAGACAGGAATACGCGGCTATTATGCCGCATGTGAATGTAGTCTAAATTTCTGCTGTCCGTCTATTACGCAGGATTAGTAAATCTGCCCATGATATTCTGAATAACCTGATAAATCAGTACAAAGCCGGGAAGCTGCACTGTGACTACTGGTGTGGTCTGATTTATTTAGCACATGTATTTTTTTACCCCGTTCTTTTTCCTGACACTTTATAATTAAACTTTTTCTCCTTATCTGTTCTTCCATTTGAATTAATTTCTGCCATCCTCTCCAAGTGCAGCTCACTCATCCTGCTGGACGTCCTTGTCAAGTCCTCTCTATCCTTGGCAGAGGCTCCTAGCTATCACTTGAGCGATAGGAATATCAATGCTTTCTTTGGCTTGGTTTCTTAAGGCAGCCCTGTGCAGCGGTGTCCGTCTTCTGTCCGTCTCTCTGACGGCCTTTCACTAAATTCCTGTCTTGACTGTCTGTGATAATGAGAAAATAGAGAAGGGGTGTATTAGCGATAAGGCTCTCATTCTTCTGTATAGCTTTCCGGGCAAGGGTGAAAACACATCACGAGCTGTTGTCCGCAGCGTCTGCAACACTTTTCTCTCACAGTTTCTGGAGCTTTAAGAATTTTTTATCATCGTAATTCACTTTTTCCTACTTTGTATACACCTTTTTCAGAAAAGTGTAACACTTTATGATTCCTAGTTAAAAAAAAATATTTATTAATGTTTTTTATGTTTGTTTGTTTCTATGACATACAGGTACAACACATATCCATTCAACAGACCGTATTCGGGAATTAATTCTTTTTCTAGATTCAGATTTCCTTGGGCTACATTTTCAAAAGAAGAATAGTGTTACCTAATTTTTGCTATAATTCAACAACAATTGAGTCTGAAAGCCATAATAGCGCTCCATATGGATATCGGTGCAGCCGCAACCATTTCTTTTTAACAGCTAGACACAAATCCTTAAGACAAACATCACTCCAGGGCCCCGTACATTTGGTTAAAAAAAATGATGTTTGTCTAAGCGACACAACTAGGAGGCTGTTTTACATGATGAGTATGCTACATATTAATGCACGATTCAGTAAAATAAGTGCATAAAATACATATGTATTAAGCAACAACCCATTTCGAGTCCTGGGAGAACAGCATCAGACAGAAGACAGACGTGCAGATTGCAAATTCCTGCAACTGGGGATGGAGGATTCCTGTTTGATCGGGTCATTAACTCTGCTGATTTTGTTTCTTTATTTCTGGGGAAATATGACTTGAAAAGTATAATACAATGGTTTTGCACATTATACTGTCATTTAGGTTAAAAAGCACGGATATAAAAAGCAGACGAGCAGAACATTGAATCAGGTCTATGAGTGGTTGCAGACATCGGCCCTAGGTAATTTATAGTGGAGGTAATAAACTCCTTTGTGCTTTTTATCGAAAGTGTGTGTCACCTGGCTGTTTAGCAAGAAACTTGGAAACAGGAGATGGGTTAAAAAAACAAAACTCTGAAAGTGTGTGCATAATCATGTGCAGTCACTCAAAGTTGTAGATTAATTTATTGTCTACATACTATTGCTAAAATGGTCAGAATCGTAAAGATCCCAAATTTTATCATGGCACACATTTCTAGAAGATACTGCATAGACTTAAAGGAGTTGTCTGGGACTTTTAACATTTATTAGCTATACTTAGCATAGGCCACACATGTGTGACTGGTGAGGGAGTAACACCTGGCACCCTGACAATCAGCTGTTCTCGGTAGACGACTATTTAGTTGCGGAGCACAGCACTACCCCACCAACAGAATAGTGGGTGTGACTGGGTACTGCATATTTACCCCTTATTGATTTGATTAGGGGGTGTCATAATAAATATGTCCACCACACAGCGCAACACAAAAGGACAGCGAGATGGTAAAGGGAAGGAACACCTTAGCAGTACGGAAAGGGGGATGGGGACACCTCCTGACACTGCCTGTGTCTGTCCCTTACTGCCCTGACACCCTGAGCGTGCCCTTCCCCCTGCTTCAATCAAGTACCCAGTTCCTGCCTATCGTCTAAGGTAACCCTAGATAATGCATTGGCCAGCAAGGGCGCTAGCCTTGCCACTGCAGGTAGTACAACAAAGGGAAAGGTTGACAGACAGAGACAGGTTGACATAATAGAGAAAGCAGCCTAAGGCTGGCTTCACATCATGTTTTTTGGGATCCTGTTCTGTCTGTTTTGAAAAGGACAGAACAGGATCCGATTTTGCCTCCCATGCATCCCTATGGTGCCAGATTTGCCATAAATGGATATCCGATTCTGCCAGTTCAGTCCCGGATTCGTTTCTGTCCCTTTTTTGCCGGCCCCAAAATGCTCAAATGTTGGGCTCTGGGGAAAAAAATCAACCCAAACACGACAGAAACGAATCTGGGCGATCCGGCTCCTATAACATGGGAGTCTATGGGCGCCGGATCCGGGAAGCAACAGGATTGTTTCTTGGATCTGGTTTTAGTTTACTGAGCATATGCTCAGTACTCCATAGGCCCCAATGTTAATTGCCACGGATCGGGTCAAATCCAATTGTGTCCAATTTGGTCCGCTGTGCCCAAAATTGGAGCAGTCTCCGATTTTGGGCACAGGAAAAAATCGGACAGAATCGGATCCGACACAAATCGGATGGCAATTAGGCCAAATCTGATCTGTCGCCCATAGGGATACATGAGGGCTGAAACGGATCTGTGACTGTCAGTTTTAAAACACAGCCACGGATCCAAGAAAGTCGTAATGTGAAAGCACCCCTGGTGACAGTTTCCCTTTATAAGCAAGGATCTCACTCTTGTTTGTATTGTTGCTTAGTTTGTTACTCAGAAATGTCTTATCTTATTTGTACATGTACAAACTGGAATGTAAAGTGCAGGAGGAATGTGTTGCTTTTATATCACTGAAGATTGCAATTATTAAGTGATCCCTAAAGATCAGGGACACAGATAAAATAAGTGAGGATCTCACCAGTATTCCAGCTTTGGCTTCACACTTGCGCTCCCCGCCGCTGGGTATTGCGACAAGGAAGCGCAAGCCGAGTGCAGACACCGCGCGTCCCTATGTTTATCATGGGGATACATGGCGATGCGCTCGGCTGTGGATGGGTGTGCGCACCCGTTCACTTCCAAGTGTGATTTGTATGCTTGCGAATGCTTGCGTACAAATCACACATTGTCGTCCGCACCCTGAACTCGACATGTCGTGTTCAGGCTGCGGATGACAATGTGTGATTTGTACGCAAGCATCCGCATGCGTACAAATCACTCTCGGAAGTGAATGGGTGCGCACGCCCATCCACAGCCGAGCGCATCACCGTGCGTCCCCATGATAAACATAGGGATGCGCGGTGTCTGCACTCGGCTTGCTCTTCCCCGCCGCAATACGCAGCAGTGGGGAGCGCAAATGTGAAGCTGGCCTTTCTTCACCGGCCTAAGGGTGACAGCAGTAGATTAGTCTTTTGGAGTTAAAGGATCTAGACATCATCAAAAGCACTTTTTTATGGCTGCATTTGTGGCTAAAAGTATATTTTTATTTCTAGAAATTTGGCTTTATTAATAATGATAAAATATTTGACTTCTAGAATCTCTATGGTTCACTGTGTATAGCAGACTCCCTGGCAAAACCCCACCCGGTAGACAAATTGAACGAGGTCACTCAGGTAACGGGGGTTGACGACGGGCCTCGGCACGGGCTTCCATATTGGCCCGCTCTCAAGCCCGCCACTCCGCTCTGTGGAGCCGACGTACGTCGTCGTCTGACCGACAAGGAGCGTGGGTTTAGTCACTGCGATGAGAGGGTTGCTGATAGGCTTGACACTGGCGGGACGTCTGGATGGGCACCCGGACAAGAGGCCCAGGAGAAGATGCAGCACCCGACCACTGTACTCGAGCTGGCTGCTCAGCCGGAGGTTCCTCTTCGTCTCCCCATTCGAAACCGGTGTGGCGGTGGTCCGCAGGGTTACTGTGGGCCTCGTCATCCTCTTCCTCCACTCCTTCGACGATCACATTGGGTTCTGCCTCTGGTGGAGATGCTGGTTCGAAGTCATCCGGATAGGTGGGCGTTGGGGCTGTGGAGTCCTCCTTGGGGTCATCTCGCAGGGCTTCCAGGCTGCCTGCCTCCTCGTCTGCTACCTCAGCACGGTTAGGTGGTGGTGTCTTTGCTCCGGTAACCGGGTAGGCCGCAAAGGTTTCAGAACTGGCCTCCGGTTCTGGAGATGAACAGGTAACAGTCTCTAGTTTGGTGGTGGGGAGACTAGTAGTAGGTTCCACTGCGGGAACTAGACAGGTTTCAGCTTTCGTGGTGGAGCGGGTTACAAGCTCCGGCTCTGAAACGGGGTCGGTGATGGACTCCGGTGGAATAACGCAGTTCACGGGCTCTGGTGATGAGGCAGGACAGGTTGTAGGCTCTGGTGAGGTAGCTGAACAGGAGCTGCTTTCCAGCTCTGGATTGGGACCACTTGTAAGTCTTTGCTGGACAGCTCGATGGAGTCGGCTGGCCAGACCCGCAATCCAGCTGCGGATTGTCCACTCTGTAGTTTCCATGAGTCTCACCCTCAGGTCTTGCAGCGCCGCTTGCCAGAAGTCGGGGTTGCCGTCTATAGTGAGGACGGGACACGGACACGGATGGCCAATGGCTTCTCTGGCCTCTGCCTCGACCTCCTGCATCAATTCGTGAAGCTTCATGCTGGCCATTTTCCTTGTTGGGAGAACCACACCCGTCCAACCTGGTAACCGTTCTTGTTGAAGAGCTGTTGGAAAAGCCTCGGCACTCCCACTTTCTGGGTGTTTTTGTAATCCATAGGTGGGATAAAGTCTTTGGCCCACCCCCTTGGTTGTTTCCAGCAATCGGGGCGGACAATGATTTTGGCGCCTCTGCCTTGGCCCTCCCACGAAGAGGGGCGGAGGCTCACCCCTGGGCCTGCACGTGGTGGTTCACATGGCGGGGACCGCCATCTTGGTTGCCATCTTGGCCCAATGGTGAAAAGGCGGGAAAAGTTCGTTTTTGGACGAACAGAGTCCTTTTTGATTAAATAAAGTTCTTTTAAAGCACACAATACCCGTTAAGGAACAGGCCTGCTCGGATCCTGTTCGTGATGCCAAATTCTGACTCACCTTGGCCGGGACTTCACGGGGCAGGCGTTTTTCTTCTCCCTGTCACGGAACCGCGCCTGCCGCTGTGGGGCCCGGTGGTCCAGATCAATAAGATTGGCTGAACAGTAATGTTTTAGTATTCTTGTCGTGACGCCACCTGCGGGAATTCCGGTGATTTCACCGGCGCTGCTTGGGTCTCCGGGGGACGGGATGCAGCAAGATGGGATGCTCCCCACTGGGCGAGCGGGAGTCCCCCGAGCCAGGAGCTGCACAAGATGTTGTGAGGCAGCTGCGGTACTTCTAACATGCGGAGATAGACAGTTCTGAAAAAGGCACGGACACTGATAGTCTCTGCAATGGGTAGTTTACTGTATCCAGCAAATGGTACAGGGTATACAGGTAACGGACGGGTGGACTTAGCAATGACCGGTGTTGTTTCAGAGCTCCGCGGTGTTCCTCCATTCTAAGCTTGTTCTAAGTGAGTTGCCAATGTCGCCTTTGTGTGCCAAGGTCGGGTACAAGGGGTTACTTAAATTTCCCTGCCGGTGTGTACGTTCCGGTGTGAGGGGTAACCTGGGTCCTTTTGGTGGGTACTCCGCTGGCAAGATGGGTCTCTTTGCGGCGGCGGGTGGTACTCCTGTAGAGCGGTCCCTCCACTCCTGGTTTGCATAGCAGTGATAAACGACTGCTAGCTTCGGAACCAGTGATCCGGTTGTAGATGGGCGCGGGTGTATTTTGACCCGTGGATGTTCGCCCAGAGTCCGGTTTCAGGGCACCAAGCATTGGCGCCAACCGGAGGTGGTCTCGGGAGCCCCCTCTCCTACTTTCCTCCCGACCACTTCTTCTTCCTTCCTCCTTCTCCTACATTCTCCTCTAACACACTACTCCTACACTCCGCCCACCAGGACCTTATTGGCCCTCTATGCTGGTGATGCATGTAGAGTATGAAGCTCTGAGTTTTAACCATGTCATTGCTTAGTCAGACAATATTACATCTGCAGTGTGGGATGCAATACTCTCCTGTGATGCACTCGTTGCAGGGCGCCACCCTGTCGGTTTACAACACCGCCGGACCTGCAGCCTTGGGTGAGGAGCGGGGGGGGGAGGTGGGTGCTGTCAGGTTTCAGCCACCCCTGCAGCCTTAGGTGGGGAGGGGGGTGCTGTCGGATGCCTCTTACCCGCTGAAGCTGGCAGCACCCATCACACAGGAAGCCAGTGTGTGATGCTGGCGCCGCCCCCATCTACACTGCCGCTCCCCAGCCTGGCTGCCACTTGATCCTCAGGGCTCACACTGTCCAATGGGCGGTGCGGCCCTGACTGCAGTGGACCAGTTTACAGAGCCCAGGACACCGCGGAGCAGGGGGAATACTTGTGATTTCTTCTGCTGCTATCCACAAAGGCTGTTTTCACAGCCCCCATTGTCCCACCAATGATTGGAAGAAATTATTATCCAGAAGTATGTGTTTGCCATGACAAGGACTAATTAATTTTTACAGTTTGTAATACAATTTATACATTTAGTAATAACATAAATAACACATCAAAAAATCTTTGATTTCAAAAACACTCCCTGACACATTCCATGTTTAACCAATTAATTGAAAATAATTCCCATAAAAAGTAATAATTCTGCAGTAGTCAAGGGATTCCACCATAGTCCACAAAAGCAAACCTGCAAGACAAAAAAAATTGAGAATTAGTAAATAAAGACCACAGACACCCTGATTCATTTCACCAATTCTCCAAACAAATCTTAAGTATCAAATGTACTCTAATGGGAGGTCCATTGACGACTCGGTCTCCCAGCATATGGGGGCACGTTCAGACAACAAGTCGAGCCCACTGGGACGAGGGTACTCGGTACCGGACCGTGTCTGCTTCTGGGGAATGTCACTGGGTCCTGGTCCGGACCGTGTCCCGGGCCCTGGCAATAATAAGGGTGTATTTACAGGGGAGAATAGTTTATCGTGACTCCACCCACAGTGTGTGACCAGTAGTGGGGCCACCGCTGCCGCAGAACCTCCGGGGATGATGTGATGGCAGCTAGGATGGGATAGTTTTCCGTGGAGCAGAACTGAGTTCCCTGGGGCAGTGGTGGTAAAGTCTATGATGGATGTGAATAGTGGAGACGGGTTAAGGAACACACACTCACGTTTTGTAGTTTCCAAAGCTTTACTGCGATGTTGTTGCAGATTGTCCACGAAGTCTGTACGGGGGCCGGGTTTTCCTCCCACCCTTTCCGGGTCATCAGCTTCCTCGTGCTGCGCTGTGTGTGTGTGTCCTTGCTGCTGCGTCTAGCTGAGCTGCTGGTACTGTCTCACTCTCTCTCTCTCTGCTGCTGGTACCACTTGGCTAGGCAACTTGAGTCTTCTATGCTGACCCCGCCGTGTTGCTTTGCTCTGGTACTGTGGTGGTCTAGAGACTCCACTACTCCTGGATTCACTGTTCTGTGTGTGTCTGTCACAGTGCCGGATCCGGTGTCCGTTCTGTGCACTTCTCTGGGGCGAGCGGTGATGGCACTCAAGCTCCAGATGTGTTCCTCTGTCCTGTAGTTCTCCTCTCCTCAGACCCTAGCTAGGCCTGGAAGCGTGAGCAGACTGTAGAGAAGCCTCTCGCAACTCCTTGACACTACAGTCTCTCTCAGTTCTCCAGGAACTGAACTTACTACTTCCTGTGGACCTGGAGTATATAAGAGAGCAGGTTGTGCTCCCCCTCCTGGCCCAAAGGTGCTAGTGTAAGTCAGTGTGTTGTGGAGAGGGAACCCGTGTGATGTTACTGTGGCACATTAACCCATGGGGTGCCACAAACACATCCCCTATAGGTTTGAAGAGCAGCCACTGCCTTAATCCCAGCTCTCATGCTGAGCTCAACGAGAGGCAGCAGTGTGAAGTGTAGTATTGCAGTTAGGGGTTATTACAGGAAAAACTCCCTGATCACACGGGGCATTCCCTGAACCGGGAGTGTGATGTCAATGAGTTTACCGCAGGCAAACTCCCGGCTCACACTGGGTGTATCCCCCGAGCTTAGGACTGTCCATTAAGGTGAAATCAGTGAGGTTATCATTATCCCATTTGCCAATGCACAGGAGGCAGTGGGAAGAGCTACGGTAAAGTGCCAGGATTAGCGTATCTAATGGAGGCACCATTTCTGGGGTGGCTGCATTCTATTTTTCGGCTGGGGAGGGCCCATTAACCATGGCACTTCCCAACCTGAGAATACCAGACCCCAGCAGTCTGTTTCAATTTGGCTGGTAATCCAATTTAGGGGAGACACCACTTTTTTCCTAATTACCTGGGAAGGGCAGGATATTATAGAGCTGTTTGATATTGATCGATCATCATTTATCTGTCTTTGCACATCTTTTACACCTAAAAAAACATTCATTTCAGTGACTTGCTTGTTTTTCTCCGGTACGTGCCACACGTACACACTGACGTTACACATTGACACACAAATGACACACATGGACACCGGGGTGGCCATACAGATGTCCAAAATGGATCGTGCAACACGTGCACTTTTTAAACAGACATGTGAAGGGGACCTTAGCTGTACCACAGCTTTTGGAATTGATCACACGTGTAAGATTTCAGATCTCGTAACAGCAGTAGGTTTTAGCCTCCTTGACCAAAGCACTTTTATACAGGGAATGTTTTATACCATCATCCCAAACATCTACAACTGTACCAATAAAGGAGGGAAATGTAGAAGCTTTTAGAGCCGCGCTGCTGTCCCCTCTGGTGTTTGGGTGTATGAAATATTGGCCACTTTACACACTTAATGGGTGACAATCTCCTCGAGTCTCATCCATTTAACTATTTACATAGCACTGCTGCTCGTACCAGCGAATGTCTGGGTTAGGAAATGAATATAGTGCATTGTGTGCAGCTTTTTGCATTTACCAGTTGCAGATTTATCACCACAAAGCCTTGTAAATTACCCATCAAACACACTGTGCATCATTACAATTAGGATGATTGTTATTTTGCTCTATTCCATGCCAGGGCTTAACTAGTAATTTCTGCTTTTAATAGCTCTTCTGTCCTATTATCCCATGTTCTTGTGGCTCCGCTTAGCTGTTAACAGCTTGGTACGTGCTAATCACAGCCAATATTGGAATACATTGTGTGACATATTCTCCTGTACCTCCGCAGTCCTCCTTTATTTATCAGTCATATCAATATAGCCTTGGTATTTAATGGCTTCCACTTCTATCGTCGCTACGGTCTCGTCTTCACAAATCGGTACAAATGTATCTGAAATGGGTAAATTTAATACATTGTGCGTTTGCTAATCAAATCAGTACAGTCATTTTGTGATGTTTAATTTGCCTAATGATCGGATTCCTCTCTTTGTGTTAGACTTTATTTCTCTTATGAGACTCATCATAGTTTTGTGCTTTGTTTGTCCACATCGCTTTATCTCGTTTTATGAACATTTCCATAAATATAACTCTCCTGGCTTGTGCTCGTGTGTACTTGAAGTGTCGACAGGTAATAGGAACATTGCTAAATCCATCCTCAAATGATGAAATGATGTCTGTCTACAAGTGCTAAACTGTAGAATAAGATATATGTTTGTGTACATGGAGCAAAATGAGGAACATTTGGTTAAATAAACTACTGGCCGCTATGGATAATGAACATCCTTGAATCCCTAAATCTGACAAAATGTCCAACGTATTGTCCGAGTGTTGTGTGCACACAGGATTTATTTGCAGCGGCTGATATTCTGGAGATGCTGCAGATCTACTGGATACCTGGACATGATATGAGTTTGGAATCTGCAGTATCTGTCAATTTTTGCATATGGATGAGATTTCATGTAATCTCCTCTATCATGCTGGTACTGTAATATACACAGATAATCTGCTGCATGTACTCCACATGTACACAAACACTTAGGGCAGAGGTCCACAACCTTTCTGATCTCGAGAGCCACATTCAGGTCTGAGACAGGGTCAAGAGGCACATCCAGTTCCCACCACCCTCACAGTAGTTACATCCAGAGCCCTCATTAGCAGTATAATGACAGCCAAAGCTTTTCCACAAATTATATATCTCACTGAGGCAGTACACGAAGATCCAAGGATTCCCTACGTTACCTTCATTTAGATCTGCTCTTCTGATCGGTGCTACTCCACAAGAGTTACTATCTGCAGACCTGCTCTTCATAGTGGTTTGTAAGCCTCCATGCACATGATCAAGAATAGCAGCATTTTGGATTCAGTGTATTACCACTGTATCCAAAACACTGCATCATACAGTACAAGCACAGTGGATGGGATTTCTTGAACTCTCAAGCCCACTGCGCTTCTCCCAACCGCAGCGTTATTTCAGCTGGGGTATGGCTGCTTCTCCGCAGCATGTCAGTTTAATGCTGCAGAGACTGATGCGATCACCATCGAGTGAATGCAGAGAGAAGCCGCCCTGTACCAAACACTGAACCCAGATCGTGGGCACAGGGCATCTATGGTCACCCTGCGTTCACCCATGGCATCCCTCAGGATCATGTGCATGTGCCCTTAGACCTGGTGCTTATACACCAAACTGGAAAGCAACAGTGAGCCACACATCACAAGCCCACGAGCTACATGTGGCTCCTGAACTACAGGTTGGGGACCCCTGCCTTAGAGTATGTGCACACAAGATCTTTTTCAGGTGAGTATCTTCTTAACACAAATTAAAAAAAGGAAATGATAACATTAATATATACACTGGTTTGTAAAATACTACTTGCTGTTCGTGTGTTGGGTCTTTTGACCTTTTTTAGACGCTTCAGGTATCTAATGCTGTAAAGCCGTCAAACTGAACAATCCTCCGGAGGATTCCACCTTGAAGTCAATCACTATTTTTCACTCCCAAAAACAACTATCATAAAAGCCAGCAAAAAAGATACCAACCAAAATGCCGCCAGAGTTTCCTCTAAGCATCCTTTGAAAGACTGTGACTTGTAAAATACTTGTACATACCATGAGTGTCTGGCCACATTATTAGATTTTGATGAGGATTTTGGTGCAGCATGTGCACTTAAATTGGTATCATATCCACTTAGATTTGGGCATCCAATACATGTGCTTAGGGTGTTTGCTTTTGAAAAACTTCTTGTAAGATTTCGGCCACACCAAAGAGAAAAGTAATCAGCAGTGCTTATGAACATTATTTCCATGGATATTGTATGGAGAAGCTTTGGAAGAGCAACTGTGTATCAACAACACTTTCGTACCAAAAATCCGGGTTTCAGCGTTGAATCTCTACTGTTGATCCTCCTGTGAAATATATGTCAGAATTTCACTATACAGACCAAGGCATGTGAGCAAACATAGTCTAGTATAAACTCCCAGAATACGATGATCTGTAGATTGTTACATTTTTTTTGTGGGCTTATCTGGTATGAAATAATTCCCATTGTGCATCCTCTGAAAGTTATTTTGCACGCATTCCAAAAAATGTTCTAAAATGAATTCTTCTCAAGCTCCATTGTCTGTAGATAAGATTCAGTTGAAGTTCAGTTAAAATGGCATGTGCTATTTTAGCAGTAGGGAACGCCATAACCAATGCATTTTGTCATTTTCTTTACTGTGAATACTCCGAGCTCTCGTGGTGTCAGTATTTTCCTCTGTGAGACAAATCCTATAAGTGATGCACAGGAAGCTATTGTCTACCACGAGAAAAAGAATGAGAAAGAAAGAGGGAAAATGTACAAGAGAATGAATGAGAAAGAAAGAGGAAAAATGTAAAATTATTATCTTTCTGTGAGATTGCAATGCATGATATAATGGATTAAGCTCTGCGGAACAAGACTATTGCAACCTCATCGTAAAACGTGGTGGTTTTGGCCAAATGGCTGCACCTCCTTAGAAAACTATACTTATACTTGCCATTTGGGATTTGCCACTGACATTTGGGCATTGATGCGGATAGTAATTATGATCCACACACTACCAAATGATTTACCGTATATACTCGTGTATAAGCTGACTTTTTCAGCCCAAAAATTGGGCTGAAAAGTCCCCCCCTCGGCTTATACACGAGTCATATACGAGTCATATAAGTGGGGGCTGTGTCCGGGAGCAGGAGGAGGCTGGAGGAGGTGGGGGAAGGCTGCAATATGAGCGGCTCGTGATGTGGAGCCGCTCATAACTTATTCATGATATGCACTGCATCCCCCGCCCATCCGCGGGGGGAGCAGTGCATATCCCATTACAGCCCCCCACGGGGTATACAGCCCCCCACCCCCATTCCCTCACAGTATGGCGCCCCCCCCCCTGCATGCTGCCGCTGCTGTACACTAAATACAGTGTTATTATCTCACCGGCCGGTCTCAGTGAATCCTCCTCCCTCCTCCCTGCGTGTCATGTGACCGGGGCTCACGCCGATGACGTCACCGGCCGGTCACATGACACGCAGCCTCGCAGGGAGGAATGAGGATTCACTGAGACCGGCCCGGTGAGATAATAACACTGTATTTAGTGTACAGCAGCAGCAGCGGCAGCATGGAGGGGGGGGGGGGCGCCATACCCTGAGCCTGGGGGCCTGTGCCCCCCCTGAGCCTGGGGGCCTGTGCCCCCCCCCTGAGAGGCTGGGGGCCTGTGCCCCCCCTGAGAGGCTGGGGGCCTGTGCCCCCCCTGAGAGGCTGGGGGCCTGTGCCCCCCCTGAGAGGCTGGGGGCCTGTGCCCCCACTGAGAGGCTGGGGGCCTGTGCCCACCCTGAGAGGCTGGGGGCCTGTGCCCACCCTGAGAGGCTGGGGGCCTGTGCCCCCCCTGAGAGGCTGGGGGCCTGTGACCCCCTGAGAGGCTGGGGGCCTGTGCCCCCCCTGAGCGGCTGGGGGCCTGTGCCCCCCCTGAGAGGCTGGGGGCCTGTGCACCCTGTGCACCCCCCTGAGAGGCTGGGGGCCTGTGCACCCCCCTGAGAGGCTGGGGGCCTGTGCCCCCACTGAGAGGCTGGGGGCCTGTGCCCACCCTGAGAGGCTGGGGGCCTGTGCCCACCCTGAGAGGCTGGGGGCCTGTGCCCACCCTGAGAGGCTGGGGGCCTGTGCCCACCCTGAGCGGCTGGGGGCCTGTGCCCCCCCTGAGAGGCTGGGGGCCTGTGCCCCCACTGAGAGGCTGGGGGCCTGTGCCCACGCTGAGAGGCTGGGGGCCTGTGCCCCCCTGAGAGGCTGGGGGCCTGTGCGCCCTGTGCCCCCCCTGAGCGGCTGGGGGCCTGTGCCCCCCCTGAGAGGCTGGGGGCCTGTGCCCCCCCTGAGAGGCTGGGGGCCTGTGCACCCCCCTGAGAGGCTGGGGGCCTGTGCACCCCCCTGAGAGGCTGGGGGCCTGTGCACCCCCCTGAGAGGCTGGGGGCCTGTGCACCCTGTGCACCCCCCTGAGAGGCTGGGGGCCTGTGCACCCTGTGCCCCCCCCCCTGAGAGCCTGGGGGCCTGTGCACCCTGTGCCCCCCCCCCTGAGAGCCTGGGGGCCTGTGCACCCTGTGCCCCCCCCCCTGAGAGCCTGGGGGCCTGTGCACCCTGTGCCCCCCCCCTGAGAGCCTGGGGGCCTGTGCACCCTGTGCCCCCCCCTGAGAGCCTGGGGGCCTGTGCACCCTGTGCCCCCCCCTGAGAGCCTGGGGGCCTGTGCACCCTGTGCCCCCCCTGAGGGCCTGGGGACCTGTGCACCCTGTGCACCCTGTGCCCCCCCCGAGAGCCTGGGGGCCTGTGCCCCCTGTGCCTGGGGGCCTGTGCCCCCTGTGCCTGGGGGCCTGTGCCCCCTGTGCCTGGGGGTCTGTGCACCCTGTGCCTGGGGGCCTGTGCCCCCTGTACCTGGGGGCCTGTGCACCCTGTGCCAGGGGGCCTGTGCACCCTGTGCCTGGGGGCCTGTATACCCTGTGCTGGAGTCCACCCTCGGCTTATACGCGAGTCAATAAATTTTCCCAGTTTTTGGGGGCAAAAGTAGGGGGGTCGGCTTATACACGGGTCGGCTTATACACGAGTATATACGGTAGGTATTTAGGGGGTTTCATGGGATAACGATGGAGCAGCTTGATACCTGTGATTTAAAGAACTTTCCTTATTGAGCTTGAATGATTAGCATGTTCTGTGCTGCAGTAATACCTATAAAACCTTTGTAATAACTGGTGTAAATAAATAATGGCTATTGGTCTTTCTAGAGCTTTCCTATGACACTATTCCTTCCCATAGAAAGACTCCTACAGTGGGGTAAATACGTATTTGACCCACTGCCAATTTTGCAAGTTTTCCTACCTACAAAGAATGAAGAGGTTTGTAATTATTGTAGGTACACTTCAACAGTGACAGACAGAATCCCCCCAAAAATTCAGTAAATCACATTGTATGAATTTTAAATAATTAGCATTTTATTGCATGAAATAAGTATTAAATCACCTACCAACCAGCAAGAATTCTGTCTGTCACAGACATGTATTTTTTTTCTTTAAAGGGATCCTGTCACCCCCAAAACACCTCCTAAGCTATTAAAAGATGTCCCTAGAGCATAGTAACACTTATCCTACACTCCTTTTAGCTCCTAAATGCATATATTGAAAATGAAGATAAACGTTATTAAACTACCTCATTAGTGATGTTAATGAGTGATTATTGTATGCATAGTCACCCAGGCAGGCTGTCCCTCTTCCTAATATCACGCCTCAATAGGCGTGATCTGCAACTCACATTCAAATGTGTGCCTCCCGCTCTCCTATTCCGGCCGGGGCTGCAGTGTGGGGCTGTATGACGCGAATCGCGTCATTTCCGGCTTCGTGTGACGTGGGTACACCCGCGCCACTCTATAAGCTTAAAGACCCGCACTGCGCATGCGCATGCGCAGTGCAGGTCTTGAAGCTAACAGAGCGGCGCGGGTGTACCCACGTCACATGAAGCCGGAAATGACGCGATTCGCGTCCTACAGCCCCACACTGCAGCCCCGGCCGGAAATGTGAAAACTTGCAAAAACGGCAGTTTATCAAAATGTTTTTCCCACGGTACATTGTATGCTAATTATTAGTAATGATTTACATTTTGTATATTTTCACAGGAAAACTGTTTTTACCAGCAAAGATTACTTCAAAGGGAGGCAACCCATGGATGTCTGTCATCCTGTCCTGGATCTTGGTTCAGGTACATTTTTATTTATGTGTTTCAATATGGTTGCAGGTTGACTATGACATTGAATGCCTTCACATAATTATGCAGAATGGATATCTGGATACTAAGGGTATGTGCCCACATAGTGGTTTAACATCGGTTTAGCAGCGAAAACCGCCGGCGGTTTAGCATAGGTTTTATTTAAATATATGTAAATCCTAAGCAGCGTTAGGACTTACAAGTAACCCTATGTAATTTAGAAAACACTGTGCACACATAGTGGGTTTATGTGAGCGGATCTGCCAGAGGTTGAGCGGTTTCCTAGTGGTTTAGGAGCATACAACATGTCAATTCTTCTCAGCGTTTTTTGATCGTTTTCATGAACAAAATCCTCCATAGAAAACCGCCGGTAAAACCGACTGAAAAACGCTGTGCACACGCTGAAAAAACCGCTGGGAAACAGCTGGAGACTTCAGAGCTCAGAACACTTGGCTGCTGCAAATTTCCACCGGTTTACTGACGGTTTGAACGTCACTAAACCACTATGTGGGCACATACCCTAAAACTTGCCTATATATTTATGTTTCCAAATTATATAGAACATAAATAGTATGCCACATTTTAACCATGGACCCCACATTGATGATAAAAATGACACCATTTTTAAAACTAAGCCCTTCAAACTGCTCAAAACCACATCCAAAAAGTTGGCTAACCCTTCAAGTGCTTCAACTATAGCAATGTGAATGGAAAAAATAAAAACATTTTCACACAAAAATGTTTTAGCAACAAACTGTCAATTTCCACAAGAGTAAAAAGAGAAAATGCAGCATAAAATGTGTTGGGTAATTTCTCATGAGTACGCCGATACCACATATGTGATGAAAAACTACTGTTTGGCCGCACAGCAGGGCTCGGAAGGGAAAGAGCATCAGTTAACTTTTCAAACGCAAGATTAACTGGAATCGTTAGCGGACGCAATGTTATGTTTGGAGAGCCCTTGATGTGCCTAAACATGGAAACCCCCACAAGTGACCCCATTTTGGAAATTAGACCCCTTATGGAACTTATCTAGGTGTGTGGTGGCACCTTGAATCCCCAAGTGCTCCACAGTTTGGCTGTGATAATAAAAAAATCATATTTTCTCCATAAAAATGTTCCTTGAGCTCATTATTTTTTATTTTCACAAGAGTAAAAGAAAAAATGCACCATATAATTTGTTTTGTAAGTTCACCTCAGAACACCAACACCACATATGTGGCGAAAAACTACTGTTTTGGGCGCACAGCAGGGTTCAGAAGGGAAGGAGTACCATTTGACTTTTCGAATGCAAAGTTGTCTGGAATCATTAATGGATGCCATGTCACGTTTGGAAAGCCCTTGATGTGCCTAAACTGTAGAAATCTAACACGAGTCCTCCTGGTACCTGAGCTCAGCTTATTTGACTACACTTCCATCTGGATTATCCATAAATAGTTACCAGAGCCACATTAACATTTTAAATGTTGCTTTCAATGCTAACTATGGTATTGAAGAAGATATCTGAGATTTAGAAAAAAAATGGGCCAAAGCACTAACAAGCAGGTAGTTGCTACCTACCTGACTGTTGTCCCTGGCGCCGTTCACTGCCAACAAGGAGTGGTCCTAGACCGCTCCTGTTAGCGATTTTGCAGCTTCTGCTGATGTCACGTCGTCGAGAGGTGGGTTCTCCGCTTTGTTGATGGGTGTCATAGCCGACTTCATGCTTATTGACGATCGGCGCCCTTGATTAGGTAACGGCATGAAGCTAATTAGGTAATCAGCATGAGGTCAGCTGTCCTGCCCGTTCCACAGAGCAAAAAAGAAGATGCCATACTATTTACACAGCTATGTTATCCTGGCAGGAGCGGTCTGTGACTGCTCTTTGGCGGTGTTTAACTGGGCTGAGCACAGCATGCAGGTAGATGGCAGCTACCTGCCTGTTAGTGCTTTTGCAGATTTATTTTCTAAATCCCAGTTTTCCCTTTTAATACCATGGTCAGTATTGAATGCAACATTTAAAATGTTAATGTGGCAACTACCTGCCTGTTAATGCTTGGGCAATTTTTATTTTTTTTATAAAAATACTGGGTATAGCCTTTAGTGTGCACTCACGTCTGTGGATCTTTTCTCTGACGAGTAAGCTCAGAGACTGGTAGACTCGATCTAACTATCCTATTATTTATCTATCTTATCAATCTATCTATCTTTCTTATCTATCTATCTTTCTTAGCTATCTATCTTTCTTATCTATCTATCTATCTATCTATCTATTATAACTTTTAACGGCATGGGAAATACCATGTAAATAACACATGTCATAAACATGTCATATTTATTTTTATGCCCTCAAGGCATGATAATATAGAGTAGACTCACCAGACCACTGGTAATGCAGTGATAGCTGTATACCCAATACTCAAGAGACAGGAGAGTCCTTTAATAAAACCAAGGCTATTCATTGAGGAAAGTTTAACAAAAGAGAAAAGGTGCCTAAGGGGAAGACCCTCTGGATCGCGACACTGTACAATCGTAGTGGACCACCAGCAGAGGTAACCCCTATACAGGGATTTACCCGTTACAGCACCAGGAGGCCTAAATGCCATTAATCCTGGACCAGAGGGGCAACTCATACAGACTGGACAGTAGATAAGGAAAGACTATGGAATACTGGCTCTGTTGGTGAGATGAATCCTGAGAGCTCCATTCAATCCCTGAGAGACTGATCCAGACGGTACAGGAATCTGTAAGGTTCTGTGCAAATCAGAAGAGGCCTGGCCAGCCTGAGGACTCTGTGGAGACAACTGTGTTAGTATCATGCAGAGCAACGAGCAACAGTCTTCCTAGTGCAGAGCTCAGCAGAGTGAGGCCTGGACAGCAGCAACGATCACAGATAATGAACATGTTGCCCAGGCACCTTCCATAGGGAAAAGATGCCTTTTATGCTCAGAACAGCTCAGCACTCAAGCAAAGACTTAATGGGGAACAGGTGTAGTGCTCCTATAAGTGTGTGCAGGATGTGCTTCCTAAGAACATTCCCAGGGGACCTGCCAAGAAAACGCAGGTTCTAGCAGAGAAGGAGACAGATGGTCGCATGGAATCATGAACAGGGTGAGCAGAATCAGTGGCCCTGCATGGTGGGCACCGATTTCCCTGCTTAGCAGAGACCAGCCCCGCAGCAGGAGCAGAACGGGTATGGTGCATAGAGCCGTGGGATGAACGCCAGACTTTCCTGTTAATGGGAGACCAGCCCCCCGGCCAAGGGTATGATACTTATGACTTTCACATGACATTTGGATGATAGGTGCAGAAAAACGCACACTAGCATGTCATACGCATGTCAAAACACATGACATATGCATGACATTGATATTTTTCATAATCTCCTGGTCTCACATTGGCCTGACATTATGAATCTTGGGCTTAGCACCAGCTGGCAATATTCAGCTGGTATCAACTAATTATTACCCAGTTTGCCACTGGCACCAGGGCAGCTGGAAGAGCCGGGTAAAGCGCCAGGATTTAGCACTTCTAATGAATGCGCCAAATTCTGAAGCGGCTGTGGACTGATATTTTATAGCGTTGGGGGCTCAATAACGATAGGCCCCCACAAGCTCCCTAGTTTTACCTTGGCTAGCAATTAAAAATAGGGCAAAGCCCTATGCATTTTTTTGCCAGCCAAGGTTTAACTAGGCAGCTGAGGGTGTAGCTCGCAGCTGTCTGCTTTATCTGGGCTGAGACTAAAAAATACTGTGAAGCGCTACAAATTTTTTTACCATTATTTAGTTATTTTACACATCATGATGGCAGATTATTTGCCATACACTAATGTATATGACAACTAAGCACAGACAGATACGTACAGATTGTGGAACTGTAGTCTGATTGCAACTGCCAATCACAAACACTGTCACAGAGAGTGAGCATTCGTAATTGGCTGTTGCCGGTCAGTGCAGTGAATATGCATAAAGCTTAATGAGTGACTGCGGAAGCAAGCAGTGAGAGACAAGTAAGATGATCTATCAATTTATCTATCCTATTTGTCTATATCTATCTGACTGCCTATTTTTTTTTACTTTCAACAGCAATGAAAAGACCATGCTAAAAACATTGTCACAGTGCTGTGCCTGTGGTGTGCTATTTTTTTGTTGCACCCGTACACTTGCATTGATGGAATCTCGGCTAGATACACTGCCATATGCAGCATATTGCTAATGTTTCCTTAGCCCGTTTCTCGCTGAGGAAAAAGTTGCAGATGTGCATTTCACTATAGTTTAACATCGTGACGAGTGCAATCTAACATTTTTCGGATTGCGCTCGTCGACTTTTTCCGCAGATGTCAGTGCAACCCTTAAAGTTGTTTTTCCCTCTAGAAGCCCATTTGCACCCATGGGAGGCGATTGCAAAGAGTTGCCATAGCAGTCAAGGCTGTGAAAATGGCCCCACAGTTTGCAATATACTTGCCATGCTTAGACTAAGGGGAGGTCCAGCTACCGTGCATGACAGTGGTGCACGGGCTAATAATGTCCGGTGCACTACCCACAAAACAACAGACTAGTAGACACTGAGGGGACAAATACAGTGATCTCACTACCGTCCCTTCTTTCACTTATTTCAACTCGTCGCCGAGCAGGATACCTAGGCCCTTCGCTCTTCCTGATGTTAGTTTTCAATAGGGAAAGGCCGGCGGGAGCGCTAGTCCCAACCACTGCAATAAAGAAGACGAGGAAAGGGAAGACAGACAGGTGGATGAGAAACGCAACTTCACACCTGCTACCTCTCTCCTGGGCAACAGACGGCTTAGCAACATTCGGGTTCTCCAGAATACTTCCTTCACCTGAGGAAGCTTTGGCCGGAAGGAGTTCAATCACCAGCGGAGCATGCTGGGACTATGACACTATATTAAGGGGAAGAAGTAATCACAGAGCGGCCACGCCTGGACAAGACCTAGCTAGCTTGCTGACAGCAAAAACTGAGATTAACTCCTCAACTGCCAAAGGTGAGAAACACATTTAATATAAAGTCTCACTATGAACAATGAGACAAATGCCCAGAAACAGTTACAAGTCTCACAGGTTAGAGAGACCATCATGACAATACTAGCGCCTAAGTAAACATTGACAGGCAATAAACACATAACTATTGAGTCTGTTGTACAAATGTTTCTTCTTAGGCTACATTATTATTAGGGCTACAAAGAAATCAAAAATAAAAGTTAGTGTGCATAAAAAACATGTATAGATAGTTTTATTATTGAAAAATATTACAGGAATTAATAAATACAGATACCGGTAATTGTCATTTTTACATTCGTAACGTCCCTTACTAAAAATGTTCTAATCCCATACGCCAAAAACATAACATGAAAATAAAATAAGTCACATGCCAAAACAATTGTGATTTTTCATCTTGCCGCCCAAAAATAGGATTACAAAATTAATAAATTGTTAATACCCAAAATGCTATGAAAGCTAGAAGTCACCCCTCAACAAATAAGGACTTGTATAGCCTTGTTGGAGGGAAAATGAACATGTTATTGATCTTTGAAAGCACTATTGTTCAAAAGCAGTAAAACAAGAATTCACATAATTGTAACAGCCGTAAAATATAACCCTGAAATGTCAGAAAATAAATTCCAGAAAACACTGGCAACATTGCAATAAGTTTTATATACCATAAAATGATACCATTAACAAATGCAACTGATTGCTCAAGATAATAATCCCTCATGTTATGTTTTTGAAAGAAATTTAGAATATTTGCTCTATTATGTTAGGCTGGTTTCACATCACGTTTTGATCCGATCCGGTGCTGTTCGTTGTGGACCGGACAGCCCCGGATCGGATCAGCACACAGAACCGGAGGGCTAATATGCCCTCCGGCCCGGTGTGCAGCCGCACACAGCTGAAGCTGCTGATGATTCAGGCCCGCAGCTCGCGGGGAGCTAGCCGCGGTTCTGAAATAACAGAGGCGTGCGGCCGCAGGTGTCCGGTTCCCGATTCCTCCTATGTTAGGGAGCGCCGGATTGGGGAGATTTTGCTCCTCGAACACAAAAATCGTGCATGCAGCATTTTTGTGTCCGGGTGAAAAATCTGAGTCCTCCCGGATTCACCCGAACACATGGAAACTGGATGGCAGATAGCTGCCATCCGGCTCCATCCGGCCCCATAGGCAAACAATGGGGCTGAAATGTGATTCGGGCCTATCTGGTTCTCATCGGATCAGCCCGGATCACAAAAAATGTGATGTGAAACCAGCCTTATATCACTAAATGAGCCGATTGATTAATCTGACATAATTTATAGTAATCCTGTGTGATTAACGCTTTGTTGGCTGCCCACCCCTCCCTCCCGAGCTGCGGGTCAGTGTTTGCAGAGTATAGCTCTATCTGTGTATACTCATCATTTACTTCCGACAGCCTGGGATCGATTAGGTAGATCAGTGCTGTTCAGGCAGGGTGTCCTGACAATCCACTGGTCACACTGTCTGCTGCTGCTGCTGGGGAAATTTATTAAGGCTTTATTTAAAGAGCTAAAGAAAACACCTCTGAAAAAGTAGCTGGAACTGAAGAGGAAAGCAAAATGAAATGGAATATCGCAAATCAGCAGCCGGGTACAGAGAGAAAAGCTTTATTGGAAAAAAATGCTAATGTGGGAAACTGTGTTATATTACTGTCTTGCTGCATTTAGCCCATTTAGATTATTTATTCTTTTGATTGTATTTTTATTGTAATGCTTGTAATAGAAATAAATAAACCCTCGTGTACCTGGTGGGGCTGTACGGATAAATAATATGCATGAGAACAAATCTTGTGCACTGAACAGAAATCTCACAAGTGAATATAGTAACTTAATATCGGTAATACTGATGCAGACATTATGGTCGCTAGGTATTGGGATACTTATATATCTGTTATCGTTATGTTCTACTCCCTAAACTTGATTTAAAGAGAACCTGTCATCAGGATTATGCATGTCAGGGTGGAAACACACTGGCGTTTAAAAAAGCGGTCAGATACACATCCAGGAAAGACGGACGAGTGACATCCATTTTTTGATCCGTGTGGCATACAGCTGCTATGCGAGTGTGCGACATTTTTCTCAGATTACATCCGAGTGCAATGCGTTTTTTTTCTCAGCTGCTATTTATTGTATAATCATTTACAGGAACATTTTACAGTTGTCTGAGCTACAGAATGATGATGTATCAGTGAAAAAAATCGGATGCCACTAGGATGGTCTGTGTGCAGTCCGTGTGCTGTCCGTGATTTTGTTGGACCCATTGACTTGCATTGGCGAGTCTCGCGTGAGAATCGCAGACTGTTGCACATGTTGCAACTTTTTTCTCATCCAGAATCTGGATGAGAAAAAAAGCATCCGACACACGTTAATGTGTTCTGAGTCATTACATAACATTTGTCCGAATGCAATGCGAGATTTTAATGGCCATTATAAAGTACATAGCAGGGACACATATATAAGATTATCTCAGTACAGGAGATGTGGTATGATCAGACCATGTCCCTGTACAGTCAGACACGGCCATTACACAGTACATAGCAGGGACACATATATAAGATTATCTCAGCACAGGAGATGTGGTATGATCAGACCATGTCCCTGTACAGTCAGACACGGCCATTACACAGTACATAGCAGGGACACATATATAAGATTATCTCAGCACAGGAGATGTGGTATGATCAGACCATGTCCCTGTATGGTCAGACACATCCATTACACAGTACATAGCAGGGACACATATATAAGATTATGTCAGCACAGGAGATGTGGTATGATCAGATCATGTCCCTGTACAGTCAGACACGGCCATTACACAGTACATAGCAAGGACACGTATATAAGATTATCTCAGCCCAGGAGATGTGGTATGATCAGACCATGTCCCTGTATGGTCAGACACATCCATTACACAGTACACAGCAAGGACACATATATAAGATTATATCAGCATAGGAGATGTGGTATGATCAGACCATGTCCCTTTACGTTCAGACACATCCATTACACAGTACATAGCAGGGACACATATATAAGATTATTTTGGCACAGGAGATGTGGCATGATCAGACCACATAGCAGGGACACATACTGTATATAAGATTATCTCAGCACAGGAATATTTTTTTAAACACATCCAATTGTAGAAATTATTATTATTCAAAGATCTATTGTTTAAAATCAACTTTAAAATTGACTTTGTTCTTGGGAAAACCCCTTTAAGTATTGGCGACTTTTATACACCATGCACGTCAGCACTCAGAGTCCCTGCTCAATTTGTAACTGAGTCGCTGTAGTTCTTAAACACATTACTTTTCAATAACACTACTTACAGTTGATATAATAAGAGAGATGAAATTACGGCACTTACCAAACTGCGTAAAAAACTTCCTTTCTTCCCAAAATAAGTGCACATCACAGAACATGGTGTAGGATTGGGTAGCAGCTGTTTCATGTTCATTTATGCTGAAATGTTCTAATGTCCATCTCCCTGCACTTGAATAAAAGACATTTTGCTAATGAAAATTGCTCAGTTGGAAACATAGTTCTGACACAGATTCCATGTGCGTTTGTTAAGGGTTTTAGACCCCTTTTTTGTATCGTTTGGAGAACAACATTATTTTTGAGCATTATATGGCTCTTATATGGATTTGATTTTTTTTTCCAGTTTTCCTCTCTGCATACTTCAACTATAATTTTTAGTTGTATGTAAAATGGTAGATGGAGATAAGGTGCTATAATGTCTCCTAGATGTAGTTCACAAACACGAGGCATTCATTCTATAATGTCTTTACATAGTACATGTTAGGTAGCAGCATAAAGTACATTTTACAGCAGGGATCTCAAACCCCAGGCCACAAGGGCTGTAAACAGTGTATGTTTTCAGGATTTCCTTAGCATTGCACAGGGGTTGGAATTATCACCTGTGCAACACTAAGGAAATCCTGAAATTCTGCACTGTTTGCGGCCCTTGTGGCCTGGAGTTTGAGATTACTGCCCTACAGTGTTGCTGGCAGTGTTAGTTTCTTATATTTGCTTTGCTTCTTATGTTTGCTTCGTTATTTATTTATGCACATTTGTTGATAAGATGGTCAGCATTTTACAGGATACATGGTGTTCTGGAATCAGTGTGTCCTTCTCTTCAGACACATTTGTGTTCTCAATGGGAGAACTTGCTGTCTGTGCCCACGATCAGGATTTTCATTGTATTCTCCCACTGAGAACAGTCGTGTCTCCACAAGCAGAAATTGACATGCTGCTGCTCAGGAGGAATCCTCACCATATGTCAACTTAAGCTGTGGAAAAAAGAAACAGTGGGCGTGGGTTTTCATAAATCCCATCAACTGTGCTGGTACCATGGGCGAACCCAGCAAGGGGTGGGCGGGCAAGTGCCCCCCAGAAGCAAAAAGAAAAGGATCGGAGCTGCGGGGGAGTAGTGCGGCAGCAAGTGGTGGGCGCCACTATGTTCTTTGTGGACGACTGCATTCACTAACTTTGCAGCCAGTTGGTAGAGGTTGAGACTTTTACAAAATGGCCACTGGTCTCCATTTTGCTGTGGCCATTTTGTTGACGTCTCAACCTCTATCGACCGGCTGCACAGTTAGTGAATGCAGCCGGCCATAAAGAGCATGGCAGCGCCCACTGCTTGCTGCTGCCACTACTCCGGTCCTGCAGATGTGCCCTCACACTCTGAGACCTGCCTCTGGCACCCCTGCTCCACGGCCATGGCCCCTTCCCCCTCGGTAAGACATTGGGGTCCAGGGTAGGGATGGAGGCCATGAACAAAAGGATGGGGGCATATATACAGGATGGAGTCATATATACAGGATATACTGTATACAGGATAGTCAAAAAAAGGAACCTGAACAACTATGGTTTGCCCTTCGCCCCTTAGTTTGGATCCTGGGTACACCCATGGTTGGTACTGCAGAACGTAGCATTTTGAATGCAGGGAAAATACACTGCTTTCGAAACTTGACTAATCTTGATACTAATCCTAATCATGAGCACATTCCCCTATATACATTTATGGAGGAGATTTTTATTTATAGGACACCCCGTAGTGCAATATGTGTCTACAGTCTAAAATGAGTGTATAATTCTGCCTGTAGACGGATTGGCAGAGTCTTCAGCCCAATATACATTGTTACGAGGGCTCAGACGTCCCCTAGTATGAAAATTCACCTTTGCCAAACAGTATTCATTGACTTTTTCTACAGATGCATTGTGTTGTGCATCTGTATCTTATCATTTCCAGGAATTTACAAGAAATGTCTGCACAGCTGTAATATTGATATATGTACATTGCAAGACATAAAAGAACAGTGAAAGGTAATGTGACTTGAGAATAAGCCATCAGTGTCACTATAACATGTAGTTCCAGCTCCGTAGCTGTAGGGCTCCCGTGCAATGAATTTCCTCTTGGACAGTAGCCTAAGGTGTCTTTATCCTCCACTTCAAAATACATATTCAACTTAGTTTTGGTAGTTTGATTAGTGATAAAAACATGTCAGACTTTCATAATACCACTTACATGGATCTTTTATTGTTCCAGCCATCTGATAGACCTGGCTTGCTGTAGCTCTAGGTTACTCATTTTCTTTCATTTGTGGACTCACCTCTATTTTGGTGCCGTTTGCTCGTTAAAACAGATTGAACAACTTGCTTTTTTCCAGCGCCGTCTGTGCATTTTACAGTGCACCTATTTCTCAGTGTAGCCAATGATTTACAAAAAGGCTTGTACAGCCATAAAAATGACAGACGTGCCTTAGAAGAGGCATAAAAGAACAGTAAAAGAAAAAAAAGCTTTTGAAAAAACAACTCAGCCTGTCACTCTGTCACCTGCCTTTCTACCATCTTATACTATAAAGTAGTTAGGGTAATATGAATTTATTTAGGTATAAATATTTTGTTCATGGCAGACATTGACATCCCCTCTTCTTCCCTGTTTAAGAGCATTTATCGCCAAATTTAATAAACCTGTAAATGTTAGTCTTCTCTTGTCAAGTTGTCAAAAAATCTTCAAGGCCTTGTTCTCATCGTTCATGCAGTTTCAGTTTATACAATTATTTGGTGGATAGTAGAAAGAGAGGGATGCTGCGAAGGCCTATAACACACGAAGGTTAATGGTTATGGTTGGCTGCTAAGCTCAACGTCGTGGTGCGATAGATCCTTTAAAGGGATCCTGTCATCTCCAAAACGCCTCCTAAGCTAACAAAACATGTCCCTGCAGCATCCTATCACTAATCTCACACTTTTCTCACACTAAAAGCATCCTGTGAAAGTGGAGAAAAACGGTTTAATAATCACTCATTAGTGATTATAATTAGCAGGGGCTATATTCTTTAGTCACCAGGGGGTGTTGTTTTGCAGCTCCAGGATCCATCCTCTCTCTGTCTGTGCTGCTGTGATGTGCAGCTGAAGGCAAGACTAATGATTTGCATTCTGTGAGTGATAGAGAGGGGGGGAGGGTAAAGCCTGTACAAGCAGAGCAAACACACTCAGAGAGGGTGGATCCTGGAGCCTGCAAAACAGCCCACCCTGGTGACTAAAGAATATAGCCCCTGCTAATTATAATCCCTAATGAGTGAGTATTAAAACATTTTTATGCACTTTCACAGGATGCTTTTACGAGATAAAAGGAGTGTAAGATTAGTGATGGGATGCTGCAGGAACATGTTTTGATAGCTTAGGAGGCGTTTTAGAGGTGACAGGATCCCTTTAATCGGTTGCCAGTAAAACTAGGTATTTATTTAAAAACACCTTGGAGGTGTTGTCGCCCCTGCATAGGGAACAACTAGAACTAGAAGGTGGTTGATACAAAGTAATGTTCTATTTATAGAAAATCTGTTGGATGTTCTTTATTTTTTATAAACAAAAAGAAAATTATATGTATCAGCAACGTTCATGTTCAAGTTATTCCCTCGAAGAGGCAACAGTGTTATCCAAGGGGTTTTTGTAAGTAAACACTTCATTTTATGGCCAAACCAGGAATAACTCAAATAAAAAAAATAAGGCTGGATTGATACCGAGCTCTTGTGTAAAAATCACTTCTTTTTTTTGCATTTCAAAGCACCAGAAAATTAGACTGTGTGAAGCAGGAATAAGGCTGAAGAAACATTCAGTATAAAAAGCGTCTTTCAGCCAAAGTCAGAAGTAGAAGGAAGGAGGAATTGGAGAGGAGATGTATACGTGTATACCATTCCTTTTGAATCTACCCATAATCAGAATATATAATAAAAGCTGTATGTCTGACTTCAGCCTGAAATAGGTTTTGTCACTTGTTTGAATGAAATACCTTGTAAACTTCCAGAGCTCCCCTAACTCTGCCAGTCTTTTTTATTTTGTGCTGTGTCACTGCATTGCAGAGAGATTCACATTTGTTGCTTTTGCAGTGTAGTATGTGAAATTTCTACTTTGGTCCTATAGACTTAGTTTTTTTCATTTTCACTCCTCCCGGACGCCATCAATTACAGCTCAGCAGCAGATCTACCAATCTATCAGTCTCACACTGCCTAGTTGTGATTGGCAACATGTAGTGGATGGGAGAGGTAAAAGCGCCCTCCCCTGAGAAGACTCTGAAAGATTAAAAAAACACACGTTGAACTGCAAAGCAGAGAATTCACATAGTGCTCTCCAGAAGAAAAAATGTGAATATCTGCAATGTGCGCAGCGCAAAATGGAAAAGAGCAGCAGAATCTGGGGAACTGAGGGATTTTTACATGTTATTTATCTGCATTTTGGTTTTAGCGAGTGACATATCCTCTTTCCGTAAAAATGAAAAAGTACTTTTTTTTCCATAAAAAGTTTATTTTTTCATTTTTACAGATTAATTTGTGAAGCACTGGGGTGTTCAAAATGCTCACCACTCATCTAGATAAGTTCCATGGGGGGTGTAGTTTCCAAAATGGGGTCACTTGTGGGGGAGCTCCAATGTGTAGGCACACAGGGGTTCTCCAAACGTGACATGGTGTCCGCTAACAATTTGACTGAAAAATTAGCTCCAATTGTTAGCGGACACCATGTCGCGTTTGGAGAGCCCCTGTGTGCCTAAACATTGGAGCTGCCCCACAAGTGACCCCATTTTGGGAACTAGACCCCCCAGGGAACTTATCTAGATGGGTGGTGAGCATTTTGAACCCCCAGGTGCTTCACAAATTCATCCGTAAAAATTAAAAAGTACTTTTTTTTCGATAAAAAGTTTCTTTTTTCATTTTTCATTTTTAGATTAATTTGTGAAGCACTGGGGCGTTCAAAATGCTCACCACCCATCTAGATAAGTTCCCTGAGAGGTCTAGTTTCCAAAATGGGGTCACTTGTGGGGGAGCTCCAATGTTTAGGCACACAGGGGCTCTCCGTACCCAACATGGTGTCTGCTAACAATTGGAATTATTAGTGTACACTATGTCGCATATGGAGAACCCATGTGTGCCTAAACATTGGAGCTCCCCCACAAGTGACCTCATTTTGGAAACTATATGCATAGTGAGCACATTGAACCCCCAGGTGCTTCACAAATTGATCCGTAAGAAGGAAAAAGTACTTTTTTTTCACACAAATTTTCTTTTTTCATTTTTACGGATCAATTTGTGAAGCACCTGGGGTTCAAAGTGTTCACTATGCATCTAAATACAGCGAAGCCCATTTTTATTCTTTTTTTAGGACTACTTCTAGAAAAAAAAATGGCGTGGGGCTCCGCCATATTTTTGGTCCAGCCAGGTACAACTTGGCAGCTACGGACTGCCAGCAACCCCCAGCTGCCTCATTGTACCTGGCTGGCAACCAAAAATACAGCGAAGCCCATTTTTATTTTTTTTCTAGGGCTAATTCTAGAAAACAATGGCATGGGGCTCCGCCATATTTTTAGTCCAGCCAGGTACAACTTGGCAGCTACGGATTGCCACCAACCCCCAGCTGCCTCGTTGTACCTGGCTGGCAACCAGAAATACAGCAAAGCCTTTTTTTTTTCTAGAACTAATTCTAGAAAAAAAAAAAATGACGTGGGGCTCCGCCATTTTTTTGGTCCAGCCAGGTACAACTAAGCAGCTGAGAGCTGGAATCCGCAGCATGGAGAGGCCCAAGCGTTCTGGGCCTCCCATGCTGCGAATTGCAGCCCGCAGCTGCTCCAGAAAATGGCGCATTCATTGAAGCGCCATTTTCTGGCGCTGTACCCAGACTCTTCCAGTTGCCCTGGTGCCGGTGGCAAACTGGGTAATAAAGGGGTTAATGCCAGCTTTTTATTGGCAGCTGGCACTAAGCCCGAGATTCATAATATAGGGCCAATGTTAGACCCGCCATTAGGAATCTCTGGTAAATAGTCAGAAAATACACACAGAGAAAAATCTTTTTATTTGAAAAAAAAACACAAACAAAATTCGGACTCCATCTTTATTATAAAGATCCGACGTAGTCCACAACGAAGGTCCCACGACGCTCGATCGCCTCCGACGTAGTCCACAACGAAGATCCCACGACGCTCGATCGCCTCTGCTCAATCCAGAGACTGCAGCAAGGGATCAAGTGTCCTCTTCCTACAGCCTCTGGGGTCAGAGTTATGGTGCACTGTATGACAATGATCTGTCATACAGTGCACCATGACTATGATCCCAGAGACTACAACAAGAGGACACTTGATCCCTTGTTGCACCCATCCATCCACCTATGCACCCATCATCCACGCACGCACACAACCACGCACGCACATCCAAGCACGCACATCCAAGCACGCACATCCAAGCACGCACATCCACACACGCACATCCACGCACGCACACATCCACGTACGCGCACATCCACGCACGCACATCCAAGCATGCACATCCACACACGCACACATCCACGCATGCTGACATCCACGCACGCACATCCACGCACACACATCCACGCACACTGACATTCACGCACGCTGACATCCACGCACGCATGCTGACATCCACGCACATCCACACACACATCCACATCCAAGCACATCCACGCACACATCCACGCACACACATCCACGCACGCTGACATTCACGCACGCTGACATCCACGCACGCATGCTGACATCCACGCACATCCACACACACATCCACGCACACGTCCACATCCAAGCACATCCACGCACACATCCACGTACTCACACATCCACGTACGCACATCCACGCGTGCACATCCACGCACGCACATCCACGCACGCTGACATCCACGCACGCTGACATCCACACACGCACAGATCCACGCACGCACGCACGCTGACATTCACACACGCACATCCAAACACATCCACGCACGTACACATCCACGCAAGCACATCCAAGCACGCACATCCACGCACGCACCCATCCATCCACGCACGCACCCATCCATCCATCCATCCACCCACCCATCCATCCACCCATCCATCTATTCATTCATTCATTCATACTTACCCACCGATGGATGAGGAGGAGAAGCCCCTGAGAAGAGGAGGGGCCACACCGGAGACTGTAGAGGAGGAGCGGAGGCCGACGAGCTTGTGCAGCCCGCCGGAATAGGTGAGCGGGGCTTGGGGGGGCAGGGGGTTGGATGGGGTACCAGCTGGGGGGGGGGGGAGCAGCCTGGAGGAGAGAAGGAGGAGGGCGGGTGGACGGCGGGACGGATATGGGGAGTGCAGGCCGGACACAGGGGGGGGGGCCGGACACGGGGGGCTGGACACAGGGGGGGAGGGACAGGACATGGGGGTGGGGGGGCTGGATGGAGCGGGGGCTGGAGCCTTAGGTGATGGCTGGCGGGTGCGCCGGGTGTGCAGCCCGCCGGCAGATAAATATGATCCAGGGGGGGTCGCATGTGTCCTGGAGCGGGAGGGGGCTGAGTAGGGGGAGGGCACCCGCCGATCGGCCCCTCTAGATCTGATTGGAGAGCTCCAATCAGACCTGGAGGGGTAAATCTGTCTGAATCTCTCCAATCGGCAGTTTCAGTTTTACACTGCCGATCGGAGGGGTCCTGGGCAAGGGGGGTTAACAAGGGTCCCCACACCTCTTCCCCTAACCCTTGGCTGTCACTGACAGCTTTTAGAATTGAACTGTCACTGTTCGTTTAGAAGCAGTGACAGTTCAAAGCCATGACGAGTATATTCGTCATGATGCGGGAACTGACATCTTTTCATGACGAGTATACTCGTCATTAGTCGTAAACGGGTTAATCCAGATTTTCAAGGATAGACAGGTTGCAGGTAGGTGACCACGGAGGACCGGTGGACAACGACGCCGTTTTGCAAACGATGTTGCTTCTACGGGTCCAGATAATAACATTGTTTGCGAAACGGCGTCGTTGTCCACCGACCCTCCGTGGTCACCTCCCTGCACCCTGTCTATCCTTGAAAATCTGGATTAAAAGACCACCCTGCACATACCGGTGAGTGCTGTCTCTTTCTTCAAATTGCTGTATAACGTCCTGGTGCTTTGGATGTGCACCGCCGGAGGGGAACCCGCCAGGGATGATATCCCAGAACATGATTGTTGATACCGCTTAGTGCCCTGAATTTTCTTTTTTTTGGATTGTTAGATTGCTCTGTCAGAGTTTGACAGCACAGTCTAAGTAGTGTGAGGTGTAGCGGTGTCGGGGAGGCAGGGAACCAGGCACGGACAGTTCTCAACTCACGGTTTATTGATCTCCGTCCGGTTACAGTCACCAAAACACAGATCCGGAGCGCAGCCGGCACACTTCACACCGCTTGGTGTATCTCCCGACCGCTGACAGGCTCTATCAGCCCCACCGGAGATAATCCATTCCCGGGACCACTTCAACTTTCCTTCAGAGCTCCTCAATCAGGCTCTGCACTGGAGAAAATCTCACTCCAGACTCAAGGAACCACACCCAGGGTTCCTATGTCCTCTTAACCCCTTCTGCTTTGAGAAGAGGAATCCCATCTAATACCTGGATGGAGTACGTCCTTCGGCACTGGAGCACGCATCCAGGGAGGCACATATCGGTCGCAGCATACCGACCCGGCCGGTGCCTCACATATTCCCCCCCTATGTTCAAGCGTATGGGTTTGAACACCAGGCCATAACCCTGGGCCCTGTGAGGGGACCACGTCACGGCGCGGAGCACCGGCGGAGCCAAGCAGGGGCACCCGGGGGTACCAGCGGTGCCAGACCCCACGAGCAACCAACCCGTTCGGGCCCCCGGCACCCACCAACCCCGGACGGGTACCAACGACAGAGCCCTGGGGCCCTACGAGGAAAACGGGCTCGGCGCGCGGCACTGCTGCACCGTTCCGGATGGGGAGTCGGCGCGGCTGGTGCACGGGGCTCTGCACCCGGGGGTTAGTCACATCAAGTCCTCTGGGTATCTCGGGGGCGGGATCCTCGGGCTCCGGGCCCTGTCTATCCTTCATCCGAAGGGCCATATACCCGTTCCACAATACCCGGAACAAGGGCATATCCCTCCCCAGCACAACATCATAAGGGAGATCCTTTACCACCCCAACCACATGTTGAACCCGCCTGTCTGGGGTAGCAAACGTGACGCGCTTCACTGGATACCTGCAATGATCCCTATGGACACTCATCACCCTGACCGTACGGCCGGTGGATTTGGTCCTGGAGACCAAGGAGGCACACACGAGGGTCACGTTGCTCCCTGAGTCCAGTAGGGCCGTCACCTCATGACCGTTAAGCCGTACGTGGCACAGTACATTCTCAGTATCCCGGGGGGCCGAGCCCCGTTTTCCGACGAGGTGGGCGAACATGGACCGCCTCCGGGAATAGTCACAGTCCATTGGTTCCCCGTTGAGGGGACACTGCGCCATCATATGTCCCACCTCCCGGCATCTTCTACATCGGGGTGGTTCCCCGCTATACCAGGGGCCAAACCGCGGCTGTCCGAATCGCCGCTTTGCTGCATGGGGAGGCCCGTTTTCAGCCTGAGCCCGGGTTGGGGGTCCCTACTGTCTGGTGTGGTGGGCGCGGCCTTGCGGGTAGCCCGCATTGTCCCAGTGTCCCGGATCAGTTCCTGTGTGGCCACATGGCACTCCACCACATTCACCAACTGGTCTAGGGAACCCGGGTCACTGTGTCCCACCCACTTTTGTATGGGGACGGGCAGCGTACGCACGAAGCGATCCACCACCACCCGCTCTACCATCTGAGCCGGACTCAGGGCTTCAGGCTGCAGCCATTTTTTAACCAGATGCAACAAATGAGCGCACGGGTTTGCCTTCCTCGTAGGCCCATTGGCTCACCCGTTGGGCCCTCACATATGTATTGACCCCGGTACGGGCCAATATCTCCCCCTTCAGGGCTCCATAGTCCAAGGCATCCTCAGTACACAGGTCTATGTATGCCTTTTGGGGATCACCAGTCAAATAGGGCGCCAGCACCTCGGCCCACTGGGCGACCGGCAGTCTCTCCCGTTCAGCCACCCGCTCAAACACGGCCAGGAATGTCTCCACATCATCCCCCGGGGTCATCTTTTGCAGCGCTTGTCTTACCCCTTTCCGGACCCTGCAGTCGTCACCTGGTCCTCGAGGCGGATCCCCCGGTATGGTCCGCACAGCCTCGATCAACAGGGCCATCTGCTCCTGATGCCTCCTCTCCTGCTGCTGCTGAGCTTCCTGTTGCTGCTGCTGGGCCAGCACCAGGTGCTTGAGCACCTCCTCCATGCTGGCTGCTGGTTTGTGTTGTAATGTAGCCGGCCGAATCCAGGACATGCGATGCCGGGCACCACGCAAGAGACTGGCCGCAATGATGACTGCTGCTCCTCTTACTTAGCAGCCGCTCATTAGCCTCATGAAAAGTCACTTCCCCACCGGAACAGAGGGCAACGGTAGTGCCGGCTACACCTCACCGGGCCGGCAATGCCCGCATTCTCCACCATATGTGAGGTGTAGCGGTGTCGGGGAGGCAGGGAACCAGGCACGGACAGTTCTCAACTCACGGTTTATTGATCTCCGTCCGGTTACAGTCACCAAAACACAGATCCGGAGCGCAGCCGGCACACTTCACACCGCTTGGTGTATCTCCCGACCGCTGACAGGCTCTATCAGCCCCACCGGAGATAATCCCTTCCCGGGACCACTTCAACTTTCCTTCAGAGCTCCTCAATCAGGCTCTGCACTGGAGAAAATCTCACTCCAGACTCAAGGAACCACACCCAGGGTTCCTATGTCCTCTTAACCCCTTCTGCTCTGAGAAGAGGAATCCCATCTAATACCTGGGATGGAGTACGTCCTTCGGCACTGGAGCACGCATCCAGGGAGGCACATATCGGTCGCAGCATACCGACCCGGCCGGTGCCTCACAGTAGTTAACGACAATCCACCTGAACCTGTTAGCTGCACATGTTGGCTGACCAGATCAGCCAACATGTGCAGGGAATGATGTGAGCTCAGTGCGTGAGGTCGTATCAAAGTCAGGGACACGACCTACGATGTATAGGTACGTACCAGATTGTAAAGGGGTTAAAGGGAATCTGTCCTGTTTCTCTCTATCAGAACTGTTGCAAGCTCCTCTGTGCCACAGAGCCCTGATCCTGTAGCCACAGGTATTAGTGGGTGACTGGTACCTTGTCCCTGGACTCTTGTCTGGCTGCTTTCTATATGCCAGGTGTTTGAGCTACAGCTCCTATGAAGCTCGTAGCCACTGGTTCAGCGGTTCGGTGTTAGACTTCCATGCCGCATTCAGGTCCGGTCCCTGTTTCTGACCACAACCCCTCCATCTGGTGGTATCAGTCCCGGATTAGGGTGCACGGGCCGACTCAGCTCCGACAGTCCCCCTAGGGTTCCCAGGCTCTCTGGACTCGACTTCTCCCAGCTTTGCACACTAGCTGTTCTCCTGCACTGTTCACTGTGCTATTACTTCCACTCAGTCCAACTCTAACTCCTTTCTCTTGTCTTGTTTTTTCCACCCACAATTCTGTACCCTTGTTGTTCCACTGGGCCCATCCCCCAGAGGTTTTTGTGCAGGGTCCCCTGGGTCCTAAGTGTGTGCGTTTGTGCGGTGTTGAGGACTAACCCTTACCATCCCCCACCTGCTGACAACTGGAGGACCACACCCTGGCTTGGGTGCAGTACCCCTTGTGGTGTCCTGACCAGTGGGGCGCCACATCTGTCCTTACTCCAAAATGGTATTTCTAACAATGTAATCTCAGGGCGCAAAAATTAAGCCATCACACTGCCCCAGATCCCAAAAAGTAAGAACGCTATGGTTCTTGGATAAAGGCGACAAATGTGCCTTTTTTATTTTACAAATTTCAGATTTATTGTTTACTAATTACATAAAAATAAAACCATACATATTTGGTGTCTCCAAACTTGTATTGTTCATGGGAATCATACTGTCAGGTCTATTTTACTGTATAGTGAACATGGTAAAGAAAAAAAATAAATTATTGTGGAATTGCACTTTTTTTTTCTTGCAATTGTGCCACACTTGGATTTTTTGCACCATTTTCCAGTACACTTTATGATAAAATGAATGGATTTATTCAAATGTACAACTCATTCTGCAAAATACAAGCCCTCATACGGCTATATGGACGGAAAAATAAAAAAGTTAAGGCCCTTGGAAGAAGGGAAGGAAAAAACTAAAGTGCAAAAAAGGTTAAAGGCAAGGTCATGAAGGGTTAAGGAGGGCTCTATACAAATCTACTGTAAAATCCAGATATTTTGCTACAGATTCACTGCCAATTTTACTCCTCTTCTTTGAAAATGTTTTATGTGCGGTGAAGGTCCACAGCATTGATGTGCTTCAGATATCATAATCTGCACCCGGGTGAACTGTGTGGAAAGTCTTTACAGCATGTGGATAAGATATGTTCAGATTGCATTTAACAAGGCTGGAACTATCATTTGCTATGAAATCTCCATTACTCCTTTACATTTCCTCTGGTTAGGATCTAAAACTGTATCAGGTGAATAAGGTTTAAAGAAAAGCACAGTTCACATAAAGACACATGACAAGATGAGGAGAAACACTCTGCTTTGTAGGTACGATTTGTATTGGGATGTCGATCACAAAGATCAGTTTGTAAAGTTATTATTATTTTACCCAAACTCAAAGGTTACCCAAAGGTTGTATAGGACCTGGTCACACAGGGCAACATTATAATCTTAGGGTACGGACACACTGGCGTTTAAAAAATTGGTCCGTTTCTCATCCAGGAGAGTTGGATGAGTGACATCTGTTTTTTGATCCGTGTGTCATGCAACTGCAATGCGAGTGTGTTTTTTCCTCAGGTATCATCTGAGTGCTGTCCTTGTGACATCCGTGTTGTTTCCATTTGTAATGAGATTTTCTCATGCGATTTCATAGTGAAATCAATGACCACATTGGCTACACACTTGCCCACAATGTGTGAATTAGCACACTCCCAACGTTAATCCTTTTGAGCGGTGTCCCCATAAAGCTTAGCGGTAGATGTTTTTTTTTTAATATTTGTTGTTGTTTTGTCGATTTTAAATTTGTGCCCCTTTGACAGTGTGTACTCCCCTCACTTTGAAAACTACTGAATTTTTTTATTATTTCTGGGCTTTATGGCGGAGATTTTGCAGTTCTTAACTAATTAATGTGGTTCCTAGGAGACAGCGTAGAATGGGTGATCATCCCTACTCCTTGTGTGCAGCTCCCTCACTAATTTGCAGTGGCTGTCTGACTAATTACGCAGTTATCCTGTACAATGGTATGCATACACCACAATGACCATCCACGCATATAACCTATGGATGGAGATGTTCAGGCCTGCCATCACCTACTACACTACCCAAATGACACAATGTATTTATACAGAAGACTGACTGCTGTTGACCCTAGTCTTGAGTTCCCTGTGCTCAAATGATGTTTTTCTGTCCATTTGGTTTGCTTTCTGCTCAATGGCCTATCGTAATGTCACGCATCCAACTTATAGATACACATGTTGATGCAGTAGTTAAGGGATGTGTCATATTACATACTTGCTGCAAGATACATGACCAACCAAACCAAATGACCTTATGACACACTTAATAAGACACTCCATATCCTCCTGTAGAGCAACTTGTATTACCTAGCCATGTACCCAAAAATGTAACCAATATTGTTGTCTTAATTCTGTAATAATCACAAAGACACCATGTTTACGCAAACAAAATTTACTCATTTTTTTTTGCCCAACATACAAAATTAAAGTTCAGGATAATATCGGTCCAAAACATGTAAGCTTGTGACCCACTTCACGGGTCCCCACTTATCACAAGTCTTAGCCACTAAATCCTAGCCACTAATTCAGTGTCCAAAAACAGCAAAGAACAAATTTAGAACATTTTTCCTTACCACAGCATTACTTTAGTCAGTCGACCATTGCACTCATGCAAGGTGCAGCTTTGCCTTGATTAAAAAGGGAAGGCATTACTAGTGCAGGACACCAGCCTCCAGTCACTAAACACCTCCTTAATCTTGGAGGGAAGCAAAACACTGGCTGTCATGCACAATGAATAGGATTCACACAGTACGCTGTTCACACAGGTCACTCCAATGTGTGCCCAGCCTCTTACATTAGCCCCTATCTCAGTAGGCGGGCTGTTTCTGGCACTACAATACTGCTACCTGCCAGAACAAACATCCCATATGGCCTAGCTGCACCATGCAATATAAAGAGTGCAATAAAACCCCCAATAACAATTCTAAGAAATTATGGGGTATTAGTTTGTCTTTTGGTCCAAAACACGTAAGCTTCTGAAGCTTACGTGTTTTGGACCAAAAGACAAGACAAACTAATACCCCACAATTTCATGAATTGTTGTTTTTTTTTTTTCTTTTGAGGTCTGTCTTGGTCTGACATTCTGCCTGTGCATATTGCCCTTGTCCTGGCCAAATATTAGTGGGTTGCCCATATAAAACACCATATGCATCTTGAATTTGCTTATGTACAGGCCATGGTGGAGCCTGTTTTCCTTGTACTGCAAGGTTTGAAGTGTGTGCATAAACTGTGGCACATGCGAAAATGATTTAAGCTGTTGCAATGGTGGTTGTTGCACTATAGGTGGTGCCTGTGGTCCTAGCATTCGTGGTACATCTGGTGTTTGCGGCATCTGCTCAGATGATGAGGAGCCTGCCTGCGTGTTATTTGGCTCTGGCATGCACAACCAATTGTCGGCTGAATTTTGCCACTGTACCAGGAGGATGAACACAACCCGTGGATTGTTAGGTGGCAGGCAGGCATTCAATACTATCTGGATGGGAGCCCTAGCCTGTTGTCTCATAGCCCGTAATTTCACTGGTTGTGGTATTTAATGTAAATAATTACTCAGACTACGCCAAAATGCTTCTTCCCCATCATCATTGACTGTACGTGCAAGATATTGCAGCACACCTGTGTCAACATCGCTCCTAGGGTTGCTAATGGGTAACTCTCTTCGCCGCCTTGACCTACGGACCACTGGAGATGACAATGGGGACATAGCCAGTTGCAAATTTTGACTAGAACTTGGTCCTGGGTCCACTGAAGGATGTGCTATTGCAGCGGTTGAGGCTTGGTCATTTGATGTAACATCTGGTGGTCAGGAAGATGGTGGTGGTGCTGCAGATGCTAACGCATTATCTTCCTGCGACACAGATGTCACACATCCTTCGTCACCAGAATCTGCACCACGATCGGTGTGTGACTTGTTCTCCGATGCTGAATGCAATCTGAGGTTGCTGTCGGTTCTATAGGGAATTATGGATGGGTCATTAAAACCAAAATGTATAGCTTCAACTGTGAAAAAAACGCATCACATACGGATGGTTCGTGTGCTGTACGTGATTTTGTCGGACCTATTGACTTGCATTGGCGAGTCTCTCATGTGAAACGCATACTGTTGCAGCATGATGCAAGTTTTTTCTCATACAGAATCTGGATGAGTAAAAAGCATCTGACAAATGTTAATCTGTTTTGACACATTAAATAACATTGCCAAAGAGAAAAGGATGAACAGCGCCTCACCAGCCGGTATATTTCAAAGATCCATATTTATTCCGTCCACATGACAGCACGACGTTTCGGTCGCAATGACCTTTTTCAAGTGCATACATCCTATTACAGCATAGTGTTATTTATACCCTAAAACTCCACCCCCACCATCAATACACCAATCAATACATAGTGTGAAGTAAACAAAGTTTAAAGGGAACCAACCACCCCAAATGACCCCCCCGGACTATTAATATCGTTCCCTACACCCAGCACATACATGTGCTGCAAGGTTTTTTGCTAAAAAAACTGCTTTATAAAAGTTGAGATAATGATTTATAAAGTATTTAACGAAGGGACGGGTGGGCGTTACTTAGCTGGGGCTAAAGCCGGGTTGCAGCTGCCAGTCATCCTCCTGTCTCCCCTCGCAGCAGTAACGGCCAGCCCTTTCTTGTCGTCACAGCCTGCTGAGCCTGGTGCACGGGATCTCATGCCCGTGCACACGTCATCAGCTACAGCCGGGTCGCGAGCGCGCGCTCTGACTTCCACAGCCGAGCGCAGGAAGTCAGAGCGTATGTGCTCGCGACCCGGCTGTAGCTGATGACGTGTGCACGGGCATGAGATCCCGTGCACCAGGCTCAGCAGGCTGTGACGACAAGAAAGGGCTGGCCGTTACTGCTGCGAGGGAAGACAGGATGATGACTGGCAGCTGCAACCCGCTTTAGCCCCAGCTAAGTAACGCCCACCCGTCCCTTCGTTAAATACTTTATAAATCATTATCTCAACTTTTAAAAAGCAGTTTTTTTAGCAAAAAACCTTGCAGCACATGTATGTGCTGGGTGTAGGGAACGATATTAATAGTCCGGGGGGGTCATTTGGGGTGGTTGGTTCCCTTTAAAATACCATAATCACTAGATAGAGATCAACTGACAACATCTCACCTAAATAGGGGCATGAAATCAAGCCTTCAAGCTTATAAAGTGCACACATCGCCGCAATCTGTATCCAAAAATGTCCAGATAACACACAAACAGCTAGTGGCGAAGATCTACTAATCACAGGCGAGCATTTCAACGTCGGCATAGCAACAGTCATCCCCTGTCTAACACCGCCAATCAGCGCTTCTCCATAGTGGACGTATCCGGTCCTCATTGCAATAAATAACATTGGTCCGAGTACAATGCCAGATTTTCTCACATTGCACTCGTCCGATTTTCAAAATATTATATTCTGCCATCTGTCAGGACTGGTTGATGCCAGAATTGTATTGTAGACAAGCCTCCATAAAAGAGACCATTCTGGACAGTTTTTTTGGCAATAAAAATAAAGTATGGAGTGCTAAACTACAGCATGCTAACCCAGACTTCAGCCAGATCCCGCAGTGCAGATTATTACAGTTTCTTTTTGCTTAAAGGGGTTGTCCAGGTGTTTAATATTGACCTTATTCTTAGAATAAGTCATCAGTCTCAGATCAGTGTGGGTTTCACACCCAGCATCCACACAATCAGCTGCTATTAGCTCTTGCGGCAGCCTAGAACTGCAGATCAGTTCCCGTTGTCTACTATGACTCAAACTCAAACTGAAATAGGCTTTATTGGCAGGGCCAAAATACATTTAGTGTTGCCAAAGCAAGAAAAATAAATGTGACAGGAGAGGGATCGGGGATTGTGGGAATGGGGTGTTGTGGGCACAATTTGTGGAATAATAGTCCATTTGGGGGTTTTAAGTTCCTCTCAGCTTATGACATATGGTGACGTATTGGACAGTGTTCTCCATTCTTAATTCCTCTTCCCCCAATAGGATGCAGAGTTTCCTCTCCTCATCCATGGATGGGAAATCCGGGTTGTGAGTGGAAAGTCTCTGGATTGGGAGGCCCTCACTGCTGAATATTTGTAGCAGGAAGTGCACCTCATCCTCCAGTGCCCCCTGCTGGCAGTGCTGCCACAGTCTGTTCTCTCATGGCTTGTATGTCTGTTGGTGCCGCCCTGTTTCCACCTCTAGACTGTGGGCACTCAGTCTGTACAGACTCAGAGTCTGTCTGTCTTTGGGGAAATGTTACCTCTTCAGATATGGGGCCAGAGTATAGTCTCTCCGGTCTGACCAGTAGATGGTGAGTTTCTGGGAGTTCTCTTTTCTTTTCAGAATTCTTTTCATGAAGTAATAAAGATTCAAACAAGATGAATACAGATATATCGTAAACTGAAGGACAAACAAATAAAACATCAATTAAATGTCACACAGTAAATCGTCCATAATGCATCACAAAGATTTCGACTTATATCACTGAACAAGCTAGGTCAGTAAAGCTGATAAGGATCAAGCATAGTCCATTTGACAATTGAATCTAGAATATGTGGTGTACCTCCAATAGGCCGTGGGACACCCTAACATTGTGACCATATACATAACGTTTCTGGGAGTTCTCTAATTCACTCTGCCAACCCTCTATATATTGCATCTTGCAGCTCTCTGAGAGTTTCTTTATTTTTGGCTTTTGTCAGGTTGTGTAGCTGACTTTGGCAGGACTGGCTGCCAGTGTTCATGGCTTGCTCTGGGCTTTGGCTCAGTAGGGCTTTATGATGGTAGGAGCTGTGGTTGCTGCTATGTATGTGCGCCTGGTGTGATAATGTCCTCTTGTTTATAGTTAGCCATAAGGGGAATCTGACCAGGTCTGCCCGACAGGCTATGTTTGAGGTGCTGCGATATACTTGGATTAGATATTTGCAGAACTCCAGGTGGAGGACTTTGGTTGGGCTGGAATCCCACTTTCTCTGGTCTGGGTAAGACGCAGGGCACCATACCTCGGTACCGTACAGCACTATCGAATATCTTTAGCCAAACTCTCACCGGTGGTTTGAGGTGGTACAGTTGTCTTCTGATGGCATAGAAGGTTCTGCACGCTTTTCCTTTCAGGGCCTCTGCTGCTTGCATTGAGGCTCCCAGTTTGGCTTAGCTCCAGACCGAGGTAGGTATAGCTGTTGGTCTTCTCCAGTGTGGAACTATTTAATGTGAGGGAGTGAGTGGGTTTGTATTCTGGTTCCTCTTTTGAAACACCATGACTTTGATCTTATTTTGGTTGATGGGCAGCACCCAAGTGGTGCTGAATGTTTCCAGCACTGCCAGGCTATCTTGGAGGCCTCTCTCAGTTGTGGACAGTAGCAGGAGGTCATCTGCATACAGCAAGAACTTCACATCTCGGCTGTGCAGACTGAGGGCTGGGATGGAGGAGGAATCCAGGGTTCTGCCAGTCCATTTATGTAAAAGTTGAAGAGAGTTGGGCTCAGGCTGCAGCCCTGTCTGACCCCTTGGCCCTGCCGGAAGGATTTTGTCCTTTTCCCGTTCCTCTGACCCCTTTTAACCCCTTTCTGCATTAGGACTTGAATTAACATATTGCAAAGGTGTCCATTTGTGTGGTCTGCAGCTTTTACCAGCTATCTTATATAGCCGCCATCTGTCTCTAACAGTCAGCCTAGTGATCATTTAGATGTCACTGTCAACAGGGCTGGCTCCAAGTTTTTGTAGGCCTTGGGAAAAAGAGTCTGTGGGCCCTGTTAACAGTGCGTCCTTACCCCTCCTTGCTGCTGCACATCCTCTCCTTAATCCGCACCCCAAATTTAGACAAAGGAAAATAGGAAAAACATTCTTCCTATTGATTAAATGTTCCCTGGCAGTGTAAAAGGGAGGAATTATTAGAACTAATTTTAATGTACTAAGGTAGAATACGGAGGCAATAAATCTATTGTTTGCGTCTTTCTGCAAATCACATATTAGACGCACACAGCTCTGCTATATGCCCATACACATATATGGCTCTGCTACATGCACATGTAAACACACAGCTCTGCTTCATGGACAATACATGCACATACAGATGTTGCGCCCCTATGGCAAGGCGCCACAGGAAGGTACTGCACCCCAAGCAGAAGGTGTAGTGCCTCCGTAGCCGTGGATATGGAGGACCCTACAGAGTCTGCACCCTGCATCCAAACAGTAGGCCACTTTAACACAGGGGACTGGTATTCAGTAGGTCCCAGGGGGGGAGCCTAAAGAGAGGGAGACAGGAGTCACAATAGTGTCAGCAGACGATGTGAGGAGAGCAGCAAAGGCAGACGCAGGGGACCCTGCGGCTGCAACTAGATGGCACCTCTTAGGAGAGTGGTGACTCAGACTTTGAAGGGGTTACTCCAGGACTGGTTGGAGCCAGCTAGAGGCCCAGGTCACCACCGGCATACCGGAGCTGAGGCAGATAGTAAAAGATCCAACCCTAACTGCAGACTGGCAAGCTGAGGGCCCGACACAAGGGAGCCACAGCACCCCTAAAGAAGCTCAACATCGGTCCCACAGCTGGGTCCACGACACTGACAAGTAAGAGACTTCAGGTAACAGGCAACTAGAGACTTGGCTCAAGAGGGGCAAATACAGACAGAGACAGAGGGACAGGACCAGGAACGCCATATTGAAGGCGCCACTGCCAGGGCTCTGGAAAGTCCTTCAAGATATCCGCTACCAACCCTGATCAACCAGACTGTACTGTGTACCTTAACATCTGCCCGGTACCAGTAAAGAACTGCTCGAGCTAATCTGGACTCTGTCTCAGTTATTCACCGCCCGGAGGCCTTCTACAACATCACAGGTGGTGAGGACTACTACTCCCCTCATCCACCCCGCTGCCCTGAGGTAAAGCTCCACCTGTGGGGAGCTGTACTACCAAAGCTGCATTTACATCACCTCAGTGGCCGGCCGCAGCGCTGGTAACCCTATTACCAGGTACCACAGGTGGTGTCATATTACCATTCCACCATCATGATCACCCCCACCCTGCCATTGAGGGTCCAGGGCACGGAAGCAGGAAACGACCAGCTATGATCCCCCACTGAAGTAACCCCCTGTCCCGGTATCCGAGTACCCCCTACCCTGTCGACCGACTCACAGACACACAGATCTCCTTCATGGACAATATGTGCACATACAGGCACACAGCTCTGCTACATGGAGACTTCATTGACATACAGATTCACACAGGTCTGCAACAGACAGATTTACTTACACACACACTATACATTACCAAATCGTGCAGTTCTTGATTAGTTCAGAGCAGGAAAGCGGAGCCACTGGGAGATGTATGGAGGCTGCAGATGTTGAGCAGCTGTAGGACCTACAAGAACCTTCCTTTAGTCATGTGATTAGTCAAATGATTAGTCTCATGACTGGAAGGTCATTCAGCTGCACGGCTCCTACAGCCTCTGTGTAGCTCCTGGTAAGCTTCCCATGCTGCTCTGTACCGATAACATATACTGTTCACACATGCTCTCCCTCCAATCTCACTGAGCTAGAGCTATTCTGCAAGGAAGAATCAGCAAAAATTTCAACCTCCAGATGTTTTAACCCTTCATCCTCCCTACTTTAATTTTCTGAAATAATGACTTTTGGGTTTTCATTGGCTGTAATACATAATCATCAACATTTACAGACAAAAACACTTGAAATAGATCACTCTGTTTGTAATAACTCTATATATTGCATTCATTTCACGTTTTGTATTGAATTACTGAAATAAATTAACTTTTTGATGATATTCTAATTCATTAAGATGCACTAGTATCATTATTCCCTTTATACTGCACAAGTACTTGCTTCTTTGTGTTGGTATATCACAGAAAGTCCTAATAAGATACATTTAAGTTTGTGGGTGTAATGTGAAAAAGTTCACAGGGTATGAACACTTTTTCAAGGCACTGTATATATCTAACAGGCTAATGTGGGCCTTATTGAATAGCACTCTCCACATTTCGTTATTGCACATTAGAACTGGTGCCGTTATTTATGGTACAGGGCGTTAAAAGCCGATAGGATGTTTGATTTTTCTTGTTATCTGGCTATTTTGTCTCCCGTATATATATGGCTCCCGTTGGTAAGAGGTAATTGACCGTTTAGCCGTGCCATGTTGCTCCCATTCCCCTGCACCTGCTTTGTTATTTATTCCTGATTTTCATGTTAAGCTGCCACACTTTGCTTGATGGAGCGTTAAACATATTATCTATCAAGGGCAAGCTGAAGCAGACAAATCTAAGGTGAGGGGGCTGGAGGGGATGAGAGAAGAGATAACCACAAATAGTGAGAGAGCTGCAAAGAATGAAGTGAGATAAGGTACTTAGTATGTTAACCCTTTACCCCTCTACATGAATGTTATATATTCTAACTAGTGGGCACTTATGAACATAATCCTACCTGCTACCTGCAGTCATTTCTGCATGTTTTACCATGGCACATAAAAATCTGGAACATAATAATATACACATTGGAGAGTCAAAAATCTGCACGAAAACCAAAGATCGCCATCACTTTTACCATTGCATATGGTCCTTGATTTTCACAGGTCCGGACACAGAAAGAGCTGTGTGGGGCACTTTCACTTCCGCAATAAATATACATACATTTCGGAAGTGAAATTTAAGTAAAAGCAAGGGTTAAAAAAAAAAACAAAATCTCTATTCTCACCTTTCCAGCGATCCCCCGACGTCAGCATCTATCTCCAGATGCTTACAGGACTTGGCTGGGCAAGGCTACCCGATCAGCGTCATCGGTCGCGGTAAACGGTCATGTGACCCAATCAGCTGATCTGTTAGTGACGTAATGCCAGGTCCTGTAGCCTCCGGAGATCCCACATTGGGGGATCGCAGGGCAGGTGAGAATAGAGATTTTTTTTATATTTAACACTTGCTTTTACTTAATTTTACTTCTGCAATGTATGTATATACATTGCGGAAATGAAATTAGATGGCACAGAGCAGTTTTAGTGTACTGAGCATGCTCAGTACACTAAAATTGGGTCCGAGAAACGATCCAATGTTTTCTCGGACTCGTGCTCCATAGGCCCCCATGTTAATGGCCGTGGATCATGTCAGATCCGATTGTGTCCGATTTGGTCTGCTGTACAGTAAAAAAAAAAGTCGAATAGAATCTGAGAGCAAAAAATGGGACATAATCGGATCCGACAAAAATCGGATGCCATTAAGGGCAAATCCGATCCGTGCCCATAGGATAACATGGGGGCCAAATCAGATCCGTGCTGTCCGCTTTACAGCGGACAGCCACAGATCCTGAAAAATTGCAATGTGAAAGCAGCCTAAGTCATTATTATCAGATCAGTAGTGGTCAGACACCCCGCTGCCTCAACTCCAGTGGCGGCCAGATGTAAAGGGCGCTCTGTACACAGTGATGTGGCTGCTGCCATGTACTGCAGATCAGCTTCTATTCTCTGCAATAGTGACTGATCTGCATCACCTGTGAATGAACGCTAAACCATGTAAGCAGCTGTTATTCCACTCTGCACACAGTTTACATATAGCGCCTTCAACATATTCATACCACATGAATGTCTCCACATTGTGTCACACCACATTACTCTATAATCCACTACTTTATGTACCACTGGGTCACTTCTTCTTTAGACTTCAGTAATGACCACACTTCTTGCTCCAGAACACTATACAGCTCAGTTAATCTATTCCTTCATATTTTGGTCCAGAGGCTTTTTGCATGCTTTTTGTCCAAGCAGGACAGTGCACTCATACCTTACTATCAGCCCGGAATGTTGCTATACTTCCCTTTGCAGTGTAAAAACCCTTTTTATGTGAGGGTAGAAAGAAAAAAGCTTTCAAACATTCCTTTTTTTTGCCTATTTATATGTGCTATTCCTTTATATACTTGAAGGCTGGGGACACACAACTGTATTTTCTCCATCTGTGAAAAGGGTCCAATTATGCTGATCAGAGTTTGTTTAAAGTGGGATCCATTTTTGTCAGACGTGGAGAAAAAGAATATAAGAAAAATTCTCCATATTCTCAATCCTGTTAGTTCGTTAAAATCGGACTGATTTTTTTCACAGACCCATAGATTTGAGTGGCCAATGGCAATATGATTACTTTCCTCCGACCACTTGGTCCAAGGTATAAATTGGACATGTGCCCAGCCTCATTGAATAACATTGGTCCAAGTGCAATATGATTTTTGCCGGATAGCACTCAGACCAAAAATGCTATCACCTGCACGAGCCCCGAATATCCCAAGATAAGTGATCATCACTATGAGAGTAAAGGACATATCCTTGATCTATTAACTGTAAAGATTCTCGCTGCGCAGTAGCGCTCAGTAGGACTCTTGCTACTTTTTACATCTCTTTTTATAAGAAAGATGGTGCCTTACATGAAAAGCAGAATGTCATTTTTAACCCTCGTTCTATATGTTCTAGATTAAGAACTGCATGCATATAAGATTTATAAAATTATACATTACACACACAAGACAGCTTAGAGTGTGTCTTGTGAAGACACTGCAGCATCCGCTCTAAGAACCTATCATTTACTCTGTATTTGGGCTTCTTTAACTGCAGTAATTATGGTATCTCCTCTGTCAGGTACTTAATGAACATATTGCTCTTTATCAGGCTTCTCACCTTGTCTTCCTGCGGAGAGAAATTCTATTTCTCCACAAATCCCTGTGCACTGGAACTGATTTTCTGAACAAATAGGATTGCGTGATCAGGGAGAGCTGGCTTTATTCTGATAGATGGTGTCTGCTCTCTGCTCTCTCTTATTCAGTTAAAGAGTCATCAACATCCAGCTTGATGCTCCTGGACTGAGGGCCAGAGTGTGCAGACGGTGGGTTACGGCCATGAACCTGGCAGATAAATCACCTCTGTCGACTTTACTTAAATAAGTCCATTCCTTCAGACACAAAGTGGCAATGCTATATTTTTTCATTATTTTTTTTATTTATCCAGTCTTTTTTTCCTTTTCCATTGCTCCTCCATGGAAATGTCAGTGTGCCCCGAATCCCAACCCGTTTAAGTCTGTTTAGGATCAGCACTGCCTCAGTGTATTGAATGGAGCTATATTACATACGGTATATTTACCAAAATGGTCAGATTTTCAGTTGGTCTATTACAGCCTTCACATATTAGCTTCACTTTCTGGGAATGCTGCATTGTGTATATGATTTATGAGCATTGTAATCCAGTATCTGCCTGAATGTGTTATCCATCTACTAATTCCCCACGATCCTCACTTTTCAGAATACCTGGAAAGTGTTTTTTCTTAGACTCTTTTTATCCATACCTCTTTGCAAAGCTCTCCATCCCATGAAGAAATGTTTTTCACATTTCAGAGCTACCATCTACTATATAAAAGCCCTATCCAGTCTGACTGTGTGTCTTCAAAACAGCACCACCTATAGGACATCCGTGTAAAGTACAGTTAAACTTGAAAATCACAGTAAAATTGGAAGGTGAAGACACCCATAAGTTTGGTTGATAAGTCAAAGAAAACAGCGCCACCTATAGGATATCTGTGATGTGGGGGCCACATGCAGTCTGGTACACTGGCTGCAGCACAGACATTCATTATCGCCTGCTCCTGGCACCACTTCGTCATACCCTTGGGGCAGACCCATGTTGCTGCTGCACTTCCTCTTATTTGTGTTCCAATCTGGAACGCAGGCTGGTGCCACGGCTCCTCAGTATACAGTGGGAAAGAGACATCGCACAGGGGTGAGTGATACAACACACAACAGGGGGACAGAGAGCGCACCTGGGGAGATACAGCACAAGGGGAGAGAGTGCACACAGAGGAGAGAGAGCACACAGGGCGAGAGATGGCACAAGCGGAAAAGAACGCACAGGGGTGAGAGACCGCACAAAGGGAAAGAGAGAGGACAGGGTAAGGATACAGCAGAAAGGTAGAGACAGCACAAGGAGAAGGAGCACATAGTTGAAGAGAGTGCACAGTGGGGAGAGACAGCAGAAGAAGAGAGAGCACATGGGGAAAGACAGTACAAAGGGAGAGGTGACAGACAGGGGACAGCAGAAGGGGAGAGAGAGAGCACAGGGGAGAGTGATGAACAGGGGGAGAAATAGTACAAAATGAGAGAGAGCGCACTGAGGGAAAGAGAGCACACAGGGGGAGAGGCAGCACAAGGGGAGAGAGCACACAGTGGAAGAGAGAGTGTACAGTGGGGAGAGACAGTACAAAGGGACAGAGTAACAGAGGAGACAGCACAAGGGGAGAGAGAATGCACAGGGGGACAGATAGCACAAGGGGAGAAAGTTCACAGAAGGAGAGACAACACAATGGGAGAGAGCACACAGGGAACAGAGTGCACATGGGGGAGAGACAGCACAAGGTGAGAGTGTGACACACAGGGACAGCACAAGGGGGAGAGAACACATAAAAGGGAGAGACAGTACAATGTAAGAGAGAGGGCGCACAGGGAGAGAGACAGTGCAAGAGGAGAGAGAGCACATGGGGGAGAGACAGCACAATGGGAGAGAGTTCACAGGGGGAGAGACATCACAATGGGAGAGAGCACACATGGAAGAGAGAGTGCACAGTTGAAAGAGAGACTCCCCAGGTAAACACAGCACAAGGGAGAGAGTGACACGGAATAGCACAAGGGGTGAGAAAGTGCACAGGGGGAGAGAGACAACGCAAGATGATAGAGAGCGCACAGGAGGGAGAGACAGCACAAGGAGAGAATGACACACAGGACAGCACAAGGGAGAGAGAGCACACAGAGGGGAGAGACAGTACAATGCGAGTGAGAGCACACAGGGGAGAGAGACAGTGCAAGAGGAGAGAGAGTTCATTGGGGAGAGGCAGCACAAAGGGAGAGAGTTCACAGGGGAGAGAAAGCACAGTGGGAGAGAGCACATGGGGAAGAGAGTGAACAGGGGAGATACAGCACAAGGAGAGGGAATGACACTCAGGGGACAGCATAAGGGGGAGAGAGAACTCATAGGGGAGAGACAGTACAATGGGAGAGAGCACACAGAGGAGAGAGACAGTGCAAGAGAAGAGAGAGCTCATGGGGGAGAGACAGCACAATGGGAGAGAGTTCACAGGGGAGAGACAGCACCCAGGAAAGAGGGTGCATCTGTGGGAGTGAGAGTGCACGGGGAGAGACCGCACAATTAGAGAGAGAATGACATGGGACAGCACAAGGGGAGAGAAATTGCATAGGGGCAGAGACAGTATAATGGGAGAGAGAACACAGGGAGAGATGCAATGCAAGATGAGAGAGTGCATACAGGGGGGACATACAGCACAAGAGGAGATAGTAACACACAGGAGTGAGAGACAGCACAAGGGGAGAGAGTGACACACAGGGGACAGCACAAGAAGAGAGAGTGACACATGGGGAGAGACAGCACAAGGGAAGTGAGAGCACAAGGGGAGAGAGTGACACACAAGGGACAGCACAAGGGAGAGACAGCACAAGTGACACCACAGAGGGCAGCAAAAGGGGAGGGAGAGCGCACAGGGGATAGAGACAGTATAGTGGGAGCGTGAGCGCACGGGGATGAAATCGCACAGGGGAGAGACAGCACAAGGGGAGAGAGTTCACAGGAGGAGACAGCACATTGGGATCGAGCACATGGGAAAAAGGAGGTGCAAAGGGGGAGAGAATGTGCACGGGATAGAGACAGCACAAGGGGAGAAAGATAACACTTGGGTCAGCACAAAGGGGAAAGAGAGAACACAGGGAAGAGAGACAAAACAATGGGAGAGAGAGCACACAGGGGGAAGAAAGCGCACAGGGGGTAAGACATCACAAGGAGAAATAGAGTGCATCGGGGTGAGAGCCAGCACAGAGAGAGTGTGCACAGGGGGACGGTGAGCAGCAGCGCCTGCCAAACCGCGGACACCCCAAGCAGCAGCGGGCTCTCCCGCCCTCTTCAGTGGCACAGCAATTAGTAGCGGGAATAGTTGGACTAATATATAATCACATACGTTCTAGAATCACCCGATATAATAGAATCGGGCCCCCATCTTGTTTTCTATAATTTTAGATGATTTTTCATACATTTTGGGCCAATTATGGTAAATTTAGATAAAAAAAAACTCAGTTTTAGCCCTCACACAACTAAATGTATGTATTTGTACTGTTCTGCCATACACTGTCTTTGTAAAGTGATCTTCTATGCAGCACCAAAGATATATTCCCAACTAGGACTATTATGGCATTTCTACATGCGCGACCCTTACTTCAATCATTCTTTATGTGCATGCAGCAGTTGATGACGAACGACGATCTATCAGAGGGCAAATGCACCATATAGCATTAAAGGGAATCTTTCTCTAGGTTTTTGTTACCCAATCTTAGAGCATCATAATCAGAGACCCTGAGTCCAGGGATGTATCCTTTTTGGGCGGCTTGTTCCAGTTTTGAAACAAATCAATGATTTATCTGCTACAGATCTATCAGTTCTCTGAATGCTGAGCTCTGTATAACCCCTTCCACACCACTGATTGACAATTTTCTGTGTGTACTGTGCATAGATAAAATGCTGCCCATTAGTGGTGGGGGCAGGGTTATACAGGGCTCATAAGTAAAAAGGACTACATCACAGCTGGCCACTAGACTTCTAGTGATAATCCCCCACTGATGAAACTAGGATTTTAGCAAAACTACATCATTCAGCCTAGTAAGGAACATATGACTAGAACTGGGGTTTCTGTCGCTACAGTCCTGCTTATCGTTATTGGCACCCATGAAGTTTAAGTATATAATGTGGAATATCTCCTGAAAAAACTGAATCAAGAGACACAGCCTTTTTGTGTAGAGCACTCGTTTTAAATACAAAAGAGCACATGATAAACCACAATTTAAAGCAAAAAATAATGGGAGAGAAAAATAGAAAAACTTAAAGCTTGCTGTGACGCTGGTCTAGGCACCCTTTACATTAAATTAGTATGGAAACACATTTTGACTTATTTGTGGTAAATCACAAATAATAATCACCTACGATAAATTGTTTCTGCCTATGTGACATGAATTAGCCAAAGAATGATGACTTCAATATTTTAAAAAGCCACAAGTTAGGCCATTTACCTTTGTTACAATGATGAAGACAATGGAGCTGTCTGAGGACATCAGAACTATTATTAGCAAACACAAGACTTCCAAAGGGTTCAAGGCCATCTCCAAACACCTTGGTATCTCAGTTTCAACAATGTGCAGTATTAGTAGGATGTTTGCCAAGCATGGAACCGTCAAGAAACTCCCTGGAAGTGGGGGAAAGAGGAAAATTGACAAGAGATGTCTTCGAAGGTTGGTGCGAATGGTGAAAAAGTACCCCGTCAAACATCCAAAGACGTGAAGGCCAACCTGAAACAGTCTGCGGTCATGGTTTAAACAAATACCATATGCCGCATACTAAATCAAGCAAAGCTTTATGGGTGAAGGCCAAGGAAGAAACTATTGCTGAAGAAAACATGTAAAAAGGAACTGATCTTTGAAAATGAGTACCTTGATAAACCACAATCCTTCTGAGAAAAAGTTCTATGGACAGATGAAACAAAAATAGAAAACTTAACAAAAAGCAGCCAAGGTCTAATATCCATTGCACTCAGCAGGATGCAGCAGGCCTCAATGAAAAGCAACACAAGTGCATAATACTGATGCAGCAATCACTCAAAACCTGCCATGACATGGGGGAGGTGATCGGTGGTATTTATATGCACAAGGTTTCCATAGGATGTCAGTCACACAAGTACGTGCGATGTGAAGTGTTTGTATACAATCTATTGATCACACCCATACTATTAGAGCAGATGGGCTGCCCAGCACTATGTATATGCACCACACAGGGCAGATGTCCTAAAAGGGTTCAGCTGCATCCTTCAAAAAGATACCGTAAAACATTTTGAATTTCAGTTCTTCTAGTGTTTTTTATGAAACAAAAATAGACCTTTTTTGACAAACAAAAGCAACAGTTTGTTTACAGATGGTGCAATGAAGCCTATAAGAAGACCCTACCAACAGTTACAGATGGTGAATGATCTCTAATGTTGTGGGTTGCTTTGCTGCGTCTGGTACTGGTGGCCTTGACTGTATCACAGTAATCATAAAATCAGAGAATTATCAAGAGATTTCAGAGTCAAATGTCCTACTCAATGTAGTAAAACATGGTTTGAGTTGAAGATCAAAAAGAACCCTACAATTATTTAAAAGCTTGAAAAAGCAGCAACGGAAGAGTGGGAGAAAATATCAGCTTTAAAGTCCAAGAAGCTTATAGATGGCTATAAGAAACACTTAGAGGCTGTCATCAATGCCAAAGGGTGTGCAACCAAGTAATAATTAAGGTTGTGTTGTTTTTTTTTTTGCTGCACATGATGTTTTTTTCTGTTTCCTCTTTGAAATCACAACATGTTGGCAAACAATGTTTTATTATTGTACCAGTAAAAAGGCCCGATGCTATCGCATCGGGAGTGCGGTGAAGTGAAGAGATGCCGTAGAAATAGGCGCTGAATAGTACAGTCCTCTCTCCAGAAAGTATGCTGTTGATGTGGGATTTATATGGTGTATATGGAGGCTCAGTGGATAGTACTGTGTTCTGTGGCTGTGTCCTGTGCTCCTGTCCTCTGCCTCTGTCCTGTGGCTCAGTCCTCTGTCCTGTGGGCCTGTCCTCTGTCCTGCGGGCCTGTCCTCTGTCCCTGTTGTGTGGCACTGTCCTCTGTCTTGTGGCCATGTCCTGTGGCTGTGTCCTATGTCATGTGTCCCTATCCTCTGCCCTGTCCTGTGCCCCAGTCCTCTGTTCTGTGTTGTGTGGGCCAGTCGTCTGTCTTGGGCTCCTTTCCTCTGCCCTGTCCTGTGCCCAAGTCGTCAGTCCTGTGCCCTGGGCCCCTGTACTGTGGCCCTGTCTTGTGTCCTTGTCCTCTGTCCTGTGCCTGTGTGCTGTGGCCCAGTCCTCTGTGCTGTGCTGCAGTCCTCTGTCCTGTTCCCCAGTCCTCTGTGCTGTAGTCCTTTGTCCTGTGCCCCAGTCCTCTGTCCTGTGCTGCAGTCCTGTGTCCTGTGGGCCTGTTGTTTGTATTGTGCCCCTGTCCTCTGTCCTGGGCCTGTGTGCTGTGGCCCAGTCCTCTGTGCTGTGCTGCAGTCCTCTGTCCTGTGGCCCAGTCCTCTGTGCTGTGCTGCAGTCCTTTGTCCTGCGCCCCAGTCCTCTGTCCTGTGCTGCAGCCCAGTCATTTGTACTGTGCTGCAGTCCTCTGTCCTGTGCCCCAGTCCTCTGTCCTGTGCCCCAGTCCTCTGTGCTGTACTGCAGTCCTTTGTCCTGTGCCCCAGTCCTCTGTCCTGTGCTGCAGTCCTGTGGCCCTGTCGTTTGTATTGTGCCCCTGTCCTGGGCCTGTGTACTGTGGCCCAGTCCTCTGTGCTGTGCCCCAGTACTTTGTCCTGTGCCCCAGTCCTCTGTGCTGTGCCCGAGTCCTCTGTGCTGTGCAGCAGTCCTCTGTCCTGTGCCCCAGTCCTGTGTCGTGTGCTGCAGTCCTTTGTCCTGTGCCCCAGTTCTCTGTCCTGTGCCCCAGTCCTCTGTCCTGTGCCCCAGTCCTCTGTGCTGTGCTGCAGTCCTCTGTCCTGTGCCCCAGTCCTCTGTCCTGTGCCCCAGTCCTCTGTCCTGTGCCCCAGTCCTCTGTGCTGTGCCGCAGTCCTCTGTCCTGTGCCCCAGTCCTCTGTCCTGTGCCCCAGTCCTCTGTCCTGTGCCGCAGTCCTGTGTCCTGTGGCCCAGTCCTCTGTCCTGTGCTGCAGTCCTGTGTCCCTGTCCTCTGTCCTGGGCCTGTGTGCTGTGGCCCAGTCCTCTGTGCTGTGCTGCAGTCCTCTGTCCTGTGCCCCAGTCCTCAGTGCTGTGCTGCAGTCCTCTGTCCTGTGCCCCAGTCCTCTGTCCTGTGCTGCAGTCCTCTGTCCTGTGCCCCAGTCCTCTGTCCTGTGCTGCAGTCCTCTGTCCTGTGCCCCAGTCCTCTGTCCTGTGCCCCAGTCCTCTGTCCTGTGCCCCAGTCCTCTGTCCTGTGCCGCAGTCCTGTGGCCCAGTCCTCTGTCCTGTGCTGCAGTCCTGTGTCCTGTGGCCCTGTCCTCTGTCCTGGGCCTGTGTGCTGTGGCCCAGTCCTCTGTGCTGTGCTGCAGTCCTCTGTCCTGTGCCCCAGTCCTCAGTGCTGTGCTGCAGTCCTCTGTCCTGTGCCCCAGTCCTCTGTCCTGTGCTGCAGTCCTCTGTCCTGTGCCCCAGTCCTCTGTCCTGTGCCCCAGTCCTCTGTCCTGTGCCCCAGTCCTCTGTCCTGTGCCCCAGTCCTGTGTCCTGTGCCCCAGTCCTGTGGCCCTGTCCTCTGTCCTGGGGCTGTGTGCTGTGGCCCAGTCATCTGTGCTGTGCTGCAGTCCTCTGTCCTGTGGCCCAGTCCTCTGTCCTGTGCCCCAGTCCTCTGTCCTGTGCTGCAGTCCTCTGTCCTGTGGCCCAGTCCTCTGTCCTGTGCCCCAGTCCTCTGTCCTGTGGCCCAGTCCTCTGTCCTGTGCCCCAGTCCTCTGTCCTGTGCCCCAGTCCTCTGTCCTGTGCCCCAGTCCTCTGCCCTGTGCTGCAGTCCTGTGGGCATGTCGTTTGTATTGTGCCCCTGTCCTCTGTCCTGGGCCTGTGTGCTGTGCCCCAGTCCTCTGTCCCTGTCCTCTGTCCTGGGCCCTTGTCCTGTGGGCTGTGCTCCTGTCCTGTGTCCTTATCCTGTCCTGTGTCCTGAGCCCCTGTCCTGTGTGTTGTGCCTCTGTTCTGTGCCCCAGCCTTCAGGTGCCTTCTTCCTCCTGTGCTTTTGTGTCTCTGTGCCCCAGCCTTCAGGTGCCTTCTTCATCCTGTGCTTTTGTGTCTCTGCCCCCCATTCCGTGTCTCTGCTGTCCCCTGTGTTACAGTGCCCCCTTCCCTGTGTCTGCTCCCTCCTTCTGTGTCTCTGCCCTCATTACCTCCTTCGGAGCTGTGACAGCTCCATGTCATAGGTAGGAAGGAGTGAAATGCACAGGAGGCGGAGTTGCAGTGATGTCCGGTCATGTGTGTGATCACATGACTGTGACATCACCAAAGGTCCTGTAGAGGAGAGTGTATCCGAGGCTTACAGCTCATGCGTGCGCGTGGTGAAGCCGCGGCTGGTGGTGAGGATCTGCGGCGCTGGCATCCGGCCGCAATGCATGCTGGAATAGCAGCACAGTGGCCGGATGCCAGAAACTGGTGATTATGTATAGAGATTACTTTGGTCCACTGATTTAAAAATCCTGAGGATATAACTTTTTTGCATTTCGATTAATTTCTGAAGGTATTGTACAGTCTATGAAAAAAATTAGGAAAATAGCGGCTGCACACTAACACTAAGAATATATGAAATAGCATACTGGCTAATGAATGCAATGGCAAGACTGTGTAAAGCTGTTCAAGTGTGAATAGGGATTAAAGGAATAGCAGAAAACTGCTTCATGATTCAAAGAAAAAATGAGAACTTAGCTGATGCGATGGCCATAGCATGTTGAGCCCATTAACCAGCGTCAAGGTGTCTCATCCTACCAGATCCTAACTTAGTTCCTCTGCCTGCGTTATAAATTGCATGTATGGGTGTCTATGCCACTAAGTGCAATTAAAAACCTGCGTGTATGGGTGTGTCCAGGACCTAAGCTACAATAAGATGAAGTGTCTCAACATGGCTACAGGGTGGGGGAGGGTGCACGGTCGGAAAACGTATCAACTTTAACATTGAATACGATTGGCAACACCTCCGTGTGTGAAAGGTATTAGCCTGAAAAAACATCAATCAAAAGGCCACTTCACACACACAGATATCTGAGTCCAATATCTGAACAGATCTCTGGTTGCAGTGAAATCATGGATACATTGCTCCATGTTGTACACAACCACAAAATGGAGCAATGTATCCATTATTTCACTGCAACCAGAGATCTGTTCAGATATTGGACTCAGATATCTGTGTGTGTGAAGTGGCCTAAAGAAAGATATCGGTTGCATACTAACACTAAGGGCCCCTTTACACGCTGAGATTTTCCAGCGATCCAACCTGGCCGGGATCGCTGGAAAGTCTCTATGCAGTCGCTGGTGAGCTGTCAAACAGGCAGACTTACCAGTGACCAGTCAGCAGCGACATCGCTGGTAACCAGGGTAAATATGGGGTTGCTAAGCAGCACGCTCTGCTTAGTTACCCGGTGTTTACCCTGGTTACCAGCGTGCTCCTGCTTACAGGCTGGGCTAAGCGGGAGGACGCTGGTAATCAGGGTAAACAACGGGTAAGTAAGCAGGGCGCGCTGCTCAGCAACCCCATATTTACCCTGGTTACCAGTGCCCAGCATCTAATGTGCGGCGCTGGGAATTGGCTGTGAGTTCGCTGATCGTTGGTCTCTCGCTGTCACACACTGATTCATGCTTACCAGCGGGAGACCAAGGACCAAAAAATGGTCCTGAACGATTTGTAGCGATCAGCGACCTCACAGCAGGGGCCAGGTCGCTGATGCGTGTCACACATAGTGACATCTCTGGAGAGGTTCCTGGTACGTCCCCAACCTATGACGTTTCAGCGATATTGCTAGCGATGTTGCAGTGTGTGAAGTACCCTTAAGAATATATGAAATAGCATACTGGCTAATGAATGCAATAGCAAAACTGTTTAAAGCTGTTCAAGTGTGAATATCGCTTAAAGGCATAGCAGAAAACTGCTTCATGATACAAAGAAAAAATGAGCTTAGCTGATGCGATGGCCATAGCATGTTGAGTCCGGTAACAAGCGTCAAGGTGTCTCATCCTACCGGGTCCTAACTTAGTTCCTCTGCCTGTGGTATAAATTGCGTGTATGGGTGTCTGTGCCACTAAGTGCAATTAAAAATGGCATGTATGGGTGTGTCTGCATTTATTTTGCTTTTTCTATTTTTGCACACTGATAGACTTAAAAGGGCGATTTTCATCTCCCACACAAAAGAACCCAATGCACACTGCGATTTCATGCTCAGATTCAGTGTTGAAAAAAAAACACCTCCCAATTGAATAGCATTGATCTGGGTGTGTTCTATGTATGTTTCCATTTTTCACGGATGGCATGCGGATCCTAATTACGGCTGTGTGAACTTGGCCTAACTTAGAGGATTTCCAGATCCACAATATGGTACATGACCATCATTTCTGTAGATAACAAGTACAATGCTCAGCCTGGCTCTACGGACAATAACGGGAGGATTATCACGTGACAGGAGGAAAACAAAAACTAATTTCACCGGACCTAATAATAACTTCTTGTTGGCCTTGTCACTTCATATCATTTTTCTGCCTGTACCTGTCTATAATTCCTAATATTGCTTTGCTTGTCTTCTAGCTGGTGCTGTTTGCTGGGAAGCTGAACACCATTGCAGCAATTGTGACAATTTTCTTCTTGCTGGTATATGCCGCTGTGGGCCTTGCCTGTTTGGCACTGGAATGGGCATCAGCACCGAATTTCAGGTAAATTGCAAATGTTAGTCATTTTATAAAATCCATCACTGGATCACTGCTACATATTGGCTGTTAGTGAATAATGTGTGAATTCCCAGATCTCTGGTACCTAGCTGCGTATTACAGACCGTTCAGACTGTATCTAAGCTGATTAGATAAGGAAAAGCTCAATTATGGATATAGTCACACAGGGCAGATTTGTGGTTGGGCTTTTCTGGCAGTCCCTTTTCATCTGAGTGAGGATTGTAGAAATCCATGGACATGTTGCATATCGTAATATTCTAATGTCTGGCTCTGATTTTCAGTACCGTATATACTCGTGTATAAGCCGACCCGTGTATAAGCTGACCCCCCTACTTTTGCCCCCAAAACCTGGGAAAATCTATTGACTCGTGTATAAGCCGAGGGTGTACCCCAGCACAGGTATACAGCCCCCAGCAGTGTGGTATACAGCAGCCCCAGAGGTATATACAGCAGCCCCAGTGGTAGTATACAGCAGCAGCCCCAGTGGTATATACAGCAGCAGCCCCAGTGGTATATACAGCCCCAGTGGTAGTATACACGTAGCCCCAGTAGTATATACAGCCCCAGTAGTATATACAGCCCCAGTGGTAGTATACAGGCAGCCCCAGTAGTATATACAGCCCCAGTGGTAGTATACAGGCAGCCCCAGTAGTATATACAGCCCCAGTGGTAGTTTACAGGCAGCCCCAGTATTATATACAGCCCCAGTGGTAGTTTACAGGCAGCCCCAGTATTATATACAGCCCCAGTGGTAGTTTACAGGCAGCCCCAGTATTATATACAGCCCCAGTGGTAGTTTACAGGCAGCCCCAGTATTATATACAGCCCTAGTGGTAGTTTACAGGCAGCCCCAGTATTATATACAGCCCCAGTGGTAGTTTACAGGCAGCCCCAGTAATGCAGGGCCCCCCCAGCCTGACTCCGGTCACCTGTAAAGCAAATTATACTTATCGCTGTCCGCGCCCGCCGCTGCCGACATCCGCGATCCTCCATCTTCATGCGTCTTCTTCCTGTTTCCTGTGTTCGGCACCGGCAATGACGTCATTGGCTGCGACGAACACAGGAAACAGGAAGAAGACGCATGAAGATGGAGGATCGCGGATGTCGGCAGCGGCGGGCGCGGACAGCGGGACAGTGATAAGTATAATTTGCTTTACAGGTGACCGGAGTCAGGCTGGGGGGGCCCTGCATTACTGGGGATGCTGGGGCTGCTAGGGCTGCTGTCACTGACTCGCGTATAAGCCGAGGGGGGTACTTTTCAGCCCAATTTTTGGGCTGAAAAACTCGGCTTATACGTGAGTATATACGGTAAGTTGTGCAACGTCTTATGTAAATTGCATACCAGAGTACCGCACTATATTCCTCTGACTACTCCAGTTTTCTCCCACACACTACCACACACAGGCCGACTAAGTGCATGCGCAGATTGCATGCTGAAGTCGGCCTGTGTGAGACCTGCAGGGACCTGAAGTGGCGCAGTCCCGGCGTCACGTGACCGCGTCGCAGCAGTGACATTGCGGGCGCGAGATTTAAATCGTGCCCTTGCTCTGCAGGCTGTAATGACGCCCATTAGGTGTAATAGAGCGGCGAGGCGTGGGTAGCGCGGCACAGGGGACCAGCCTACCCGTCACAGACGCCACGAGAAACGCCCCTCTGTCATGGATTTTGTAAGTTTGCAAACTACTTTATTGTCCTCCTATATTACTAAAATAGGTCAGACAGGGATGGCTTAGATAGTGTAAGGATGCAGGGACAGGTATTAAGAGGTTAGGAAGATGATTTGGGATGACAGGTTCCCTTTAAGTAAAATAAATTCCAGTTGACCAAGATGAAGGTGTATTTCTGCCCTTTATAGAGTCCTGTGGGGTGGTTGTCTGTGTATTTGACATTATCACATTGTATATAATTTTCTGTTTGTGTGCAAATTTTATTATGATCCCATAGGTATTCTTTGTGCCACCATCTGGTGCCTGTTTGAAGTAAAGCATTGATTTTAAGGAAGGATACAACCAATACCTTTTGACATCTAATTGAAGCATGCCACTCTTTTTTTCTAACGTCAACGATATAAATTTGGACGGGCCCATAGCAGTCTATGGACCTGTATTCTAGACAAGTATAACAAGTTTGTGAGGTCTATCACATATGTGCTTGTCTATTGAAAAACCTACACTATGTATTCTGAAAATGCCTGTTAAACATGTAACAATATATATTTTTTTACTTTTTTGATTATCTAAGTTTGGTCCATCCATAACAAGGCCACAGTTAGAAGGTATGATGATGTGCAGATTGCTTCAATATACCTCGGAGGCCAATTCATGTTCCATTATACAGATACAGGGGCTAGTGTAAAATCAGCTGTTTGAAAATTGGAATAAACGTGCACCACTTTCCCAACATAATAGAAATCACATTGACATTATACTGAGACAATGGCTAGATCCAAACAATATTGTAATGGTTGAATAAAAAAAAAAAAAGTTAAAGTACCTTTGTTGAAAAATATATACAGTAGTCTGATTGACATACTGTATGTGGAGTCAGGAATTAATTAATTCCCCAATATGGAGCATTTAGCACCTGCCTTGTGGAGCTTTTGTCTTCCTCTGAATCTACATGATAGGCTATAGGATGAATTCAATGTACTTGTGTCTTCACTATGAAAGTATAAATAAACCTGCTATTCAGATCAGAAAAGAGACTGCCGTATACTGAATGCCACTACAGTACTAAAATAAAAGTATCTAGCAGTGAGTCCCCAATACAACTCACAGTTACAATAACCTGATTACAGAATTGGCTGCCATTGTAGCACCATTACAGTGTTAGCCAGTGTCCATACTGGTTGTAATGACTCTATAACATTTATGTCCACTGTGTCTACAGTAAGCAGCCACCTACTGTACTTTTTCCCATTGTGAAATCAGTAAACCTCTCTGCTGACAGCGGTTATGACAACATTACAGGGCCAGCCAAAGGGCTACTGTATCAATGCCGAATTCATAAACCTGGCAATCACAGCAAAGGGACCTTGCCAGGAAAAAGTTAAATTAATGTGATAAATAGACATAATATTTCCTATTTTTCTTTACATTTTCCTCTGATATCAGTAAAATAAAATCAAGCTCCATGTGTTTTAATTAAAAAGACGCCAAAATCTGTTAATATCCAAGTGTAAAAAATGTACAGAGCCGTTAAAAGCGCGTGATTGATAAAACCTGAAAATTTCACTGTCAGGAAGAGGGATAAAGGGCTTGGTTATGAAATGGTTAAGAAGCTGTTTTGGGGCATATGCTGATGTCACATTGCACTTTTTTGCAGTATATGTAGATCTCCAAGGCTGTGGAGTCTAAAGGGTGGGTAGGGAGATAAACAATAAAAATGGCGCAGATCTGAGGGCAGCGTGTTTGGATCTATTATGCAGTGTAAATAAATCTTATTGCTAACCTTATAGATGTCTTGTCTCTTGCTTATCTGACCATGCCTGGTCTAATGATTATAGTCCTGCGATTATGGTGTGCAGCCCTGTCCTGGATCATTCGGATCACAATGCCAATGTGACCGTAACAGAAGAAAGGATTTCAGGTAACATCCGGAAAAATGTAGGGCGCTCCCAAAGTAATGGAGTAAAGCCTTCTTCTTATTTTTCAAAGGTTTATTCAAAAAAAATAATTTAACAACAAAAAAAGGTTTTGATGCATAAAAAAGGGGGTCATACAATGCGTTTCGGCTGAATATTTTGTACACACAGCCTTCTTCAGGTAGCCTTACTCCATCACTTTGGGAGCGCCCTACATCTTTCCGGATGTTACCTGAATTGCACTTTTTTGGAATTTGAAGTCTAGCGTGACCTGTGTAAATGTTGCATTTAGAAGGAAATTTAAGGCGTTTTAGTGGAGATTTTACCATTGGATTGGGCAAGGCCAATATTAGTGCCAGTCACAGAAAACCCATAAAGATGTCAGACACACTGCACCCAACAATAGCAGCGATTGTGTGTGTCCCTACAACATTCCATACCTTCACATTGTCAAACTGTTTTAATCCTCTAGAAGACATCTGACCACTCGAAATGGATGACATTCATAAGCTACAGCACCTCCACGAAAGTGCTATCCATATTTCCCCACTAAAGTGCCAGCCATATTTCCCCACTAAAGTGCCAGCCTATTTCCCCACTAAAGTGCCAGCCATATTGCCCACAGAAAGTGGCAGCCATAATTCCACACTAAAGGACCAGCCATAATTCCTCACAAACGTGCCAGCCATATTTCCCCACAAAAGTGCCAGCCATAATTCCACACTAAAGGACCAGCCATAATTCCCCACAAACGTGCCAGCCATATTTCCCCACAAAAGTGCCAGCCATAATTCCACACTAAAGGACCAGCCATAATTCCCCACAAACGTGCCAGCCATATTTCCCCACAAAAGTGCCAGCCATAATTCCACACTAAAGGACCAGCCATAATTCCACACTAAAGGACCAGCCATAATTCCCCACAACCGTGCCAGCTATAATTCCCCACGAAAGTGCCAGCCATATTTCCCACTAAAGTGCCAGCCATATTTCCCCACTAAAGTGCCAGCCACAATTCCCCACAATCTGAATGGATACAGGTCCCAATTCATGAAAAATTTTTGCCAGAATTCTCTCAAACGTTTTTAAAGTGTCACAAAATGTTAGCTTAATGAATAATATTGCAAACAACCTGTGAATTTGCAGCTGTTACATTTTAAACTCTTCTAAATTTTCAAAAAGTGGATGCAGCTTATCCTGGAGGGAACGGGGCTGAGCACAGGTTATTGTAAGGGGTTTATTGTCATCATGTCTCAAAGGCTATCTGACTCCTTCCTCAGGACAACCATATTGTTTAATTGAATTCAGCATCCCAAACTCTGCTGTCCTCTATGCTTTTCACCAATTCCTTCCAGATACTTCAGCAGCTGTTAAAATATCTTTACAGGCCGCAACCGCGGCTGGGAATCCTGACGGCGATATGTCGCCCTGGAACAATTGCCGTCAAATTGCCTCCCAGTTGCGGCGTGTAATTGGGGAATTTGGCGGCGATAAATCGCCTCTTGTCTAATTTCAGAGCAGTGCTCAGGAACCAGGCGACAGGCGAGAGGCAATTCAAATTCTCCAATTACACGCCGCAACTGGGAGGCAATTTGACGGCAATTGTTCCAGGGCGACATATCACCGTCAGGATTCCCAGCCGCGGTTGCGGCCTGTAAAGGTACCTTTACATACTACTATAGTGTTTATGACTTGCACACCCCTAATAGTTGAGCATTTTACCTTATGCCATCACTATCTAACTTGAACAGACCCTATTGAACTTTGTGCTTTTATCACATGATGTACCAATACTTTTGGTTTTACAACACTTATCCCAATTTCTGTGTCTAACTCCCAGCACTTATGTACTTAAAATAAATTAATAATCTACCATTTGATGGAAGCTTTGGCCAAGTGCAAATACTTGGTCACAACAAAAATGATAATTTAGTTTTAGCTTTAGCTACTACCATCATCAACTTAGACAACTGCAAAACTGTTCCGGTGTGTTCACATATTAGATTGCATTTTCTTTTGACACAATTACAGTAAAACTTAATTTTTGCTACAATTTTTGAAAATCTCAGCAAATCGAGGCCCCCGCAATGCATGAATGCAGCCTTCATGTTGAGAGTTGTAGTATATGACATAGATTTTATGTTTGTTGTTGCTGCATTATGAGGAAAACTCAAATCTGTGCATTGAAATATCACAAATACAGATTTTATCTGAGGTTGTAGAGTCCAAGCTTTTTCATCCATAGCACCATGATGTAAATCTAATAAAAGATCTGAATGTCTATAAGAAATGGCCTCCCTCCCCTGTCTCCCCCTCCTTAGCTCTGGCACTGACTCCCTTCTCTGAGTGTGCAATTTCTTTTCTTCTTTTGCATTTGCCCTTCAAACAACATCTACATATATATACTCCTCCCTTGACAACGAGCTCTGAAATTGATACTTACACTAAATTTATGAAACTTTTCCCAACTTGCCTCTGATTTCCCTGGCTGTCTGCCAGCAATCCCTCTCTTTCCATTAGTGGTAATTAACTAACAAGTAAGGGACAGAACAGCATCGGGCAGCCAGCTGGAGTTAAAAGATGGAGACACAACATGCATACTGTACGATACTAACACTGCTTTTTATGAAGAGGATTCTCCTTGTAAACATGTAACTGGTTAATTGATGAATTCTTCTGACAAGAACTAAATTTTGTTTACATCATTTTAGGCCTCGTTCACAAAGTGCATATTTTTGGTGCATTTTTGCGCAAGCTTCCCCCCCCCCCCCCAAAGCGCACCTGCGTCTGCATTTCACAGCAAGGTGAATGGACTTTCACTTTTGCTGTTCACACGCAGCGCTATTTTACAGGCTGCGCTAAGCAGGGAGGACGCTGGTAACAATGATAAATAGCAGGTATCTAGGCAGCGCGTGCTGCCTAGATACCCGGTGTTTACTATGGTTACCAGCCTGTGAGGTCGCTGATCGTTGGTCTCTCGCTGTCACACGCAGTGATGCCTGCTGACCTGCGGGAGTGCAACAACCAAAAAATTACCCAGAGCACTTTGTAACGATCAGCGATCTCACAGCAGGGGCCTCATCGCTGCTAAGTGTCACACGTAGCGAGATCGTTAGCGAGATCGTTGTTACGTCACAAAACCTGTGACGTTACAACGATCTCTCTAACGATCTTGTTAAGTGTGACAGGGGCTTTAGTCTTGTTCTTGTTCTCACCTTGGTCACTGCAATCAAGGTAACACATCACAACATGCTAATTTCTAATTTGCCTATATGTCTTCTGTTTATTTGTAAATCTCGCTTCTGCAAGTAAGGGTTCCTTTACACACTGAGACTTTCCAGCGATCCCACCAGCGATCCGACCTGGCCGGGATCGCTCGAAAGTCTCTCTGCAGTCGCTGGTGAGCTGTCAAACAGGCAGACTCACCAGCGACCAGTCAGCAGCAACATCGCTGGTAACCAGGGTAAACACCGGGTAACTAAGCAGCACGTGCTGCTTAGCTACCCAGTGTTTACCCTAGTTACCAGTGCCCAGCATCTAATGTGTGGCGCTGGGCATTGGCTGGGAGGTCACTGATCGTTGGTCTCTCGCTGTCACACACAGTGATGAGTGCTGACCAGTGGGAGACCAAGGACCAAAAAATGGTCCTGAGCGATTTGCAGCGATCAGCGACCTCACAGCAGGAGCCAGGTCGCTGATACGTGTCACACACTGCAACATCGCTGGGAGGTCGCTGTTACGTCACAAAACCTGAATGTATCAGATTCCTATACCTCAATTTTCCCCATGTGTATCCTGAGACCTGGTCCTGCTTCATCTTGTGCTTCCTTCTATGCTTTTTTATCTTCTGTCCTGCATCCCCTGCAGTCCTGGCCCTTACTGCTCCATGTGCCATCCAGCAAGACCTGCTGCACAGCTACATCACCTCAGGTCCTTGCTGCTCACTCAGACCTACAGGTTAGAAAATCTGCATCATCACGTGAGCCCATAACAATGATAATCAACAGTAAATCTTATATAAAGAACTTGGCACAAAGAATCAGCTTGAGAAATTTATTTGAAAATAGGCAAAGTCACTTGAAATAAAATTGTAACAGAATCATTATAACGTTTCAGACTTTCATCAGGCCTTCACAAAGTAAACAGAAAAAATAGAACACAAGATCAATCCATATTGTCTAACATGACATGTACTAACTAAGATACAATAAGCACAATTGAAAATATGTACCAACAGTTCTCGTCTTTTTGTTATTGCCTTGATGTTACTGAAAATGTAGCATTCACATGAACTGTATAAAGAAAAACAAAACAGGCAACATCAAGATAGATTAAGATCTACCAAGTTATAAAGATTGCATTGTAATATAATAAAAGTCACAACAGTGAGGCAAGTGATCTCATCAGTTAAGAAAATGGCAAGATATGTAAAAAAGTAACAAGTATATAAAACAACAGAGAAGTGACAGAACATACCCTAAAGAGAGAAATGGACACTCACCCAGTGAAATGGGCGCTGTGGGTATACACCGTGGTGTGGAGGAAAAAGCGCACCCTATGACTAAATGACCGGCTTTTTAAAGCCAAAACCCGGAAGTCGGGTCCGGTCACATGACTCTGACGTCATAATGACGTTGCACACATGCGCGATAGGTGTAAATAATGGTTCCCCCGGCCACTGAACCTTGTGACAAATCACATGATCGCACCGAACCCAGAAGTCTCATTACATAGCGATAGATATGCCTCATATGTATATAGAAGGGAGAAAAATAGGAAAAATACTGATTTATTGACCAAAAGGAGAAGAATTAGACTAATAGTTAACTGAAATAGAATAGAAAAGAAGGGAAAAGAAAAAAAAAGAAAAAAATTGGGGGAATGGGAAGACACAAGATAAAGTGTTACCTTCAGCAGTGGGAATATTCAGCGTCCCTGAGCAAAAGAAAGAAAATAAAGCAAACCAGGGTATGATACATTGAATAACAACTCATTAAAGACTTTAAAATCCAGTCATTTAGTCATAGGGTGCGCTTTTTCCTCCACACTACGGTGTATAGACTTTGTCACTTTTTTACATATCTTGCCATTTTCTTTGCATAACTGATGAGATCATTTGCCTCACTGTTGTGACATTTATTATATTACAATGCAATCTTTATAACTTGGTAGATCTTAATCTATCTTGATGTTGCCTGTTTTGTTTTTCTTTATACAGTTCATGTGAATGCTACATTTTCAGTAACATCAAGGCAATAACACAAGACGAGAATTGTTGAAACATATTTTCAATTGTGTTTATTGTATCTTAGTTAGTACATGTCATGTTAGACAATATGGATTGATCTTGTGTTCTATTTTTTCTGTTTACTTTGTAGTATCTTATGAAGGCCTGATGAAAGGCCGACACGTTATATAACGATTCTGTTACAATTTTTTGTCGAGTGACTTTGCCTATTTTCAAATACATTCTCAACCTGATTCTTTGTGCCAAGTTCTTTATATGAGATTATCACTTGTCAAAATCCCTATTTGAGCACTCCTCTTATTGGATGACCGATATTATTATTGAATCAACTGGAAATGTCACTTTGCCGTAGTTCTCCTAGAAGTCCTACTTGTTTCATTTCAACTGATCTCCTCCTGCCTTGGTGTGTAACCAGGACTTTGTGCTCCCAAAGAATCATACTGCCCTTCCTCCATGAACGCCTTGTCTAGCTTTTGATTTTCTGTTTTTCAGGGGCTGACATTCACAGGAGAATCAAAATGACGGGCACAGGGTCATAAGCAGACCCCCGGCTGTCATTGCAATCCTTTGGTACCCCACAATCACAACATGAGCACATGGGTGGGAGAGCATGAAATGACCTGCCTGTATGTATTAAATGCTGCTGTAAAGGGGATGTCACACGCGTCGATATCGCTGTCATGTCGCTCGTACGTCACGGATTTTCAGTCGCTCAAGCGACGTAAAAGTGACGCAGCAGCGACATTGAAGTGTGTGACCAAGCGATGCAACCAGCGATATGTCGCTGATCGCCGATCGCAGGTTCACTGCTAGATGTAAAACCTGTCGCTCATCGCTCAGTAGACCTTGTGCATCGCTGCGTGTGACACTAAACTCAGCGACGTATTTTCTATTTTGACATCGTACAAGCGACTAAATAAAATCGCTCGCAAGATGGCGACATCACCGCATCGCTGGGTCATATTGACGCGTGTGACATCTTACCTGCGATAATTCCACATCGCTCAGGCGATTAATAATTTGTGACGCATGAGCGATATCGCGGGCGACATTGACACGTGTGACAGGCCCTTTAGAGATTGACAGCAGCACCTGACATGTTAACAGCCACAGCCTGCATCAAAGGCAGGGGCACGACCTTTGATACACATGTATGTCAAAGATCGTGAATGGGTTAAATAAGGAAAGAATAGGACAGTGTGTGGCAGCTGGCTACGAAAGGTAGTCTCTGCAGGTCTTGAAAAATTAAAACATGCTCCTTTACATATCAAACATCACAGTCTGTATAAAGTCCAGGATTATTCCTGACTAGCTTCATTATACATTCGCTCATATTAATGCCTTGTGTCCAGGGCTCGTGTGTTTTGTATTCAGTTGTCAGCAATGTTCTGCTAATCATTGCTAACAGTGATGTATCCCCTCTTGCTGGTTTCCAAACTATCTTTACTCTGTTTAGTCATTGTGACAGATCTGCTTGACTGCTGTTGCAATCACCTACGAGGTTTTCTCCTTTACAGGAAAACTAAACATTCTAGTCATGAACAGGTTAATTCACTGAGATCTTACATTACAAGCCCAGCTTCATGGAATTAAGTTGAGTAAATGACATGATGTAAAGATTCCTATTGATCCCAGCTACAGTCTTGAAACAATCAGAATTCAATACCATAACCATTTTAGAAATGAAAAGCCATCAAGATGTTTGCCTCTCGAGACCTGTTATTTCAGGAAATTAGGACCGTCATTGATATATGCATGAAGCGACAGGCAAGTTAGGAGGTATCTCTTGCACGCCATATATATGAAAAGCTGATGTATACAAAAAGTATTCCATCTTATATCCAGGGATATATCTGTGATGAATACTGCACCTCGCAGCCCACTCTGACGTCTCTAATACGTTTGAGCCACGTGACACGGTCTAATCACTTCTGCCAACATGTGGCGTTCTGCACCAACAGGGGTATATGCCAAGTCAGCATGGCACAGTTTTACACTGACACCCCCATTTGCATAGACAGAGGATGGTTCACTCAATCTTTCAGCGTGACACCACACTCGCTAACAGCCTTGATAGGCTGGGAGATCCTTTTCACTGGCTCAGCGAAAGAGTCCTGACAACCTGGTAGAACTGCCACCATTTCCTCGTTAGATACAAGTCTGGTTCATTAACAGGCTTATATCGGGCCAGAAACCTGCCCACGGTAGCATATAATATAACCGAGGACACAGATGTGTTGGTTCGTGGATCAAGATAAAAGAACAACCCAGGATTACATTTTATATTTAATCGCCTAATATCGCAATAGATACACGATGGATTATACAAATATTACAGTCAGCTATGTGAATAAAGGTAGCAGAATAAAAATTGTATATGTAGTCCAATATATGTGATATATGCCAGATTTGCATACCCTGCGTAGTGTGAATAGAGCCATATGGTTTTTTCACAAATTGCTGATCCACAGCCACAACAGATCCACAGCGAAATGTGCATGTTTTATGGATTTGTTGCAGATTTCAGTCTATGCATAAAAAAGGATGAAATCCACAGAAAAAACCTGCAGCAAGCATTGAAATGATATGGTTGTAAATCTGCACTACGAGGCAGTTTTCATGTAGATTTTTTTCCATTGTGTGTCTCATTCGCTTCTCTGCTAATGTAATACATCAAGGATTTATGGCCCGAAATATGGATAGAAAATCCACTGAATATCCTCCCTGTTATAACACAACCAAAAAGTGGCTTGTCTTTTGTGTGAACGTAAAAACAATAGAATAAAGCATAAATTACATTGAGGACTCTGAACATTTGCGTTGCCAGATTTTTAGAATAACACACTATACAAGTTAAACAAACAAATTAGAGCCATTCAAACAATTGAAAATGAGCATAAGCATTGCATTGTGTATCCATGAGCAGATTTGTGGATTGTCCTGTTGGAGAACACATCTATTATTCAATTGAATTGTAGTTTCCATATTTGAAAAGTAAGTAAAAGCCGAGATAAACTGATAAATTATGAAAACGAGACACAAAACAATATAGCAAAAAAAGAAAACAGAACAAATCTGTAGAGTTTATAATCCATTTGAATGGATCTTTTACTATATAATGGTACAATAAGGCTGTGAGCTGCAGATTTTTGATGGCCAAAATTCGCACCATGTTTCAAGGATCCACATAGATAGCTTGGTGGTTTTTGGTGCATTTGAGGTGTCTTTTTGCCACAATTTTGCCTTGTTTTTTCATGCAGATTTTGCTGTGGTTTTTTGTGAATGTGAATAAAGCTAGCCTAAAGGCTGGGAGAAAAAAAGGGGGGGTTTCTTGATGTCATAATGTGATGTGGGACTCTGTTGTTTTTTTGGTCATCATGCCCAGGAACAGCAGATAGCTATTGACTGCCACCCAACCCTGCTGCCTAGTTTTACCTGGCTGGTAATCAAAATGCAGGGGAACCCTTTTAATAAAATTATTTCTTGAAAATAATTGAAAAAAAAAAATTAAGTGAAGCTTCACTATATTTTTGGTTTCCAGCAAAGTACAACTAGGCAGCTGGAAATCTCAGCATGGGGAGGCCCAAGCATCCTGGGCCCCCCACTCTTTAAATTGCCACCTGCAGCCACCCCAAAAAATAGCGCATTCATTGAAGCCCCATTTTCTGGAGCTGTACCCAACTCTTCCAGCTGTCCTGTGGGTTGGCAGATTGGGTAATTAGGGGGTTAATGCCAGCTGAATATTGCCAGTTGGCACTAAGCCCAAGGTTCATAATGCCGGGTCAATGTTAGACCCAGCAATTTAAGAACCTTTAAGTAAATAGTAAATAATACACCACACTGTGAAAAATTATTTATTTATAAAAAGAATACAAACACATGTCATTCCCATCTGTATTACTCCAACACAAATCATTCATGATCCTCTGCGACATCCGTTCATGGAGAGACCCGAAACTGGGTGAGTTTCGGGTCCCGCTGTGAGCAGGATAACGTCAAAGTCGGGTCACCTGAGGTCAGCTAGATTGTCACGGCTCTCTGAACTCAGATGAACTTTCCCGTGTCACACTAGTCATAATCAGACCCGAAATACATTTTTCTGGTCGTCGCAACATTGCAAAGAAATGCAGGGAATCGAAACATCGGATCTACCCAGTGGCCGGAGTCACACATCCGTTAAAAAAATGCACATGTTGCACAGTCTGTTTATGATTTCTGTATGGCAATCCGGGTGCCCATGTGTCCGAGTGATACATCTCAGAAAAAAAAGTCATTAAAATCAATGATTTTTATGTTTAAAAGATGTGCAAAGATAGATAAATGATCAATGAAGATAAATGGAGAACAAAATAGAGATAGATGGAAAGAATATATGTAAAGATAGCTAGATAATAAATAGTAACATAGTAACATAGTTTTTAAGGTTGAAGGAAGACTTTAAGTCCATCTAGTTCAACCCATAGCCTAACATGTTGATCCAGAGGAAGGCAAAAAAAAAAACCCATGTGGCAACACTAGCTCCACATTGGGGGAAAAATTCCTTCCTGACTCCAGATATGGCAATCAGACTAATTCCCTGGATCAACGCCCTATCAAAGTATCTAGTATATATAACTGGTAATATTAAAGTTTTCAAGAAAGGCATCCAGGCCCTTCTTAAATGTTAGTAGTGACTCACTCATTACAACATCATGTGGCAGAGAGTTCCATAGTCTCACTGCTCTTACAGTAAAGAATCCAATATGATTAAACCTTCTTTCCTCCAGACGTAGAGGATGCCCCTTGTCCCCGTCTCAGGCCTAAGAGTAAAGAGATCATTAGAAAGTTCTCGGTACTGTCCCCTCATATATTTATGCATTATTATAAGATCACCCCTAAGCCTTCGCTTTTCCAAGCTAAATAACCCCAAGTTTAATAACCTGTCTTGGTATTGCAGACCCCTTAGTCCTCTAATAACCTTGGCCGCTCTTCTCTGGACCCGCTCTAGTTCAGCTATGTCTTTCTTATACACCGGAGACCAGAATTGTACACAGTATTCTAAGTGTGGTCGCACTAGTGACTTGTATAGAGGTAAAATTATGTTCTCCTCATGAGCATCTATGCCTCTTTTAATGCATCCCATTATTTTATTTGCCTTTGCAGCAGCTGCCTGACACTGGCCACTAAATGTGAGTTTGTCATCTACCCATACACCCAGGTCTTTTTCAGTGACAGTTTTGCCCAGTGTTTTACAATGAAGCACATAATTATACCTTTTGTTTCCTCTGCCCAAGTATAGATAGAGAGATGGAAAGAATACATAGATTGATTTATAAATAGATGTCAAACACCTAAAAATGTTCCCCCCTACCCTCATAAATGTTCTCAGCTTGCACCCTTTAGTGCCTTTCATGTGGTAATAAAGGGTGTTTAGCTTTGTAATTAGGGAAAAAAAAAGATAATTGTTAAAAAAAAAAAAAAGATGTGGGGTTCCCCTTTTTTTGATCGCCAGTTAGGCTAAAGCAGATGGCTGGAGCCTGTAAACCACAGCTGGAGGCTAGACCTTAGCTGGTAATTCAAAATAGAGGTCACCCTGCATTATTTTTGTAAATTATGTATTTCTAAATAAATTGAAAAAAAATAATGTAGGGTCCCCTCAATTTATGAAAACCAATCAAGGTAAAGGCAACAGCTGGGGTCTGATATTCTCAGGGTGGAAAGGGCTATATTTAATGGGTTCTCCAAACCCTTTAAACAGCAGACCACAGCCGTCCCAAAACTAACACCTCCATAATATGCACCAATCCTGATGGTTTTCCCCTGCTCTTCCCACTACCTTGGAGTATTGATAGCTGTTCAGGCATCTATGAGAGCCGTACATTATCAATCCTATAAGTAAATAGTTAAAAAAAACAAACAGAAAAATCCTTGATTTGAAAGAAAACACAGACAACCCCCTTCCACCAATTTATTAACCCAAACATACCCTCCGATGGAAATCCACATGATGTTCCTTGATGAAGATCTCCAGCTCTGCTACATCGCGCTGAGCGGTTAGCACATTCAGGGCGAGTAGTGCTCTCATAATGATAGAGCCATGGCTGTGAACAGTGATGTCTGATGTCACTGCTCACATCCTCAGCTCTGTCATTGTGAGAGCACTACTCATGCTGAAAGGTCCAATCGCTCAGCGCGATGTAGCAGGGCTGGAGAGCTTCCTCAAGGGACACTGTGTGGATTACTGTTGAAGCTGGGTATGTTTGAGGTTCATAAATAGGTCAAAGAGCGTTTTCTCTTTCTCTTCTTTCAAATAAAGGATTTTTCTGTCTGTATTTTATTTCAAATAAAGGATTTTTCTCTGTGTGTGGTTTTCTTAACTAATTATAGGATTGGAAATGTGAAGGTCTCAGAGACGTGAACCAATCTAAAGCTTGATGCTAAATGTCATTACTGAGCTGTCAATAACCCCTTCTATCACCCCAATTACCTTAGCACCAGGGCATCAGGAAGAGCCATGTAAAGTGCCAGGAATTGGTGCTTCTAATGAATGCGCCCCTTTCTGGGGTGGCTATGGGCTGCTATACTTACCCTAGGGGGACAATAACTATGTGCCTCCCTAGGGTGAGAATACCAACCCTCAGCCGTGTGCTATATTTTGGCTGAGTATCAAAATGGGGGCAGCCCCATGTTGTTTTTTAAATTATTTATTTAAATAATTATAAATACACATGAAGGGTCTCCTGTATTTGATACTCAGCCAATATAAAGCGCACAGCTGTGGGCTGCAGGCCGCAGCTGTCCACTTCATCTGCGCTGAAAACCAAAAATATGGAGGACTCCATGCAAATTTTTTCAATTATTTATTTTTACATGCCTATGACGGTGGCAACCAATCACAGACACTGCTACAGATTGTATGGTGGAGTCTGACTCAACAGCCAATCACAGATGCTGTGGCACAGAGTGGGTGCCTGTTATTGGCTGTTTCCAATGCAGTGCAGTGAATAAGCATGAGGCATAATGAGCAGAACCCAGAAGCAGGTGTGACAGCTTAGAGCCGGAGACTGGTAAGTATTCCATTTATTTCAGTGACATGCATTTTTCTACTTTATGTGTCACATATATGCCAGATAGATCACATCCATGTGGGATCTGTGTGGCATCCAAGCTGCCAGCAAAAAGTAGACATGTTTCCATGTAGAGCACATGGACACCACATAGTCCATGTGAAAACACGGTAGTGTGATGATTCATATAGAATTTAATGTGCCTGCATATGTCCATTTCTTCAGTACGTGAAATAAACGGATACCACACGTACCAGAAACACAGACTTGTGGTGCTGGACAAAAATGGTATAATTGAAAACGTCAGCTCAAGACACAAAAAATAAGCCTTAACACAGCCCCAGATCCAAACAAAGTAGTGTGTTACGGGGCTATGGAGTCTCGGAAAATGCCACCAAAAGCACAATGTTTTCTTTTTTCTCAATTTTTTTCACTACCTAGATAAAAGTAAAAGTATACATGTTTGGTATCTATGAAGTGGTGCTGTCCTGGGGAATCATATTGTCAGGCCAGTTTAACACTTTAGTGAACATGGTAAATAAAAATCCCAAAAAACTATTGTTGAATTTCACTTTTTTGCAATTTCACTGCACTTTGAATTTCTTTTCCCGTTTTCTAGTACACTATATGGTAAAATGAATGGTGTCATTAAAATGTCAAAAGTATAACTCATCCCGCAAAAAATAATCTTCATTGCTATATTGATGGAAAAATGAAAAAGTTATGGTTGTTGGAAAAAGGGGAAGAATAAACAAATGGAAAATCGCAACCTGTTCATGAGACTTCGGGAGTCTCATTTTCTGGGCATGAGGAAACTCTTCAGGTTTTGTGACAAATCTGCACAGAAAAAAAGCTCGAGAAATCCACAACGTGTGCACAGGCCCTGCGGAGGTGTATAGGAACTCTGTAGATTACATGTGATGTGTGATGACTTTTTTTAGCAAACTCAATCTATATAAAACACCTTTTATATGTCGAATACGTTCAATAACCCTTTACCGCTTCTATAGAGGCAATAAACATTTAACTGTGACCTCACAAAACCTTAATTCACAGACTGCTGAATAGCCAATTAATCCACAGACCGTGTGTGTCATGGCAAGTAATGGCATCTCTGGTTAAAAGCTAACTGCAAATATCACATACCACTAAATCAATAATTTGTTTGATAGATATTCACTTTGTGCTGCTCTATTATATAGATGTGTACAAATCTAGAACTTCTTTGTTTTACTCCTGGGGATCAACAAAAGCCTCTTAGATATTGATTATGGAAATGATGGTTAATGAGGACTTGGAACGTAAACTTGGAAGCAGTCTTGGCTCTATTCTTAATGCAAAGTCTACTCGTTTTTTTTTTTTTTTTTTTTTCCTTTTCTTTATTACTACATGGTTAACAGACCAAAAAAGTGTGCACATAAAAGAATGAAGCTGGAGGTGATGGGCACTGACTGGCAAACAGTGTGCCCGGCTCCCCCACCAGGCAGAACATTGAGTCTGGCTGAGCCTCATTCTCTTCTACTGCTGTGGCCCTTGACGTGTGAAATAAAAGGGATTTTAATTACCTTTCTGCAAAAACAACAATTAGAGAAAATAACAGCATTTACTCCCGCCTCACCCCCCTCGTCATCACTCCACCTACCATCCCCGCTTATGCTTAATGTGTCTGCAGCCTTTCACAGCTAATCACAGCCTGGACCAAGTGCTAATATCCAAATGCATGACAATGCGAGCAAAAAAATCACTTTACCCTTTCACTGCCGGCATCTCAGCATATTCCTACCAGTTGTAAAATATTTCTGTGAAGTCCAGCACGTGTCATTGTGGGATCCATTGGCACAACAATTGTGTTTTCCTTTATTGTGTAAGTTAGATATTTATGTGATATTATCCTGATTTCTTATTAGCACATTGTTCGTACAGACGGAAGGTGAGCTCTTCGAGCCATATTTGCCCATCCTCTGTTGTTCTGCTGTTGGACTAAGTGCTTGCCAGATGATTGTACATAAAACGTGAAGGAAAAGTTGATAAAAGGGACTTACTGCTGACATAATTCTCTTTTTGTCTGGGCTCCTCCGTGATCTCCTTATTATGGTTTTTGCTTGTGAAGTAATCCAGCTGTTTTCTGAAGTGGGAAGGAAAGAAGAGCGTGTAACACATCCATTCTAGACATGCTTTTAAAATAATTACTTCTGACCCTTTGTAAGCCCCCGCTCCATAGATATCTTCCAACCCTCCATGTAAGTACCCCTGCTCCATCAGAACTTGCCTTTTTTCCCTCAAGGCCTTATAGTCATCGGAAACATCATAACATAATATGGAACATTTTGGCAATAGTATGCACCAGACTTTATTGTCTACGGGGTTTGGAAAAGGGAGCTAGTACATCATGAGTTGTAGTTTTCGGCGATTTTCATGATGTAAATGCTATCCTCCGAGCAGCTGGTTGCTCAATCAGCATTTCTCTTCAATTTCAGCTCCATTACTGAGCATCATTTATACAGCACATCCCTATCATAAGAAAGCAGACATATACAGATGTTCACCTCTCTGCCACCCCTCATCCCCTCTCTCCACTATCTCTTTGTTGGAGGGTAGGGGTAAGCGAGAGACGAGAGAGCTGGCTTTTAAGTGGCTTGTATATTCTCCCAGCTGGATACATTAATGATAGAGGGGGCTGCTGATTGGAATGGTAATTACCAGCTATGGACCTTGCCGGCTGCATGTTATGATTAGGAGATATTAGTGAGGAAGGTACATGTTGAAAACGAGGGGATGTTTTCACCTGGGGGGGGGAGCAGCGCATGAATGCATTTTGTGTTGGGCTCTACAAATAAAATCTAATACAATCTATGAGGATTCTTTATCATTAACCTATTAGTTACCATAAAAGTGCGTCAAGTGAAACATTACATGTATAGGAGATTGTGCCCCGAATTAAAAATTGCCTTGGGTCTCTTATTATCCATTTCATGAATATTTATATAAGCATTTCAACTCTGAAGTTGCGCTAAATTTCTTTAAGAAAACATAACACTGAAAAAAGCACAGATTTAGTATTGTATCTCTTCCATACCACCTTTTACCTTAGTATCAGATGGTGAACTCCATACAGTTAAAATTAGTTATGAGTATTTAGGGACATCTCTCACAGCACAAGATACACGTTCAGTGCTCAATTCGATGGCCAGCTTTATTTTAGAATGAGGTTTCTCAGATAGGACTGCCCACTTTAACTATGGGGGAGTTTCTTAGTATATTTGGGCCCCGCAATGTTCATGATGCAAAATTGAAAAAGCAGGTGCATAGATAAACATCTTAAAACAGTCGCATAAAATAATTACTACAAAGAAAGGTGTATATTATGCAAAAAGGTGCAAACAATTTAAAATCCTACAGCGAACCAGACTGCATGGTGGTCTGAACTTTGCAGCATACCATTGCTGGACCTGTTGAAGGTATTGCAGGTGGTTAGTGACTGGATTCAAAACACCACATTCTTCTCAACGTGTCCTAACGTAAGTAATGTTCTCACTCTCACCCAATCTAATTAAAGAGAACTCTTTATTGATTGTGCAAACTGAGTTCTTACTCAATTGATCATTTAGTGGACCACGCTCCAACACCTCTATTCTCCATTCTCTTCAACTAATCCAAGCTATATATCCCCTTATGTAGGCTGTTGCCTCTGAGACGATTAGCCCTCTGAATGGAACTAAAGTTATCATTTAACTGTAAACTCCTGCCATCACAAGGAGTTTTACTTCTGCTCTCTACAAATTTCTTCATACATCCAACTTTCTGGTTGGAAACTTTCATTGCCTGACGCTGACATTTTAGACTTGCTGCTGACTTATTCCTTAAACTCTCTCACATCTAGAAGGTTTGTTGAAATAACCTTAAAGCGTAACCATCATATTAATTTTATTTCATAAATCAAGAACACACATGTAAATAAGGAACTATGTAGATAGAAGATAGAGGAGGGGCGGAGCTCTGCCTCCAGCTCCTCTCATCGTCAGAATCCCATTAGTAACAACTGTAACCTCCTATGTCCGTAATGGGAAAGTATTCACTGAATACAGATTTTACCTTAGAATTCAGAATTTGACTGATAATTTTGGGATAGAACGATGCAGATTTGTCTGATAAGATATATTACAAAGTTCCTTATTTTATTGTGTACTATTGTTTTAGAAAAAAAAAACAAATTGAAGTTACTCTTTAATCACTTAGAGACATAGCCACTTTGTACTAATAGAAGTGTAAAGGAAGATCAACAATAAAATCAGAAAAATAAAAACATTCGAGAAAGAGAAACCAATCAAAGCATAAACCGCACAAAGTGTGGGCAATGTACAAGGAGAATTGGAGCTACTAATGCAGGAAAATAAATATGTCATTGGCATCACTGAAACTCGGTGGGACGATACAACTGATTTGCAAGAAACAGAGTTAATAAATGAAAGCAAATCACACAGAATTGAAGCTTCAGAGATTGGAGTTCTGTGGAATCGTGAATCTGTTAAGGTACCGTCACACGTGGCAATTTGCAAGCATTTCACAGGCAATTTGCAGGTTGCAGTGAAATCATGGAACATTGTTCCATTTCTACACGGCAACAAAACAGAACAATGTGTCCATGATTCACTGCACCATCAATTGCAGTGAATTGCTTGCAAAATGCGCGTGTCAGTACTTTAGGGTAAGAATACAAGGAGAGAACAACAGAAAGGACACCGTTGTAGGCGTTTACTACAGGCCGCCTGGGCAAGCTGAAGATATAGATGAAGTTTTATGCATCAGATGGCCAAGTTCTCAAAAAAATAACTAATGATCATGGGAGATTTCACCTATCCAGACATTTGTTGGGAATCTCTCTCCCGCAAAAGTAACAAGTCCTGAAAACTCTTAGGCCGGCTTCACAACACAGTTCTTTGGGTCGGGGTCTGTCCGGTGTGAACCGAATTTGTCCCCCATGGATCCCTATGGGGCCGGATGGCTGTTACTAGCCATCCGGTTTTGTGGTTTTCCGGGAGGATCCAGTTTTGTCCGATTTTTACATTGGACATAAAACCAGAGTCTGCAACATTTTTTTGTGTCCATGCAAAAATCAGGCAAAACTGGATCCTCCCAGATCCGCGCCCATAGCATGGGAGTCTATGGGCGTCAGATCGCCCTGGATCTGACAAAAACTCTGACTGGTTCCCATACGCCAGGGTTCTGAAGAGCGGCGGCTGTTAAAAGCAACCGTGCTCATTCAGGACTATGGACAGAGCTCCACGGCTGAAATGTCAGCACCGCGGCCAGCTTCCCTGCACTCACAGTGCTGAAATTTCAGCACTGGACAGCAGCACAATCGAAGCCGGCAAAAAGCAGAATCGGAGGGCAGATTTGCACTCCGGTTCTTCTCGTCCAGGGCTGCCAGGTTGTGTCCATTGCATCCTGCAAAACACCGGATACAACCTGACAGTGAAAAACCGTGGTGTGAAGCCGGACTAAGGCTAAGGTCAGGCTGTGCTTTCTTCATCTGTTTTTTTTTGTGCTGTGTTTTTGATGAATTTTCAGCAGCAAAACCGGATGCGTTTTTTGCATAAAAATACATCATCTGTCTTTGATGCGTTTTTGATCCATTTTTTTATATGGTGCATTTTTTTTCCATTAACAATGGTTTCAAGGGAAAAATTGCCACACAAATTGACATGCTAATTCTTTTTCAGGATGCGTTTTCATCCCCAAAAAGGAACTAGTAAAAATGCTGCGTCTGAATATAGCATTTCCAAAAACTCATTGACTTTGCTGGGCATTCCCGAAAGTAGTGTGTTTTCCCGGCAAAAACGGATAAAAAACTCACAGTGTGAACTTAGCCTTATCATCTCTTGCTAATAACTTTATCTTTTCAAAATGTAGAGGAGAAAACAAGGTGATCTGCTACCTTGGATCTAATCCTTTTAAACAGGTAGGAAATAGTTGAGGATGGGTGACTGGGACCATAGGAGGCAACGATCATGCTCTCCTCAAAACTTGGATAATTAGGCTGCTTTCACATCACAATTTTGTTGGATCCGTGGCTCTCTGTGACAGCCACGGATCCGATTTGGCCCCCATGTTATCCTATGGGGGTCGGATCGGATCGAATTTGGCTACTTGCCATCCGATTTTGTGGGATCCGATTTGTGTCCGATTTTTTGCTGTACCCAAAATCGGAGACTGCTCCAATTTTGGGCACAGGAAAAAATCGGATCCCACAAAATCGGATGGCAATTAGGCCAAATGCGATCCGATCCTTGGCCTTTAAAATGGGGGCCTATGAGCACGGGTCCGAGGAAACAGCTGATCGTTCTTCGGACCCGATTTTAGTGTACTGAACATGCTCAATACACTAAAACTGCTCCTTACCATCTAATTTCACTTATGCAATGTATAATATACATTGCAGAAGTGAAATTAAGTAAAAGAAAGAGTTCAAAATAAAAAAATCTTTATGCTCACCTGTCCGCGATCCACCGCTGCCTCCAGCAATGTCCAGGTGCTTATAGGACCTGTGATATCACACCCCGATCAGCTGATGACGTCACCACAGGTCCTATAAGCTCCAAGACCTTGCTGGAGGCAGCTGTGGATCGCGGACAGGTGAGCATACAGATTTTTTAACTTTACCTCTTTCTTTGACTATATTTCCCTTCCGCAATGTATATTATACATTGCGGAAGTGAGCGTGCCCCGCTGTGTCCGGATCCGTGATAATCACGGACCAGGAGACAGAATAGGTCACCCCCTGTGGAGTCCTTTCCTGTTTGTGCGGTCCTACAAAAAGTAGGATCCCACAGACAGGAAAAAAATGTTATGTGAAAGCAGCCTTATGGTGCCGTCACACCTGGCGATCTGCCAGCGATGTCGGAAGCGATGCGCGGGTGCCCGCTCGGTTCCGACATCGCTGGCCTGCTGTCACACAGCATCGCTGCGGCCGGCGACACCGCAGCGATGCGGGCAGTGACATCGCTCGCTGGGCTGGGCTCAGCCCAGCGAGCGAACCGCAGCAACGCTGCGGTATAGGCTGGATCGCCACCGACATCGCTCTGGCGATGTCACACGGCGCGATCCAGCCTTATCGCAGGTTGACAGGTTTACGGTTCTTCCCGTAAACCTGTCAACCTGCGACCGGCGATAAAACGCGGTCGCGCCGCTCGTTTACACAGCGCGACGTCGCTAGTGACATCGCTGATACGTCACTTTTTCGACGATGTCGCTAGTGACGTCGCCAGGTGTGAAGCCACCATTAGAGTAAGAAGACCTGTGAAGATTCAGACTTCAAGGTTGGATTTCAGAAAGGCAGATTTTAAAGGACTCAGAGGATAGGAGGGATCCAATGGCTGGATGTTCGTAAGGACAGAAATGTCCAGGAAGGATGGGAAATTTTGAAAAATTAGGTTCTCAAAGCAAATTGTTAATAATCCCTAAAAATGGGCAGAATAGGAACCATTTAAGGAACTCGGGATGGATAAACACAGAACTTAAACACATGGCAAGAATGGAAAGAGGGGAGGCATATCTAAAGAAGAATATAATGCAGTCTGCAGAACCTAGAGAGCATGCATCAGATTAGCTAAAGCTGATAATGAATTAAGGCTTGCAAGAGACCTCAAAAACATCTATAAAAAAGGATTTGGGAGTTATGTCAAAAGAAACAGAAAAGTCAAAGATGTTATAGGATTTTTATGAGAAAGAAAATGGTGAAGTGGTAAAAAAACGATGTTGAGAAGGAACTTTTAAATTCCTATTTGCATGTGTTTTTTCTCCCAAGACTCCTTAGAAAAACTATTCCTTCTCGTTCAATAAATTGGGTAGAACCATCCTCAAATTTAGATTGGAAAAGTTTTTTGGCACATGAGAGCAAAATCAAAAAACACTTCCAGGACACATCCTAGTACCTGGGAAGGGAACCACTTTTAGATTGACCATTTAATAAAGCACCTTGGAAAACGGGGTTAAGTAGGGGATTGTCGACAGAGTCCTAATTAACCCTTCCTGACCTTTGACGTTGTACAACTGTCCGTTTCCGCGGTAACCCCCATCGGGCCCGTGTTCTGTGATTTTTATCACAGAGTACCAGGGCTTGATGTTGGGGGTGGATTCCCCACTCTGCCCCCACAATCACTGTGATTAGCTGTTTGAACAGTCAATCACATGATCCGGGGGCCCCTGCTCTGTGATAGCGATCCCAGCTGTATTATCCTCGATTTTACCCTCCTGTTCCACCTGCTTATTGTCTTTCTCCCCCCCTCTTATTATGGGGCTTCTCATCTGCATCCCTGACCTTCTGTGGGGTGAGATTGATTTATTGTATCCATCAGCAGGCAGGTATTTGCACTTTATTTGGATTCACAGCTTCTGTACATGCTTTGTATTGTTGGCTTTTTGTGATAGAGATTATAAAAGTTGTGGGGGTTTATGATTGATAGCCCTCATGACATCATAATATTGAAGTAACTTCAGTATTTTGCCTTCCATTGGTCCGGTTTGGACACTGTTCAGTGCTTGCAGCACCCTTGCTTTTTGCCATTTTATATTTGATTTTGCATGTACTGGTTTGGACTTATTGTATGTATTTACAACTGCGGGGCCCACCCCTACTTATGGGCTTATGGTTTTGCACGTTTGTGCACTGTTTTTAATTGGTTTTAATCTGTGTAGGTTATGTAATTTAATAAAGTTGATTTTGTTTATATACTTTACTTTGTGGTGTGCTGCGGTCATTTGTCAACCCTTTTTCTTCTTTGTCCATTTTGCTATGTTGACAAGCAGCACCCCTTTAAGTTATCATGTACTGACATTTGGTGCACCCATCCCTCTTCATAAGTGATCATCACCCCAGCTATGGAAGGGGCTGTCATGAGTACTGGAGGGGGCGAGTTACTCCAAGCTGATGGGAAGTGATGTGATGATTCACTCCCATCAGATGAAGCATCATGGTGGCGGTGCAGGACACTGTGCCCCCGCCTGCTTCTGCCTGCTTCTCTCTGCAGCCCGATCTCCCTGCATGGAGAACAGGCTACAGTGAAGCGACTGACAGCTGGGCACAGCGATCCGCTATGTGATCGCTGTGCCCAACTTCAGATCGCTCCTCTGCAGCCTGTTCTCCATGCAGGGAAAGGCTAGGAAGCTGTGGGCAGAAGCAGGCACTGATCACAGCACTTAGGTCCTGGGAGAGGGAGCGCACTGTCACTCACCTCTCCCTGGCAGTGATCGTCTCATTGTAATGTAATTGCAATGAGCCGATCATCATGGTAACCCAACATTATGATCTCTGAGACTTGGGTTTGTGAAGTGATGCTACACTGTATGGCTCTCATTGGCTAGATTTCAAGCCCATACATAATATCCCTAGGAGTAATGGGTCTCTGGCAGATGGGAGCCAGGGAGTCAGGTAATTTACATAGAATCAGCAATACACATCTATGGACAAGAGAAGGCTGCATCCTTAATTATCATTAAGTCTCTGACCTTCTGTGACAAAGGGGTGAGATAATTACATTAGTAAATATAACCTTTCAACAATAGAGAGTCTGGCAGAAACAAATGTCCCAGCAAACATGAGATAACAACAAAAGTTTCTATAGTCTGGCTAATATTAAGAAACTTAACCCATGGTATACATTGAAAGAGTCCTGTCGTCACATTCCTCCCCTTCTTAAATTAGCCAGACGGGACAGCCAGATGTGATAAGTCTCTGATCATCCTTCTCCTCTTGGCGGTATTGTCTTTTTTAATGGTGAGGTCAGCAATCGAACAATTCCAACTATACACCTCCCCCAGATTACCTCCCCCAGGTTGGATAGACATACTGTAGACAAGCACTAAGATTGGATTCATGAGTTAGGCTTCTATGATCTTCTTGCTGTCAATTCCCCCCCAGTCAATGGCCACAGTCTGGTTAGGTTTTTTCAATGTTGATGGATCAGATGGAAAATGATGGGGGCTGGGAATGTGGGTTACCCTCAGAAGGAGTGGCACAAGATCCACATCAGGGTGTTGCTTGGCTTCATTGGATGTGGGTGATGGCTGTGGACAAACTGTCTGGATTAGTCTTTGTCCTGGGTCAGCCCGCAAAACAACAGATGTGGGGGTGCATCCATAAACCCCACTTCAACCTGCTCCAGGTTAGCCCCTGAAACTGATAGGTGGGGGATGTGTCCACAAACCCATATCAACCTCTTCCGAGTCCATGTCCACAATAGCAAGCGTGGGAATGCTGTCTATAAGCTCCACATCAACCTCTTCCTGGCTAGTTCCCAAAGCAACAGGGATAGGGACGCTGTCCAGGAACTACAACTCACCCTTGCCTGCTCAGTCTTCACAATACATGGTGTGGGAATGCTGTCTTCAAGTTCCACCTTGCCCTCTCCCTGGTCGGTTGGCCCCATCTAGCTGCACACCTGCTGAGATGCGGAATGATCCTTCTCGAGCTATGGTGTGGCATAACTTAAACTAGAATTCCAATTCAATTGGAAACACAAGCTTCTTTCTGAGCTTTATTCGTTGGATGGATATGTGTGGAACAGTTCAGTTTCTTGGGGACTCTCGCGGGGCACCCCTTTTCATCTCACATGCAAACGGACAATTTGTGTTCAATCGGAATATCATGTCCTCAATCGATCTATGAAATGACCACCCTGTAGTAGCATTTTGTGGCGGTGAATCTCTTTCCTTGTCCACACGGCTATGGGTGACATGCAACATCATAAACGCTGTAGCTAACTTGGCTGCTGGATGTATGGCTCCCATGTGACCCTGAGTTGACAATACTGACTTAGTACCAGTTGGTGGATCCTTCTGTGCACAATTTTGAGAGAGCACTGGGTCATGGTGCTATGTTTCTCACTTCTGGATATGGACCAACTTATCCCACTGGAAGCCATTCCAAACATGAGGAATCTACTCAGTACCAATGCAGATCCATATTAGTTTGGCAAACAGTTAATGTTTTCACAGGTCTATAACAGCACATGGGTTTCACCCTATTAAGGTTTCTGTGTGGCCCAACCATTGTCAAGGGTTTTTATAGATCAACTTGATATCCAGCTGATATCTATTTTTCGAGTAAATTGCATAAGTCATTTCAGGTTACTGATACCATTGTCGGGTTGGTGCTAGCTTTTATGGCTTTTCCAATCTTTCGCATTGTTGTAACCATTTGGTCCTAGTCATAGTCTCTTATATATACACCATGTTACTCAAATTGTTATGCAAATGTGTTCTTTGTTCACTGCATTATATTCTAGATGGTCTCAGGCAGAGGAGCAGGAATCAGGGAATAATAAAAGCATCACCCTTAGAGTATACATCCGAATTTCATTAAGCGAATTCGTGACCATATGATAAACTAGTATAATCTTCAATTGAAAAAAACTCAAATTGCACTGTTCTAAAAATTGAGATACAGCAAAGTTTCTAAACCTTGGTATGTTTAAGAAACTTAAAATGCATTTAATTTGTTGAATTGCAGCATTAAGGTACATTCATATGAGAAAAAAGTCTATAAACATTTCTCAGGTGTGATTTCTTCCCATTCTTCCACTTAAACACGCTTCAAGTCCTGAATGTTCAGTTTGCTCCTTCTATGAACTCTGAGCTATAGTTCCTTCCATACATTTTCTACTGGATTCGGATCAGGTGATTGTCTGGGCCATTCTAACAGCCTCATTTTATTTATCAAACCAATTGGGATCATTGTTTCGACTGAAATGTCCCTTCATTTCATCTTCATCATCTTGAATGATCATTATCAAGAATGTCTTTTTGCATTTGTTCATTAATCCGTACTTTAGCTATATGCAGTTTGCCAGTGCCGTATGCTGGAAAAAACAGCTCCACATCATGATGTCTCTATCTCCAAACTTCATTGTTGGTATGGAGTTTTTGGGATGATGTGCAGTGCCATTTGTCTTCAAATCGTGGTGTGTATTATGGGATCCAAAGAATTTTATTGGTCTCATCCATCCAGACTATATTGTCCCAGTATATTACGGGATTGTCTAAATGTTGGGGAAAACATTAAATGCAATTGAGCATGGTTTTTATTCAGCAATGGAGTCTTGTGTGATGGGCGTGCATACAGGCCATGGAGGCTGTGTGCATTAGATATTGTTTGTGTGAAACAATTGTACTTGATTCTTTTCTAGCTCTCCATAGGTGGACCTTGACTAATGGAAGTCTTTTAGTAATTACTTTTCACTCTTCTGTCTGAAATTTTGCAGGAGCACTTGGTCGTTGCTGGTTTATGGTGAAACTATGTTTTCTCAACTTCTGGATTATGGTTTCAACAGTGTTCACTGGAGCCTTCAGAAGTTTAGGAATTCTTCTGTAGCCAATGCAATCATTATGTTTGGCAACAGTAATGTTTTCCAGGTCTTGACAGCTCATGGGTTTTACCCTTTATAAGAATTTTCTTGTGTGGCACCTTTGGGTAATGAGAGAGGTTTTTATAGACAATCAGTTGAGCCAGCTGATATTATTTTTCAGTAATTGGCATGATTCATTTCTAATTACTGATAGATTTCAGTTGGTGTCATGACTTTTCATGGCTTTTTCCATCTCTTTCTGCATGTTTTCAATCCTTTGTCCCTGTGTCATTTCTCATTATTATATACACCATGTTCCAAATTATTATGCAAGTGTTCTTTTTCTCTGATTTTTCTAGATGGTGGGTGCAAATGACAGTCAGTATAATAAAAGTCATCACCCGTTAGAGTATACATCGAATTTTATTGAAGAAACCTCCCAATGATAACAGTATAATCTTCAAAATGAAAGAAAAACTCTAAATGCACTGTTCAAATTATTAGGCACAGTAGAGTTTCTAAACATTTAATATGTTTGAAAAAACTGAAAATGCTCATTTGTTGAATTTGCAGCATTAGGAGGTCACATTCACTGAAATAAAAAGCTATTTAACTCCAAAACATCCTAACAGGCCAAACCTGTGAGTTTCTAGAGAGTTTCTGCTTGTATTTCTTTGCATGATGTCAGAATAGCCTCCTAGGGCTGCAGTTTTAATGTGAGACTCCCACGCTCATAGATCTTTTGCTTGATTATATTCCAAAGGTTCTCTAAAGGGTTGAGGTCAGGGGAAGATGGTGGCCACACCATGATTTATCTCCTTTTATGCCCATAGCACCCAATGACACAGAGGTATTCTTTGCAGCATGAGAGCATTGTCATGCATGAAGATGATTCTGCTCCTGAAGGAATGTTTTTTCTTTTTGTACCATGGAAGGAAGTTCTCAGTCATAAACTCTATATACTTTGCAGAGGTCCTTTTCACACCTTCAGGAACCTTAAAGGGGCCTACCAGCTGTTTCCCAATGATTTCGGCCCAAAACATGACTCCTCCACCTCCTTGCTGATGTCGCAGCCTTGTTGGGACATGGTGACATCCACCAACCATCCACTACTCCATCTATCTTGGACCATCCAGGGTTGCTCGGCACTCATTAGTAAACAAGACTGTTTGATAATTAGTCTTCATGTATGTCTGGGCTCACTGCAACCGTTTCTGCTTGTGAGCACTGTTTAGGGGTAGCCGAATAGTAAGTTTATGCACCACAGCAAGCCTTTGAAGGATCCTACACCTTGAGGTTCGACAGACTCCAGAGGCACCAGCAGCCTCAAATATCTGTTTGCTGGTTTGTAAGGCCTTTTAGCAGCTGCTCTCTTAATCCAATGAACGTGCCTGGCAGAAAACTTCCTCATTCTGCCTTTATTCTGCACAAACTGTCTGTGCTCAGAATCATCCACAAATCTCTTCACAGTACGACGATCACTCTAACGTTTTCGTGCAATATGTAATGTTTTATCCTTTGTCCAAGGCATTGCACTATTTGTTACTTTTCGGCAGCAGAGAGATCCTTTTTCTTTCCCATGTTACTTGAAAACTGTGGCCTGCTCAATATTGTGAAACATCCAGTTTTCATTTTATTGGGCTCACCTGCCAAACTAATTATCACAGGTAGCTGAGATTGATTTCATTGATCCAAAGAACCCTGAGACACAATACCATCAATGGGTTTCATTGAGAAAAAAAAAAAAAACCCTTATGACACTTAAAACCAATTTACATAATAATTTGGAACATGGTTTACAACTTAGTTTATGGACATCTGTGGTTTGAATTTTTTGCATGTGTAGATTGGATGAGTTGTTACCGACATCTGGTGAGGTATTCATGTCAATAGCACCTTTAGAAATATATTTACTTAAAAAAATTGGTGATGTGTTCAATACTTATTTCACCCACTGTATTTCTTATTTCAAGTAGATACTTTGAAAAATAATACCCCAGAATACATCCATTTTTATTGTCTCTCATTGTAAACAGCATGTATCTAGATGATAATTTTTGACAGGACAGATAAATGCCGCCTACCTGCATTTCTTTTAATATAATGCCAATTTTAACAATTTGCAACTGAATAGGTATCCTCGTGCTCTATTCTGCATACCGTATATACTCTGTATAGCCGAGTTTTTCAGCCCAAAAAAATGGGCTGAAAAGTCCCCCTCGGCTTATAACACGGGTCAATACAGGTAACAAGCTGTGGGCTAATGGCGCTTGTCCGCTCCTGAGGCTTTGTGGGCGGGGCTATGTGGGGAAGATGGCGCCAGGCTACAAGGGAGGAAGAGGCAGCCAGAACCGGACCTCTCCCAACGGTCCTCACCTGTCCGGTTCAGCCACAGAGCTCTATGCATCGGCGGAGAGGAGACAGGTGGACCGTTTCTGCCCTCCCGTCCTACCGCTCCCCGACAGCACCCGGAGCTCCCAGTGATTACTGCAGTGGCGGGGTGTGCAGGCGGAGAATCCAGCAGAGCACCGGCCACGCCGCTCCAGAGTAATCGCTGCGGTCCCCTTGGTCACTCCTGGCGTCACCGGGTAAGTGCAACCCGGTGTCCCTCACAGAATGGCACAGTGGGGACACTGGAAGTAACAGACTGGGATTATGTGCACTGCCTGGGAGCGACCAGCCATGTTGAGCCCAGGCCACTCTCCCAAGCAGTGCATGTAATATCTGGGGGTGTTGTATATACTGGGGCTTCTGTATATACTGGGGCTTATGTATATACCACTGGAGGGCTGCTGTATATACTGGGGGTGCTGTATATACTGGGGGTGCTGTATATACCACTGAGGGCTGCTGTATATACTGGGGGTGCTGTATATACTGGAGATGCTGTATATAGGGGGATGCTGTATATACTGGGGATGCTGTATATGGGGGATGCTGTATATACTGGGGGTGCTGTATATACTGGGGCTGCTGCATATACCACTGAGGGCTGCTGTATATACTGGGGGTGCTGTATATACTGGAGATGCTGTATATAGGGGGATGCTGTATATGGAGGATGCTGTATATACTTGGGATGATTATATACTGGGGGTGCTGTATATACTGGGGTTGCTGTATATACTGGGGCTGCTGTATATACCACTGAGGGCTGCTGTATATACTGGGGGTGCTGTATATACTGGGGGTGCTGTATATACCACTGAGGGCTGCTGTATATACTGGGGGTGCTGTATATACTGGAGATGCTGTATATAGGGGGATGCTGTATATACTGGGGATGCTGTATATGGGGGATGCTGTATATACTGGGGGTGCTGTATATACTGGGGCTGCTGTATATACCACTGAGGGCTGCTGTATATACTGGGGGTGCTGTATATACTGGAGATGCTGTATATAGGGGGATGCTGTATATGGAGGATGCTGTATATACTGGGGATGCTGTATATGGGGGCTGCTGTATATAGGGGGATGCTGCTGTATATACTGGGGGACGCTGCTGTATATACTGGGGGATGCTGTATATACCACTGGGGCTTCTGTATACCATACTGCTGGGACCTGTATACCACTGGGGGGGCCTGTATAGCACAATGCTGGGGGCTGTATACCACACTGCTGGGGGCTGTATACCTGTGCTGGAGTCCACCCTCGGCTTATACACGAGTCAATAGGTTTTCCCAGGTTTTGGGGGCAAAAGTAGGGGGGTCGGCTTATACACGGGTCGGCTTATACACGAGTATATACGGTATTTACATGGCAATAATTTTACACAGTATTTTCTCATTGAAATAATATCCTGTCTCTATTTTATAGAAAAAAAAGACATAGTGCAAACACAAGCCCTCAGACACATTTTAATAGACATTGTGGGTGGCAGCAGCACCAAGCAAAGGAAGCCTGTGGCTATTGTATCCATACTACTACTTAGGACTCATGATCTGCGGTATTATATGTCACTTAAGACACTTACCCAGGAGGTTCGCCTCAAGTGTTTTGCCTTGTAGTATAAGCCTAGTAGGTACAGACTGTCTTTGCCAAGTACTACAATAGATGTATTAAGTTAGGAGTCAACGTTTGCACCCCCATTGTGTAAACCCTGCAATGATACATGACTCATGGTGACTGTTATCAATAGGTAAAGTAATGGATAGGTCCTGGTGTTGACTTCTTTTCTTCCATACTGCATTGTGTTTTATGCCCATTGTAGGCATGCTGTCTTTCTATCTGTCTGCTTTAGTGTCTGATACTATCTAAACTGCTAACTATCTTATTTTAATGCGGATTTCATTTATTTTTTTTCTTATACATGAAAATCAGTCCACGTTAATTTCAGTGTGCTAAACCCATTTTTGGTCCATGTTTCAATTTTGACAATCCTCATTAAACAGTAAAGTATAGTCAGCAAGCAGATGACATCTGTATGATGTTCATTTTTTTGTACGTAGCCAGTGACTTGCGTTGTTTTTTTTTTGTGATCAAACTGTCCGCAAAAATAGGAAACTTATGAAAAGGCTCATTCATTATATTGTGCTGTTATTTTTACAGATAAATGACAGACCCACGTACCAATAAGACTCTTTGTTAAGGCTGGCTTCACACCACAGCAGCGTCCGATCCGGGGCTGGCCGATGTAAACCAGACAGCCCCGGACTGGATTTTGGCCCCATAGTACCCTGTGGAGCTGGATGGCAGCTATCTGCCATCCGGTTTCCATCTCTCCGGAAGAATCCGGGAGAAGTCGGATTTCTCTCCAGGACACAAAAACGTTGCTTGTAACGTTTTTGTGTCCGGGGAGAAAAATCTCCCCAAATTGGCATCTCCCGGATTCTTCCGGATCCGATCCTCCCGGATCCGGGGCAATCCGGCGCTCCCTAACATGGGAGCCTATGGGGCCGGATTGCCCCGGTCCAGGAGGATCCGGGAACTGGACACCTGTGGCTGCACGCCGCTGTTATTTCAGGACCGCGGCTAGCTCCCTGCAAGCTGCGGTCCTGAATCATCAGCAGCAGCTGCTGTGTCCGGCTGCACACCGGACCGGAGGGCATACTTGCCCTCCGGTTCTGTGTGCTGATCCGGTCCGGGGCTGTCAGGTTCATCCCTCACAGCCCCGGATCGGACGCTGCTGTGATGTGAAGCCAGCCAAAGCTAGGCCAATGGCCCACTAACTGTTCACTTTTTCCCGTATGAGTGCTATCATTTTTTTTTTTGCAAATAGTCTGTGGAGCCTCGGTTAGGAGTCTCAAACACAGGACTAGCCAGATATCCCTCCAGGGAAGTGCCCGCAGTGTTTTCTTGAACTGGTCTTTCTGAGATCATTTTTTTTTTTTTTTACACAGAGAGCAATCGTACCTATGACTGTCTATAGGGCTGTTCACATGTCAGATGTTTTCTTTGCATCAAGTGTTTCATACACAATCACGGAGATATCTCCAATATTAACCTTTCATTCCAAATCGGCAATGCATCTCTTTTGGATCTGTGAAAAAATCTGGAGGCAGTTAGATGTCATCCGTGTGTGGTCTGTTTTTCACTGACTGATTGGTAGGAGAAGGTTGAGAAACTGTATTATTTTCTCAGCCGTAACTAAAGAAAATCTTATCACATTCTGATGAAAATCAGAAATTGAACAACAACATCCGAATGATGACTAAGGCCGTTTTTAGCCGTCCATGTGTTTCCAGCTTAAACTAGATGCACACGCGTACATTTTCGGCCCCATTAACTTTCAATTGAGCCACAGGCACTTGCGGGTGCACCAGTTTTTTACTTTTCCCCCTTATCCGGGTGTCCACAATTTTTTTCCTGAGACCAAAAACGCAACATGTAGCATTATTGGTCTTCATGTCAAAAAGCGTGACCACCCAGATCCGGGGCAATGCACGTAGAATTAAAATAGTGCTCTATGTACACCTGATCTGGTGGACTATGGATCCCGCTGTATCTGGCCGCTGCATCAGGCTTTTTGGTCGGCGCATGCCTAGATTGCAGTTCTAAATGACACGCTCCCTAATGGTACCGTCACACGGGGCGACGGTTGCGGCGATGTTGCTGGCGATGCGCGGGAGCGCGCATCCCTGGCAACATCGCTGGGGAGATGTCACACGGAGCAACTTACAGGCGATGTCGCCGGCTAGTTGCCGCGGCTATCGCTCGCTGGGTTGCCCAGCAACCCAGCGAGCGGTAACTCGCAATGTTGGAGATAGGCGGTGTCGCCCGCAACATTGCAGGTTGCCGCGTTACACAGGGCGATCAGGCATAATCGCCTCAGCAACATCGCCAGGTTTCCCAACATATCTCCCCGTGTGACGGTTCCCTTAAGGACATGTCGTTTAGAACCTGATCCAAGATAAAAGGTACGCAACTGGAAGCATTGGTCTGCTCCCTGGTTTCAGGGGAATCTGGGGTCATGTAGGCTTTACCTGAATCCCCCCGCATTGCAAAAAAGGCCGTGCGAAACCAGCCTAAGAACAGCTGCATAGTGATGTCTGCTCTGCAGTTTAGTAAACCGTATTTATTATATTGGTTATTATAATGACATATATATTTATTATTTATTATAGATAGTGCAGAAGAAACTTTGACACAAGTTCTAGGACTGTATACATTAAAATCATGTAGGCTTAAAAACTAAGTTCATTTTACCAAAATGTTTACCAAATTGCTATTTCATTTTTTAAAAGAAATATTTGACTCTATAAGCAACACTACTATAACCCTAAAAGTAAAGCTGCACTGGCGGTCATCCCCTGTCCGTGGTCACACTTGCACCGCAAATGCATTGAATACTATGCTGATGAAATAGTTAAATTGTTGTGTTAGCCTGTATATTTCACTCCATGTAATTCCCACCTGTAAGAGAGACCTCCTCCACACTAGTAACAATGCCACTTCCCTCCTCTGCAATTACCTTCCTAATAGACAGCCCCTGCTTGCCACCATGTCACAGACTCCAGCCGAGGTGTCATACAGAAGAATAAGAGCTGTCTCTGAAAGAGCAAAAGGAAAATATAAAAAGGGAGCATATTATTCCATATTCCACTATTCTAAAGAGAACTATTAATAATAATAACAGTAATAAAAACAACAATAATAATTTGCATTTGCTAAGTGCTTTACTGTTAAATTGTATACAAAAACACCATGCTGGCTCGCAGCCATGTGTGGAAAGATCAACGGGGGCTGTTTCATAGACAAAAGTCAAGCAGTTCACAAAAATGGGGCTCTAACAAGAAATGATATTGTCAGAAAAGAACAATAATGATTCCATTAAATATGGAAAAGGGGCATAAGTTGCATACACTTCAAAGTATAGAAAATATTCCAAAAATCTCAGCAATTCCTCCGTTATTCTCATTTAACTGCATCTTGAAAGCATTTCTGTCTTTTTGCCACTGCATCTATGTCTTAGACACTTTTACCTTACACAACCTCTGAGCTGCCTTACTGTACGCCACTATGTTGTGTCACATCACCAATAAATCTGCCACAATTTCCTACTTCTTGAAGCCACAGCCTCTTTTCAGAGAGTTTTAAACTGTAGGAAATGTGTGTAATTGATAAATTAAATCTCGTGCATGTACGTCAGTTTTTGGTGCAATTTATGAATTCTCACATATTTTACTTAGTGAATCTCTTCTATTCTTGTTTACCTGCAAGGCCAAATACCTGATATATCCCTAGTCCTGGCCTCACGATTGTATCTAGTCTGGATAATCCTCTGTAAACTGAATATGTGGCGCCCCACTGGGTATGCCGCCACCAGCTTGTCTAATCAATAACTAGCTGTGGCGTTCATTATGCCAGAAATCACAAGACTTGTGGCTGGATACAGAAGTGCACCCCACTAGACAATCCTGATTGATTACCAGTAATGCAGCCTTTAATAAATCCGGAGTATCTGGTTCCAACAGACCCCTTTATCAATACTGATGTGAAAAATGCTTGTATTGATGAATTGGAGTCTACGGGTTCTGTTGCAAAAAAAATCAGTTTCGTTCATGTTGATATTTTTGTAAAAATGTAAGTAATATATCTTACAGTAATGGGCAACAAAATTAGATAAAATTGAGGCAAAAACCAAAACAAACAGCGAATTAGAACACAGCCCCATGTGCATGGTTGTATTATTGCTCAGCTTTGTACTGAGTCATATTTAGGCTGCGTTCACACATTTGCGTATTTTGCTGCGCTTTTTTGCGCGCGCTTTTTGCCGCGTTTTTCGGCAAAATACAAAATACGCAGGGGCTTTCAGACACTGCGCTTTCTTTACTCCAGAAAGCGCAGTGATGTCACAGAGGGGAGGAAGAATCCTGCTTCCTGCTCCCCTCTGTGACAGCTGTGGCCGCCCATTAGACTTCACAGTGGTGGCGTTCCCGGGGTGTTCCCAGCGCTGATTGGCTGCTCGCGGTCATGTGATATGTATCACATGACCGCGAGTGCCTGGGAACGCCCCTCTGACGTCACCACAGGTCCTGTCAGAACACATCTCACTTGGAACCGGAGACCAGACAGCGGGAGAAGGCATCGGAGGGTAAGTATTCATTCTTTTTTATTTTTCATTCACTTACTTTTGTTTAATTTAGATTTCACAGTGTATATTAACCCTAGAACGCATACCCATAGAAATCTACACATTCACGCACCTGGGGCCTTTTAGGCCCGTTTTCAATTATCATGGAATAACTAAAAAAAAATACTTTTCAAAGTTTATTGCAAAGTAAGGATGCATTCCCACTAGCGCTGGAGTCCGCCAGGACGGGATTCCGTAATGGATCTGACCTCCTGGTGACACCAGCTAAGGCTGGCGGACGCATACCTGGGGCCTCGCAGGCCTGCCAGGTTACCTGTTTTCTATTTTCTGTAAAATTACTTTAGTTAGATTTTTGAAACTCTAGGTATTCCTCAGGTATATAGTTGGTAGTAATTTCCAGTTGATCATATATTTTTATGCTATAGGCATTTTGGCATAACAACCTTTTTTTGGGACTACCCCATATTCACGCACCTGGGGCCTTTTAGGCCTGTGTGCAAATAACACGGAATAACTCAAATAAAAATATTTTTCAAAATTTATTTTACAATTGCAAAGTAAGGATGCATTCCCAGTAGCGCTGGGGTCCGCCAGGAGGGTATCCGTAATAGATCTGACCTCCTGGTGACCCCAGCTAAGGCTGGCGGAATGACTGTGCCATTGTAATTTTAGATGTCAGTAAACTAAAAAGAAAAAAAGAAAAAGATTACAATCAGGCTTGTGCACTGTAAACAGTATGTGATAAGACTCTTTGTTAGGGTCCCAGCACACCAAGAGATATAAAGCAGGTAAAGTGCAGCCCCCCTCCTCTTACCTCCAACAGATCACTTTCTTGTAGTGCAGTAGAAGCCTCTGGTTTTGGAGCTCAGAAAGTTTCTATTTCCAGACAAAATAAAGCTGACTTCTTCCTCCAAAGCTCCAGCAATTAGGACAAAAAGACCTGTGATGAGGTCAGAGACACATGACTTTGTGAGGGAGCCTCCCTTCCTAGATCACATGACCATGTTGTCATGCAGAATCCACACTCTTCCCAGAGTCATAAAAGTTCTTCCCCAGCAACAATACAGACAAAAAGACTGAATATCACATGTAAACCTAGTACGGGCCTAAAAGGCCCCAGGTGCGTGAATATGGGGTAGTCCCAAAAAAAGGTTGTTATACTGAAATGTCTGTAACATAAAAATATATGAATAACTGGAAATTACTAACAACTATATACCTGAGGATTACCTAGATTTTCAAAATTCAAACTAAAGTACTTTTACAGAAAATAGAAAACAAGTAACCTGGCGGGCCTGCGAGGCCCCAGGTATGCGTTCTAGGGTTAATACACTGTGAAATCTAATGGGCGGCCACAGCTGTCACAGAGGGGAGGAGGAAGCAGGATTCTTCCTCCCCTCTGTGACATCCCAGGGAGAATACGCAGGAGCAGCTGCGTAAAGAATTGACATCTCAATTCTTTACGGAGCTGCACTTTCTCCCTGAAAACGCACTGCGTATTTTTGCACAATATCTGCACTGCAAAGTGAATTTCACATTCACTTTGCTTGTATAGAAAGAAAAGAAGTCCGGCTTTCAGGATCGCGCTGTTCCAGTTCACAAGGAGTTAATCCAAGGACCAAGCAGTGATCATAACTTTCTTTTTATTCTAGAAAACTCTACGCGTTTCGTGTACACGCTGTACACTTCCTCAGGAGCAAACTTCACTTTGCTGGCAGACAAAAGGCACATTGCGTATTTTGAAAAGCGCGCGTAAAAAAGCGCAGCAAAATACGCAATGTGTGAATGCAGCCTAAGACTTTCTTAGAGGCTCATATAGTCGGATGGTATCAGATTTTATGTAGAGGCATTTTGTGTCTAATTGTCCAGAAAAGAATACCGCCAAGCAGTTGGATTCCAATGGTTTCATAGAGGACAATGTCTCTGTAGCAGCCTATATAGCAGCACACAGAGGCTGTGCACTGGAGGGGGTGGGGTGTGCCGTATACACACTGCCATCCAGGTTTTTTTTGCATGCAGTTTGGCTGTGTGCATGAGTGCTAAAGACTCATTTACATGGGCTGCGTGTTCCTAATCATTGAAAACATGCAGCTGATCAGCCTACGAATGTACAAAATGCTCGTGTTGATAGTTCAGCTTCCCATGTAAACTGGACAGCTGCTGTTGGAATATGTTCAATGCAATAACTCAAATCCTGTATGTGTAAGTCTTGTATTGCTAGGTTTGTGCATTGTCAGTAAAGTTAGTTTAAGAAAAAAAAAAGGACACTCCCAGAGGCTCACACACAGGCAATTCCATGTGACTATCACTAGTTTCCTGTGTCTGTGCATGTGAAGAGAAGCACAGCAGCCTTCTGATGCTGCAAAGGGACAATTAAGATGTATATTCCTGTTTCCACAAAGCCCTTCATATCTGTACCTGTTTGTGCTAATTAAAGCTAAGTTCTGTTGTCAACATACTTTCAGTGTATCCTGAATGATCCGCTTCCAACAGGTCATGGGCCCAGCATGACACAGAACTCCAGCGTGATACAGAACCCCAAGAGTGACACATAACGCAGAGTCATACAGAAGAATTATACAGCAACAGAAGCAAAAGAAGCAGAGAAACAGAGAAGATGTCCACTAGCAGGGATCACTGCAAGTTCTCAGTGCAAAGTCTCACCAATCAGAATTATCAGTCCTGGAAATTCAAGGTGAAGATGCTGCTCATAAGAGAAGGTACAGTATGTCGAAATATACAGTGCCTTGTGAAAGTATTCGGCCCCCTTGAACTTTTCAATCTTTTGCCACATTTCAGGCTTCAAACATAAAGATATAAAATCAAATCTTTTTGTGAAGAATCAACAAGTGGGACACAATTGTGAAGTGGAACGAAATTTATTGGATATTTTAAACTCTTAACAAATAAAAAACTGAAAAGTGGGGCGTGCAATATTATTCGGCCCCTTTACTTTCAGTGCAGCAAACTCACTCCAGATGTTCAGTGAGGATCTCTGAATGATCCAATATTGTCCTAAATGACTGGTAATGATAAAAAGAATCCACCTGTGTGTAATCAAGTCTCCATATAAATACACCTGCTCTGTGATAGTCTCAGGGTTCTGTTTCAAGTGCAGAGAGCATCATGAATATCAAGGAACACACCAGGCAGGTCTGAGATACTGTTGTGATGAAGTTTAAAGCCGGATTTGGATACAAAAAGATTTCCCAAGTTTTAAACATCTCAAGGAGCACTGCGCAAGGGATCATATTGAAATGGAAGGAGTATCAGGCCACTGCAAATCTACCAAGACCCAGCCATCCCTCTAAACTTTCATCTCAAACAAGGATAAGACTGATCAGAGATGCAGTCAAAAGGCCCCTGATCAGTCTGGATGAACTGCAGAGATCTACAGCTGAGGTGGGAGAGTCTGTTCTTAGGACAACAATCAGTCGTACACTTCACAAATCTGGCCTTCATGGAAGAGTGGCAAGAAGAAAGCCATTTCTCAAAGATATCCATAAAAAGTCTCATTTGAAGTTTGCCACAAGCCTCCTGGGAGACACACCAAACATGTGGAATAAGGTGCTCTGGTCAGATGAAACCAAAATCGAACTTTTTGGGCACAATGCAAAATTATATGTTTGGCGTAAAAGCAACACAGCTCATCACCCTCAAAACACCATCCCCACTGTCAAACATGGTGGTGGCAGCATCATGGTTCTGAGCCTGCTTTTCTTCAGCAGGGACAGGGAAGATGGTTAAAATTGATGGGAAGATGGATGGAGCCAAATACAGGACCATTCTGGAAGGAACCCTGTTGGAGCCTGAAATGTGGCAAAAGGTTGAAAAGTTCAAGGGGGCTGAATACTTTCACAAGCCACTATATACAGGAAGAAGTGCCTCATCTATTACCAAATGATTGGGTAGAGAAGGATCAGAAAGCACAAAGCACTATCTCTTTCAGTGTAGATGATGATCAGATTATGCATATGTGCAATTGTGCAACTGCAAAGGAGATGTGAGATGAATTACAGAAAGTGCATGAAAGATCAAATCTTAGCAATCAGCTTTGTCTCATGAGAAAGCTGTAGCAGTCTAAGCTAAGTGATGGCCAGAATATACAGGACTATATAAGAAATACCCTAGAGATTGTGGAGCTTCTTAGGGGTATTGGAGAAGAATGTTGCTGCACTACTATTAAGTGGTCTTCCAGAAAGTTATGACACACTTGTCACTGCATTAGATGCACGGCCAGATGATGAGCTCACACTAGAATATGTCAAAGGCAAGCTTGTAGATGAATTCAAGCGAAAGACAGAATGTAAGCAGCAGTAATGAATCTAAAGCAGAGACAGCATTAAAGACACAGAACTTTCCTAAATATAAGAGCAATCTAAGGGAAACTCTGGAATGTTTTGTCTGTAAAAAACCTGGCACCTTAAAGCAAACTGCAGAATTTGGAAAGCAAGAATGAATCAGTTTAAAAGCAGAGTCATCAAAAGGTGAAAATAGCTGTAAAAGAAATGTTTGCATGCGTTGAAGTGCATTTAATACCAGTACAGGCTCATCTGCAAAGCATATATGGTGTATAGACTCAGGTGCAAGTAGCCATATGAAGAATGACAAGGACTTCACTGACCTTGATGAAAGCAAAAAGGTCATATTAGCTAATGGTCCTATAAATGACTTCAAAAGGAGTAGGAGAAGGCTGCCTCCACTGTCCAGTTTTGTCAGCACATGCAGAAAGATCCCAGTAAATGATGTTCTCTATGTTCCCAGTCTTGAAAGCAATCTTCTATCTGTAAAGAAACTTATGCAAAAGGGGAATGTAGATGCTTTTAAAGACAACAGCTACATTATATCAAAGAAGGGTCACACTCTTGCGGAAGGAAAAGTCCAAAATGAACTTAGTAACAGTTAAAATGCAAAGAAAGAGTGTACAGTGCTAGACAAGATCTGCATAATAACTGTATCCATGTATGGCACAGATGTCTTGGGCACAGAGACCCAGAAGCAGTAAGGAAGCTAGGTCAACTAGCAAATGGTGTTGAAATAAAGCAATATAGTCAAATGATGAAGTGCACTAGCTGTCTTAAAGGGAAAATGTCCAGAAAATACTTTCCTAAAGCACTAGATCTGCACAGCCACTAGATTTGATACACACAGATGTTTGCGGTCCAATGAGTGTTTAAACTCAAACAGGAAGAGATTTTTTCCCTCACATTAATTGATGACTACTCCAGATATACAGGTCCCACACCATTTTTTTAACCCATGTGCGTAGGGCCATACATGAGTGGCATCAACTTGTTTTATAATAATTAATGCTCATTTATGGCAGCAATCGGACATTGTAAATGGGATTTTTGGATAGATTTGAGGGGGTAATGATGAGACTGATGTCCACAATACTACAATCTATGGAAAAACTATGTACATGTGCAAATATACTTTTACTGAGAGATACTTTTGTTAATACATTGTGCAGTGTGTTAGAATATGGGGAAGAAGTTGACATGATGGCATAATTACAGTCATCGGTCTGATGGGCATATAAGCCTCAGCCTTGTAGCTTCACTCTGCAAATAGTTGTTATTATTTGATATATGACAAAAGATTAGTTCATTTCTTTAATTATTTTTGCTGTCAAATTATCACTAATTTCCAATGTCCTTGACCATCTAAATCCATATATATAATATATTATATATACTATATATATATATATATATAGATATATTATATATGTATATAGGATGATGTAAGCAGCTCTAACATGTTTCTTAGATTTAACTGACTAAGGGGTCAATGTGTGTTCTTATCCACATGTAGATCTATCTATCTGTGATATACATTTTGCTGTACTTTTCCCTACGTATAAATTATTTCTGTTCAACATTATTCCCTCATTATATGAATCCGGTCCGTGCATATATACTTAGCAGGAAAAATGGTTGATAGGCAAAACCCATTGTTGTCTTGATAATGGGACAGGTGAGAACCACAGGAGAGGAGTCTTTTAAAAGCTTTTGCCATCCATCACCCATTGGTCAGACTCTGAGCTTCTAATACCTCCTCTTACAAGAAAGTGCACATAATAACTATGGCAGGGAGCTATGATCTCTTAACCCCTGTACCACCAAAGCTATTTTAGGCATTAATATGAACTGAATATGTTCAGATTGTGACACATTGTAGTCAAATAGTTTTTTTCCACAAAATCCCTGCAAAGAAGAGATTAAAGGGCAAGCTAGTGCCTCAATGGTAAGATCCCTCATATTTATAGAGACGCTAGAAATAGGCCCGATGCTATCGCATCGGGAGTGCAGGAAAGTGAACATCTGTGTATGCTTAGAGGTGCTGACAGGAGCACTGGACATGTTTCACACCGTTTGCGCTTTCCAACATATCGGTTCTATGTCATCCCTCTGCACAGGTGCCTGAAAGAGTATTTATGCATGAGGTAATACCAAATCCTAACTGCGCCTGCGCTGGTACATCGCACAGTTGTGGCTGTGTAAGGGAATAGTGGTGACATATAATACTTTGTGGCAAAGACGTCACCTCTATTCGTATGCAGACGCAGTACCTGGCGCAGGCAGAACTCGCGCATGAGCAAGTAGCAGGTGATGTCACTGCTGTTCCCACGAAGGCGCAGTACCAACCGCAGACCGCAGCTGCTGCTGCACGTGCATGGGTAGAAGTGGTGACATCACAGCTACTTGCGCTTGCGCAGTTCCTTCCTGGAAGCCGCAGTGACATGTATGTCACTGCTATTTCTCGAGCAGGCGCAGTAGCAGCCATGGCTTCCAGGCAGTAAGTGCCTGTGCTCAAGTAGCGGTGACGTCACCTCTACTTGCGCACGCGCACTTCCTGGCCACAAGTTGTGGCTGGTACTGTGCCTGTGTACGAATAGCAGTGACGTGTATGTCACTTGCGCAGGTGCAGTTCATGGCCCTGCGGCCACGAATTGCACCTGTGCAACTGACAGTGCCGCGGTGGATTCTGCAATAGGGTTACAGTGTCAACTGTCAATTATGTATGTAGATATACACGATCACCAAATATGAACAGGTTACATGCTTTTTGGCAACAGTGTGTTGACAATGTCATCGGAAGTGGCATTAACTGGTCCTAGAAAACCCAACTTATTGATCAAACCATATATCTGCTTTGAGCCTTAGCAGACAAATGTTTTCTTGTGAAAAACTACCAGATTGATTTTTGTTCCATGTGTCAGTATTTACGTACAATCATGTGAACCTTTACAATACAAAAGAAATTGAGATCTTCAAGGCTTTTCCTGCCAATTGGTCACTGAGCAGCAACCGTGAATATTGAAAACTGAATCAAAGACTGTCATATCTGTGTTTTGACTTTTTGTTGTTTTTTCCGGGGCAGAGAGGTTGTCCAAAGACCATAATAAATGTGTTCTATGTGTGAAAAACAGAGAATTAATGAGGTTAACAGAAATCTTAAAGAGAACCTGTCAGCTACTTTATGCCTCCAAACATATCACTACCTGTCCCTGCAGCTTGCTAGTACATCCCAAAGCATCCCTGTCTGATCTAAATGTGTTGTAAAATGGTTGAAAAAACACTTTTTATAACTTACATTTTCCCCCCCATTGTCTAGACTTGTGGGCGTTCTCTAAGGGTCCATGTCTCCCCGTGCACCATGATTATTACGCCCCGGTGGGTGTGATGACCATGTGCTCTCCCAGCGTTTCAAATCTATGGGCCTCCTTCCTGGTATGACACCGCTGCGCATCATTTCAATCCTGTGCCTTGTGGCGGAGTAATTGGGTGTACTCGATGACTTCAGAATTAGCACTGAGTAGGTAAGTGTGGCACCCCAAGGGTTAATATGCCACAGAAACAACACAGGTTTAATCCCCACACAACACTACACTAGAAAGTGGGAGGAGTTTAGGTGGCACCTGCACTAGTGGGAGGAGCTAAGTTGTTTACCACAGAGCAGGAGTGACAGTTCAGTTTAGTTTGAGTCTGAAGCAGGAGCAGAGCCAAGTGTCAGTGGAGGTCCTGAGAGGTCTGAGGAAAGGAGACAGAGTAACAGAGGAACATCCCCGGGATAAAGAGTTACCCCAAAAACTTGACCCCAGGGAGGCGCTCAAGACGGATACCGGATCCGAGGCTGTGCCTGAGACAGACAGGACAGTAAACACCGGCATAGTGAAGGTCCACCATCTTCACCACACCATAGCAAAGCAACACGAAGGAGTCAGTGACACAGAGAACTCAAGTTGCCCAGCATATTGGTACCCGTGAGCAGAGACAGGGCCAGCAGTATAGCTACAAGCAGCAGCAGGGCCACACACAGCATTTAAGTAGGAAGCCAAGGACCCGGTCAGGGTGAGAGCAACCTGGTACAGACTCCGTGGACAATACTGTGTAATACCATCTGCCAGTAAAGACTTGAAGAACAACAGAAACCGTGAGTGTGTGTGTCATCCTTATGCTGAAGCCCCACTTGCCCTCATAGACTGCTATTGCCTCTACTCTTATCATCTCTATTGCTACCCCTACTCTCCTGCAGCATCAATAACATCCTCACAGACTTTAACTATCTCTACCACTGCCCCGGGGAATCCAGTTCTGCCCACAGGAACTACACCATCCTAGCTGCTGTCCCATCATCCCCGGAGGTTCTGCAGCAGCAGTGGTTCCCATTATTGACCACACAATGTGGGTGGCGTCACGAGTGACAAATCCCCTGTAAATAACCCCCCATTTTATTGTGCGTGCCCGGGACACGGTCTGGACCAGGACCGCCGTGACATCCCCCAGCAGCACCCCGGTCCGGCACCGAGTGCCCCGTCCCGAGAGGCCCCACATAAGTACACCCAATAATGCCTCACCGGAAATGATGCACAATGGTGTCATAGCAGGAACGAGCTGCCCACAGATTTGAAACGCTGGGAAGGCACATGAAATTTAGACTGTCACACCCACGGAGTGAGGGGAGACATAACTTGTCTAGGCAATTGGGGGAAAATGCAAGATATAAAACGTATTTTTACAACGATTATACTACACATTTAGGTCAGACGGATGCTTAGGGAACTACTAGCAAGCTACAGGGACAGGTAGTGATAGGTTTGGGGGCATAAAGTAGCTGACAGGTTCCCTTTAACTACATCTATTTCAGACATCAGGGTTTGTTGTCAACAGCTAATGGACCAATTATATCCAGTAATGCTCTTCACATGTCAAATAGTGTTTTTTTTGCTGCATACTGGTCCATATGAAAATAAATTGAGACATGACCTACACTGTTCTGTTCTGTGGACAGTACTTGTCTATTCGAGTAAGTGGACTAGTGAAGAAAAAGAGATAACTCCTGGATAAAAAAATGTCAATTTTTACAGATGCAAAATGGGCATGGATATGTGAAATAGGCCTTACTTTTGTTTGACAAATGCAGAATTTTAGCATTTAAGACAATGCAGATATAAAATATTATATCCACAAAATGATGATTGATGATTATAAAGTACTAGCTGGGAGCCCCATCGGGATTCTAGAAGGGCGAGTCTCTGACTCGCAATGGCCGCTTCGCGGCCAATGCTTCGCGCTGCAAAGGCGACTCGCCATGCCCGCTGTGCGGGCATAGCGAGTCGCCTTAGAACTGCTCGCAATGGCCGCTGCGCGGCCAATGCTTCGGGCGTATCCACATGACCACGCCGACTCGCATTGCGAGTGGACTCAGAAGGGGCAAAAAACCCATTCGCAATTATATAATAGATACTAGAGATGAGAGAATAGCTGTATTTTTGATTAGCCAGGCCAGTTTAGCAACATATGTGTTTTACACTGCAATGATGAAGGTGAACCAGATAATCAAAAGAAGAGCCATAAGTTAAGATTTGAAGGCCACCCATCCAGTGATCACAGATGACTATCCTGGCCAATGGATCCGAGTCCCGGATCCGGATCCGAACCTCCCATTCTTAGTATTTACCTCTTACATTGTGCCAAGATTATGTTGCATATACAGTTAGGTCCAGAAATTTTTGTGACATAAGTTCTGGCATTTTGACTGCTTACCAAAGCATATACCAGGTACAATTATATAATCAATATGACTATCATGCCTCGTGATTCAATCTGGTAATCTTATTCTATGTAGTCAGTTTCCTTCTCTGATAAGCCACAGAATGGTCTATTCCTGTCTGAGTTCTGATTGTTTTTTACCTTTGCTTCTTTCCTTTTGGTTTGCGGTCAGAGGGTGTTTTCATTTCTTCATTTACTCTGTCCTATCACATTTTGGGTGTCGCTACTTATAACTTCCTTATGCTGGTATTCTCTGCTGGCAATATTCCTATGTGGATCCTACTGAGGAGTTCCAGCCCTGCTGCCAAGAATTTATGCTTATCGGATAGAGACCAACTTGCTATTTGCTCTTTGCTGTCCTATTTAACTAACCTTATTTATCCTTTTTATAGTTAGTTTGCAGGAGGCAATTCTTACTAGCAGTAGTGGCTTCTCTTTTTTCTACTAATGCACATGTTCTATGTTTCCACATCTTGGGTCCTTACCTATCTCTGCACGCTTTCAGTAGCCTGGGTAATAATGCTCTGCTATCATCCTCTAGTTCTTAAAGGGGTTCTCCCATGAATAAAGTTAATTTTAATCAATAGATCTTGGAATAATAATAAGTTCCACAATTGGATATGTTTAAAAAAAATGTTCCTGTGCTGAGATATTCTTATAAATCTGCCCCTGCTATGTACAGTTTCATTTTTATTTCTGACCGTGCATGGAACACGGTCTGATCATACCAGGTCTCCTGGGCAGGGAGGAAGGAAAGAGAATACCGTATACAGACATTACAGCACGGGATCTCAGCTGATTCTTTTTATGAGGTAAAACATTTTACATCAAAGAAAGAATTATTTGTGATCCCATGCTGAAATGTCTGTATACTCTATTTCGTCCTTCCCTGCCCAGGATCAAACCAATGCTCCATGCACGGTCAGAAACAAAAATTAAACTGCACATGGTAGGAGCACATTTATAGGAATATCTCAGCACAAGAACATTTTTTGTAAACACATCCAATGGTGGAAATTACTATTATTCCAAGATCTATTGATTAAAATGAACTTTTAAATAAACTTTGTTTGTGGGAAAACCTCTTTAAGGAGGTACAAGAGACAACTCGACATCCTTTTAGGCAGTCAGGTCCGAGTCATGGTTTCCTAGTGTTGTGGCTAGGTTTATTGAAGCCTGTGCAGGTGCCACAAGGGACTGTGCAGCTAGGAATACTAGTCTGTACAGGTACAATTTGGGCCAGGTACAGGAGATAAGAGAGAGGCTTTCTTTACCAGTGTGAATACTCAGGTGCATAACAGTGGCCTTATCATGCAGACCCTCAACATTAGTTTGAGGGTATTCACATCCTAATTGGAGTAAGAATTTAGGAATTACAACTCTTTAATATGTACCTGCCTCTTTTTTAAGGGATCAAAAGTAATTGCTCATTTTTCTCAAAAGCTCTTAAATGGGTTGTATGGGCTATGCCATCAATAATCCATTATTAGTGAAGTAGGTAAAAGACTGGGGCTGATTCCAGATGTGGCATTTGCATTTGAAAGCTGTTGCTGTGAACAAACAACTGGTCAAAGAAGCTATTAATGGAAGAGAAATAGACTATCATAAAGCTGAAGAAAAACAAGAAATAAAATCAATCAGAGAGTAGAAATGTTGGGGTGGCAAAATCAACAGTTTGATTCATTCTGCAAAAAAAAAAGAGCGCATTGGTAAACTTGGGAGCTCAAAAAGTCTTGGACGTCCATGGAAGATTATAATGATGGATGATCACAAATTCCATGGTGAAGAAAAACCCATTCACAACATCCAAAGTGAAGAAAACTCTCCAGGAAACGGGTGTTTCAGTATCTAAGTCTACGATAAAGAGAAGACTTCATGAGCAGCCATTTTGTAGAAATGTCAACCTCTAGCTACTAGCTGCACACTGTTATTGAATGCAGCCAGGCATACAGAACATGGCGGCGCCCACCACACAGTGCTGCCTTTAATCCCCCACAGCTCCAGGCCCACAGCTGTGCCCCCACCCTCCAAAACCTGCCTCCTGTACCCCTGCCCAACAACTGCAGCCCCCCCATGTCGGTAAGACATGGAGATTGGGGGGGAGATGGGGCCCATGTACAAAGGATGGGGGACATATATATAGGATGGGGACATATATACAGGAGGGGGGACATATATACAGGGGGAGAGACATATATACAGGAGGGGGGACATATATAGAGGAGGAGAGACATATACAGGATGAGTGACCATATATACAGGATGGGGGACCATATATATACAAGATGGGGGGCATATATACCAGGATGGGGGCATATATATATATAGGATGAAGGACCATATATACAGGATGGGGCATATATACAGGATCGGGGGACATATATACAGGATGAGGGACATATACCAGGATGAGGGACACGTATACCAGGATGAGGGATATATACCAGGATGGGGGGCATATATACCAGGATGGAGGACATATATAGCATGATGGGGGACATATATACTGCTTGTAAGACTGACACTGGCATTATAAAACAGACCCCATTTAACATTAAACATTTTTTTTCTCTTTTCCATCACCAAATTTGGGGTACATTTATAATTCTGTGTGTCTTATAAAGCGAAAAAATATGTAAGTCCTCATTATGTATGTGGACAGCAAATAAAGTGTTATGGCCTGAGAAAAGGGAGGAAAACAGAAAATGGAAACTGACCCCATTGTGAAAAGGGTTAAAATTATTCTTAAAGGGAATTTGTCACCAATATTTGCTACCCAATCTGAAATCAGTGTAATATAGAGACAGAGATCCTGATTCCAGCAATCTGTCACTTCAGGGTTGCTTGCTGTAGTTTTGATAAAATCACTGTTTTACTAGCGGAGTTTATCACTAGATGACTAATAAACCTGTTGCCAGGTTTTCAAGTGTATTTATGAGCTTTGTATAATTCCAACACTGATTAGCAGGTTTATGGGCAGAAAGCTGCCTATCTGTGGTATTGGCAGGGTTAGGCTGGAGGCACACTGTCATGCATCAAACACAGAGCGTGTTTGATGCACAACAGTGATGCGAGTGAAATGCATGTTTTGGGTGTGTGTGGTGCAAGTTTGGTGCGTGTGGTGAGTATGCATGGCTGTATGCATATGAGTGTGCTACGTGAGTGCATGTCTGTGGGGAGCGTGTCAGTGTGATGCTGTCCGTGGTCCTGAAGCAAACTTCAGGTCTGCGGACAGCATTTGCCAGTGATTTTAAACTTGCGGCTGTTAAAGCCGCCGAGTTTGAATTTGCCGGTTTCCTGATATAGTAAGCAATAGTGTAGCAGTTCTGTCACAGCAGTGCTCAAACATCATTGTTTAAAACACAGCCGCTGCCAAAATATTAACTTTCTAAGGGGTTAATCATCATGTTAAACCCCTCTGCAGGCTCTGTGAAACATGTCAGCACAGAGGCTGCAGAGGGGGTTAATATCCCGGTGTCAGAAGGGTTACATCAATGTTGATGTGATGAAGACATGTGTTCCAGAGAGAGTCCACACTCTTTGGACACATGTTGTCATCACACCCTGGCTGTGCAGGGGTTAATATCTTGTTAATTTGACATCTGCTAATTGTCAGGACAGTTTTATATACTTTAACTGCGGGCTGGAGCTGTCCAGCAGCTGAGAGCTCCTGAAATGAGGATCTGTGCCTGTACTGTATGCTAAGTGCGTACGCAAAAATTATAGAATGCCTCTGTCCATGGTCCTGACAATCAGCGTGTTATTACTGTAATAACAGAACCATGGACAAGCATCAAGAATTGCGTAGCACTTGCTAAGTATCTTGACCGCTCCTGCATTAGGAGCTTTGAGATGCTGGACAGCTCCGGCCCGCAGTAAAGTATATTAAACTGTCCTGCAATTAGCGGCTGTCAAATTAAACAAATATTAACCACTGCACAGCCATTGTGTCATGACAGCATGTGTCCAAAGAGTGTGGGCACTCTCTGAACACATGTTGTCATCACACCAATATCAATTTGACCCTTCTGACACCGGTTTATTAACCCCCTCTGCAGCCTCTGTGCTGACATGTTGCACAGACTGCAAAGGGGTTAACATGATGATTAACCCCTATTACTTTAATATTTTGTCAGCGGCTGTGTTTTCAACAATAATTTTCAGCGCTGCTGTGACAGCACTGAAACATTATTGTAACTGTACCGTGAAGCCGCAAATTCAAACTCGGCGGCTTTTGACAGCCGCTGAGTTTGAAGTGATTTGCAAAGCACACTCGTGCGACTATTGCACAGTGTGCTGTATGGGTGCGAGATTTTCTCGCACGCATAGACTTACATTGCCCGCTTGCACTTTAGACTCGCGTGCAATTGCAGCATGCACTCGCTTCTGACTCGCAATTTGAGTTTAGTGCGGGGGACTCGCGCCAGTGTGCCCTGCTTAATAGGGCAACACTGGTCCTAGTGCAATGCAAGTTTCCCTTGCACAGTGTGCCTTCAGCCTTATACAGAGTCTAACGTTTAAAGAACTGTTAGATCTGCTGCAGATAAAACAGAGATTTAATAATAATGACTGCGAGCATATGAGTAAGGGTGGGTCCACATTATGTTTGTGCTGTGCATCCAACGCATCCGTTTGAGAGCAGCACAGAACAATGTAACAGATGCGTTAATGCATCCACAGACTTGCATTGAACAAAAGCATACTAACGCATGCCAAAATAGGCTATCAGCAGCATTTTTCAGTCTGTTACAACACAAACGCAATATAACTCAAGGCTACAGATTGGTGCCAATTTGCAGCATTGTTTTATGCTGTGTTTTTAATAGATGGATAGGATAGAAAGAGATAGGAATATAGATGGTAGAAAAGTATTACCAGTGTCCCTGCACTGTCTCCCCGTTCTGTCTGCTGCATCCGGTACCACTCATGAATATTCACCCATTGGCCCAGGAGCAGCAAGAAGTGACAGACAGAGCAGGGACACTGATAATGCTTTGCTACCATCTATATTTCTATCTTTTTTCTATCTATCCTATTTCATCTATCTTTCTATCTGTCCTATCCTCTATCTATCTCATATAGCATTTATGTTTTTGAAGTATCAAAAACATATGCGCTATACAATGACTCAAAATGTCACTGTTGCTGCCCGTTACTACAGGATCCATTAACACTTCTGTTGTAACGGACAGCACAAACGATATGTGAACCATCTAAATATATATTTCTGGAATCAGGGTCTCTGCCCCTACATTATGCTGCTCCCAAATAATGGTAGCAAAAACCGGTGACAGATTCCCTTTAATGATCTCCACCTATCACTTATTCATCACTATCTCTACCTAGTATTTCATCAATTTGGTGCAACACATGGACCCTTGCAACTAGGAGACAGCCAGCTCTTCTGTTGAGGTGTTCTTGGTGACAAACTTTTCTGTCCATGTTACGATTGTAGAATTCCCTACAACCACCCACTGTTTGGCCTAGCTACATAATCTATTAGCAGGGCTGTTCTAGCTGTTAGGGAGAACAGTATCCATTGGGGTCTACTTAACCAATTGTATACTCAATGAGTAATATGCTCCGCTCAAGAATATTAATGGCCTTCAATGTTACAATTTTGCTTTTCCAGATTTCTTAACAGAAGCAACATGTCCACATAGCGGTAGTCACCTTGTGGAAAATGCAGCTAAGGCTGGCTTCACACCACGTTTTTTGGCATCCTGTTCGGTTCCAATTTAAAAAAGGACAGAACAGGATCTGTTTTTTCCTCCCATGTATCCCTATGGTGCCAGATTGGTCATAAAAGGCCATCCGGTTTTGTGTATTCAGTGCAGGATTCGCTTGTGTTCTGTTTTTTACAGTCCCTGAAATCGAGTCTGCAACGTTTTTGGGCTCCAGTGAAAAAACAGGACACAAACGAACAGTCCCGGATCTGGAGCTGCCCGTTTTTCATAACATGGTGGTCTATGGAGCCAGGTCCTATAAAAAATAACGGATCCGGGAAACACTTCCGGTTTAATGGACTTAGCATGGTCAGAAGCAACTTTTAACTCCCTCACTCCCAGCCATGTACTGTCCTATTCCAGCCTGTGCCTACCCCCTCCTATCTGCAAGCCACCAGAGAACAGCACAGACAGTGTCTGAATATGTCCTCCCCCTCTTGCAGCTATGCTGCTTTTAACCCATTCATTCCCAGCAAATAACCCTTTGATTCCCTGCTTTTCATATATCTCTATATTAACCCTTAGTTACCCTATCTATGTGTTAAACCTCTTGCATTGCTGTTTTTGTTAACCCTTTGTTTTCTGCCTCTGTCTGTCTCTCCTCTCTCTTCCCCTACATTGCCAGCTCAGGAACTACAGCTCCTCTTAGCCCTCCTCACAAAAACAAATCCGGAAAAAACAGGATCCGGTGTCATAGTTACCATCCAGTTCAGCAAATCCGTTACTGTCCGTGTGGTCCTGCAAAAAACTGAATCCCCACAGACAGGAACAAACCGTGGTGTGAAGCCAGCCTAAGTGCAGCACAAATTCACATTCGGTAGTCACTGATCTAGGCTAGGGTCACACATCAGGGTTTTTTTTTAAAACCTGATCCGGTTTTGAGCTTTCAAAAAGCTCAAAACCGGATCAGGAAATGCTCCTCATAGGAGCCTATGCTAAAAACCGGATTGCTTCACAAGCAATCCGGTTTCCGTCTCCGGCTCTGCAGCCTGCATGAAAAATCATGCAGGCTGCAGTTTTCGGAGCGGTTCTGTTATCTGCAATGCGGGAACCGGATTGCTCAGGATGTGTAATCCTAAGCAATCCAGTTCCCGCATATACTTTACTTATCCCGGCTGCCGCCAGGATAAGCAAAGTGTTCTGTGTTTTGTTAAACTGTTAATTTGCTTAATAAATGTTCCTATGATGTCTCTAGGTAGTTCCCACTCACCCTAGAGACCTTACACCCACTCAGGTGGGCATATAATGCTATCATCACCTCTGTACAGCAGCTGCCTCCTGACAGCTGCTGTACAGTTTTATGAATGAAAGCGCCGGGCTCCTCAGAGCAGCGCGCATACTATTGCTATTGTTATAGTATGTGCACCGCTGTCTGATGTCCTGAAGCCATTTACAGTAAGATCTATGGGCAGCGCTGCCCATAGATCTACTGTATAAGGCTTCAGGACCTCAGACAGTGGCACACATACTATAGCAATAGTATGCGTGCTGCTCTAAGGAGCCCGGCGCTTTCATTCATAAAACTGTACAGCAGCTGTCAGGAGGCAGCTGCTGTACAGAGGTGATTATACCATGATATGCCCACCTGAGTGGATGTAAGGTCTCTAGGGGAAGTGGGCACCCCCTAGAGATATTATAGGAACATTTATTAAGCAAATTAACACTTTTACAAACCACAGAACACTTTGCTCATCCCTGCGGCAGCAGGGATGAGCAAACTATTCGGTAACCGGATTGCTCAGGATTACACATCCTGAACAATCCGGTTACTGGATTGCGGCTTCAGCAATCCGGTTCCCGGATTGCTGAATGTCAGAAGACAATTGTGTTCACCGCATCCAGATCTGGATGCAGTGAACGCAATTCCAGATTTAAGTGTGACCCTAGCCTTAGTTTTTTTAACTCCCACTTTGCTCACAAAGCACATAGCAAGCCCAGATCCAGATTCAGTTTTCTGCTTTTATCTAAGTACCTGACAGTAATTAACTTTTCCTCCTAGTTAAGTATATAGGGGCATGGGGAAGGTTTTATATTTTGTTAGTGGTTAAAACGCAAACTGCGCCAAACAAAACTTTGAAAATCAAAAAATGAACTGGGATGCAAATATATGCAGTATGTAGGGTCATGTTCACACATGCCACAAAACAGCAAAACCAAAGAAAATAAAAATGAGCAGATACCCTATAATTAGTAAAGAAATAAATTGCAATAATGCATGAAACTAAATAGGGTACTTGGTAACATTATTTTGATAAAAAAAATGGAAAAGTTATCTCATCATGTGAAGGTGACCCCATCGGGATGGTCCTATCCTAGTATCAACTAAAACCTATTTGAAAACCTTATGAGATGTCAAGTGACATAACTGTGATAAGAACTTTGCTAAGTGCAGCTCGCAACCAGTGGACAAATTCACATTTGGTAACTAACACTCCTGTTTTTTAACTCCCACCTTGGTCATAAACCAATTAGAACAGCAAGCTCAAATTGGGTCTGCAACTAATATGCTTATTTATGGTAATCTATTCTGACAAAAATATTGTGCCACAGATATTCTGGTAATTGTTATGGCCGCTTTACACGTCGCAATATCATTCCGATATTGCGTAAGATCTTACGGGAGTGCACACTTTTTTGGCACTTGTCCAAAATCGCATAGGAGATGTTACACAGGCGGCCGTCACACGGTGCAATATCTTGAACGATATCGTTTAAGCGATCTGCTTTTTGATCGCTTAAGCGATATCGTTTGTGCATCGCTACGAGCGATCAAGCGATTTTACAATGTAAAATCGCTTGATCGTGACATCGCAGATATGAGAGCCGGAGCTCATATCAAGCGATAAACGCTTGAACAATCTGCTTCATCGTGGTGTGTGACACCACGATGAACGATCTCCCAGCGGCAGAGCCTATGCTGGGAGATGGTATCTATGGTAAACGTCGGGTTACTAAGCGCCGCGCGGCGCCTAGTAACCTGATGTGTACCATAGTTACCAGCGATCTCGCTGCTCCACATCGCTGGTGAGTCTGTCTGTGTGACATCTCACCAGCGATGTGAACGATATTGTTAGCGATCGCGCGTGCACGTGATCGCTTACAATATCGTTCAAGATATTGCACCGTGTGACGGCCGCCACAGGGAGATATCAGCAGGCAACGCAACTGCGATGTCTATGCCCCCTCCTTCGCGCTGTGTACGAGCGACCCAGGGAACGACCATTTAACATGGGAGTGATAGGGGAAGTTGTGCTCCAAATCGTAGTTGCGCTGTCACACAGCACGATCCTGCCAGATCGTCAAGCCAATATTGGCCAGTTGGAGAGCCTGCACAATTCACAAACGAAATCGTTTTTTCATTGTTCTGGCGCCGCATTGCTCATTTACACCACACAACGCACGAACGATATCAGCGGCAACGCCCGAACCACGTGACTTTTTATCGTAGTTGGGTTACAATATCGTGCCGTGTAATGCGGCCTTTTTAGGACTAGCACATTAAACCACTGAATGCCTAGAAAATTGTTGCATCAGGAGGAAAAAGAGAAATGGGAAAGGATTGCATTTTGCCAGCTCTTTTATTGTTATTTTCTATTTTAAGGATACTTGAGTATGTAAAAAATTATACAATAAATGTTAAAGAAGAAAAAATCAATAGGCAAACATATTGAAAAAAAAATATAATAATTAAATCCTCAGTCTAATTCAACTGAGGAAAAAATTGCAGCATGTCAGAGAGTCTCGGATCACTCACACCCTTACAAGTCCATGGATGTGAGTGAAACATCAAACTGCACTGATGTCATTCGGGTGCTGTGCGATATATGCCGAAACTGGCAATAGAGGAGATGGGGAGATTATTCTCTCCTCTCTCTGCACCTGTGATCCGATCGAAGGATCGAATGACAGTAGCTTTATACTCGTATCACACTCACCGTAGAGTCTGATTCGAGAGTTATTAGTATATCACATATGATGCTCTCGCTTCAGCTGCAATATGCCAGTGTGACTCCGGCCTTTCTGAGATTCAGTGAGGTTGGAAGAAATATTGATTTTAAAGTGCATCAGTCAGTAAAATCAACCCTCGTAAGCCAACTGTATGGGCATGTACAGTCCCTGAAGTTATGTCGCTTATCCATGTTATGTAAATAAAAGCTTATAATCTGACGTTAAATTCATCCATTGGTTTTATAAATTACTCTTTTGAAAGCTGAAACCCTCCGAAATGTGGTTTAGGTTATGAAAATAAATTGGCATCAATGCTGAAATATTGATCATTTAATGAACACAGAATGGTCACCTCTGCAGTGGATCTGGTCTTCAGCCTCTTAATAATCAAGGTTTTGGTCGCAGGGTGGATTTTGGGCATGTTGTCAGAGCTCAAGTTGCAGTTCAGGTGAAGGTCTAGGGTACTGGGTTTGTTTTTATACACACCCACTAATTAACCGATCATTTACAGAGCACAGGTGAGGATGTAAACTAGGATTGGGTGCATTATATGACCAGGTGACAAAACTTTTGTCTTGCAAAATCTGACCATTCTGTGTTCATTAAATGATCAATATTTCAGCATTGATGGCAATTTATTTTCTTAGCCTAAACCACATTCGGGAGGGTTTCAGCTTTCAAAAAAGTAATTTATAACACCAATGGATGAATGTAACGTCAGGTTATAAGCTTTTATTTACATAACATGGATAAGCGACATAACTTTTGTCAAGGAATGTAAGTCATACAAAGATGAATTAAATGATACTTTGATATCTGCTATTCCAAAGAAGTCCATGTTATTTTTATACGCAAATGAGCCGTTAAGATCTATGGGTCAGATACCGATCTCCCTAAGAATCTGCCTCCAAAAACTATTTTAAATAAAACCGCATTACCAGCGGAACCAAGTGTTGAAGGACACTTGGCTCAAATAATCACACACAGATCTACACATAGATCAGAACTAATAGCACAGCAGAGGTAAGGCGTCATTCACACTCAGTAGTTTTGAATCAGTATTTCATCAGCATTTGTATGCCAAAACCAGGAGTGTCTCCAAAACAAAGAACATATGTCAATCTTTCATTTATAGTTTTTCTCTGTAAGGTCCACTCATGGCATTGGCATATATACACTAATGCAAATACTAGTGTGTGAATGAGGCCACACAGTACAGCAGAGCTAACACAGTACAATACAAGTGAACTTCGTCTCATTACAAACAGCAGCAGCACTTTTCTTCTCACATTGCTGGCAGCTCTGTTGCAAAGCTGTGCCTGATTATAACAAACACAGTACAACAGAGAGAACTTTCTTTCAATATAAACACAACAAGCACATTTGCAATTGCCAGCTCTGCTGTACTGCTCTTCCCAAATATTGACTTCCTACCTGATGGAAGCTGAAGCACTGTTAGAGGACTGAACCTGCACATGTTTTTTGTATTGAGACAAACTTCACTTCTGTACTGTGTTAGTTCTGATGTTTCTGCAGAGCTGTGTGTCATTATGAGAGGAAGTGTCAGTCCCACACTAGTATTACCCCCCTTTTATTTTAAAAAAAGGTAGATTCTCATGCACATCAGTGTGAGGGCCATAGCATGGAACAGCTCGTTTACATACAGAAAATGTGGATTTCTTTGGAAATAAGACCAGGACTGTGGAATCGGTAAGCCAAACCACTAACTCCTCAATTTCCCTGGCTACTACTCCATGACTCTGACTCCCTCATACACAGCTCATGTTTAAGTAATAATAATCTTTACTTATATAGCACCAACATATTCTGAAGCACTTTACAATTCAGAGGTTTACATACAGTCGTAAGTAACAATTTAAAAAATACAATAATTAAAGCAAAATAAAGATGACCCTACTCATAACAGCTTACAATCTACAATGAGGTGCGGATAACACAAAGTTAAGGTGTTTATTTACAATAATGGTCTAGCCTTCTTGAAGAAATGGGGGGTTGGTAAATGCTGCATTAGTCATCAGCAGCCAATCTGTGCAGAGCTTTAGGGTTTGGTGGAGTTAGATGGAAAGTTATGTTCAGAGAAATAGTGAATTGGCTATATATAAAGGACTTTGATTAGTGAGCTCTATAGGCCGCCTTAAAAAAATGTGTTCTTAGGGAGCGCCTAAAACTGTCTAAGTTATGATTAGTAAGTCCTAATTTCTTGGGGTAGAGCATTCCAGAAAATTAATGCAGCTCAGGAGAAGTCTTGGGGTCGGGAGTGGGAGGTTCGGATTAGTGGGGATGTTAGTTGAAGGTCACTTTGTAGAAATAGGTAGGGTGATAGACAAAGCAGAGGAGGGAGGAGATCTAGGGAGGTGCCATGCTGTGAAGATCTGTCTGGGTGAGAGCAAGCAATTTGAATTGGATCCTATAATGTGTAGATGGTGGCCCGATTCTAACGCATCGGGTATTCTAGAGTATGTATGTAGTTTATTTATGAAGATTTAAGATAATGCAAAGCGAAGCAGGGTTTCAATCCTGCACCAATATCGCTGATTGCTGGCAACCGGCCGGTGCGCAACCAATCAGCAAAGCGTGGTTGAAATCGCGCGCCAATTTGCGGGCGGACTGTCCCTGTTGCTGATTGGTCGTGGGCGGCTGGCCTGACCAATCAGCAATGCAGGATTTGCGTTACAGACAAACAGACAGAAGTAGACAATTATATAGTAGATGGACAGTCAGTGCAATGATTGGCACAGAGCAGAGACGTCCAAGTGACGCTTACCCAGATAGGTGACCCTGGCTGCTGCATTAAGGATGGAATGGAGAGGGGAAAATCTATTTAGGGGAGGTCAATTAATAGAGAATTGAAATAATCAATGTGTAAGTGGATCAGGGCCACAGTGAGAGTTTAGTTGTTTCCTTGGTGAGAAAAGGGCAAATTCTAGAGATGTTCTTCAGGTGCAAGCGACAAGAGCGGGTGAGAGATTGTATATAGAAAGTGAAGGAAAGATCGGTGTCAAACATACCCAGACAGCGAGCCTACTGCCTAGGCATTATCATGGTGCCCCTTACTGAGAGGGAGATGTCAGATTTAGGGAGGTTTGTGGACAGCGGAATCAGAAGTAATTTAGTTTTGGAAAGGTTGAGTTTCAGATAGAGAGCGGACATGATATTCGAAACTGCGGTTAAACAGTCAATGGTGTTCTTTATTACAGCGGGGGTGAGGTCAGTGGCTGAAGTGTATAGTTGTGTGTCATCAGCATAGAGATGGTACTGGAAGCCAAATCTGCTGATGGTCTGTCCAGTTGGGGCCATGTAGAGATAAAAGAGAAGAGGTCTAACAACTGAACCCTAGGGGAGCCCAATAGTGAGGCGAAGAGGAGAGGAAGTGGAGCCACCAAATGATTCATTGAAAGAGCGATCAGAAAGATAGGAAGAGAACCAGGAGAGAGCCGTGTCCTTTATGCTGACTGAGTGGAGCATGGAGAATAGGAGATGGTGGTTAACAGTGTCAAAGGCTGCAGAGAGGTCAAGATGAATAATCAATAAATGTATTGTAGTTAAATGATAACATCAGGTTTTTAATCATTATTATGATACAATAATCAAGCTAGTTAGATAGAACATAATAATTCATAATAATAATAACAATATTCAGCACATACTTCATTGAACTACTGTACCCAATTTATTATATATTTTAGGAGTCGAAGTCAGTCCTTTTTACACTGACTCCACCAAAATGGTCACCGACTTCGACTCCACAGCTCTGAATAAGACATCATATCACAGACATATGTCCTACATGTCCATGCAGACTGCTTAGGTGGTTGATCCTACTGTCTGGTTCCAACAGGGCAGTGCACAAGATGTCTCCAGGTGGTTAGTTGCATATAAATCAACAATACATTGTCAAGACAAATGAAAATAACTGACAAAATAAACTCTTCGGGGAAGTTAGGATTTATGTGTTTTTCAACATTATTACATGAATGAAGGCCAAGTCATTTGTCAAGGTTTGACCTTTGTTTTACTGCGTTACTTCATGCATTGGTTCAAAATAATTGTGGACCATGTGCGCAGAAAATGAATTATGTGTGGAGATGAGGCGAAGAGTTGTTTAAGAATATTATAGCAAAGTATTTCAGGCAAAGAAGAACTTGCCTTCAACAACTCACACTGTGAACGTTAGTTACTTTGTGTCATTATGACTTTGAGACCTAGTTCAAATGGCAACAGACATTATCAGTAACCAATGTTAACCTATGTGCCAGTCCATATAATCTGGAGGTGACGGCACATGGATCCTATCATGTCCATAACATGTGGATGTCACCGGGCTGATCATCATACAGCCCTCTGAACTGTGACTTTTATTGTCAGATCACAATACTAGTCCAAATATTAAACAACCCATCAAGATCGCTGAGTGATATATATACAGTATACAGTATGGACATATGGATGGCATTGTCTGAACTTATACCAATAACATTTTTCATGTCTTCTTCACAGTTACCTTCATGACGCATTCAGTTTAGTCCTACAAAACAGTGCTGTTGAACGTTTTACTTGGTTGATCTCGCAAGACATTCTTTCAATAAATTACATGGATGTGTTAGAGAAGTTTAGGTACATTATAGTCTGTCTGAACAAGCAAGCAGTGAAAGAAATTTGTAGAAGGGTCATATGATATCTGAATTAAAAAGAGGGAATGGAAAAAAACTGATTTAAAGATGAGTCTTAATTATATAATCATGGGATTATTGCTAGCACGACTGGTGTTAAAATATGCAAATCAGGATTTTATTATCAGGCTCCATGTGAAGTGCAGCATTATTACTTATTGCTAGAGAAGCACATGCTGTGGTCGGCTCGGCACATACACCAATGATGTTCTTAGGAACAAAAACTCAGTCCTCAGCCAGAATATATATAAAGCTCCTGTCTTGTGGGATTTATAGTGAATAGATGTCAAAGCCTCTCTGGTTACTCACTGCACCATATAAATCATCATTATTTCTGTCGGAGTCCCCCAAGGTTCGGTCCTGGGACCCCTACTTTTCTCCATTTACACTCTCGGCCTAGGGCAACTCATCGAGTCCCATGGCCTCCAGTACCACCTCTACGCCGACGACACCCAAATCTACCTGTCCGGCCCCGACATCACCTCCCTACTCTCGAAAATCCCTCAATGCCTTTCCGCCATCTCATCCTTCTTCTCTGCTCGCTTCCTTAAACTCAACATGGACAAAACTGAATTCATAGTCTTCCCCCCAAGAAATTCCACCCCACCTCCCAACCTATCCATCTGCGTCAACGACTGCCCCCTCTCCCCAGTCCCCCAAGCCAAATGCCTCGGGGTAATCCTTGACTCCTCCCTATCCTTCAAACCCCACATCGAGGCCCTCACCACATCCCTCCGGCTCCAGCTCAAGAACATCTCACGGATCCGCTCCTTCCTCACCCACGACACCGCTAAAACACTCATCCATGCTCTTATCATCTCCCGCCTTGACTACTGCAACCTCCTTCTCAATGGCCTCCCGGCTAACTCCCTCACACCTCTCCAGTCTATCCTCAACTCCGCTGCCCGACTCATCTATATGTCCTCCCGCTACTCCCCTGTCTCCCCCCTCTGCCAAGCCCTTCACTGGCTCCCCGTCTCCAAGAGATCCCAATTCAAAACACTAACCATGGCGTACAAAGCCATACACAACCTGGCTCCACCATACATCTCCGACCTGGTCTCCCGATACCTACCCTCACGCAACCTCCGCTCCTCCCAAGAACTCCTCCTCTGCTCCCCCCTCATCACCTCTTCGCACAACCGAGTCCAGGACTTCTCCCGGGCATCTGCCTTACTCTGGAACTCCCTACCCGAACACGTCAGACACTCTCCTACCCTGAGTAGCTTCAAGTGTCACCTGAAGACTCACTTGTTCCGTCAAGCCTACAACCTGCCATGAGACCCAGGCGAACACCCCATACCTGACATTCCCCCATCCTACTGTATCCTAACCCACCCCTCATAGACTGTGAGCCCTCGTGGACAGGGTCCCTGCCCCTCCTGTACCTGTACGTCCTGATCGCCTAGATTTAGTGTACTTGTTCTTGTGTCCCTCAACCTCATGTAAAGCGCCATGGAACCTAATGGCGCTATATAAATAAATAATAATAATAATAATAATAATAATTATTATTTCATTGGATATTTGTAAAAATTAGGATGAGTATTATGGTGTGCTTGTTTTTGGAAATGGTTACCACTGAGCCAAATCTTACTGAGAGAATAACACATCTGACACCATTAAGAATCTGAAATATTAAATGTTTGCCTTTTTTACGATGGTTTTATTTTACAGATGCTTCCGATTCATTAATTTCGGATAGGTGATAACGTATTTTCGCTAAACAGCCCATTTAACCTCCATAAAAGAGGTATGGACTTTTCAACAGAGAATCCAAAGAGAAGTCTCTATTGGCAAGTTAGCATAATTCATACCTATATAGAAAATTCAAGCCGGTGGTTTAACAGCAAGTTGTCTGACACATATTTAGATACGCCACATACCATGAAAACGTCTTTAACCCAAGAACTTTCTGTTCTTGCACTTTAGCTTCTTCTTCTTTTTCCTCCATTTCTTTCTTGGGCTATACCATTTTTATCATTCTTTCATCATACCCACACAAGTGTTTTTTTTCTTGTGGGTCAAGTTGTAGTTTTAAATCACACAATTCGTTGTATCATATAATGTACTGAAACATTAGAAAAAAAGTTCCAGGTGCTGAGAAAAGGTTAAAAAATGCAAATCCGTCATTGTTTTTTAGATTTATATTTTTCAGCATTCTTAGTAAAGCCCCATCACACTAAGCGAGATCGCTAGCGAGATCGCTGATACGTCACAGTTTTTGTGACGCAACAGTGACCTCGCCAGCAATCTTGCTATGTGTGACAAGTAGCAGCGACAGGCCCCTGCTGTGAGATCGCTGATCATGATGGAATGTCCTGGACCATATTTTGATCGTCGGGCTCCCACTGGGCAGGATGCATCGGTGTGTTTGATGGGTACAACTACCAACGACCTCAATACTACAGGTCTAAGTGACAGGGTCTCAATGACCACCGTATCGTTGCTGCGTCGCTGGTGAGATCTGACTATTTGACATCTCACCAGCGACTATGTAGCGACGCTCCAGTGATCCCCACCAGGTTGTATCGTTGTCTGGATCGCTGATGCATCGCTAAGTGTAACGGGGCCTTAAGCCAAAATCCTTCTGACAAAGTGTCTTGTGAATAGATGAGACCAAGAAAGAGCTTTTTGGTAAAGTATATAATTCTACTGTTTACCGACAATGGAATGAGGCCTACAAAGAAAAACCACAGTACCTATAGTCAAATATGGTAGAGGTTCAAAGATGTTTTGGGGTTGTTTTGCTGTCACTGGTTGCTTTGACTGATTGTGTGAAAGGCATCATGAAATCTGAAGATTACCAAATGATTTTGGATCGCATTGTAGTGCCCAGAGACTGAAAGCTGGGTTTGTTTGACCCCAAACATATATCAACAAGCACCCAGAAATGGATGGAAACAAAACATTGGAGTTGTGAAGTGGTCAACAATGAGTCCGGATCTAAATTCCATTGAACACCTGTGGAGAGATCTTAAAATTGCTGTTGGAAGAATGCACCTTTCAAATATGAGAGACCTGGAGAAGCTTGCAAAAGAAGAATGGCCCAAAATTCCAGTTGAGAGGTGTAAGAAGATTGATGGTTATAGGAAGTGATTTATTCAAAATATGTGCAACCAAATATTAAGTTGAGGGTGCTGAAAATTTTGTTCCACCCATTTTTGTTTTTTTCTGTCTGAAAATACATCCAATTTGCCTTTTGTTTGTTTGTTATTTTAATTATTCCAGTACACACAAAGGAAATAAACATGTGTATAGCAAAAGGTGTAATTGTAATCATTTTCTGGGAGAAATACTTCATTTTCTGGAACAATTTCAGCGGTGCCCACACTTTTGCTCATGACTGTACATTAGTTCTGTCTGAAGGAATGGACGTAATTACAATAAAATATGGTGTAAAGGATGCTAAACAAAAAAATGCACCCAGATTTTCCCAACTCCTCACCCCTAATGTCTACCTATCTTTGTTAAGGCCCTTTCACATCAGCGTTTTTTTCAAATCGCGGCAGATGCGGTGAAAAAAACGCATCTGCCGCGATTACTGCATACCGACTGCACTTGCGGCACGGTTGCGGCGCAGTTGCGGTAAACGCCATACAAGGTATAGGCGGACTTGCGGCAGGTGCGGCAAGTGCGGTTTTGGCACTTGCGGCAGGTGCGGCCGCGAAAAAAAATGCTGTCAGCCGCGTTTTTTTTTCGCGGCTGCACCTGCCGCAAGTGCCAAAACCGCACTTGCCGCACCTGCCGCAAGTCCGCCTATACCTTGTGTTTTGAAAAAAACGCTGATGTGAAAGGGCCCTTACCTAATTAGTTGCATATTGCAAATAAACCTGAGAATTATATAGAAATATTTAATAATATTATCATCTTTGGGAACTCACCTCCTTTTCTTCCATGGCTGCAGCAGGAGCCTCCCCCCTCTTTCTTCATTGCAGTAAAATGAAATTGGAGAGATAATCAGGGGATTTGCCCCGTTGTTCATTGCAGGATCTTTCCAAAAGTATTTTTCTGTCTTCAGGATTTTTATGTGTCCATAAAAAAAAAAACACAATGAGATCAGAATTATCCCATATTTACAGCTATCATTCATATTAACATCTGAAATTTATAGAGTAAAACTTGGAAAATGCTACATTTGCAATGTTCATGAACAGGTTTGAAGCCTCCACCAATCATTCATAGATTTTTTTTTCCCTCTACGTACACAGGCCAACATTTCGCTACTTCACCTGGTATACCTGTATCCTGGGGATTGTAGGTTGTTTGACCATGATGTTCCTTATAAATGCCATCTACGCATCTGCCAGCATTGTGTTCATGTTGATCCTGCTCCTGTGTCTACACTACTTATCTCCCAGTCATAGTTGGGGATTTATATCTCAAGCGCTCATTTTTCACCAGGTAAGATATATGTACCGTATTACTGAAATTGTTATGTGTATGTGTGGTCAAAATCCAGCAATGCTCCATGAATGTCATATCCAGTAATCAGGTATAAGGCATTTCTTACTATGCTGGATATCGTGTAGATATTCACAGTTTTACCCTAAGACAGGAAAGGTGTAGTGGGCACACAAATAAAATAATACTGGGTGATTCACTCACTACTTTACCCAGAAAAATGTATGGACCTTATTTTTCGGACTATAAAAGAAACTATTTTTCCCCCAAATTTTGGGGGAAAGTTGGGGGTGCATTTATAGTCCAGATATACAGGTCTCTGACAGCAGAAAATTGCGGTCTGAAGCCGGCCTTAGAGCAGTATAAAGACATGCACGCCAGAGAATCAGGTGCTAAACACCAAAGAGGCCCATATCTCTGGACTGTATGGCAGATTTAAAAAATTGAATACTTGGGAGCAGCAGTAACAAAAAGAGCAAAATCCAGCAACTTTTACTTGGTAACAGGTACTCTGTAAATAATGTTTATCTACTAAATGTTTTTTTTTTTTTTTTTTTTTCAATTTTCCATCTTTTATATGTGTTTAAAAAAATTGCAGTTTTCACACTGGACCCAATAGACCATGGGTCCCCAAATCCAGGCCTCAAGGGCCGCCAACAGTGCAGGTTTTCAGGATTTCATTAGTTTTGCACAGTGGTTGGAGTCATCACCAGTCAGATCACATTAGCACCTGTGCAAAACTAAGGAAATCCTGAAAACCTGCACTGTTGGCGGCCCTCGAGGCCTGGAGTTGGGGACCTCTGCACTAGACTTTATTACATTAGACTCCAAGTTCTTTCGAGCAGTCTCGTTCTCATCACAGGATTGTAGGCAGGATTGGAAGGAAAGGTAACACAAGAGATAACACGGGATCTATTATTTACAAAAGGTGATGGTCTCCGCTCTTTCCCTCCCTTAATAGTGACCTCTCCCAAATTAGGAAATGCTTAGATAGCACTACTATACAAACACATAGTCCCAAATTAATCAAAACTGCTGTTCTATCTCTCCGGTCTTGATGAGGGGATTTGGTGGAGTCATAATTTGATTAAGTAAAAGGTGCACCCTTCTTTATAAACTTCATAAATTTGGAGCATTTTATGAGTGGTGTGTGCTATGCTACAATTCTTAAGGTACAGTCACACACAGCAATATTGGACACCAAGGACAACATCTGCAAGGAGTTTGTATGTTCTCCCTGTGTTTGTATGGGTTTCCTCCCACATTGTAAAGACATACTGATAGGATGTTTAGATTGTGAGCTCCAAGAGAGACAGCATTACTGATGTATGTAAAGTGCTATGGAATTAATAGCGTTATATAAATGAATAAATATAAATAAATATATATATATATATATATATATATATATATATATTGCTAGGCATTTTCACTGTCAATTTGCTGGTTGCAGTGAAATCATGGAGACATTGTTCTATTTGTACACAGTAACAAAATAGAACAATGTGTCCATGATTTCACCGCAACCAGCAAATTGACAGTGAAATTGCCTAGCGTGTGACGGTACCTTTACTTCAGTCAGGGACTGGAGTGAAATTTCTGGCATAGGAAATGCCACAGTTCTTGATGAATTAAGTGAATTTGAGCCTCACCCCCCCCAACTCCCACCCCATCCTGTGCCAGCTTCAGAGCTGGGAGACACCCCCATGAAAATGCTAATCATCACAAAATGTTTCATGCAACTTCGAGTTGTGCTAAAATTTTGTGACATTTTAAAGGGAACTTGTCAGGTCCCTTTATCCCTCTAAACAACTAACAGGTACATGTGTGGGACAAAATTCACTACCTAACTATTCCTGTGTAAGGCTGCCTTCACATTAGCGTTTGTGTCTGCATGCTGATGGCATGCAGACACAAACGCAGTCAAAAGCGGTGTGTAAATGATGTGTCCGCAGCGGATAATGTCCGCCTGCGGACACATCACTAGGGAGCCCGGCAGCCAGATCTCCTCCTCCCGGCCGCCGGTAAGCAGCGGGACCTGTCGGCGGGGAGTACAGCTGATCTGACAGATGTTTGAATCTTCCCGCGCCGACACCGAGAGGAGATGTCGGCGCGGGAAGATTCAAACAGCTGTCAAATCAGCTGTACTCCCCGCCGACAGGTCCTGGTGCTTACCGGCGGCGGGGAGGAGGAGGACAGCAGTGGCTCAGCTGATCTCCCGGTGGCCGTCGGTGAGCTCCTGTGACATCACCGGCGGCCACCGGGAGATTTTTCAATGGGTCCGCAGCGTTCTCCCGCGCTGTCAAGCGCTGAACACTGCGGACCCATTGAAGACAATGCATTTTTTGTGCGCTTGGGGACGCTTGCCGATTTTCCAAGCTCCCCGAGCGCACAAAAAATGCAACATGCTGCGTCCCGGGTGCGGATGCTGGACACCGGAAGGAGCAGATATCGTCCGCATCCGCACCCGAACGCAGCAAACGCAGGCACTATGCGTTCCTATGTTAAACATAGGAACCGCAGTGCGCATGCGTTTGACTGCGTATGGGAACCATACAAAACTTCAGCGACACAACTCATGAATAGTATTGATTTCATCTTTATTAAAGTGCAGTATAAAGTGCAATGTGCTATACAGACATGGTGACAGGGTATTTGGACTATATACATAATATGGCAGGGGTCACTGATATTGTATACATCAAATATTATGGAACATTATTAAAGACATTATTACTATCCATAACTACATTCTCCTTGAGTGTAAATGATACATCAACACGCTCAAGGATATCAGGTGTAAGTGACATGCTCACTCATATGACAGACCAGACCTTCCCATACTTCGTGTTATACACTATGGGTGATGTTTCCCCCCTCTCATATGGCCAAAGTATACTCTTTACATTAATATAGTGAAGCATCAACTGCATGGGTATAGCTATAAACTATATGTATAGAATTGCAATATATAAAAAACAGTGGGTAGGTCTTTGAATGTATAAAGTACCAAGTACCCAGCTTGGATGGTAATTATCTATTTATTGCCACATACAGCCTAATGTTATAACCTGGTAGCATTAATCAAATTATATAGTTTGTAGCTTATACCTCCATGCTGCACAATGTGCACTGTTGTGCCTATGCAATCCATTGCCTCATGACACTGAACATTATAGTTCAAGAGCAATCAACAAGGGTGTAACTTGTAGCTTACACCACCGTTCTGCTCAGTATACACAGCTATACCACTGCAGTCCATTAATAGCTTCACATTCACTATAAGATGTTGTCTGTATCAATTAGTAAGATATACCTTAAGTATGGCAGGGGAGAGTCTGGTGTGGCGTCCTATAACCCTGGTCCTTGCGCCCCAATGCGCATGTCGGTCCTCCTTCGTCAGGGGGCGTGAAACTAGTGAGAGCTGGTGTGAGTTAAAAAGGATCTACTAACCCAGGGGTCTCAAACTCGGCTGGGTTGGTGGGCCGCACATAGAAAAACATTTACAGCGGGGGGCCGCATCTCTTGTAGGATGAAGTGATATTTTTAGTAATACCAGAATTTTTTGCTCAATGTAGTAAAGTACAAATTCTGATCCCTTTCTTGTAGTAATGTCCCCATCCTGTAGTAATGTCCTTTTCTACTGATGTCCCCCATTCTGATCCCCTTTTCTAGTGATGTACCCATCCTGATCCCTTTTTCTAGTGATGATCCCTATCCTGATCCCTGTTTCTAGTGATGATCCCTATCCTGATCCCTGTTTCTAGTGATGTCCACCATCCTGATTCCTTTTTCTAGTGATGTCCCTCATCGATCATGGTCCCCTTTTGTAGTGATGTCCCCCTTCCTGATCTCCTTTTCTAGTGAAAGCCCTCACCCCATTCCCCTTTAGTGATGTCCCCCATCCCGATCCCCTTTTATAGTGATGTCCCCCATCCTGATCCCCTTTTATAGTGATGTCCCCCATCCTGATTTACCTTCTTTTTACACACTGAAATACACACTCTATCATACTCACACACAAACCTACTCACAACCCCCCCCCCCCCCCCCACACACACACACACACACTCTCACTCACACTCTCACACATTCTCATACACACTCTTACACTCACACTCATACACACACTGAAACTCGCACACACTTTCTTATACACACATCCTCACTCACACACACAACTTCCCACACACACTCACACTTTTCTCACTTTAATGATGCATCGCTCCAGTGCAGGGGGCCGCCGCGGTCCCCGCTGTACTGACTTCCGGCCTCCGCTGTGCTATGACTTCCACCAGCCGCCACTCAGACAAGCTCTGTTGCTCATCAAGATCAATGCAATCTGCCAGCCAGAGGCCTGCAGGTGACGTCATATTCTGCCGTCAGCTGCGGGCCTCTCATTGGCTGGCAGCTTGCATTTATCTTGCTGAGTGGCAGAGCTTGTTAGTGCTGCGGACAGAAGTCATCACACAACTGGGACTACAGCAGCCCCCTGCACTGGGGCGATGCATCATTATATTGTTCAAGGTGCCGCGGGCCGCATAGTGAAGCCCCAGGGGCCGCATGCGGCCCTCGGGCCGCGAGTTTGAGACCCCTGTACTAACCAATCAAGTCCGGTGCTTATGTCATGTGACTATCATCACAGCTGTTTGCTGTGATGATCCATGTTCCTGCTGTCAGTGTATACTCTTAGAAGTCCTCCCTCAACCAGTCATGGGGTTTTTTTTTTTTTTTTAATGGCCAAAATGGCCACTTTAGATGTTAAACTATTTACTACCTACATTGTTTATTGTTTACCATTATTGACAACCTCTGTATGTCACAGTTGTAATACGTCCCAGGTAGTGTCACATCACACGATGCAGTGTACACCGTGGGATGCGGCACCCCAAAACAGATCACAATCCTGAGACAGAGGGTCGACACTTATACTTGGATTCTAAGTGTAGAGGGCTCTCAAAACATAATATATGGGGCAAGACAATTTTTCACTTTTCATCATTTATCTTGTTTATTTTTGGTGGATGTCTCACATTAAATTTTATATGTGGGACATTGACCAAACTATCGAAAATGGCTTACACATTGCTAGAAATTTGCCACAATGGTCACTCACCGAGGGGTCCAAATCAAGCCCCTCTATAGGCTAAAATTCTATATTGTTCTCGTCCTTACATATCCTTGTTAATCCTTTACCCACATATATATTCAACTTACTACCGCTATATTTCCGGGCATAACAATGCAGATAAGTAAAACTTTTTTCTCCCCACAACATATCACATGTCAAGACCACTAATCCACTTACAGTTATATAGCACCACTATACAGATGTATGGAAAAACTATAGAAACCCTATTCCGTTACATTATCGCCGCAAGGTTGTATCGGTCCGTTCAGTTGAGATTTCTCGTAGAGGATTTCAGTTGTATTCTTTGATATAGTATACTTGACAGCAGGTCATATTACAGCATCTTATTTAGACAATACTTCCGGACTGTGTAGGATTCTGAAAATTAAAATCGAGAGTTAAAAACAAATACAAATATACAAAAAGCACCCTGGATCTCACTTGGTACGACTTCAAAGAAACGGTGCAAAACTATTGTGTTCATTGAGACCTGATGGTTTGACAGTTTTCAACCGCCATATCCATCTTGTCTCCATTTGTCCTAGCTTCCTTGTTATATTACCCCCTCTGATTGTTGATGGGATACAGTCAATCCCTCTGACTCTAAGCATTGTGCTATCACACGCATGTTTCTGTCTGAAGTGTCTCGGAATTGTTTTTAGTTTGTCTACGTCTTCATCTTTTACTTTTTTTGCGCTCTCGATGCCTAGTACATGCTCACGTATTCTTGTTTTTAATTGGCGTGTCGTCATTCCTACATATATAAGTGGACAGGGGCATGTGGCAAAGTAGATTACTGCTGACGTTTCACAGTTAATGGTTTTAAATATTCTATATTCCTTGTCACCAGATGAATTCGTGAATATGGAAGTTTTTTCCACATTCGGGCAGGCTACACATTTGCCACACGGTTTACAACCCGCCCCTTTGGGAAATTTATCCAAAAACGTTATTTTAGGTGGCCCTTCATAATGACTCCTCACCAATAAGTCTTTTAAATTCCTACTTCTTCTTGTAGAAATCAGAGGAATATCTGGGAGAATACTATTGAGGATAGGATCTGCTTTCAAAATATGCCATGATTTACGCAATATATCTCTGATGTTATCTATGGCAGGATTAAAGTTAGTAATAAAGCGGACTGGTTGTTCAGCACTTTTTTTATTTTGATTATAGAGTAACTTCGTTCTTTGGCTATATTTAGCCTTATGGTAGGCTTTTTTAACACTTGTCTTACTATAGCCTCTCTCCAAAAATCGTGTACTCATAGTTTTAGCCTGTTCCTCAAAGTCTTTCTCATTTGAGCATATACGTCTTAGGCGCAAAAATTGGCCTGTAGGGATAGCACGTATCACATGTCGAGGATGTGAGGAGGAGGCGTGGAGGAGTGTATTAGTAGATGTTGGCTTACGGAAAAGTTTTGATTGGATACACCCTGTAGTGTCTTTATATAGTGTTACATCCAGGAAGTCGATGGCATCACTCGAGTATTGACATGTCAAGAATATGTTTCTGCCGCGTCCACTGGAGTTCAATTGTTCAATGAACTTTTCTAATGATCTCATATCACCCTGCCAGATCCAAAAGATGTCGTCGATGTAGCGCGTCCACATCGGGACGCGCTCCATCGACACCGACAGATCTGAGTTCAGGAGGTCCCTCTCCCACAGCCCCAGGAATAGATTTGCATACGCTGGGGCAAATGATGCCCCCATTGCGGTCCCCTGGAGCTGTAGGTAGAAGGACCCCCTAAAGGTGAAGAAATTGTGTGTTAAAGCGAACTCCAGAAGACACAGCACAACCTTGATCACATCTTCTGGATGCCGTGACATCGACAAAAAATATTTTGCCGCTGCCAGTCCATCATTATGTTTAATACTCGTGTATAATGACTCAACGTCACCTCCTACCATTATTGCATCAGGTCCCATATGTATGCCATCGACTTTCCTCAACAGGTCTAACGTATCCAATGTGAAAGATGGTAGAGTTTCAACTAATGGTTGTAGTATACTATTAATCCATAAGTTTACTCGCTCCAAATAATTACCGTTGCCGGAAATAATTGGTCGGCCTGGGGGGACGGTTGAATTTTTGTGTATTTTTGGCAGCATGTAGATTGTTGCCACTGTTGGTTCTGACACCCTTAGTGCTCTTGCCAGCTCAAGGGTGAGAACGCCGCCGTCTGTCGCATCTTTCAAGATGATTTCAAGCTCAGCTGTAAATTTTGCCAAAGGATTAAATGTTAATTTTTTATAGCATGTATTGTTGTTTAACTGACGAAATACCTCATTTTCGTACATAGTTTTTGGCCAGACGACGACGTTCCCACCCTTGTCTGCCGGCTTTAATACCACATCCTTGATCTTTTGTAGTTCCCCAAGTCTTTCTCTTTCTACTTTCGTAAGATTATCTCCACTTCTGATATGTCTGATCTCTTCAAATTCTTTTGTTACTATTTTTACAAACATGTCTAGATTTGCGCACATATTAAAAGAAGGAAATTTTTTAGATTTAATTCTAATAGTGTCGGGAATCTTACCTCTAATGGACAAGGTGTTATCTTCCACTAAACCTCCCAGATCTCTCAGAACTTCCTGTTCTTCCTCTAAAGGAAAAAGGGAGTGAAGAGTTCCATCAAAAAAGTGTCTTTTATAGTAGAGGGATCTAGCGAACAGATTCAGATCTTTAATTAATGTAAAAGTGTCTACTCCGCCTACTGGTGCAAAGGTTAGGCCCCTTCCTAGTACTGATAGATCTTCCCTAGTCAATTCATGATCACTCAAGTTAATTACCTTATTATCATGTCTGTCATTGTAGTCATAGGGTGAGCCTGACTTATTCTTTCGTTTTCTTCTATTCGAACCGTTTGGATTTTTCTTATTGCCAATGTTTGCACCAGATCGGGTCCCACTTGATGGACCTGGCGTTTCTGATTGATCACTGAATGACGTAACTGAGGATTGTGATGCTTTACGTCCCTCGTTTTTAGGTATTTTAGGTTTACGCCAAATATAGATTTTGCTTTCGAATCTGTCTTTTAGATCCCGTTGGTACTTTTTTGAATGGACCTCTTTAATTTTCTTTACACATCCCTCCAATTGTTTCTCCAGTACTGAGTCAAATTCCTTCAATTTCTCTGCACTACACATAGCCTTCAGTTCTCCTTGCTTTTTATCTAGTTTTTCTTCGATTTCTAGTAGTGTTGTAGAATTGAGATCAACTAATAAGCCCATTAGTGTCTCAGAACATGTGTCACATGCCTCCTCCCATTTTGTTATAATCTCATCATCCTCCACTGGAAAAGATGGTATTACTTTCACCCTCAGACCTCGTGGTATGAGTTTTTTAAGTAGATATTTTTTCAATAGAATTCTATTCCACCACAGACGTGTCCGTTTGGTCGCTAGGTACGATATATCAGAAAACACCGTTTCCATGTCAGAGGTCTCATCCGTGGCTGTTTGTGTCAACATTGCACCAAATACTTTATCAGCTTCTTCATGCCAGGAATTTTCTTTTGCTCTAAAGTCCATTTTTTTGGAGACAACTACTGTGTGGAACACAGATATACACGTTATTAGAAACAAACTCCAAACAATACTAATACACATTTTTGGGAATTTTTAATTCCCAAACAGTACCTGGACTACAATATTCGGTGGTCGCGATACCTACAATTTAACCATACAAAACTTCAGCGACACAACTCATGAATAGTATTGATTTCATCTTTACTAAAGTGCAGTATAAAGTGCAATGTGCTATACAGACATGGTGACAGGGTATTTGGACTATATACATAATATGGCAGGGGTCACTGATATTGTATACATCAAATATTATGGAACATTATTAAAGACATTATTACTATCCATAACTACATTCTCCTTGAGTGTAAATGATACATCAACACGCTCAAGGATATCAGGTGTAAGTGACATGCTCACTCATATGACAGACCAGACCTTCCCATACTTCGTGTTATACACTATGGGTGATGTTTCCCCCCTCTCATATGGCCAAAGTATACTCTTTACATTAATATAGTGAAGCATCAACTGCATGGGTATAGCTATAAACTATATGTATAGAATTGCAATATATAAAAAACAGTGGGTAGGTCTTTGAATGTATAAAGTACCAAGTACCCAGCTTGGATGGTAATTATCTATTTATTGCCACATACAGCCTAATGTTATAACCTGGTAGCATTAATCAAATTATATAGTTTGTAGCTTATACCTCCATGCTGCACAATGTGCACTGTTGTGCCTATGCAATCCATTGCCTCATGACACTGAACATTATAGTTCAAGAGCAATCAACAAGGGTGTAACTTGTAGCTTACACCACCGTTCTGCTCAGTATACACAGCTATACCACTGCAGTCCATTAATAGCTTCACATTCACTATAAGATGTTGTCTGTATCAATTAGTAAGATATACCTTAAGTATGGCAGGGGAGAGTCTGGTGTGGCGTCCTATAACCCTGGTCCTTGCGCCCCAATGCGCATGTCGGTCCTCCTTCGTCAGGGGGCGTGAGACTAGTGAGAGCTGGTGTGAGTTAAAAAGGATCTACTAACCAATCAAGTCCGGTGCTTATGTCATGTGACTATCATCACAGCTGTTTGCTGTGATGATCCATGTTCCTGCTGTCAGTGTATACTCTTAGAAGTCCTCCCTCAACCAGTCATGGGGTTTTTTTTTTTTTTTTTTTTTTTTAATGGCCAAAATGGCCACTTTAGATGTTAAACTATTTACTACCTACATTGTTTATTGTTTACCATTATTGACAACCTCTGTATGTCACAGTTGTAATACGTCCCAGGTAGTGTCACATCACACGATGCAGTGTACACCGTGGGATGCGGCACCCCAAAACAGATCACAATCCTGAGACAGAGGGTCGACACTTATACTTGGATTCTAAGTGTAGAGGGCTCTCAAAACAGTATTGTCTAAATAAGATGCTGTAATATGACCTGCTGCCAAGTATACTATATCAAAGAATACAACTGAAATCCTCTACGAGAAATCTCAACTGAACGGACCGATACAACCTTGCGGCGATAATGTAACGGAATAGGGTTTCTATAGTTTTTCCATACATCTGTATAGTGGTGCTATATAACTGTAAGTGGATTAGTGGTCTTGACATGTGATATGTTGTGGGGAGAAAAAAGTTTTACTTATCTGCATTGTTATGCCCGGAAATATAGCGGTAGTAAGTTGAATATATATGTGGGTAAAGGATTAACAAGGATATGTAAGGACGAGAACAATATAGAATTTTAGCCTATAGAGGGGCTTGATTTGGACCCCTCGGTGAGTGACCATTGTGGCAAATTTCTAGCAATGTGTAAGCCATTTTCGATAGTTTGGTCAATGTCCCACATATAAAATTTAATGTGAGACATCCACCAAAAATAAACAAGATAAATGATGAAAAGTGAAAAATTGTCTTGCCCCATATATTATGTTTTGAGAGCCCTCTACACTTAGAATCCAAGTATAAGTGTCGACCCTCTGTCTCAGGATTGTGATCTGTTTTGGGGTGCCGCATCCCACGGTGTACACTGCATCGTGTGATGTGACACTACCTGGGACGTATTACAACTGTGACATACAGAGGTTGTCAATAATGGTAAACAATAAACAATGTAGGTAGTAAATAGTTTAACATCTAAAGTGGCCATTTTGGCCATTAAAAAAAAAAAAAAAAAAAAAAAAACCCCATGACTGGTTGAGGGAGGACTTCTAAGAGTATACACTGACAGCAGGAACATGGATCATCACAGCAAACAGCTGTGATGATAGTCACATGACATAAGCACCGGACTTGATTGGTTAGTAGATCCTTTTTAACTCACACCAGCTCTCACTAGTCTCACGCCCCCTGACGAAGGAGGACCGACATGCGCATTGGGGCGCAAGGACCAGGGTTATAGGACGCCACACCAGACTCTCCCCTGCCATACTTAAGGTATATCTTACTAATTGATACAGACAACATCTTATAGTGAATGTGAAGCTATTAATGGACTGCAGTGGTATAGCTGTGTATACTGAGCAGAACGGTGGTGTAAGCTACAAGTTACACCCTTGTTGATTGCTCTTGAACTATAATGTTCAGTGTCATGAGGCAATGGATTGCATAGGCACAACAGTGCACATTGTGCAGCATGGAGGTATAAGCTACAAACTATATAATTTGATTAATGCTACCAGGTTATAACATTAGGCTGTATGTGGCAATAAATAGATAATTACCATCCAAGCTGGGTACTTGGTACTTTATACATTCAAAGACCTACCCACTGTTTTTTATATATTGCAATTCTATACATATAGTTTATAGCTATACCCATGCAGTTGATGCTTCACTATATTAATGTAAAGAGTATACTTTGGCCATATGAGAGGGGGGAAACATCACCCATAGTGTATAACACGAAGTATGGGAAGGTCTGGTCTGTCATATGAGTGAGCATGTCACTTACACCTGATATCCTTGAGCGTGTTGATGTATCATTTACACTCAAGGAGAATGTAGTTATGGATAGTAATAATGTCTTTAATAATGTTCCATAATATTTGATGTATACAATATCAGTGACCCCTGCCATATTATGTATATAGTCCAAATACCCTGTCACCATGTCTGTATAGCACATTGCACTTTATACTGCACTTTAACAAAGATGAAATCAATACTATTCATGAGTTGTGTCGCTGAAGTTTTGTATGGTTAAATTGTAGGTATCGCGACCACCGAATGTTGTAGTCCAGGTACTGTTTGGGAATTAAAAATTCCCAAAAATGTGTATTAGTATTGTTTGGAGTTTGTTTCTAATAATGCGTATGGGAACGCAGCATACGCTGCTTTCCCATACGCAAATGTGAAGGCACCCTAACACTATTGTCACAATGCAAGATGCAAAAAATGATTTATAATGCTCGTTTTCCCCACGCTAAATAGGGCTTCCACGAGTTGAGGGGGTGTTGTATCACCCGGCTAGTCTGCCCCCTTTCCATGCTATCACACATCTGTGGGCATGATAACATAATTTTGAGGAGCCGTCATCACCGTCAGCTCATAGAAACCTTGTGTCTCGTTTCTTCAGCGTCATTGCGCCTCTGTTTCAGGTGTACGGTCCTGGCTTCAGAGTCACGTGCATGATCAGGAGATGCAGGACAGACTAGTAGGGGGACACAACATTCCAGCTACTAATCAAAACCCTAATTAACATAGGGAAACGAGCATTATAAATAATTTTTTGGAACATTGGATTGTGAGAACAGCATTAGATAGGGGTGGTTAGGCAGGGAATTTTGCTCCACACATGTGCCTATTAATAGTTTAGAGGACTAAAGGGACATAACGGGTTCCCTTTAAAGCTTTCATGTGACTGTTTTGGTGTAAAAGCTTTGATGAATTGATGCCACAGGATCTATTGTTGCTAATGTCCCAGTGAAGAATTAGAGGCAAAAGTCTAATATTAGGTCTGGTGGAACTATCTTTTTCCTTTTCTATATCACTATTTCTTTCTATATTCTGAATACTACAATATGTTACAAATGATCTATTAATCATTTACTATCGTAGGATACATTACTTATAGGGATTGTGACTTTAACGTAACAGTCGGATATAGAGAAGTTTAAAAAGGGATTTACAAAGCAGATGAAATACTGCAGAAAATGAATACTTTATTGATTGTAGATATTAAGAAAAATCATTGTAGAAAAAAATCAATGTGGCCTAATATAATAAGGAATGGAAATGGCACCCTCCGAGTTTTGGACAGATGAGGTTATATCTGAGCGCTTATCTCCATATATCCATATACTAGACAGCCCTCCGTACAGCCGGCTGAGTAATAGAATTTGCCATGTAATGTACCCGCCACTATGCACAGTCTGCACAATCCCATTGAGAATAAAATCTGCGCTCATGAGAGTGGGGTCTCTTTGTGCGAACACAAGGCCCACCACCTGTTCAGTGTCTGCAGTGAAATCACCCACATTACTCTCTAATTTAATGTTATTACTGGGCTCACTTATCTTTCCATAGCTGGCTTTCTGTTTAATAGAAAGCTTTTGACACTTAGCAGGGAGAATGCCGTTCTTCCATACATCGCTAGCTGTCCATTTACAGAAAATGTCATCTTTTTATATGCACCTCTTAACTCTTTCACCCCTGCACAAAATGTAGCTGGAAAGATGTAATGTAAAAGCTTTTCACTACAGTATAATATTCATTTTTAGTCATATAAATTTAAATGGCTTCCTTTGTTTTTCAGAAATATAAGTTATGATAAATCTTAATAGATAACAGTATATTTCTGCCAACCCCCCAGATACCTTACAAAAGCCTCAAGTATCTCTTTTCAATGCTGGTCCATCTTGTAAAAATAATCCTGGCTTCATGCATCCGATATTCATGGTCTAAGTAATGTACGGAGCCTGAACTTAACAGCCATATGTCTATGAGGCTAATGAGTTGGACCAGAAGCCCCGCAACTAGTCCATACATCGCAGCTGTACACTCACTACACCATGTTCCAAAGTATTATGCAAATATTCTTTTTCTCTGATTTTCCTAAATGGTCGGTGCAAATGACAGTCAGTGTAATAAACGTCATTACCCATTAGAGTATACATCGAATTTTATTGAAGAAACCTCCCAATGATAACAGTATAATCTTCAAAATTAAAAAAAAACTCTAAAAGCACTGTTCCAAATTATTAGGCACAGTAGAGTTTGTAAACATTTGATATGTTTGAAAGAACTGAAAATGCTCATTTGTTGAATTTGCAGCATTAACAGCTCGCATTTACTGAAATAAAAAGCTATTTAACTCCAAAACATCCTAACAGGCCAAGTTACATGTTAACACAGGAACCCTTCTTTTATATAATTTTCACAATTCTTGCATCCATTGAACTTGTGAGTTTCTAGAGAGTTCCTGCTTGCATTTGTTTGCATGATGTCAGAATAGCCTCCCAGAGCTGCTGTTTTGATGTGAACTGCCTCCCACCCTCATAGATCTTTTGCTTGATTATACTCCAAAGGTTCTCTATAGGGTTGAGGTCAGGGGAAGATGGTGGCCACACCATGAGTTTATCTCTTTTTATGCCCATAGCAGCCAATGACACAGAGGTATTCTTTGCAGCATGAGATGGTGCACTGTCATGCATGGAGATGATTTTGCTCCTGAAGGCACCTTTTTTGCTTTTTATAGCATCGAAGAAAGTTCTCAGTCAGAAACTCTATATACTTTGCAGAGGTCATTTTCACACCTTCAGGAACCTTAAAGGGGACTACCAGCTGTTTCCCAATGATTCCGGCCCAAAACATGACTCCTCCACCTCCTGGCTGATGTCGCAGCCTTGTTGGGACATGGTGGACATCCACCAACCATCCACTACTCCATCTGGACCATTCAAAGTTGCTCAGCACTCATCAGTAAACAAGACTGTTTGAAAATTGGTTTTCATGTATATCTGGGCCCACTGAAACCATTTGTGCTTGTGAGCACTGTTTAGGGGTGGCCGAATAGTAGGTTTATGCACCACAGCAAGCCTTTGAAGGATCCTACACCTTGAGGTTCGAGGGACTCCAGAGGCACCAGCAGCCTCAAATATCTGTTTGCTGGTTTGTAAGGCCTTTTTAGCAGCTGCTCTCTTAATCTGATGAACTTGCCTGGCAGAAACCTTCCTCATTCTGCCTTTATCTGCATGAACACGTCTGTGCTCAGAATCAGCCACAAATCTCTTCACAGTACGATGATCACTCTTAAGTTTTCGTGCAATATCTAATGTTTTCATCCCTTGTCCAAGGCATTGCACTATTTGTTGCTTTTTGGCAGCAGAAGATCCTTTTTCTGTACCATGTTACTTGAAAACTGTGGCCTGCGTAATATTGTGGAAAATCCAGTTTTCCTTTTATTGGGCTCACCTGCCAAACTAATTATCACAGGTACCTGAGATTGATTTCAGTGATCCAAAGAACCTGAGACACAATACCATCAATGGGTTTCATTGAAAAAAAAATAACAAACCCTATGACACTTAAAACCAATTTGCATAATAATTTGGAACATGGTTTTAGTACTAGAGACCATCCTGTTATCTAGGTTAAACCAATCTATATTGCCATTTTATATTGACAATGTGTATTGACATATATTGATGTAAATCCACTTCAAAATCCACATCAAAGGGCCTTGCAAACACTATTTTAATATGTTTTGATGTGGATGTTGCAGCATATCTGACCTAAAATCTACTTTAGATAATGATGAAGCTATCCTATGGGTTATGCTTGCCTGCTATTCATTTGTTGTAGTGGCTCCATTACTTTTGTTCTCTATCAAGGCACAGCTATATTCAGACACAACAGCTGTGGAAGTGGTATGTTCACACGGTTTTTGAATGTGGTCTTTTTCGGCATATTTTCTTGCATGGAACACTTTTTCCCGCTTTTATTAATTTTGTGTCAATATCTGGATCTTTTTTTCAGCTAGAAATGCTTTACCTTCTTATTCCACACTAAAAAAGCAGTAACAGTAACTATAAGGCTGCACTCACTTGAGCGTATACTGTAACTCAAATGAGTGCTATCCAATATTTAATAGGATATTTACTCGGTCCAGTGTTATACGATGGGGCACTTTCGACCAGTGCTTTTTTTGTCATGCCAATTTGGCATAAGAAAAAAACACAGCATGCTGCAAGTGGCAGTGCAAATCCAGTGCTGCAAACCATTCGAGTATGTGGAAATCATTGGACTGTACTCAGTCGACATTGATTTCTGCAAACTTTCCATTGAGCAGAGTGTCATTAGCATATAGTGAGAATATATGATCATGTGACCACAGCCTAAGGCTACTTTCTCACAATGAGCTTTTAGTTAGTTTTTCATGGTTGACCTATTATGTAAATTACGTTATTTGTGTTCTTTCACTGTGTTTTTGAGTGTTTTTAACATGCGTTTTTATCATATGTGGTATCTCTTGTTATTCATACTTCTTGGTATTTGGCTTGGACAAAACCTTAACAAAACTGAAGGCCGTTCACTTTGGCCCATTCAGCCTGAATTTCCACAATGCATTATTTTGTGCGTTGTTGATGGCTACAGGACTGAACTCACCTTGGCAGCATGCAATCGGTGAGCTCAGCATCTGTGTATGGTCTATTCCATCTACTCAGGGACGCTCTGCTGGAGACTCTAATGGTGGGTTTACACACACCAATCATTGCATCCAATATCTGAACCAATCTCTGGTTGCAGTGAAATCATGGACAGATTGCTCCATGTTGTACACAGCCACAAAATGGAACTATGTGTCCATGATTTCACTGCAACCAGAGATCTGTTCAGATATTGGATACAATGATTGGTGTGTGTAAACCCACCATAAGCTCACTGATTGCCTGCTGCTCTGTCAAGATAACGCCAATACAGGAGATCAGGAACAGCGTTGGAGACGTACAGGCCGTATTGTTGTTGGGTTTTATTTTTTTTTAATGCTTCGGAAATTGTGGTCGTTTTTTAAATCTGCAGCTTGTTAATTTTGCAGTAAATATGCATTTTATTTGCAGGTTTTCCCAATAGACTTGAAAATTGGCCAATAAAAATGAATATAATGCACACAATGATCAATAAAGGGTTTTCAAAGCTCAGTAACATGAACTTTCCAAAATAAAGTAATGTTATTTAAGACACGGCATATGAAAGAGACAAGAAATGCATCTGAAAAAATGTGATAGCACATGTAAAAATACAAACCAAACTTAATGAAGAAAACATAAGTAGACTTAGGCTGCTTTCACATCAGCATTTCTCTGCATTTCTGGCAGATTCGGCAATCTTGCCTGATCTGCCGGTAGCCGGAACACTTGCGGCAAGACTGCATTTGACCTAATACATTCCCTATGGACTTGCGGACATGTGCTAGCAGTGGGTTTTGCCCGTTGCCACAAGTGCCAAATTGGCCGGATCGCGGCAAAACGGCAAGTGCCGCACGAGTACACAAGTACCATAGGACTGAACTCAGTCTTGCCACAAGTGTTCCGCTTCCGGCAGATCAGGCAAAACAGCCGGAAATGCTGATAGACGCTGATATGAAAGTAGCCTTAATAAGCTAACTGGTGCAGAAAATCTGCAACATCAAAAAGTGCACCAAATAACGCACTATGGAAATTCAGTGACAAGGCTTGCATGGGCCTTATTGCGCAACCTAGTGGTTTTTTTTTTTTTATCTCCTCTTTGCAGCAGCTATAATTTGTTTTTATTTTTACATTTTCATGGCTATTTGACAAAACCTTATTGATAGTCATATGCAAATTACATGCAATTTTGTTGTGTTTCTACAGCAGAAACACACTAAAAACACATGCCTTTTTTGCATGTTCATTTTCAGTATCTAATGAAATTCTGTAGGGAAAAATCTCCACATTAAATGCAGCGTACCCACAAGAGAAATTGACATATTGTGGATTTAAAACCATAGGTCAGTTTACGCTAAGTAAAAAAAAAAGTACAGTGGGCCTGAGATTCCTATAAATCCCAGTAACTTTCCTGGAACTGTAAGGCACTGCACAGTATCAAAAACTGACCAAAAACTCACATATGCCCCCCAAATTTCCAAACTTTTGTTACCCATTAAACGGTAAAAATAAAGACAACACACAGATGAACCATGGCATATAAGTGCTATCTACTTTTTTCACAGATTGATTCATTCTAATTGGCAAATTTCATTTGGATATCATCTGGATAAAAAACATACTTTTCTCTGTATTTTGTTTTGCAAACAATTTGCCTTAAAAAATTCCTATGTGAACATGCTTATCTATTATATAATCACGAATGGGATTTTTGCCCCTTTTGAGTCCGCTCACGCTGCGAGTCAATGTCGTCATGTGGATACGCCCGAAGCATTGGCCGCGCAGCGGCCATTGCGAGCAGTTCTAAGGCGACTCGCTATGCCCGCGCAGCGGCATGGCGAGTCGCCTTAGCAGCGCGAAGCGTTGGCCGCGAAGCGGCCATTGCGAGTCAGAGACTCGCTCTGCTAGAATCCCGATGCATGTGCATCGGGCACCCAGCTAGTAGAATATAATAGTTTATATGTTCATGTGGTATATTTGTGTACAATATACTTGCCTACCGCCACTTCCTCCAGGATCCAGCACCATTCTGATCCTCTTCTCATTGACTTCACCGCACTTCAGACCAGCCAGCTAATGGTATGCTGTAGGCATGAGCCTGAAGTCTCTTTTGATAGTTTAACTCTATGGAGTCTCGTTCTGATGCTCCATTGGTTTACATCAGGGGTCTCAAACTTGGCTGGGTATGTGGGCTGCGCACAGAAAAAAAATTATTTGGGGGCCACATTCCTTGCAAGACAAGGTGACATTTTTAGTGATACAATTTTTTTATTTTCAGTACACCTTTTGATTACTTTTTTGAACATTTTTCACTTATTGTCATACAGTTAGCACCATAAAGTAATTTTGGCCAACATCTTGCAGTAATCCTGGTCCGTATCTTGTAGTAATGACTCAAATCATGGTCCCAACCATGTAGTTATATCCTCCATCCTGGTCCTCATTTTGTAGTACTGTCCCCCATCCTGGTCCCCACGTTGTAGTAGGGTTCCAGGATAGGGGACATATCTTGTAGTTATATCTGCTATCCTGGTCTTATCTTGTAATAATGTGCCCCATCCTGGTCCCGATCTTGTAGTAATGTGCCCCGTCTTGTAATAATGTCCCCATCATAGTCCCCTATTAGTAGCGTGTCCATCTTGCTCCCTTTCTTTTAGTATTGGCCCCTTTTTGGCCCTCATCTTGTAGTAATGCCTTATTCTGCTCCCCTTCTTGTAGTAATGTACCCTTCCTGGTCCTCTTCTTGTAGTAATTTCCCCATTCTTGTCCCTTTCTTGTATAAATGCTCCATCTTGCTCATCTTCTTGTGATAATATCCCCAGTTTGCTCCCCTTCTTTTACTAATATCCCCATCCTGCTCCCATTTTGCACTAATGTCCCCATCCTGATCCCCTTCTTGTAGTAATGCCTCATCTTGCTCCTCTTCTAGTAATGCCTTATGCTGCACACCTTACAGTAATGTCCCATCCTGCTCCCCTTCTTGTAGTATTGCCCCATCGTGGTCCCCATCTTGTAGAAATGCCCCATCTTAGTCTCCTTCTTGTAGTAATGCCCCATCCTGCTCCCCTTCTTGTAGTAAGACACGGGCTTTACACAATACACTCCACAACACAAGTATAAGATTATGCCAGCACAGGAACATTTTTCACATATTCAATTGTGAAATGTATCATCTAATGATAAAAATGTACTTTGTTCACGGGCAAAACCTCTTTTAAGAGAGGATATATGCCATCAGGAAATACATACAGTCATGGCCTAAAGTTTTGGTACCCTTGATATTGTTACAGAAAATTAAATATGTATTCCTGAAAATTATTGCAATTACATGTTTTCTTTTACAAATGTTTATTCCTTTGTGTAAATTGGAACAACACAAAGAAAAAGCTGGAAAAAAGGCAAATTTGATGTGCACTTATACAAAACTCCAAAAATGGGCAGGACCAAATTGTTGGCACCCTCAAGTTAATATTTGGTTGCATACCATTTGAATAAATAACTGCAATCTGTTGCCTACTATAACCATCAATGAGCTTCTTATACCTCTCAACTGGAATTTTGGACCACTCTTCTTTTGCAAACTGCTCCAGGTCTCTTATATTTGAAGGGCGTCTTCTCCCAACAGCAATTTTAAGATCTCTCTATAGGTGTTTAATGGGATTTAGATCCAGACTCATTGTTGGCTTCTTCAGAAGTATCTATTTCTAAGGACTTCATGAAGTATGTTTGAGGGCATTGTCCTGCTAGAAGACCCATGATATAGAATGCAAAATCAGCTTTATGACTCTGGGCACTATATTACGATCCAAAATCATTTTCTAATGTTTAGATTTTAAGATACCTTGCCCACTGTCAAGGTACTCAGTGCCAGAGGCAGCAAAACAACCCCAATGCATCTTTTACCCTCCACCATATTTGACTGTAGGTACTATCCTGTGTTAGAACCTTTCATCAGTTTATCTCTGCCTTCCAGGAATATTAGCTACAGTGCCATGGTGTTGTAAACTTCCTAATTATGTTGCTCACCGTGGTAAAAGGAACATCAATATCTCTGCTGATGAACTTATAGCTGAGATTGTTAACATTTTTCAACTATTTTAGTTCTCAAATCAGTTCAAGTCAAGTTTTGTTCTCTTCTCTTTCTGTTCTCCATGCTTAGTGTGGCACACACAGACACACAATGCAAAGATTAAGTCAACTTTTCCCCTTTTTATCTGGTTTCAGGTGTGATTTTGTTATTGCCCACGCCTGTTATTTGGCACAGGTGAGTGTGAACGAATATCACATGCTTGAAAGAGAGTTGTTTACCCATAACTCTGTAAAGCTGTCAAGAAGTTTGTCTGTACATAATTTCACACATCTCCGAAAATGGTCCAATTTGCCTTTTTTCTCAGATTTTTTGTGTTGTTTCAATAAACACAAAGGAAATAAACATATGTGTGACAACACATGGAATTGCAATATTTTTCTGGGAGAAATGCTTCATTTTCTGGAACAATTTCAAGGGTGCCAACATATTCGGTTATGACTGTGTGTTTTATTTTACTTATTGTTTCTACAATTGTAGGACACATTGAATCAATAAAACCCTGTTCCATGACCGTTTTATAGTGATTTGAATAAATCACAGAAATTTTGAGACTGGTTGGTGCACAAAATTTCAATAAGGCTGTTATATAATAGCTTCCAATTCCGTCACTTTACTTATTTTGGCCATTTTTTGGGGGCAACTGTGGACAATATGGGTATATGACCTTTACAGTAATATAGGCTATGCTACTTTACTATAAAGAAATACTTTCTAGTTCATAGAAAAATATTAGAATCTGAGAGTCCTCAGTGGTTGATACCTTTTAATGGCTAACTGAAAAGATGGTAAGTAAAGCAAGCTTTCGGGACACTATGGCCCCTTCATCAGGCTTATAATGACACAAATTCTGAAGACACACACATATATACATAAGCAGGGTAGGATAATGCAGTAAATACAACAGGTGAAGCAAAGCAAAGTCAGTCTTGGGAGCTAGAGAGGAGCTGGGGAGGTAAAATCAAAATTCTGAGATAAGAAGAACAGATGGAACAATAATACAATGATAAGTGGTCTGTGGAGACCTGAAAATTCCTCCATGAGAGAGCTATGAATGCATGCGAGAAAGTTCACGTAAGAAGTGTCAAAAATTCATTGTCCTCTAACTGTGGTCTGTTGGAAGATGTGATATCCCCAAATGCCCTTTCAATTGGTATAAAAACGCATGAGTCTATGTGAGACATTCAGTCCTGTTTTGAATGTGTCAAAGGTTGTTATCAATTTGTATTCCCAAATTCTTCTTTTTCTGAGATTTAAAGTTACTTTTTAAAATGAGCAGATTCATCTGTTACCCTGTGGTCAGAGCTGCAAAAATGTTTTGCTACAGGTAGATCCATACGCCTTTCTTTTATTGTGTGGCGATGATAATTCATTCTTGTTCTGAATTTTTGTCCTGTCTCACCTACATACACGCCACCTTATGGACATTTGTCCGGTCTCCCCTACGTACATGCCACCTTTTGGACATTTGGTACATATAATTAAATACACCACATTGCTTGTGGTGCAGCTGAAGTTACCTGGGATCTTGTAGTCCTGATCTGTGCCAGGAATCTTTATCTTGTCCGTTGTCATTATAGATGGACAGGTTTTGCACCTGTTCTGGTTGCGGGTAAAGGTTCCTGTAGCTGCTGGAGAGGATAGGGTGCTTCTGACAATGATGTTTTTAGATTCGAAGGTTATATAAAACACAAGAGTGGGGATCCGGAAATATAGATTTTAGTCGGGCATCTTTTTGTAGGAGTGGTTGCAGTTTCCGTGCAGCTCCTCTTAACACTTTCAAATTTGGATTGCAGGTGACTGCAAGAGGAACCTGATTGTTTTCTTCTCTAGTTTTGTAATGGTAGGAGATGATTCCTTGATACTCTGGTGGGTCTTGTAATCTGGTTTTCAATTGCTCTTAGATTGTATGCCTGGTTCAAAAAGGTCTTTCTGAGGTCCTCTCTATCTGTAGGGTTGGAACATATCCGATTGTATCTTATGGCCAGGCTGTACACAATAGAGTTTTTTATGTGTTTTGGATGAAAACTGTCCCATCAGAGATATGTTGGACGGTCAATTGGCTTCCAGTACAGGTATGTCTCTATTTTAATGTTCTGTAGCTTAATGATGGTTTCCAGAAAGCTGATTTCAGTGCAGGATTAGTTGAGTGTTAAGTTGATGGTGGGATGAAACTGATTAAAGTGTTCATGGAACGTCTTCAGCTGTTGCTCAGACTTTGTCCAGATGATTAAAATGTCATCGATATAATGGTAGTAGGCCAGAGGCCTGATAGGACAAGAGGATAAAAAGTCACCTTCAAGCTTGGCAATGAAAAGATTAGCATATTGTGGTGCTATTTTGCTTCCCATTCCTGTGCCAGTCTCCTGTAAATATATGTTGTTGTCAAATGTAAAGTAGTTGTGCTTGAGTATGAATGTGTTTTCTAGGAAGATTTTGCAGGCATTTAATCCATCCTTGTGTGGGATGTTGCTGCACAGAGATTCCACATCCATGGTGGCTAGGCTGGTACCTTCTGGTAGAGGACCTATTGCTGACAGTTTATTCAATAAGACAGTTGTGTCCTGAATGTAGCTGGGTGTCTCTTTTACTAGAGTTTGGGAACACCCTCTAACCACCCAGACATTTGTTCAGCAAGGGTGCCCACACATGAAATGATTGGTCTTCCTGGATTTCCTGATTTGTGAAATGTATAATGTGCTTGTTCTTAAAGATTCTGGTATTAGGTCATCATCTCTTAAGGATATGTCAGGTATACAAGAAATGAGCCTGTTTAATTCCTTGTGAAAGTCCTGTGTGGCGTCAGGCTCCAATTTATTGTAGTAGCGTGTGTCCATCAGTTGTCTGTGTGCTTTCTTCAGGTAGTCAGATTTGTCCATCATGACAATTGCACCACTCTTGTCTACAGGTTTAATGATGATTTCTTTGTTGGTTTCCAAAGACAAGAGTAGTGCAATAGTCATGATGATGAACAAATCTTCTGACTACCTGAAGGAAGCAAACAACAACTAACGGACACACGCTACTACAAGAACTTGGAGTCTGACCCCACACAGGACTATCACAAGGAATTAAACAGGCTGGTTTCTTGTCTACTTGACATATCCTTAAGACCTGGTGACCTAATGCCAGAAAGTCCAAGAACAAACACATTCTTTATGCTTCCCAAAATTCACAAATCAGGAAATCCAGGAAGACCAATTATTTCATATGTGGGCACCCTCACCGAACAAATTTCTGGGTGGGTAGAGGGTGTTCTCAAACCCATGGTAAAATTCGCAGCAGATGCGGTGAAAAAAACGCATCTGCCGCGTTTAACGCATAACCGCGACACTTGCGGCACACTTGCGGCAAGCCCCATGCATTGTCTATGGGGCTTGCGGTAAGGGTGCGGCAGGTGCGGTTTCGGCACTTGATGAAAAAAACCGCTGCTGACTGCGTTTTTTTCGCGGCCGCACCTGCCGCAAGTGCCAAAACCGCACTTGCCTGCACCCTTACCGCAAGCCCCATAGACATTGCATGGGGCTTGCCGCAAGTGTGCCGCAAGTGTCGCGGTTATGTGTTAAACGCGGCAGATGCGTTTTTTTCACCGCATCTGCCGCAAATTTCAAAAAACGCTGATGTGAAAGGGCCCTAACACGGTAAAAACAATTACTAGTTTATAGTAATATTTAAGCATTTCTCAAAGTGTTCTTGTACATATTTATTTAACATAGACTGAAACAGAATAGAATAATATTGTTAGCTTTACAATGAATAATCTTCCTTAATATAGGTATGTTCTAGATCCCTTAATTTATTGTATATAATTGGATTTGTGATAACTTCAAATTTATCTGGGGCAAGCAGCAATATATGTACTTTTACTGCTTCTGGTATAGAATGATTTCTCAGTTTATGCAAAACTAGAACCAGAATGGCCTCATACCAAATGTATCTTTAAGAACAGGCAAGATGATTCATCAGCTGATACTTTAGATGTTTTGGGTGCTGCCTAAAGACATTGCTCATCGATTAGGTCTAAGGAAATAATTATTTTATATGAATACTTTGTGATGGCTATTTCTCCATCTTAGGTTGATACCATGGCTAATATGATGATATAAATTTTGAATGTGTGGAATGAATTTCCTCTTCTCCAATAAATTATCTAAATATGCTTTCAGATCTGCAACACATATATGCCTCATAGCCATAAAATCATGATTCTTACATGCTTTTCAATGAGGCTCATCAAATTAGGTTTACTCTGAGACAAATCCAATCTGGCATGCTCCATTTATTGGCCTCACAGTGATATTCAGTAACTTTTAATCTTATACATTATATGTTCCAACACATGAGACGTAGCAAAGTTATAACTCTATCGTTACAAGAAACATTGGAAAAAGTGGTATCAGGACTGCGCTGCTGCCAAATAATCCAATCCAAAGTAATCATCACAGAATACTGTATGGTGGTGCTTTGACCATTACTTTAGATTGGATTATTTTACATAATTGACTTGCCTTGGTGCATGTGGTTTCTGTTGCAGCTGTCTTTAACACTTTCATTTGGTTGTGTCACAACCTCACAAGGTGAGCACTATATTGCTTCCCTGTTAATGCTTTTTCCCGCTGGGTAAGACCCTTTCTGCACTTTTTGTTTCCACAGTTTATTGTTGGCTTCTCCTGTTCTTGGCAAAGCTCTGGTCCTATTCTGATACTTGTGACCTGTCAGAACCGTCCAATGTTTCCTAGTTCCTTCTCAATGTAAGTTTATAAGAGCCAGAATGAAGTTTTTATAGATTTACATCGAGAGCTTGTGACTATTAGCTTCCGTTCAGTAAAAAGCTACAGTCATAAGATGGAGGACCCAGACCAGAGCATCAATGGGAAGAGCAGAAGACGACTGCAGTATGTTACTAGGGGCAGGGAACATATCTTAGTGATACCACTCCAGCGGTGAAATAAAAAAAAATCTACAGCAGTGGTTTGATTGCACTAACATTTTATCTCAAGCTGTCCACATGTATTAGGGTACCGTCACACTTGGCGACGCACCAGCGATCCGACCTGGTGAGATGTCAAACAGTCAGATCTCACCAGCGATGCAGCAACTATACAGTAGTCGTTGGGACTCTGTCACTCTCGGGCGTAGTGTTGAAATCGTTGTTCGTTGTCCCTGTCAAACACAGCGATGCATGCTGCCCAGCGAAAGCCCGACGACCAAAAAATGGTCCAGAATGGTTTGTAACGAGCAGCGATCTCACAGCAGGGCCTGATCGCTGCTACGTGTCACACAAAGCGAGATCGCTGTTGAGGTCGCTGTTGTATCACAAAATTTGTGACTCAGCAGCGATCTCGCTAGCGATCTCGCTTAGTGTGACGGGGGATTTAGATTACTTTTGGCCCCAGCATCAAATCTGTAACAGGGCCTGAAATTATCATGTGAGGCAGAGGAACCGTTATCCATTCTTAGATGACCTATGACCTGTGTGTGGATTAAAGTCAGTTCACTCTCAGTCCCCACAATGGTTAATAAAGATGCATGTAAATTGTACTGGTGGGGTTTATTGTGTCTGTAGCAGAAGGTCAAAAATATATATTTTCTCACCTAGGGATTTTCATTTGTACATTTTTTCATGGGTCAGAGTGTGAACCCCCTGGGCTGCTATTAGGTGTGGATGTAAGCTATTCTGGTTTTTGAAGGCTCAAGGATTTTGCTTTTGTTGTCCCAGCTCACAAAAGGGAGATACGGTCTTTAGTGCAAGTTTCCACTTCACAGAAAGTTTCAAACAACTAGACCTTACGGAAGTAGTACAGAGTCATACTTAAAGAGGTTTAATGATGGTAAAGGGAAGAATAAAAGTAAAATAAACATTTGTTTTTACAACTAGTCATTCCTACACTTCTGCCATATATTAGTATTATTGAAAATTCATCTTCCAATAGTACCTTCATCCTGCTGCTATCAGTTTTATTGGTCATGCCATGAACAATCACTTCATCTGCACACGTACTGTTTCCTGCGCGCTGATGGCCACAAAAATGTCCTTCACAGGGACATATCACCATAGGGATTGTGTTAGTACCAAACAACATCAGTAGCTATAGAGAGAGGAGTCCCTGCCACTAGGAGGGCCATATAGACAGAAAACGTTGCTGGAGCTGGTTGGCTTCGACATTGACTATACTGACTTGTGATCTGTGGATGGATTGATGTGTAAGATGCAGTGAGCTCAGGCAAATATTTCTACTATTGTTTTGCATTCAGAAATCCTTTTTTTTCAAATTCTTAAATGTAATGATTTGTTTAATTACCAATGTGCTGGTTCCATTTTTTCTGTCTTTTTGTAATTCATGTGTCTTCCATTTTTCTTGTATGCAGAAAAATGTACAAGCTTTTTCAAAGCTTCATATATCAACTTCTCAATGAAAAATGGATAGCACTTGAGTGATGCACAAATGGCATCCAAGTGCTATCTGTTTGTTTTTTATTTTATATTTGATGGTCTCATTACTTTAATGAGCAAATTTGATCCATAAATTGGGTCAAAAACAGACATCTATTTTATTTTAAAAAAAAACAAAACACAGATTATTGAACTGAGTCCACAAAAAATGGATATGTGAACATGGCCATAAACTATAAAGGGTACATGTCTATCAATGAAAAACAAGGAAAGAGCACGCGTGGGGTAAGAGACCTCTCTTTAAATTCATGGATTTTTATTTTAGCAATTCCTAAATATATTCTCTCTCTAAGAAATGATTGTGATTGCAATGAGCGGTCTGCCAATGAAGCCAGTCTGGTTATTAGATCTATGTAGTGCAGTACATCACACAGTAATGATTGATATTTGAGATAAAACTGGCCAATGTCAGGGAATTAAATCATCTGTGAAAGTGTGGAAGTTTTTATTTACAGCAGACATCAAGAGAGCGGCTCTTATTTATAAGGCCTCCCTTCCTTCATCCCAGTGATAAATTAATCGGATTTATTTGCACTCTGACCCTGTAGAACAGATAATTAACACCAGCCAGGAATGCTTAACATGCATCAGAGGGATGAAGTCTAGAAGGAAACCTGCTCCAAACCTCCAAACCATCAGCTCGGATGTCATCACATCACGCTAGTACTGAGCTAATAATGACATGGGTTTTGGAAACTTTTAGCCAAACTTTATTAAAATGCTATTGCTATTTTTGAGCTAATAGCACAATGTAGCATGGCCCCTTCACACCGAGACGTGCCATCACAGCTTTTTTCCCACCAGTTGGCCTCCTTCTCTCTGTCCCTAATTGATCTTTGGAAGGCTAAAGCACAAGCTTTATTAATAGCTCATCATTGCTCTGAGTGCCTGCACCTATAATCAAGCACAAAAGAAACTGCCACTTATGAAAACAGCAATTATGTCCACGCCGCTGAGCTCAGTAGCTCGGCTAAGAGGATGGAGCCAGAGTAGTATTCTTACGGATAGTGCCCCGTCACTGGCAGCACAGGAATATTGTTCTATGTGACATCCCCTCTGCTAATATTGGTATCTGACATTCTCCTAGACACTATAAATCCTTACAGTTTAATACTCCATCCTACATGTTATGTGACCCCAACTATTAACGCAACTAGCCGGCACAATTTATTCTGCAGCATACCACTTAATTATTAAATCCAAATGGAAATAACAGTATAATGAATTGCATTAGCATTTATTAGAAAAACATCAGAACTATGAGAAATACTATAAACTGGAAAGTCCACAATATAACTGGAATATAAGTGGAATTATCTAAATTAATATTAGAAAATAATACAAAGAAAAAAAGATCTTTCGATATGTTTAAGCCCTTCCATCCAGAGTTATTTTTTTAATTTTAGTTGTCTCTTATTCTTCTTGAAATAGTTTTAAGGGAGGTTTGTCAATTTGAAAAACTTTAATTCTAGCATTTTAGTTTTTCTTTGTAAACAAATTTTACCAGCTGGGTTAACTATTTTTTTTTTTTCGATACATCGTTATATTACGCACGCAGCAATACTAAATATGTCTTTTTTATTTTTAAGCTGGGAAAAAGTGGTTGATTTAAACTTTATCTTTTATTTTACATCTTTAAAAACTTTTTTAGTTCTTTATTTTTATGTTTCCTGAGATAATCTCTTGTTCTATATACTGTTTGTCAACCAAATGGACAACCCCTTCTCAATCTGAGTGTTTGCTTTTTCCGGGTCACTTTATGTTGCGTAAGACCCAATGCCTCAAATGAGCGGTCACATCAGTAACGTTACTGCTCTTCAGAGGTGCTGGGCTTCGCACAGTATGACTCGGAGTGATGATCTGGTGACCCTGAACAGTGGTAACATTACCTGTGTCACCGCTCTGCACAGGTGCACTCTCACGCAGTGCAGCACGGCCTAGAATTGTCTGTAAGCAAAGTCTATGGAGTGTCAAAACGATGCTCAGAAAAGCTGGCCTACATCGGATCAGCTGAGAATTTTTGTCTTTCTTTTAATAAAGAACTATGTTAAGTGTCTTGTTTTATTTCTCTGTGTTTGTATGTTTGTTTTTTTCAGATATCCTTTTTTTAAGTATGATAGATTTGCTGGACTGTGGCTGATTTGCTGGACTACGTCTGAGCTGCTTGGATTTTTTTTTTTTTTTTTTTTATAAATTATTTATTTATGTGTGTGTTTTTTTAGATTGGTTGGTTAGTAATGGGTTGTTTGATAGACAGCTCACTATTACTAACATCGGGATTTGATGGCAAAAGAGACTACACATCTGACAACAACCCTGATAGCCGCTGCGCCAGGGCAATCAGAAAGACCCATGGCCACTAAACATTTAATCTTTGTATGAGCAGATAATGTATTTTATATTGTTTAATAACAATATTGATTTTATTTTCTATATAATGTGCTTCACTTTCTTTGTTTCTAAGTTTTATCTTAATGGCTGTACTTAAAAGATTTCTTGAATTACCAGTGTCATACATCATTTCTACAACATTAGCGAAAGCTTTGTATTTTATACACATTTGCTGAGATCATTTTCTAATGAATTTTATTTTTTTATTTTTAGCAAATGTTTTTCTATTGTTATGTTTCAGCCTGAAACTTTTTGGTATGTGCAGATGTTTGTCATGTGAATTTATTAAGAAGTTACATTTATTTAATATATACAGTACAGACCAAAAGTTTGGACACACCTCCTCTTTCAAAATTTTTTCTGTATTTTCATGACTATGAAAATTGTAGATTCACACTGAAGGCATCAAAACTATGAATTAACACATGTGGAATTATATACTTAACAAAAAAGTGTGAAACAACTGAAAATATGTCTTATGTTCTAGGTTCTTCAAATTAGCCACCTTTTGCTTTGATTACTGCTTTGCACACTCTTGACATTCTCTTGATGAGCTTCAAAGCAGCAAAGCACCCCATCACAGCTCCTCCTCCATGCTTCACGGTGGGAAGCAGGCATGTAGAGTCCATCCGTTCACCTGTTCTGCGTCGCACAAAGACACAGTGGTTGCAACCAAAGATCTCAAATTTGGACTCATCTGACCAAAGCACAGATTTCCACTGGGCTAATGTCCATTCATTGTGTTCATTAGCTCAAACAAGTTTCTTCTGCTTGTTGCCTGTCCTTAGCAGTGGTTTCCTAGCAGCTATTTTACCATGGAGGCCTGCTGCACAAAGTCTCCTCTTAACAGTTGTTGTAGTGGTGTGTCTGCTGCTTGAACTCTGTGTGGTATTGACCTGTCTCTAATCTGAGCTGCTATTAACCTGTGATTTCTGAGGCTGGTGACTCGGATGAACTTATCCTCCGCAGCAGAGGTGACTCTTGGTCTTCCATTCCTGGGTTGGTCCTCATGTGAGACAGTTTCTTTGCAGCACTTGATGGTTTATGCAACTGCACTTAGGGACACTTTCAAAGTTTTCCCAATTTTTCTGATTGACTGACTTTCATTTCTAAAAGTAATAATGGCCACTCGTTTTCCTTTATTTAGCTGCTTTTTTATTGCCACAATACAAATTCTAACAGTCCATTCAGTAGAAATATCATCTGTGTATCCACCAGACTTCTGCACAACAGAAGTGATGGTCCCAACCCCATTTATAAGGCAAGAAATCCCACTTATTAAACCTGACGGGGCACACCTGTGAAGTGAAAACCATTTCCGGTGACTACCTCTTGAAGCTCATCAAGAGAATGCCAAGAGTGTGCAAAGCAGTAATCAAAGCAAAAGGTGGCTACTTTGAAGAACCTAGAATATAAGACATATTTTCAGTTGCTTCACACTTTTTTGTTAAGTATATCATTCCACATGTGTTAATTCATAGTTTTGATGCCTTCAGTGTGAATCTACAATTTTCATAGTCATGAAAATACAGAAAAATCTTTGAATGAGAAGGTGTGTCCAAACTTTTGGTCTATACTGTATATATATCCAGTAAAAAGTCAAAACAGAGATCTAAATTGGATAAATATTTTGTGTGATCAGCATGCACATTCAAAATTGCATTAATGCGTTATTTCTTGTATGTAAACTTGCACATACCTTTTGAAAGAAATGAGTAGAGAAATTGTTCCAAACATCTTGAAGAGCTAACTACAGATGTTCTGTGGATCTAGGCTTGTGCAAATCCTTCTATATCTTCATGTAATCTAAGACAATGACATTGACTATGTTTGGGATCGTTGTTCTGCTGCAGAATAAATTTGGAGCCAATCATTGACCCTTGATGATATTGCATGATGGATAAGTATCTGTCATCTGTCTGTATTTCTCACATTTGATAACATCAATAATTGTCACAAAATTCCCAAATCACAAAATGTAGCCAAAAACTTGCAAAGTACCTCCATTATGCCTCACTGTTGCCTGCAGACACTTATTATTGTATTGCTATCCAGCCCTCTGGCAAACAAACTGCCTTGTGCTACAGCCATTTATATATCACATTTTGATTCATCAGTCCAGAGTACCTGCTGCCATTTTTAGACCTTAATTTATGCTTTCATACCTAGCTCAGTCACTTGGCCATGTTTTCATGTTGGAGATATCTTTTTTGTCCGCAATTCTTGCTTGAAGACCATTTCTGGCCAGACCTTTCTAAACAGTAGACCAGTGTAGTTGAATCCCACTGGCCACTGCCAGTTCTAAGTTGATGGCATTGTTGGATGTCTTTTGTTTTCAGAGAGAGTAAGCATGATGTGTCTGACATCTACGTCACTAAGTTGTCTGTGCCAATCGCTTATTCTATGGTCCTGAATTTTGCCCCTTTGTGACAGATAAGCTGATAAGGAGACTTATAGCCGCAATGCTTCTCTGGGAAATATGCAAATTGTCACTTCAGTGGGGAAGTGGATGAACTCTACTGCCACCTTTAGGTAGAAGTCCTCAAACTCATAGTCTACTCTTTAACAAGCCTTTAAATATGACCAAGGATTTGTGGCAGATCAGAACCCCAAACTGCAGACACTGCGTTTCGGGGTGACTGCCCCTCATCAGTGCAGTGTGTGGGAATTCTGATCTGGCTGGGTGAGAGCCTCTCACACAGCCAGATCAGAATTCCGACACACTGCAATGATAAGGGGCAGTCTCCCCGAAGTGCAGCGTCTGCAGTTTGGGGTTCTGATCTGGCACAAATCCTTGGTCATATTAAAATGCTTGTTAAAGAGTCAACTATGAGTTTGAGGATTGCTACCTAAAGGTGGCGCTAGAGTTCGTCCACTTCCTCACTGAAGTGACAATTTACATGTACAGAGAAATGTTAGAGAAAATCTCTTGTTCAGTATAAGTGAAATCTGAGCATACCACTTTACACTCGTAAGTTTAAGAAGCTCTGCTTTCTACATTCCGCAGGTGAGAAAGTATCTGCTTATGCTGGATGTACGAAAGGATCACGTCAAGTTCTGGCGCCCTCAGATCCTCTTACTAGTGTCAGATCTCCGCAGCCACAAAAACCTAATCACTTTTGCAAATGATCTGAAAAAAAGTGGCCTTTTTGTACTTGGACATGTGAGTTTGGAAGAGCTAGGTAAGTAACGTTTCTTCAAAATCTTCATTTTATGTATTTTAATCTGTTATGGAGCATATATCAATAGTCCTATATTGCTTGCATTGTGACATCTTTGCGCTGGGCCAGTACAAGAACGATACACAACTGTACCTTCTATGTTGGCAAAGCCAGTTGTCATAAATGTAGTGGCTAACATAATGGGTACTAGTGTTAGCAATTAGTGTCAATCCGCTCATACTAGTGTTATCTACTTGCCCAGTTATAAAGGTGCAGTGTACTCAATGCTTTAGGTCCAGCGGCTCTAGTGGAATTTTATAAAACAGCAATGTGCACATGTTGGCAACAACTTTGCAGTGCTGAGCTCCAATAAATGGCAGTAGTCATCATAGACATGGCTACTTAGTTACTACATTGGACTATTAGGATGGACATTGATTATTTTCACTCTGTCATATTACAAAGAGACTTGACTTCTCGCAAGTTGCCATGGCAACATTGTAAGGTAGACGCTTAGATCTAAGGTTAATAAGTAGTGTTGTACAGAAAGAACATTAAAAAGGTGGATTTGTATTTCATAAAGTGCTTTTCATTTTGCAACCACATTTAGCGAGTCATTAAGCAGAGTTGGCACTTTAAGAGAGGAAATTATATTTTCTAATTAAAAAGTAGTGTTTCTGAGGGCCTCAATCCATGAACTGATCATAGTTTGGGAACATAGGTCACGCTGAGGATAATCTCATGTACATAATGTTAGGTAGCGGTAACACAATAAAGAAATGCCAGATGGTGTACAGTATATTCTCAACAAATGGCACCCAGACAAGTCGTAAAGGCCCCCATTAGACAAAAGTCAGGCAAACTTACTGAAATTAGTGGGATTGGCCAACAGTCTGTTGTCAGTCAGATGATGTAGTTGGAGAGAATGATTTAACATGTCAGATATCCAACAGCCAATCCTTTGGTTCTCTGAAGGTACCGTCATACGGGGCGACGGTTGCGGCGTTGTTGCCGGCGATGTGTGGGAGCGCGCATCCCTGGCAACATCGCCGGGGAGATGTGACACGGAGCAACTTACCGGCGATGTCGCCGGCTAGTTGCCGCGGCTATCGCTCGCTGGGTTGCCCGCAACATTGCAGGTTGCCGCGTTACACAGGGCGATCAGGCATGATCGCCTCAGCAACATCGCCAGGTTTCCCAACATGTTGGGAAACCTGGCGATGTTGCTCAGGCGATTTATCGCCTGATTATCGCCCTGTCACACGCGGCAATTCGCCGGCGATGTCGCCACAATTAGGCCACGCCCCTGTGTTCCCCGTGTGACGGTACCTTGAGAGATAAGCCACTGCCAAAGGAGTTTGGCAGTTTCTTTCTCACAAAGAATACAGGAATGCTATGTATGGGGGACTCCAGAGAGATTTACTACTTGGAATGAATCAACATATATTTTCACTTCTATAGAGTTTTTGATAAGATTACAAAGAGCACTGCGGGATAGGATTGTTCTGCTCTCCAATAAGTATTGCCTTAAGGCACCCGAATAATTATACAGCAGCAAGGCACCCATAGCTACACAGCATCCAGGTAATGTCCTATTCTTAGTGATTGGGAGTTGAACTGCTGGGTACAAGAACATCCACTATGAACTACAGTTCAAAAGTTTGGGGTCATTTAGAAATTTCATTATTTTTAAAAGAAAAACACATTTTTTTTTTCAATGAAGCTAACATTAAATGAATCAGAAATACACTCTATACATTGTTAATGTGGTAAATAACTATTCTAGCTGCAAACGTCTGGTTTTTAATGCAATATCTACATAGGTGTGTAACAGGGTAGACCTGCAGTCCTGCGCCCCTCTGAAGACATTGATAATTTCATTGTATTTTGTGTAATTTCATTATAGAGTGTTTAAAGCATACTGTATTATAGTGATTAGGAATGTTATGTAGTGTTATGCTGCACTAATGTTAGATATGTTATGGTGCAGATATAGCAGAGCTAGTTATGAGCACATAGTATATGCTATAAGATAGAAGGGTTAAATCTGGGTGAGTCACAGGGGGAGTGGCCAGTCTAGTGTGAGGTGAGTTTAGTTTCCTTTTCAGTCAGGAGAGTGTGGACACAGTGAGGAGAGGACAGAGACAGACTTGTGGTCCTGGAATGTCTGCTGCTGGGGGAACAAGACTCTGAGAATCCCAGGGTGAGGACTTTTGGTGTCTGGGGCTCAAGGGCTCTGGGGCTGGTGTTAAAGGAGAACACCTGAAAACCCCCTTCCGTTCAGGGAAGTCAGACAAGAAGTCGCTGGGTAGGAGAGCAGACCTCCCAAGTGTCCCGGATTCACCGGGACAGTCCCGGATTGCCGACACTGCCCCGGTGTCCCGATCGGGATCTTACATTTCCCGCGCTGTGCACTGACACTCAGCGCCACGCCCCCCTCTGATGCAATCATGTCTCAGTGTCTGCCGACCGTGCCTCTCTTTCCAGCCACGCCCCCTCTTTCAGCTGCCCACACACTCCCTCTCTGGAGATAGTGCTTGCCTCTCTCATGGAGGCCACGCCCCCTCAATGCCTGGCCAGACATGCTGAAGATTAATTCAATGGGCCGGCCTCTCTGCTGCAGGCCAAACCCCATGTGTGTTATGGCCACGTCCCTCTGCCTGCCTCCACTGCTACCCAGGAAGAATCCTCACACACACAAGTGACCCCAGCTCATCTCCACATCGCCTCAGTGAGAAGTCTCCAGCAACCTGAGGTAATAATCTGACTTATCAGCAGCAGCAGGCAGGTCCAGTCAGGTCAGCGTCTCAGGCAGGTCCAGTCAGATCAGCGTCTCAGGCAGGTCCAGTCAGGTCAGCGTCTCAGGCAGGTCCAGTCAGGTCAGCGTCTCAGGCAGGTCCAGTCAGGTCAGCGTCTCAGGCAGGTCCAGTTAGGTCAGCGTCTCAGGCAGGTCCAGTCAGGTCAGCGTCTCAGGCAGGTCCAGTCAGGTCAGCGTCTCAGGCAGGTCCAGTCAGGTCAGTGTCTCAGGCAGGTCCAGTCAGGTCAGCGTCTCAGGCAGGTCCAGTCAGGTCAGCGTCTCAGGCAGGTCCAGTCAGGTCCAGTCAGTCTCAGGCAGGTCCAGTGAGGTCAGCGTCTCAGGCAGGTCCAGTCAGGTCAGCGTCTCAGGCAGGTCAGTGTCTCAGGCAGGTCCAGTCAGGTCAGTGTCTCAGGCAGGTCCAGTCAGGTCAGCGTCTCAGGCAGGTCCAGTCAGGTCAGTGTCTCAGGCAGGTCCAGTCAGGTCAGTGTCTCAGGCAGGTCCAGTCAGGTCAGTGTCTCAGGCAGGTCCAGTCAGGTCAGTCGTCTCAGGCAGGTCCAGTCAGGTCAGTCGTCTCAGGCAGGTCCAGTCAGGTCAGTGTCTCAGGCAGGTCCAGTCAGGCAGTGTCTCAGGCAGGTCCAGTCAGGTCAGTGTCTCAGGCCGGTCACTGCAGTGTCAGGTCAGTGTCTAGGCAGGTCACTGCAGTGTCAGGTCAGTGTCTCAGGCAGGTCCAGTCAGGTCAGTGTCTCAGGCAGGTCCAGTCAGGTCAGTGTCTCAGGCAGGTCCAGTCAGGTCAGTGTCTCAGGCAGTGTCCAGGTCAGTGTCTCAGGCAGGTCCAGTCAGGTCAGTGTCTCAGGCAGGTCCAGTCAGGTCAGTGTCTCAGGCAGGTCCAGTCAGGTCAGTGTCTCAGGCAGGTCCAGTCAGGTCAGTGTCTCAGGCAGGTCCAGTCAGGTCAGTGTCTCAGGCAGGTCCAGTCAGGTCAGTGTCTCAGGCCGGTCACTGCAGTGTCAGGTCAGTGTCTCAGGCCGGTCACTGCAGTGTCAGGTCAGTGTCTCAGGCCGGTCACTGCAGGGTCAGGTCAGTGTCTCTGGCCGGTCACTGCAGCGTCAGGTCAGTGTCTCAGGCCCGTCACTGCAGCGTCAGGTCAGTCTCTCAGGCCGGTCGCTGTCTGTAGTGTCAGGTCAGTCTCTCAGGCCAGTAGCTGTCTGTAGTGTCAGGTCAGTCTTTCAGGCCAGTAGCTGTCTGTAGAGTCAGGTCAGTCTCTCATGCCGGTCACTGTCTGTAGTGTCAGGTCAGTCTCTTAGACCGGTCGCTGTCTGTAGTGTTAGGTCAGTCTCTCATGTCAGTAGCTGTCTGTAGCGTCAGGTCAGTCTCTCAGGCCGGTCGCTGTCTGTAGCGTCAGGTCAGTCTCTTAGGCCGGTCGCTGTCTGTAGTGTCAGGTCAGTCTCTCAGGCTAGTAGCTGTCTGTTGTGTCAGGTCAGTCTCTCAGGCCAGTAGCTGTCTGTAGTGTCAGGTCAGTCTCTCAGGCCAGTTGCTGTCTGTAGTGTCAGGTCAGTCCCTCAGGCCAGTAGCTGTCTGTAGAGTCAGGTCAGTATCTCATGCCGGTCGCTGTCTGTAGTGTCAGGTCAGTCTCTCAGACCAGTCGCTGTCTGTAGTGTCAGGTCAGTGTCTCAGGCCGGTCACTGCAGTGTCAGGTCAGTGTCTCAGGCCGGTCACTGCAGTGTCAGGTCAGTGTCTCAGGCCGGTCACTGCAGCGTCAGGTCAGTGTCTCAGGCCGGTCACTGCATGCGTCAGGTCAGTGTCTCAGGCCGGTCACTGCAGCGTCAGGTCAGTGTCTCAGGCCGGTCACTGCAGCGTCAGGTCAGTGTCTCAGGCCGGTCACTGCAGCGTCAGGTCAGTGTCTCAGGCCGGTCACTGCAGCGTCAGGTCAGTCTCTCAGGCCGGTCGCTGTCTGTAGTGTGTCAGGTCAGTCTCTCAGGCCAGTAGCTGTCTGTAGTGTCAGGTCAGTCTCTCAGGCCAGTAGCTGTCTGTAGAGTCAGGTCAGTCTCTCATGCCGGTCGCTGTCTGTAGTGTCAGGTCAGTCTCTTAGACCGGTCGCTGTCTGTAGTGTCAGGTCAGTCTCTCCGACCGGTCGCTGTCTGTATTGTCAGGTCAGTTTCTCAGGCCGGTTTCTGTCTGTAGTGTCAGATTAGAAGACAGCGCCCAGGAGGAGAAGACAGCGCACAGGAGAAGACAGCACAGGGAAGGGGGCAGTGCACAGGAAGAATAGACAGTGCGGGGAGAGGGGAGAGTGCACAGGAAGAGTAGAAAGTGTGGGAGGGGGGATAGTGCACAGGAGAAGAGGACAGCACACAGCAGGAGAAGCCAGTGTAAAGGGCAGAGGACAGCGCACAAGGCAGAAAAGACAAAGGATGGGGGTTAGAAACAGAGTGTACAGGGGTAACACATCAGGGATTGCATGAATTAAGGGGTTAATTGCTGCGACACTTATCATGATGTATAGGAACAAGCATATGGCTATGTTCAAGGCTATGTACAACTAAGGTGGCATATATGAAAATAGAACACAGTAAATGCTGCTATAGAATATAAAGAAAAAATGGGAGTCTTCACTTCAACAATGGCCATTGGGGAAGAGCCCGGTAACTGCACCAAAGTGCTCTCATCCTACCGGGTCCTAACGCACTGTTGCTTCATGCGGTCTGCAATTGCTGGTCTGGGATTTTTATGCAGGTTTTAATTGCAATCCACAGGCATAAAAATCCCAGACCAGCAATTGCAGACCGCATGAAGCAACAGTGCGTTAGGACCCGGTAGGATGAGAGCACTTTGGTGCAGTTACCGGCCTCTTCCCCAATGGCCATTGTTGAAGTGAAGACTCCCATTTTTTCTTTATATTCTATAGCAGCATTTACTGTGTTCCATTATCAAATATGCCACCTTAGTTGTACATAGCCTTGAACATAGCCATATGCTTGTTCCTATACATCATGATAAGTGTTGCGGCAATTAACCCCTTAATTCATGTATAGTTTTTGTCAGCACCTTTTCATGTCCAGGTGATGCCGTCATTTAATGATACATCGGGGATTGCTTCACGGATCACTTCACTTTTACTTATTTTGGGTAAAACTGACAGCCAGAAGTAACAAGATCTGCTGCTGCTCTCCAACTCTTTCCGGAGTTATGTTATGTTTAAAGGAAATGTGAGTGAAGCGCCTACTGATTGGATGCACAGCTCATGTGAGATAACATCACGTGAGACCTGGCATCAATAATGCTGAAAAAATGCCGGTAAGGTGCAATATATTAATTGAGAAGGGATTATGTGAGTAGTGGACAACCCCTTTAAGGGTGCTATCACATCAACATACAGTGAAAGAAATAATTATTTGACCCCTTGCGAATTTTGTAAGTTTACCCACTGACAAAGACATGAACAGTATATAAGTTTAAGAGTCGGTTAATTTTAAGAGTGAGAGATAGAAGATCAAAAATAAAACCCAGAAAATTGCATTGTCTAAATTATATAAATGTATTTGTATTTTGAAGAGAGAAGTAATTATTTGATCCCTCTGAAAAACAATACAATAATTGGTGTCAAAACCCTTGTTGGCAGCACAGTAGTCAGATGTTTCTTGTAGTTGATGATGAGGTTTGCTCACATGTCAGGAGGAATTTTGCACCGCTCCTCTGTGCAGATCATCTCTAAATCATTAAGATTTTGAGGCTGTCGCTTGGTAACTCGGAGCTTCAGCTCCTCCACAGATTTTCTATGGGATTACGGTCTGGAGACTGGCTAGGCCACTCCATGACCTTAATGTGCTTGTCTTTGAGCCGATCCTTTGTTGCCTTGGCTGTTTTGGGTCATTATCATGCTGGAAGACCCAGCCACGACAGATTTTTAATGTCCTGGCGGAGGGAATGAGGTTGTCACTCAGGATTTTACGGTACATGGCTCCATGCATTGTCCCATTGATGCGGTGAAGTAGTCCTGTGACCTTAGCAGCTACCGGCTGGACACAAAATTACGGCGAAGCCCATGTCAAATGCGCTCCCCGCTCACTGATGCCCCCTCCCCGCCTGATCCTAAGTTAGGACCGGGTGGGGAGTGAAGCACCAGGCAGCGGGGATGGGGAATCAGTGAGCGGGGAGCGCAGCACAGACCGGGAAAGCCGGCGGTGAAGTCTTCTCACCGCCAGCTTCCCCGGCCGACTCATGCACTCCCCGCTCACTGGTGTTGCACTCCCCGCTCGGTCCTAACTTAGGATCAGGTGGGGAGGCAGCGGGGGGGAGCGGAGGATCGGGATGGGAGGCAGCGGGGAAGCGAATAGGGAGCTTAATGATTGCTTAAAACCCAGCAGCTTTTTACTGCCGGATTTTAAACAAACATGTGGCCATTGCAGCCTTTTCCTCTGCTGCCAGACCTCTTTACAGGGTCCGGCAGCTGAGGAATTACTCGCATTTCCCATTGACTTACATTGTACTCATTACGTAGCGAGTAATCGCAAGGAAACTCGCAGAGTAACGAGTAGCCCGAGTACCGTACTATTCGGCAAGTACCGAATAGTAACGAGTATACTCACTCATCTCTAGAGGTGACTGATTCATTGAGTGTCTCGACAGGAGTCTTTATACAGGTGACAATGTAACACAGCTGTGTGTAATGCAGGAACCAGGGGATCAGGAGCCGATAACTGCTCTGTAGGGGACAGAACTCCTAAGGGCCACTTTACACACACCAACTTATCTGTCCAATTTCTGACCAACTTGCTGGTTGCAGTGAAATCATGGACACATTGCACCATTTTGTGACTGTGTAGAATGGAACAATGTTTCCGTGATTTCACTGCAACTAATAAGTTGCAAGTGAAATTGCATGCAATATTGACACGTGTGACGGTACCTTTAGAATTGACAGGCAAGTCTGTCTGTCTGTTCTGCCCGCTGCCGATTTGTAGTCACAGACACTCCAGCCGGTCATTCTGTTTAATTTGAACTCACTGTTGAGAGAGGTGAGGGTAAGGGCTGCTTCACACTGCGGTGTGATCCGGTCTGGTTCTGTCCGGGATGCCCCAGACAGCCGCGGACCGGATCAGCACATAGGACTGGGGGACTAATATGCTCCCCTGTCCGGTGTGCAGCCGCACGCAGCTCCCACTGCTGATAGGTGAGGACCGCGGGCGCTGCGGTCCTGACCTGCCAGCGGCTGCAGCTGCGTGGGCTGCACACCGGACCGGGGGGCATATTAGCCCCCCAGTCCTATGTGCTGATCCGGTCCGCGGCTGTCTGGGGCATCCCGGACAGAACCAGACCGGATCACACCGCAGTATGAAGCGGCCCTAATGCTCCTCATGATTTCAGCAGATATACAGAAAAATAAGTCAACTATTCTCTAATTCCTCCCATTAACCAAAAGCACAAGATTGTTAAAGATAATTTATCTAATAGAGTGGACCTGTTATGTAATCTGCAGCTTCTACATTCTAATTTAAAAGAAATATTTTTACCAAGTTTGCATTAATACTTTAATTCATTTGTAAATAAATTTATTTTTTTCTGTTTATAATTATTGTTTATGAAACAGTGTGACCAGCAGTGCTGAATGGGTGTGGTTTGGGCGTGGATATGGGTGTGGCTAGTTGTGAAATGGGCGTGGTCAGGGGTGTGGCCTAAAATTTGCCGCACACATTGTCCCTCTTTCTCTTCTTCAAAAGTTGGGAGGTATGGGAGAGGCATTGAGTCTGGAACTGCAGACGGGCTGAACTGGGGATTCCTAAGACAGCAAGCAGGAATAGTTCAGGTGGTGAGGAAAGACATTATGAATGTCCACTGTGTCATGAACTTTGTGGCTGGAAGATGTTATGTCTCATATACTGTGGAGATATATGATGAACCCGGAATGTTAAGTAAAGTTATTGTTGAACAGAAGTGTCTGATGTCAGCTGAATTATGTCCGACGGCTACTGAAGAGAGAGTTGCAACCAGCAGCCTGCACGTAGCCAAAGAAATTGAGACCTTGGACTCTGCTGGCCCACGTGTGAGTACCGCACACTACATTATTCCAAACACCATCCCTTGCATTGAGGAGCTGGCCGGGGCATGTGCTGCAAAACCAGTGGTGCTCAGCAGCTGGGACCCTGACTCGCCCACGACTATCAAAGCCCCGTACGACAGGCCCCTTTACAGGTGTATAGATGCCCATTTCCAACAACCATCACTCCTGTGTTTTAATGTTACATTATGTTTGCTAACTGTATACGAAGGCTAATGGATGTCTAGAAAACCCTTCCACAAGTATGTTAGCACAGCCGAAAATGGTTTGGCTGATTAGAGAAGCTATAAAATTGACCTTCCATTGAGCTAGTTGAGAATCTGGAGCATTACATTTGTTTGTTCTATGAAACTCTCAAAATGGCCAGAAAAAGAGAACTTTCATGTGAAACTCGACAGTCTATTCTTGTTCTTAGAAATGAAGTCTATTCCATGCGAGAGATTGCCAAGAAACTGAAGATTTCCTGCAACGGTTATGAAGTTGTCCAGCACCACCACAGTGTATAAACTCCTTGTACTACAGCTTCGGGAGCCGCCAGCATTCATCCTACCTGTGGGGTGCCTGGGACTTGTCTCCAGCGTACGTGCTTCTCCACCACCTGATTACCGCGGTGCACATTCCAGTATGAAGAATGTCACATCCGGTGTAACGAAACATAGAGATGAAGCCATATTTGTTCTCCCGGTTTACTTACTTTATTAAATCAAACGGACATCAGGTTTTGACAGCAGATATTGCAGGTGGGAGGATGGAGGACTCCAAATACGACAGCCGTTTTGCGCCGCCTAGTGGCGCTTCAATGGATAACAATCCACAATAGGGGGAAAGTACTTCCCTGTATTTGTACCCACCCTCTCATTGCGTCATCAATTTGGTTAGCCAGCAACATATACACAAGAGCATAATCATCTAAAACCATTGGTGACACTACTTACACCAAGTCATTATCAAATATCACTACAAAAAATGTTATAAAAATCCTGACAAAAGACAGAACAGAGAAAAAAACAAACGTGTCCTAAAATTACACCATAAGTGTCCCAATACCATTAAGAGTTTTTTACAAGAACACAGAGAGATTATCTTTATCATTAAAACCAGCCGCACCCTGTGCCCTCAGTGTTATAATCCAGTGCACCCTGTGCCCTCAGTCTTATGATCCCCATGAGCTTGAACTTAATGGATGTAGAGACAGATGCGGCTACTCTTTTAAGTGTAACAGATAATAAAGCTATGAGTAAATCAGTAAATGATGCATCTGATACAGGGCCGTTCCCAGGTGGTCTGAAATCAACTTTTTGTCTCCCAGTGATACAGGGAAACGTTAAAGATCTATTTCAAGACCAGGTCGCGAAAGATGCAGAGTCATTGTTCTATATGGATACCTCCAAAAATCTTAGCAAAAAAGAGTGGCAGCCACTCAAGGAATTGAAGAATTGGAAGGATGTGATAGTCCACATAGCAGATAAGGGCGGGAATGTTGTGTTATTAAAAAAAGCAGATTACATGCAGGAAGCGTTGAAGCAGCTATCCGATGGTAAGACCTATAAGACCTATAACATTTAATCCTACCCATAGAGCAAAAGATAAACTCTGGTCATTGCTGAAAAATAATGTAGATCTTGTTTTACTCACTAGAAAGGAAGCGGAGAAGATATATCCAGAATTCCCCAATAAACCACATTGGTACTACCTGCCAAAGGTCCACAAATCGACGACCGCACCTCCGGGTCGACCAATCGTGTAGGGGGTTGGTTCCTTAACGGAGCCCCTGTCTTGGTTTTCTTGACTGGCAGTTGCGGCCTTTGATGCGTGAGATTCCTTCATTTATTAAGGACACAGATGATTTTCTGAAAATCTTGAAGGAGGTGGTATGGCAAGATGGCTTTCAGCTATCATCAGTAGATGTTAAAAGCCTGTATACCAGATCCCACAAGGCCTGGCAGTTAAAGTGTTGAAGGAGGTTCTGAGGGTTACAGATAAATCTGATCTGCTCATAAGCTTCATTATATAAGCTTTAGATTTTGTACTTAGCCATAACTCATTCAAGTTTGTAGACCAATGGCATAGCCAATGCTATGGTACTGCAATGGGGACATCAGTACAATGGGGACGCACACTAGCTAACATCTTTTTGGAGGTGTTTGAGAACAATTATGTGTATTCAGCAAGTGACCCATTCCTGAAAAATATAAGGGCCTATCATCGCTATGTGGATGATGCGTTCCTTATATGGCATGGGGAGGAGGATTTTGAAAGTTTTGTGATGTATCTGAATGAGGCGAATCAAAAGAAATTTTGTGTAAATTTACCCAAGTATTGGGAGGGGATGTCCTGAAATTCTTGGACGTCAAAATCTCAATACGTGATGGTAAGATCTATACTGAAAATGTTTGGAAATCAACTGCCACAAATTCTGTACTTCATTTTGAAAGTAACCATCCCTATCACGTGAAGAAAGCCTTGCCCTATAATCAAATTTTACGTTTAGAAGAATTAACAACAATGATAAGAAATTTCAAGAAGGGGGAGTTAAAAGACCGGTTAAGATCTAGAACATACCCAGAAGAGATGATTAATGAGGCCCATAGGAAGGTAGTTGAGATATAGAAAGAAGGATGGAAGAAGACTGTCAGGGTTAAGAAGGAATGTAGATTCATTTTTAATTTTAAATATGGCCCAATGGACAAAGCTATCTGTACCTCCATCAGAAAAAACTGGTACTTAATTGAGAGTGACAAGCACCTAAGGGAAATAGCCTTGTGTAAACCGTAATCACACATAAAAGGTGTAAAAATGTAGGAGATATGGTGGTACAGAGAAGGATGCTACCCGAAAGAACATGGTTGAATAGGCAGTGCCCAGTAGGGAACTTTAGATGTGGTGATTGTGGCTTTTGCTCTCAACATGTGACCCATAACCCTGAAAAGATTGGTCATGTCCTACATAATGTAAAAAGCTTTATACAAATATTAATTTTAACAAAGTCTACTGCTTCAGTTTTTCTAATGGCAATTTGCATATACTCCAGAATGTCATAAAGAGTGATCAGCTTTACAGCAATTACTTGCAAAGTCAATATTTGCCTAGAAAATGAACTTTAACCCCCAAAACACATTTCAACATCATTGCAGTCCTGCCTTAAAAGGAGCAGCTAACATCGTTTTAGTGATTGTTCCATTAACACAGGTGTGGGTGTTGATGAGGACAGGGCTGGCGATCAATCAGTCATGATTAAGTAAGAATGACACCACTGGACACTTTAAAAGGAGGCTGGTGCTTGGTATCATTGTTTCTCTTCAGTTAACCATGGTTATCTCTAAAGAGACACGTGCAGCCAACATTGCACTGCACAAAAATGGCCTAACAGGGAAGAGTATCGCAGCTAGAAAGATTGCACTTCAGTCAACAATCTATCGCAGCATCAAGAACTTCAAGGAGAGAGCTTCCATTGTTGTCAAAAAGGCTCCAGGGCGCCAAGAAAGACCAGCAAGCGCCAGGATTGTATCTTAAAACTGTTTCAGCTGCGGGATCGGACTACCAGCGGATCGGACTACCAGCAGTGCCGAGCTTGCTCAGGAATGGCAGCATGCTGGTGTGAGTGCTTCTGCATGCACTGTGAGGTGGAGACTCTTTGAGCAAGGCCTGGTTTCAAGGAGGGCAGCAAAGAAGCCACTTCTCTCCAGAAAAAACATCAGGGACTGACTGATATTCTGCAAAAGGTACAGGGAGTGGACTACTGAGGACTGGGGTAAAGTCATTTTCTCTGATGAATCCCCTTTTCAATTGTTTGGGACATCTGGAAAACAGCTTATTCGGAGAAGAAGAGGTGAGCGCTACCACCAGTCTTGTCTCATGCCAACTGTAAAGCATCCTGAAACCATTCATGTGTGGGGTTGCTTCTCAGCCAAGGGAATCGGCTCACTCACAGTCTTGCCTAAAAACACAGCCATGAATAAAGAATGGTACTAGAATGTCCTCCAAGAGCAACTTCGCCCAACCTTCCAAGAGCAGTTTGGCGCCCAACAATGTCTTTTCCAGCATGATGGAGCACCTTGCCATAAAGCAAAGGTGATAACTAAATGGCTCAGGGAACAAAACATAGAGATTTTGGGTCCATGGCCTGGAAACTCGCCAGATCTTAATCCCATTGAGAACTTGTGGTCAATCATCAAGAGACGGGTGGACAAACAAAAACCAACAAATTCTGGCAAAATGCAAGCATTGATTATGCAAGAATGGACTGCTATCAGTCAGGATTTGTCCAGAAGTTGATTGAGAGCATGCCAGGGAGAATTGCAGAGGTCCTGAAGAAGAAGGGTCAACACTGCAAATATTGACTTGCTGCATTAACTCATTCTAACTGTCAATATAACCTTTTGGTACTCATAATATGATTGCAATTATATTTCTGTATGTGATATAAACATCAGACAAACACAAATAAAAACCAGAGGGCAGCAGATCATGTGAAAATATTATTTTGGTGTCATTCTCAAAACTTTTGGCCTTGACTGTACAGTGTAATTTTATGACATGTTAGTTTTTTTCTCTGTTCTGTCTTTTGTCAGGATTTTTATAACATTTTTTGTAGTGATATTTGATAATGACTTGGTGTAAGTAGTGTCACCCATTGTTTTAGATGATTATGCTCTTGTGTATATGTTGCTAGGTAACCAAATTGATGATGCAATGAGAGGGTAGGTACAAATACAGGGATGTACCCTCCACCTATATTGCCACTAGGCGGCGCGAAACGGCTGTCGTATTTGGTATCCTCCATCCTCCCACCCGCAACCCCCGCTGTAAAAACCTGATGTCCGTTTGATTTAATAGAGTAAGTAAACCCGAAGGACGAGTGCTGCTTCATCTCTATGTTTCTTATTTCCTACAACGGTGTGTACTACTTCCTTCAGAGGAGAGCACAAATGGGCTCTAACCAGAATAGAAAGAGAAGTGGGAGGTCCCGTTGCACAACTGAGCAACAAGACAAGTACATTAGAGTCTATAGTATGAGAAATCAACGCCTCACAGCTCCTCATCTGGCAGCTTCATTAAATAGTACCCGCAAAATGCTAGTGTCAACGTCTACAGTGAAGAGGTGACTCCGGGATGCTGGCCTTCACGGCAGAGTGCTCACCGATTGCAGCCAAATGAAATCTACTGGCTGCCCATTTGGTCTGGTGGCAGCGACCAGTGGGTGGCATACAGACACTCTGCATCATTGATATCGATATCAGTGTGAATGGTGTCCTATGTGTGCAGATTACCTCGTGCATAGTAAAATCACCTCTCCCATGTATGGCAGGTTGAGGGTGGTTCTGTGCACCTGTGTCTGCATTATTTAATGGGGTCTGACCACATCTTGCTAAGTGCATTACTAGATCTCATTTGGCTGCAATCAGTGAGTTTTCTGAACACTGCCTTATACTATCTCCTTGTTTATTTAGTTTTTTTAACACTTCAGGGCAGAGTGGCAAAAAAAGCCATATCTGAGACTGGCTATTAAAAGGAAAAGATTAATATCTCCAAAAGAACAGTGACATTGGACATCGGAAGATTGGAAAAAAGTTTTATGGACAGACGAATCAAATTTTGAAGTGTTTAGATCACACAGAAGAACATTTGTGAAATGCAGAACTGAAAAGATGCTGGAAGGGTGCCTGACGCCATCTGTCATGCATGGTGGAGGTACTGTGATAGTCTGGTGTTGCTTTGGTGCTGGTAAAGTGGGAGATTTGTACAAGGTATAAGGGATTTTGAATAAGGTTGGCTATCACTCCATTTTGTAAAGCCATGCCATACCCTGTGGACAGCGCTTGATTGGAGTCAATTTCATCCTACAACAGAACAATGACCCAAAGCACACCTCCAAATTATACATGAACTATTTAGGAAAGAAGCAGGCAGATGGTATTCTATCTGTAATGGAGTGGCCAGCTCAGTTACCAGATCTCAACTCCATTGAGTTGTTGTGGGAGCAGCTTGACCGTATGGTACACAAAAAGTGCCCATAAAGCCAATCCAACTTGTAGGAGGGGCTTCAGGAAGCATCGGGTGAAACTTCTCAAGATTACCTCAGCAAATTAACAGCTAAAATGCCAAAGGTCTGCAATACTGTAATTGCTGCAAAGGTAGATGAAAGCAAAGTTTCAAGGAGAACATTATTATTTCAAATAAAAATCATTATTTCTACCCTTGTCAATGTCTGGACTATATTTTCTATTCATTTTGCAACTCATTTGATAAATAAAAGTATGACTTTTCATGGAAAACACAAAATTGTCTGGGTGACCCCAAACTTTTGAATGGTAGTGTACAGTGTAGGGAGCTGTGGTACTCTGACTCTGCACACTGTTTATTTCTGGCTACAGTACCTGCTAACAACTGATTGATAGGGGGTTGCATGTATCAAACCCTAACTGATTTGATTTTCATGATTTATCATAAGGATACATTTTTTTTTAAGAATGTAAACATGGAATACAATATGACCCCTTCTGGCTGGTCTCTTGGGGTGAAGGGATCATTGTAATATTTCTGGTATTTTAATAAAATTAAAGGGTTGACAAGCAGTCCAGGGCAGTAAAAGGTATTTTAATAATATGGCTGCAGTAGTAAAGGGATTAATGTCTCCTTCATTGACAGAATATTGCCATGTCATGGTTAATGGCAAGTTTTCATGTGTTTTAGGATGGGGAAGAAGTTAAAGCCCACTGTGGCTTAATATCTATATCGTATAAGAGTACTAAGTGGGTAAGCATCCAAATTCTGTTGGTCCAAGGCATTGAAAGGCTTTTTATCTCTGCATCCCTGGTAGTCTAAGGTATTGAACAGGTCATGCCAACATTACTAATACACAGAGAGGAGGTTAATGTCAGTATTCCTGCTGATCTAGGCCAGAGAATAAGCTAATATTTTATACTAGGTGTCTAGTGAGTTAGTCACACTTTTAAATCTCCAATTGTGGCAGATGGAACAATGATCATTCCTGGGACCAGAAATACACTTTTTAAGCAATTGTTCTGTATGATTAGGGTTGTAAATAGTGATGGGGTGTGGGTTCTTGGGATCTTCTCATATACAGTGCTTTGTGAAAGTATTTGGCCCCCTTGAAGTTTTCAACCTTTTGCCACATTTCAGGCTTCAAACATAAAGATATAAATTCAAATTTTTTTGTGAAGAATCAACATTAAGTGGGACACAAAATTAATGGAATATATTAAACTTTTTTAACAAAAAAAGAAACGTGGGGCGTGCAATATTATTCGGCCCCCTTGAGTTAATACTTTGTAGCATCAAGTCGCTTGGGGTATGTCTCTATCAGTTTTGCACATTGAGAGACTGAAATTTTTGCCCATTCTTCCTTGCAAAACAGCTCAAGTTCAGTGAGGTTGGATGTAGAGAGTTTATGAAGAGCAGTTTTCAGCTCTTTCCACAGATTATTGATTGGATTCAGGTCTGGACTTTGACTTGGCCATTCTAACACCTGGATATGTTTATTTTTGAACCATTCCATTGTAGATTTTGCTTTATGTTTGGGATCATTGTCTTGTTGGGAGATAAATCTCAGTCCCAGTCTCATTTCTTTTGCAGACACCAACAGGTTTTCTTCCAGAATGGTCCTGTATTTGGCTCCGTCCATCTTCCCATCAATTTTAACCATCTTCCCTGTCCCTTCTGAAGAAAAGCAGGCCCAAACCATGATGCCGCCACCACCATGTTTGACAGTGGGGATGGTGTTTTGAGGGTGATGAGCTCTGTTGCTTTTACGCCAAACATATCGTTTTGCATTGTGGCCAAAAAGTTTGATTTTGGTTTCATCTGACCAGAGCACCTTATTCCACATGTTTGGTGTGTCTCTCAGGTGGCTTATGGCGAACTTCAAACGAGACTTTTTATGGATATCTTTGAGAAATGGCTTTCTTCTTGCCACTCTTCCATAAAGGCCAGATTTGTGCAGTGTACGACTAATGGTACCTTTACACGCCGCCACAACAGGATGGATACAACCCGCTACAGGCTACAAATGTAGCTTGTCGCGCCAATATCGCCCGTAGTAGCGGCGTCTGAAGACGGGACGACACAGCCGGCTACAGATACCTCTGTATCCGTGCACTGCCCATAAACATATGGCTACATCGCCGATTGTAGCGAGCTGTATCGGCGTGTAAAGAAGCAACAGAAGGGAACTCGGGACATCCGGCGATGTAGCTGCAATGTGGCTAAGGCGTCACCCATGCTCCGTGATACCGCGCCCCTTCAGCGATCATTGGTGGAAGATGCTGCGTTACGATTGGCCCTTGCCTCACAGCCCTCCATCTTGGATGAGCTGTCCCTTCAGCACTACACATACGCGCCGTATGCACGATCATATAGTAGTACAATTACGCGGACACACACTTGAACGTAAAATCATAAATGGCCCATGATCTACATACAGTGTGCACATCCTATCAACACATGATAACGAATAATGCTGTACACAGCGCACAAGTGTGTGTTACGTACCGCTCTGGCTTATTGCACAGCAGCTGCCGTAGAAGTGTTCCGGGTCTGGCACTGCGCGCAGCGCGCACACAGATGCACACAATCCCATAGCACATTGGAGGAGATTACTCAGTAGACAGATCAGAGCCGTGTTGTAAGGACTGCACTGTGGGTCTTCTGCAGTAGGGGCCGCATAAGTGTGTCGGGCGGGTCACTGCGCGTTGGGCTACTTATAAAGGTGCGTCACCCCGACAGCGGCCGTAATGACGTCATGACGTTGGTTTCATTTTCACTCTGCCTGCAAGGTGCCAGCCCCGCCTCTGCACACACCATAGCAGTCATGGCAGCCGTGCACCGCGCCGCAACATGGGGGATGGCGGAGCTGATCATCCTCATTGATCAGTGCGACCGTCGGGACTATTGGGGCCACCATCACCACCGGCACCCCAGGCTGCGCAATCGGTGCACCGTGCGGCGGATCCAGCGGGCCCTGCTCTGCCAACTGGGGGTACAGAGGACAGTCAAAGCGATCCAAAAAAAGATCGCTGACTTGAAGCATAAGTGCCCAGGTCGCATACTGGACATCCGTGCCAGGATTGCCAGGCTGCGTGGTGAGTAATTGTTGCCCCAAAACACACACCGCCACATGTGCATGTCCCACAATACACAAAAAATGATGGAAACATATGACAAGGGACAGTGTGGCCTACACAATCAAACACATCTTCACAGTGTTGTGCTCATCCAGTCAGGCCTAAAAATGTCTCACACGCACAGTCCATGCATACAACATGAGTGTATGCATCCAGCATCACCTGGTTGATGCTAAGTAAGGCTGGGGTCACACACACAGATATCTGCCCACATATTGTTTGCAGATCTCTGTTTGCAGTCAAATCATGGTCACATGTTTACATTTGGAGACAGCCTCAAAATGGAACAATGTGTCCATGCTTTCACTGCAACCAGAGATCTGTGAACAATATCTGGCCACATATCTGTGTGTGTGTGACCCCAGGCTTAGCCGTCAAATACATAGCCACACAAGCTCTTTGTAGGACAACAATGTGTAGGCATGATCTTATTACGTCTTTTATGTTCAAATATCAAACTAGATGCTGAATCCTCATCAGAAGAAGGGCCCCATGCCCCACCCCCAGGTGGCCCATCAAGAACCACGCCACATCAGGCTCAAGTGGCACCCTTGTCCCCAGGGTCAACACCTTCCCCCGGGCCTCAGGAGCCAGACGTGCCGTCACCCACCGGGACAGAGGACGTGGAGGACCAGTCAGCACCTGGCAGCCCGCTGGAGTGTGACCAGCTGTCCCCATCTGCCTGGCTGCTGGAGGAACACATCACCTCCCCACAGGAGGGCGAGGAGCTGCAAGTACCTGGCGGCCCAGAGGAGTGTTTGCCCCGTAGCCCAGGACCACTATTACCCCTGAACCACATAATGTGGCCACGGAGCCCCAGCCCGGGAGTAACACCACCTCCCACTGTCTCCAGCTCAGTGGCGAGTCCTGGGGTGACCATGTCCCCACACAGTGACTATGGTGGTAAGTGTGTTATGTTGCCACAGTCACCCTGCACACTGTTGCTTAAATTTCATCTGGGCCCAAACTATTTATGTAAACAAAGTAAACCATGTTGGTTCACCATTTTTGCAGATGGTGAACGTGCGGGCTCATATGGATGGAGCTTGACCCCATCTCCCTCCCCGTCTGATGGTGAACTGGATTTGGAGGAACAGGGTAAGTGGATGGTTGTGGCCAGTCATGACTAACCATCAGCAGTGACGACTGTGTACTAAAGTGTGTGTTTACTCCCAATACAGGTGCCCCTACCATGGAGGAATTCATCCAGGCCCATCATGCATTTGTGGCCCGTTTGACCACGGCTCTACAGCGTGGCCTGCAGGACCTTGCCCGCCTGGCTCAAATGCTGGCGGCCCTACACCCACACCATGGATCACACCCATGAATTTGAGGGATGCATTGTATCCTGGCCAAACATGGCCCCACAAACAGTTGTCCTTGTTGGACCCTAAAATTTTCACACGTTGGCTTGTTGCCTTGCAAAAGTGAAAATATTGTTATTGGTTTTTTTTTTTGCCCCCGTTGGGCTCTTTTCTTATAGTGTCCCACATTGGGACCATCACAAGTGTGGACTGGCTAGGCCAATCTGCCCTACAATCCCTATACTGTCCCACATTGGGACCATCACAAGTGTGGACTGGCTAGCCCCATCTGGCCTAACCATTCTGTGTATGATGGCAAATGTCTGTGACACATGTATGTTTACAATACAATGCTGTTCTAACTTTGTTGTACGCTCCTTCATGTGACCTTACTAATATTTGGTGACCAAACCTCACCATAACCTAACTATGTGAGGCACATCACAACATCCCTTTGTGAATGTGCTAAGACATTCCAAATGAACCGATGCTGATCCTGCTCAGCGAGCAGTGGCCCATATTGTGTGGCTTGGGGAAACCTATTATTGGCCACAATACCATTCACCCCCAAAAACCCCCACAATCCTTATTCCTAAATGAATACACAATTGTGTGAATCAAACAATTTTAATCCAGCCTGGATATAAAACTAAATCACAAAGAATATGATGTTTTTGGAAAAAACAAAAAAAAAAAAAAATTTAGGCCAAAAGTCAATCCAGAAAATTAACAAATCAAAGGAGATTCCTCAAATTATAAAGTCCAGACTGCCAATTCTGTGCATTGGCTACTAGTGTCCAACTCATTCTTCCTCTGTCGGCTCTGACAATGCCGGATCCCCCCTCCTCTCAGGGCAGCCCCGACCTGCCCGAGACGTCTTGTTGAACGACGACGTGTTGGGGGGGGAGGGGTTGACTGTGGCGGGGCCGGTCTTCTCACGGGCCGAGATGGGGCAGCTGGTGAAAGGGGCCACAAGGTGTGTTGCATGGGGGGGGGGACGTGGCAGCCCCATTGAAGGGCCCATCATCGGCAGCATCAGCGGCATTGTGGAAGACCCTCAGAAGGATCTTTTTCTGGAGCGGCTCCATCCCTCGCATTCTGTTGCTCATGTAGAGGGCGTCGCTGTCGATGTGGGTCCGCTGTTCATCCAACAGCACGCGTCGGGCCCAGGTCGCCAGCTCCGTCTCTGGTGGTGCAGGACGTCGGCGGCGACGGATCCCGGAGCTGGGACCTGGGCCTGGACCCACATCACTCGCCCCGCCCTCCTGCTCAGCCCCAGATGTCATGGGCTGAGCATCATCAGCAACAGAATCCTCGGCAATGGAGCCGTCCTCTTCTGGGGCCTGTGGGTGGAGAAAAAAAAGAAAAACCATTAGTGAAGGCACTATCAACTGTATACATTCACAACAGGACTCAATATAGCACTCCCACACACACCAAGGCCAACTACCAGAATGGAAAATGATGAATAACACAGTAAAGCAAAAAAGGTTCAAGACCCCAACACCAGTGGTTCTCCTGTACACTCACCTCGACCATTCCAGGAACTGAGCTCAATACATAATTAGGTGTTTGTCACGGAGCCGTACCCCAATATTAGGACATGTCACCACAACACCTTGGTACTGGGGGCTGTGCTGCCCAATGACACATATTGGCCACCTTTCCATTTGCACTCCTATTATGGTGAGAATCCACCCCTCTGTCAACTACCTTTAACCCACTGGCAACAAAGCCAACACACATGTGTGGCAGCACCATTAACTACATGGTACTATGTGGCTGTTTGAGAACAAACCACCTGCTATCTTGAAACCCTTAAATAAGTAACCTAAACATACCAAGATGTTGTGGAAGAAGCAACATTGCAATACGGCTGGAAGCATAGAATTGAAAAGTCTTCCAAGTCATGGAAGGAGGGCAGATAGATTGACACCCCAAGGTTTGCCGCAGCAAGGAGGAAAATATGCCAACAAATTTGGTGTGAAGGATTTATAGAAGCACACATGTGAAGGAAACATTGTGGGCCACCACTGTCACACAATTACCCACCTCCTGTGGCGCAGATGGTGATGCAGCCGGGCCTACATGGGACGCAGCAACGGGGCAGTTGGTCGTCGTTTGATGCGGGCGAACCTCGCCCAGGATGAAGGTGAACAGGGGATAGTACCATAGGGTAGGTGATGGTACCTCCTCTGCTCCAGCCCCTGAGCGACGGCGCTGGTACTGAATGTGAGCCCGCATGAACGCCGACCTCATGTTTTTGATCTTAAGTGCCACCATATGCTGGTCCCACGTCTTGCCTACCCTTGGCTCCAACCGATTTGCCAGAGCCACAAGACTCCTGTAGGCCTCGGCCCTCGCTGCCCGATTTTTATATTCGGGCAGCGAGCTGCGCCACAAACATTCGTGCGCTGATACTCCGTGAGAAGCTGGGATTCCAATTCCACAGTACCCCTCGGCATCTGCCGATGACAAAACACACAAAAAACACACAGTCACAACACAAGGCATTACGACATTTAGAAACTTGCCACAATGATACACATAATCATTAACTTTCTACAGGGATTATCGAAAGCTATTTTGTGGAGTGAAACTGGGCATGAGTGGCCCATTTTCTCTATCTCAGACTGCTACAAACTCAAACACATGTATGCAGCCAATATCAAGCACCGGATATCGGTGTCCACCTACAGATGTTTCAAACATGATTTAAGTCCCCAATGTACCTATTGCAACACACCTTGACACGGTGTGTGCGTACATACCGGTAGAGGGCAACATGTGACCAAACACGTTGTGTGCTAACTAGGACCTGGCCAGTGTCCAAAATGGTTAGGGGTCACTATATGAGAAAGGCGGCCTGGGTGTGTGCCAACAATGCACATACTACATGTAATGTGCACCCAGATGATCATGTAGGGGTTCCTCCAGACGTGGAAGTACCATTTTAACACATGTACCCAACATCCCTGGAATGTCCGGCACAATTCTACCACCCCTGAAATGTTGATGTGAAGTACCAGCCAAAGAAATAACACCTTGCTCTTTTGCCATTGCCAAAAAGCAGAAGGTGCAATACATACTTACACTATATAAGTAGAGGCACTACCTGGCTATTGTGCGACACAGAATAAGGTACACATATTTAATATTACGTGTTAAATATTTGCATGCCGCATCAAACATGGCCATACACACATCGCCTAAGCTGCCTGTGCCAGAACCAGCTGCGTTCATTACATTTTCTTAGAAACCGCTAAAGAGGCTTACCGTCAGAGCAACAGAAGTCAAACAGGACACTAGTAGCTCAATGCACATCGACGTCTGGACAAGGTGCAGTGGCCATTGACCTGCCTTTATAGTCCGGGAGACCAATCACAGCGGACACAATTATGCACATCCTGATGGGACACCTGGGTGCGGATTAGACTTCCGCTAATTGGTGGAGATCGCTGATTCGTGATAGGTTGGCGGCCCTTTAAAAGCTGCCCATGCCGCCAAACATTACGCTTGCTGGCCAGACCCATTAGGTAAGTTTTTGTGGACACACATGGAATTTGCGCAGGTGGGGTGCATATGTTGATGTTCTTGGAGAGCGCCGGAGACTGCTGTAGCGGCCGATATAGGGCTTTGTATGGTTGGGGACGAGATATAGTGTACTGTGTGGATTAGGATACGGCATTTTGTGTGGGCCTTCACACTTTTGTTGAGATACATTGCTGTGTTTGTTTCCAGACAACATACAGGAGAATGGATGCATGACTGTAGACAGAACTGTGTTACTCATGTCGACTGGATCGATTTCTGCATACTGGTTGTGGCCAATGGAGACTGTGTCCAACGGGAATGGGATGACACAGGGCTTTGAGGTGTGGCGCGCCAGACATGGCATAGATGTGTATTAAAAATGACACCTTACAAAACATATGAAACCATGTCTAAGCATCCGCATTCATGTGCAATGTTGTTTGGTTCATGTAGCCTTTCCTCAACCTTCCATATCGTGGAACGTCACATTCGTTATTCTTCTCATTTTTACTGTAATCAATTGACATTATGGGCTGTGTAATGGATTATGGGACCTGTTTGAGCAACATTATTGGTGACACATGTCCCTTTCTAACTCACCTAGGTGCAGATGTGTGAATTTTGGGACCTCCCATTGAGTTGATGTAGAGGAGCCCACTCTCAATCGCCGTGTTCCATGTTGTTTGGGGTGACTACTGTGTGTTTGGCGTCCTTGCCTCAGGGTTGTGTTTTGGGCCCACACGAGAGATCCTATCCTCTTGGCAATAGTGTGTAATGGAAAAGAGGTGTGGCTTGCTGAACCTGCTGACTTGCCCACATTTTGGTCTATGTACTCATGTTGTGCTTTCTCATCTACAGGTGCTGATATTGAGGATGCAGAATATCCATGACCGCAATGTTATCGTGGCTCTTGCGTTGGTGGAAGAGCAAATGTGGTATCAGGATCGGTATGAAAGGTTGATGAGGCGCAGACAGCGGCGGTTGTGGACCCGTGATTGGCTTCTGAGGCGGGAAACCCGGGGCCACATGCAGCTGTTGCGGGAGCTGGAGCTTAACTGTCCTGATGATTACCGAAACTATCTCCGTATGCCCGAGGACTGTTTCACCTTCCTATTGGAGCGTGTTGGGCCAATGATAGCGCGTCAGGAACACTATTATGCGGCCATCAGTATCAGCTGCTGAGCGGTTGGCTATCACTTTGCGGTTCCTGGCTACAGGGCAGTCCATGACATCCCTCACATACGTGTCACGTGTCTCCCTGCCCCTGCTGAGCCGCCTGATCCCTGAAACGTGTTGGGCCATCTGGAGAGCTCTGCAGCCAGCCTACATGAAAATGCCTTTAACCGCCGCAGAATGGCTGGAAGTAGCCCGAGGGTTTGAAACCCGGTGGAACTTCCCCAACTGTGGCGGGGCATTGGATGGTAAGCACGTGAGGATTACCAAACCTGGCCACTCTGGCTCTTTGTATTTCAATTACAAAGGGTATTGTAGTATAATCCTCATGGCTGTAGTAGATGCCAACTATGAGTTCCTCTACGTGGATGTTGGAATGCCTGGTCGCAACTCAGATGGGGGGGTGTTTGCCCTAAGCTCCTTGGCAACACTACTAGGGAATGGTGGGCTAAACTTACCCTCAAATGAGGACACGACCGAACATCTCAACTTTGCGTTTGTGGCGGATGAAGCATTCCCACTTCAGGAACACCTACTGCGGACATATCCCAGAGGGCCCTTACTTCTGAGAGACGCATTTTCAACTACCGGCTATCCCGGGCCCGCCGTGTGGTTGAAAATGCGTTTGGGATAATGGCGAATAGATTCCGGATTTTTCATACGCCTATACATATGAAACCGGAGTCTATTGACGCGGTAGTGGTGGCCTGCTGTGTGCTGCATAACTTCCTGCGTCGTAGGGATACAGCATCATACACGCCAGGAGGTTATGTAGATAATGCCGACGCTACAACAGGGGAGCTCCGTCCAGGGTCTTGGCGTGATGATGGCCATGTGATTGTGCCACTCCAGCCGCAGAGCCATGGCCGCACTCGGCAGGAGGCCAGGGACAGTAGAGACGCTTACTGCTCCTACTTCAATGGGTCTGGTGCAGTGAGCTGGCAGGACCAGGCCATATAATGTGGCTGGCTCTGGGAGTTGCTTTTTGTGGTTTCAATGGAGGTGACAGCAGGTTAGCTGCACCACTTTAATTTTTGGTTGACCTTTTTCATTATCTTTGTTTTCATTATGTGCATGAGTTTTCATTATGTAGTTAGTTAGTTAGTTAAGGTTATTTTTTTTTTTTTGTTTTTTTTCCATGCACAGTTTGCAATGTGTGGTGATTTGCTTATCCCTTGAATGTGGCTGATTAATGTCACCTGCTCTTGAATTCTACATTGTTTTTACTTTATGTATATTTTGTTTGCACAAGACAAGGTCAAGATGCATGCAATATATTAAACCTTTTTCTGTTGGATCCAACATCATCTGTGTGAGCCTGATTACTTGGTGGAGGAGGGCAATGTGATGCAGGGTTGGGTGGGGGCCTGGGATGTCATAGCCACCTATTGGCTGGGATTGTGCACACAATATGTGTGGGTAGCCATGTTTTTCTGAAAGTCTTTTGCCCAACAGTGTTTGTGGCCATTGTGCGTACATGATCCTTTATTTTGTTGTAGGCAGAGGGTCCCCTGCACACAGCACATTGATGCAGGACATATTCTTCTCAGGTGTTTGCTAATACACTGTCACACAGATCTTTGACTTGGTGCCTTGGAAGCTGTTCCACTACATTCACATCTGTCAGCACATATATTAAACCCCATTCAGCCTGGATACATACACATACTTCGCCACAGTTGTCACAGATTTTTGACAGAAAACGCACATACTGTGTGTTGTAAGCCGCTAATGTGTGTCACACAAACGCACCTCAGTGCAATCGGCACACGCGGCTGTCACAAGCGCTGATCGTGCGTGACAAGGCAAACACTTGTACTACGCACACATAGCCCCGGACCGCTACTTTAATACACACGGGATATGTGACTGGCCACCGCTCTAGCGTGACCCATTACCATCGATTTCGATGCATTCGCCAGGCTCCGCCATGTCACAGGTGCTTATTCCGTGCCACACTCCGCTCACTAGTACGGCACGTCTCGGCCATCCGCCCTTTCCGTCGTGCCCAATCACAACTCCGTAGTGTTGGCCAATGGTTGTGGTTTGGGCGCGGTGTACAGGTCTGTGGCACGCCTATTTGTTTTACGTCCTGCCTTTGTTGCTCCCAGATCACTCTGTGGTGGCGGTGTGTAAAGCTGGTACGCTGAGCTACAGACGGCTACTTGCGATACCCGGCGATGTAGCTAGCTGTAGATGTGGCGTAGCGTAGCGCACCTTGTGGCGGCGTGTAAAGAGGGTGCGGTTCCCGTTGGTAACCGTTCGCCCGTGCTCGTGCACGTGAAGTTGCCGTTGGTATCCATCCTGTTGTGGCGGCGTGTAAAGGTACCATTATTGTTTTCTTATGGACACACTCTCCCACCTCAGCTATAGATCTCTGCAGTTCATCCAGAGTGATCATGGGCATTATGGCTGCATCTCTGATCAGTCTTCTCCTTGTTCGAGATGAAAGTTTAGTGGGACGGCCGGGTCTTGTTAGATTTGAAGTGGTCTGATACTCCTTCCATTTCAATACGATCGCTTGCACAGTGCTCCTTGAGATGTTTAAAACTTAGGAAATCTTTTCGTATCCAAAACCGGCTTTAAGCTTCACCACAACAGTATCTCTGACCTGTCTGGTGTGTCCCTTGGTCTTCATGATGCTCTCTGCACTTGAAACAGAACCCTGAGACTATCACAGAGCAGGTGAATTTAAACGGAGACTTGATTACACACAGGTGGATTCTATTTATCATTACCAGTCATTTACGACAACATTGGATCATTCAGAGATCCTCACTGAACTTCTGGAGTGAGTTTGCTGCACTGAAAGTAAAGGAGCCGAATAATATTGCACACCGTACTTTTCAGTTTTTTATTTGTTAAAAAGTTTAAAATATGCAATAAATTTCATTCCACTTCACGATTATGTCCCACTTGTTGTTGATTCTTCGCAAAAAATTAGAATTTATATCTTCATGTTGGAAGCCTGAAATGTGGCAAAAGGTTGAAAAGTTCAAGGAGCCAAATACTTTCACAAGGCACTGTAGCTTTCACTTTGTTCAATATTTCCACTAGGGTGGCCTCTACAATGGTTTCTTGTTATTATTACTTGTAAAGTCAATATTGTTACCCGTAAATTACCATTGTACAGACTAGGCTTTTCTGCACATCCATGGATATTTATATGTAGGGATATTGCTTAATGTCATATGTGTTCAGCATTTTACTTTATTTCTTCCTTGCAGATGTGCTCCCTTCTGACCCTCTTCAGACACAAACAGATCTCTGGTTACAGCTGGTGGATGAGCTGAACATCAAAGCGTTTGTTAACTTAACATTATCAGACTCTGTGAGATACGGGGCTCAGCAATTGCTCTTTATTTCTGGACTAGGTAGGTTTTCTAGGTTCAATAGTAATTCTGTTTCTCTAACGTTTGCCTAGAGTTGATATGGAAATGTCTGTACAATTAGACTGAAAATGTCAGATCATAGCAATAACTGCTTTGTAAATAGTCAGCATGATCAGATGAACTGGATGGTATCATTATTTCATGGGCATAAAACTCCTTCTCATTTCACTGCTGAGGCTGTGTTATTACTTCATGTAAACATTAATTATAACTCTTCTATTACAATAGACATTATTTAGTTTGCGTGGATAAAAACAATCCTTTTGTTAAGTGTATTCTAACCTTATATGACAGCATTCCAATAATTACATTCATAATCCCCTTTTTGTCAGCTAATGCTTAGCTGATCAATAAAAAAAACAGAAGAAAACTCCAGCACTACTTACAGAGTTCTGCAGAGAGGAACCTCAGATCTGTCCCAGAGCTCCATAAACCACATCCAGGATTAATGGGTGCCAGCTTTAAGTAGAAGCAGTTGCATCCAATATAGAAAAGAGTCCAGCAGCACTTCAGTCCTTAAAAATTTTCCACCTTTATTTAATATAGGTGCATAAGCAAGGCAGGGAGAGATGCAGGGTGTGTGTGGGACAACATCTTGTTTTACACCTTGTGGTGCTTCAACCAGTTCCACCGGTACTTCCTGGATAGTGTTTTTCACTTGGGTGGATGTTGTGAAGAGTTTTTCTTCACCATGGAAAGGATTCTGCGATCATCCATCATTGCTGTCTGACGAGGAAATCCAGACATTTTTGAGTTCCAAATGCTCACCAGTGCCCTCTTTTTTAAAGAAAACTTTTGATCTGGAAGCTCCTAACATTTATGCTATCTCCCCAATGGGTTTCTTTTTTTTCAGTGTAATGATGGGCTGTTTCTCTTCCATTGAGAGCTCTGTAGCCACATGTTCTGGTTTACAGTAACAGTTTCCAAATGCTTTTACACCTAGAATCAGCTCCAGACCTTTTACTTTCGTAATCGATGATGGATTAACAAGTGAATAGCCCCAACAACTCATAAAAGAGCTTTTGTGATAATTGTTCTGTTACCTCTGGTACCTTGAAAAGAATAGCTGTATATTAAACAGCTGTAATTCCTAAACCCTTTCTCACATTAGGATGTGAATACCATAAAAAAGCTGAGAGTCTACCCTTTAAGCTCATATTGATTATAGAATTGTATCTTGAATATGCTTGGTAAAACTGCTAAAATGCCAAAACTTGTCATGACCCAAATATTTCTGGACCTAACTGTATGTGTTTTCAATGGGTAGACTTAGCAATGGATTACTCTACCCATATCTGTCAAGGAATATCTCTTGGGGCAACCAAAGGATTGGATTTTGAAGATCAGAGTGCCTGATCCATCTATTTCCTGATATCATCTGTCTGGGGAGAGATGTGTGACATCCATATACACATTAGATTTTCTGGTCATCATAATGGGAGACCCAGACAATGGGGTTTAGGGCTCCGCCCTCCGGAGGTCACACTAGGTACTACAAGTTTGTAGACACCGCCTCCTCCGCATATAAACCCCCACCGTAGGAGAAATCCTCAGTTTTAAACTTAGTGTGCTCGGAGGATCACGCTTTGCTTGCACTTCACTGCATTCTCACAGCTTACGTGATGGCGTATGAAGACAAGGTAATTGGTCCCGGTCGGGACCCTCGACAGTCTCCCCGCTCACCCTTTGTGGAACACGCTGGTGGAGGTACCGGAGGGCTTTTAGCCTGGACACTTAGCTGTTCTCCCGGTACGCTGTCGTGCTTTCCCCTTTCCATCCCTCTGTGGAGGCTCTGGATAGGGGGAGCCTGGAGCCTTGCACAGCTCCGCTCCGTCCGAGGCCTCCCTAAATGGTGCTTACAGACCGGACGGAGCCAGCCCAGTCCGAGGCCTCCCATTATGGTGCTTACATTCCGGACTGGTGCTGTACCCCCGTCCGAGGCCTCCCTAAAGGTGCTTACAGACCGGACCGGCACTGAGGCCCCTTGTGGTCTCCTGTGTGCCTGGGGGTAGTGTCTGTCACTTTGGTGGCATGGCACTCAGACCGCGCGGTTACCCTCGGGTCCGCGGTTCTGATAGTGTACCCTGTGCTGGGGTCACTCTGGCTGACCGCCCTGTGTGTCACAGGGGCTGAAGCTGAAGGCTGCTGCTGTTTGTTTTGTGCGGGCAGTCTGTGTGTGTGTATGTGTATTACTTCACACTCTTTTCCCGCGCTGCGGGCTCTGGCACCTCCATTGCTGAGGCAGCCTGGAGGGGGAGGAAGCAGCTCTTGTGATGACTCACTGATGGGCGTGTTTTTTGTGTTCTCCCGCGTGTTCCTGGCCACGCCTACGTATTCACAGTCGGCGGCCATCTTCTCCCTCACTTCCCGGCTGGGATCTGGCTGCAGCGTGTGTCTGCACTCTCAGGGAGACCGGAACTCGCGGAGGTCACACAATTACACCGCTTCCTCCTACCGCTTCTAGCGGTCGGTAAGCCACCGGGTTCCCCGGTTTGTTTGTTTACAACTTGGCTTATTCCCCTACTGTGGAGATGTCCTCAGTAAGGAAGCATGCTGCTAAGGCAGCAGATGTCACCATTACCTGCGCTACATGCAACGGTTCACTGGTGGAGGGGTCCTGCAATAATTGCGGGCGCCCAGAGACCCAGACAGTTACTGCAGAGTCAGGATCTGCGGGTCTGTACCCTGAGGCTCGGCTGATCCCAGGGACATGGGAAACGCAGAGTAAGATAAATGAATCTCTGCTGGCCCAGATGTCCTCCATGTCGCAATCCCTGGAGGCACTTCATAGGAGGCTGGAAAACCCAGCTACTCCTCCTAGTTACCCCCGGGTGTCTCTTACTTCTACTGTGAGACCCCCTAAGCGAGCTCGTGAGGCCTCTCCAGAGCTCCAGGCTCCCTCTGAGGAGGAGCGTTCCTCTGATGGTGAGGAAGATGATGGGGGTTCTACTCTTGGGTCTGTCTCTGAATCTCCAGATGGGGTTGAGGATCTGGTGTCCTCCATCAATGAGACTTTACGTCTGGTCACTCCTCCCGAGGAGGTGACTGTGCACCCCAAGGAGGTCTATCAATGGCTGCGGCCGGAGGCTAGACCAAGTGGAGCCTTTATGGACCACACTAATTTTGGAAGGGTGATTAGAACACCCAGGTTACATCCTGGGCGGCGTTATGTCCGTAAAGCCAAGGACCTTCGCTTTCCCTTTCCTCAGGAGGTGCTTCAGGAGTGGTCGCAGTCCCCAAAGGTGGATGCTTCCATGACCAGGATTGCTGCACGTTCCTTATTTTCTGCCTCTGATAGCTCCTCATTGAAGGATGCTACGGATAGACAGGTTGAGCAACTCGCCAAGTCATCCTACGAGGCTGTGGGCTCTTCATTTGCCCCTAATTTTGCCACGGTCTGGACCCTACAGGCGATTACCTCCTGCTTGGATGGTATCTCTGACCTAGCTAGGTCCAGCCCAGAGGTCCTGGCGCTTACCGACAGGGCGAAGGCTTACGCGGATTACGCCAGGACGGCAACTTTGGAAACTGCCACTCGCTCGGCTGTGGCTTCGGCCAATGCTATAGCGATCCGCAGGTTGTTGTGGCTGCGTCTTTGGGACTCAGATGCCACGTCTAAGAAGATTTTGCAAAATCTTCCATTTTCTGGTGACAGGCTCTTTGGCACCGAGCTGGACAAGCTGATTAAGGATTCTGCTGAGTCTAAGATACCGCAGAATAAGCCTAAGCCACGGTATACCGTGAAAAGGAACCCAAAGCAGTGGTCCTTTCGCCCCAGCTCGCAGTCATCAGCAACGTCCACTCGCACGGACCGTGGGGGCAAGCCCTCTACCCAGTGGCGCGGCAAAGGTCGCCAAAAGAAGCCGGCAGGGGCAGCAGCTGCCACCCCCAAACCCGCTTCGGCATGACTCGCTCCTTCATCCTGTCTCCCCACAGGTGGGGGGCCGCCTGTCTCTCTTTCAGGACAGGTGGCTACTCCACGTCCAAGACCAGTGGGTCCGAGACGTAGTCTCAAGAGGCTACAGGATAGAGCTGACGTCACAGCCGGTACACCGATTCCATCGGTCTGTCCCATCCCCAGACAAGGCTCAGGCTTTTCACCTGGTGTTGGAGGGTCTCCGCAGAGACGGAGTGGTGGTCCCAGTGCCCACGGGAGAGAGGTTCAGGGGTTTTTACTCCAACCTCTTTATCGTCCCAAAGAAGGACGGCTCTTTCCGTCCGGTTCTGGACCTAAAGTTGTTCAACCGTCACGTGTTGGTTCGGAAGTTCCGTATGGAATCCCTGCGCTCCGTGATCGCGGCGGTGTCACAGGGGGATTTCCTAGCGTCCATCGATATCAGGGACGCTTACCTTCACGTGCCCATTGCACCAGCTCATCAGCGCTGGCTGAGATTTGCAGTGGGGGAAGAACACTTCCAATTTGTGGCACTGCCGTTCGGGCTAGCCTCGGCACCGCGAGTGTTCACAAAGGTGATGGCCTCCAGGATGGCTCTCCTGCATGTACAAGGACACGCCGTCATTCCCTATTTAGACGACCTGCTGGTCAGGGCGCCATCGGAAGACCTTTGTCGGGTGAGCCTGGAGGCGACCATGAAGTCTCTGGAAGAGTTCGGGTGGCTTCTCAACATTCCAAAGTCGACCCTGGTCCCGACCCAGTCATTGACATATCTGGGCATGGACTTCCACACAGACTCAGCCCTGGTGTCCCTACCTCAAGCCAAACAGCTTGCGATCCAGTCAGGAGTACAGACGGTTCTTCTGTCACCACAATCTTCCCTACGGGGATTGATGAAGCTGGTGGGACGCATGGTAGCGGCGATAGAGGCGGTGCCTTTCGCGCAGTTTCGCCTCCGACCTCTCCAGCTGGAGATTCTTCGCCGATGGGACAAAAGGACGATCTCTCTGAATCGGCTAGTGACGCTGTCACAACCGACCAGGGACTCCCTGCAGTGGTGGCTCCAGCCACATCACCTGTCACGGGGTCGATCCTTCCTAAAACCGTCATGGTTAGTGGTGACCACCGACGCCAGTCTGAAGGGCTGGGGGGCGGTGTTCTTACACCACAGGACTCAAGGCCTCTGGACTCAGTCGGAGTCGGCGTTGCAGATCAACGTACTGGAGATCAAGGCGGTCTATCTGGCGCTCCTAGCGTTTCAGACCTTCCTGTCGGGACGGCCCATTCGGGTACAGTCCGACAATGCGACGGCCGTCGCCTACATAAATCATCAGGGAGGGACCAGAAGCGCTCAGGCCCTCGCCGAAGTCCACCGCATTCTAGCATGGGTGGAGGAAAACGGCTGCCTGATCTCCGCAGTACACATCCCAGGGGTCGAGAACTGGGAGGCCGACTACCTGAGCCGACAGGGGATGGACGCCGGAGAGTGGTCCCTGCATCCAGAAGTCTTCCGGGACATCTGTGGGAGATGGGGCGTTCCGGACGTGGATCTGATGGCCTCACGGCTGAATCATCAGGTACCACAATACATGGCGCGGTCTTGGGATCCTCAGTCTCTGGGGGCGGATGCCCTGATCCTGAGTTGGTCCAGCTTCCAGCTGCCATATGTGTTCCCGCCTCTGGCTCTAATTCCCAGGGTTCTGTGGAAAATCAGGACAGAATGCAACAGAGCCATTCTGGTGGCTCCAGATTGGCCCAGGAGGTCCTGGTACCCGGACCTGTGGCAACTGTCAGGCGGACACCGGTGGGCTCTCCCAGAACGCGCAGATATACTCGCGCAAGGCCCGTTCTTCCACCTCAATTCCAGGGCCCTCAGATTGACTGCATGGCTCTTGAGGCCTGGCTGCTGACATCCAGGGGTTTCTCTCCTGCGGTTGTTGCCACAATGAACCGGGCAAGGAAACCTGTCTCCAGGAAGATATACCACAGAACGTGGAAAATCTTTTTCTCCTGGTGTTTCCTCTGGTGGTCGCTCACCGTGGCCTTTGTCCATCCCGACATTGCTGGCTTTCCTACAGTCGGGTTTGGAGTTGGGATTATCCCTTGGCTCTCTGAAAGGTCAAGTATCGGCACTTTCAGTGCTGTTTGACAAGCGATTGGCGCTTCTCCCGAAGGTCCGTCATTTTCTGCAGGGGGTGTCTCGGGTGGTTCCGCCTTACAGGCGACCTCTGGACCCTTGGGACCTCAACATGGTCCTGGCGGCGCTGCAGAAAACCGCCCGTTTGAGCCTCTGAGAGACATCTCTCTCTCTCGTCTGTCCCAGAAAGTGGTCTTTCTGGTGGCAATTACATCTCTGAGGAGGGTCTCAGAATTGGCTGCACTTTCGTGCAAGTCACCTTTTTTGGTGGTTCACCAAGACAAGGTGGTGTTGCGTCCACGGCCTGAATTCTTGCCGAAGGTGGTTTCCACTTTCCACCTAAACCAGGAGATTGTTCTCCCATCATTTTGCCCGGCTCCCGTTCATCAGGTTGAGCGCGACCTCCATACTCTGGATCTCGTGAGAGCTGTACGCATTTATGTGTCCAGGACCGCCTCCTTTCGGAGTTCGGATTCCTTATTTGTCCTCACGATGGGTCGCTGTAAGGGGTCCGCGGCTTCGAAGTCAACCTTGGCCAGGTGGATCAAGGCTCCCATTCAAGAGGCATACCGGTCTTCTGGCTTGCCTCTCCCGGTGGGGTTGAAGGCACACTCTACAAGAGCTGTTGGTGCCTCATGGGCCTTGCGACATCGAGCATCTGCTCTCCAGGTGTGTCAGGCGGCCACTTGGTCCAGCCTGCACACTTTCTCAAAGCACTATATGGTGCATGCCCATGCCTCTGCGGATGCAAGTTTGGGCAGGCGGGTCCTCCAGGCGGCGGTTGCCCACCTTTAAGGGGGTCCGTGTATTATCCGTCTTGTTGAGGAACTCTTCCCGCCCTGGGGTATTGCTTTAGGACATCCCCATTGTCTGGGTCTCCCATTATGATGACCAGAAAAAAGAGAATTTTGTTTACGTACCGTAAATTCTTTTTTCTTTAATCATCAATGGGAGACCCAGCACCCACCCAGTTGTTCCGTTGCATGTTTGCATTTAATCTGGTCTCTGTTGAGACAGTGTTTTCCGGGTTGTTCAACCGTCTGGGCACGGCATTCTTCCCGATGTTTCGGGTGTGGTTAATTTTCTCCTCGCAGCTTATAGACTAAACTGAGGATTTCTCCTACGGTGGGGGTTTATATGCGGAGGAGGCGGTGTCTACAAACTTGTAGTACCTAGTGTGACCTCCGGAGGGCGGAGCCCTAAACCCCATTGTCTGGGTCTCCCATTGATGATTAAAGAAAAAAGAATTTACGGTACGTAAACAAAATTCTCTTTATTTGGCCGGTCCTGACAAATTCCTATAATGTATATGGGACCTTAAGTAGTTGAACACAGTTGCTCTTATAAAATCAGATTAAAGAGATTCTGTGGCTAATTTTTTGCCACCTAATCTGAGCACAGCATAATGTAAGGACAGAGATGGATCTGTCACTTACTGAGCCACTGATTGGGGTTATGATCAAACCATAATTAATAAACCTGCTGCCATGTAGTCTTCCATGTTCAGGAGCTCAGTAGAACCCTGTCCCTATCACTGATTGGCAACTTTCTGCTAATGCATAGTATACACAGAAAGCTGTCAATCAGTGGTGTGGATGGGGTTATACAAAGCTCAGCATTCAAAGAACTGCCATATCTGCATCAGAGAAAACAGTGATTATACCAAAACTGCAGTAAGCAGCCCAGTAAGTGACACACCGTTGGAATCAGGGTGTCTGCCCGTATATCATGACGGTGCTGCAAAAACCTTGTGACATTATCATATTTGCAGTGGAACACGTTAATATAAGTATAGTCTACATTTCTACTACAGTGCTGTGCAAATTAATTAGGACAAAGCAAGTTTTTCTTGCATTAGTTTAACTATTGCTGATAAGTGTTTTACCAGTTCTTGGTGTCGTTTTACTTTTTCTTCCACATTTCCATTTTTGTTTTAGAGAAAACGATCCAGTTTCATTGTGTGCGCGAATTATTCTTGAAACGGTAGATTTTCCAATACCAACGGTGGAAGCGGTTTCTCTTACAGTCAGACCTGTATGTTCATTAAGAGTAATAATTCTAGACCGCTTCCGTGGAGTAACATCCATTTTTACAGGCACGAATCACACTGAGAGAAAAAGTACACTAAACCACTCCTCACAGAAACAAGCTCTCAACTGAAGCTGATGGGGCAGCTAGCTGATATTTTCTGACTAAAACCAGTCAAACCACATTTTGTTACTCAAGGTTGTACACTCACACCTGTTCAAAGCAGTTAAAACTGGTTGAATCACTGACTGGTAACCCCAACTTACGATTGTACTTAAAAAAATGCTTTGTCCCAATTAATTTGCACAGCACTGTATATTTTCAGTAATGTTTTTTTCAAGCAGTTTTTTGCATATAATTCTATTTTTGTTTATGCTGCTGTAATTTTTATATTGGTGCTTTTTCAATTAATGTAATAAATATTTACATAATATCAAATTTCCAACAATGAAGGTATCCTTCAAAGAAATTCTGTGTTCTGTTTAACGATTGCTTCTGTAAATTGTTTACTCAATCTATAATCCTGAATATTCATTTACTGACTAATATATTCCAAATATGCCTGTACCCAGAATCATTATATCAATATCTCATATTCTAATAACCCTGGGAAATGCACGCATTATGAAATGTATACTTTATTGCTGTTTTCTTATTGATTGCTCAGGGTCTATGTGATTGTGTTTTGTAGGTGGAATGAGGCCAAACACCGTTATCATGGGGTTTTACACCCGGTCTTCAACAGAAGAGCTTCTAAGGAATGAGCTTGAATTGGACCACAGTAGATCACCTCAAATGAAGTATACCTCAGCTCGAAGGAAGCAGGCCTCTGAAAATTTCTCTCCCTGGGAATATGTCGCGATTATATCAGATTCTATTAAGATGTCCAAAAATGTTGTGCTAGCAAGATACTTCTCAGAGTTTGACAAATCTTATGCCTGCAGCCAGAAGGGTAAAGAGACATATATAGATGTGTGGCCATTAAACCTTCTGCGACCAGATAGCGCCACTTATGTCAATACCTGCAGTTTATTTCTTCTTCAAATGGCCTGTGTCTTGAATATGGTAAGATCTTGGAAAAAAGCCAAGTTGCGTTTGTATCTATGTGTAGAAAGGGAAAGTGGGCTTCAAGGCCATGAAATAAAATTGAAGCAGCTACTAAAAGACCTTCGCATCAAGGCGTCTATCCACACAGTCGTGTGGGACACTGTGGTTTCTCTTCATTGGCATAAACAGGTGGCTGGAGACTCGGAAACGTCTGGAGAATCTTACCTGAACTTCCCAAACAACTCAATAAGGATATCTAGTGACTATTTAGAAGCTGTAAATCAGATGATTCTTGACCAGAACCCCAACGTACCTCCAGCTGTCCGATTCTTGTATCTACCTCGTCCCCCTGCAGATACATCTGTCTACAACAAGTTCCTGCACCAGGTGGAGATGATAACCAGGAATTTGGGACCAACTTTGCTTATTCATGGGGTCACTCCTGTTACAAGCACTGAGCTGTAATGTATCTGTAAACTTGACCTGAACTTGCCTGTTGGCTTATAAAAAACACCATACATACATACCAAAAAAAATTCTGGTGACCTCACTATAAGGCTGTAGTCATACTAGCGTATGACTCGTGGGAAGATTGCATCGCTCTGCTTGCACTGGCCATGGCTCTCCTGACCTGAGCGTAACAGCTTTTTGTCTTTCTATCAAGCTGACATGCTCTCGCCAGGACAGCCATTCTGGGCATTTTGATGCGATCCTAGAGTCATACATCAATGGGACTCCAGCATAATTACACACACTATGAGTCTAAATCACTGTGAGGCATTCTATTAAATTAGCTTGTGAGATTTACTTTGGATTGCCTTTGTTGGTAACTAGGCTAACAACAAAAAATGTGTTTAAGCAAATTCAGGTTTATTCCATCAACGGGTTTTACTAGGTAAAAAACAAACAAACAAACATGCCTGCTTTCTCTCAAACAGTGCCACTCCTTTACATGGGTTATGCCTGGTATTGCAGCTTCAGGTCTATCCAAGTGAATGTGTCTATGCAATAAAATCACAAACAACCGGGAGATATGGGCTGTTTTTGAAAGGGAGCTGTCATGTTTTTCTAATCATATCCAATACTTTGAGTTTACATGTTGAGGCTTGAACAATTACAGAAACTACTTGAGGTATTGCTTCCTCTTGCTTAGCCTAAACTTGAGCTTAGCAATTTTGCCACATATAAAGGCTACTAATATTTTAGAAGTGGACATTGAATCCATGTTAACTGAATATCTAAATCTGCTGCTAGCAGATGTTCAGTACACTCCAGGGATCGATGACCACTAAAGCATAGGTTGGACTGATCAGACAAGAGTGATTAGTTTTTCATATTTTCAGAAACTTTAGCATTAGGCGTAAATTCTAAACAACTTAGGCAACACTCACATCGCTAGTTTATCAATGTCATCAGCAGTCACATTGAATTCGACTTCCGTTTGCCCTTTAAGAACAAAATTTATAGTGGATATAATTGATGAAAATATGAGCAAAGCAAGTTCCAGAAGTTTTCCATACTTTTTTAATTGACCAAAGGTGTCTCCTGTAACCTTGAATTGGATTGGGATATGATGCTAGTGTGTATATTGCCTGAAACAGGCTCATCTTTTTCTGATTCTGATGATGTTACTGCCTCCTTATGGGATAATTACATTCTCATTCGAGACTCGGTACTAAGCTCTCTTAGTTTTGTTAATTTCTCTTGCGTCCTCCACAAAATCCTTTTTAACTTTGAGAGCTCAAGAATACAGTTATACCAAACAAGAAGTTTCTGCTTTCCTTCTCCAGAATTCCAAACAGTAGTAATTCTATTCGCCTGACTCTTTATTACATCTGTATTGTAACTTATTGTACGAATTATTAATGGAATAGAGCATCAGAAGTACCGAGAGTCACAGATTTTATATGGTTTTTAACTGGATATCTGCCTATAATTATATTGGATTACTATACTTTCTATGAAGGTTTTTACCTGTCATTTCTGGCTAAATGCCTATTGATCCATATTCTTTATCGTTTTTTTGATATCTTATAATTTACTATTTCTCAATACAATAATTCAGAAGAACAGACTTAAAATATAGAATTTCGTATCAATTCACTTGTTGTGGAGAGTGGTCTGATGTCAGTGTATCGTTATGATCAAGATTGGTGTGGTTCCCAAATTTGAAAACCATAAAGTTATTGCTGTCAATTTGTATGAAATGTTGTAAAAATGGACAAACCAATATCTTCTGTGGATTAAGTCATTTTTCATACAACTATGTGCATACCCGGTATCACCCCCAAATTACTATCACCCCACACATTACAAGTGAAAGAAAGAAAATACTTAAAATTGTCCAGTGGTACTAAAGAAAATTGTATAGTGTTTGTGTAAATGGTTCTAATATATAGTCACAATACAGAATTTTACAACTTTATTTACACACTTTATTACAAGTGTACTCAGCGGTACCGGTGTATTTTGTAATATTATATGTCTGCTTTTGCCAAAAGTACTCTGTGTCTTAGCCAGTAATTTGCTTTGACAGTTCCTAAGTAAATGCTTCTATTTTTATAATGACAATGAGACTAAATGAAACATGCTGATGATTTACTTGGACTTTCTTCATTCTTTCCATTTTGAATATTAGATTTATGTGCAAAACTAAATGAAGACTTGAAAAACATATTTTTGATTGTAAGGATATTACGTAGCTCATCAGTATCATTTGTAGAGATTGTACTTTTTTCATGTTTTATTGTGCTGTACCTTACATCCTATTCTGTGCCTTATGACAACCAGTGCAATACATTTATATGCCAATATTGTGGAAGATGTTAATTTTCTCTATAAAACACTTGTTTATCCATTTTCACTGTCTTATAATTTATTTCTACTGTATTGAACAATTAGAAGGTGACATTTTTGTTTATTTCTTATTTTGCTTATTGCAAGGTTTATTTTTGTGAAAATAAAATGTCTACTTTGCAGAAAGTATAGAAACAAATGTCATACCTTATACAAAGTTTAGAAAGAATTTTTAATTCTTTAAAAAAAAAAATAACACTTTCTGTTCAAGAAAAGTGTATGGAAAAGGATAAGGATGGCATATGTTTGTGTATAATACCATCGGCTTCCTTAGAAAAAAAAAGAATGTCTCTTTTATGTTTAAAGCATAAAGCCCTATGCTTGAAATGAAAGTTTCCTTGATGCCGTGTACAAAAAAAATGCCAGAGTGTCGCACTTTGACTTACACTTTGTCCAGTAGAAAACAATGGGATCCTCCAGGAACAGGTTCCAATACAAAATGATATAAAAAGTGATATAATGGGGGGGGCGTGGCCTGCTGATGAGGGAATAAGACGTGCGTCTGAGCTGCTCCGCTCCTGAACCCTCATAAAACCACCACTTCTACCTCCTCACCGTCGGCTTTATTCATATGGGCAAGCCTAGGAAGTCGCAGGGAGGCCCTGGCACCGATCGCTCCAACAATAGTGGCAGTTTGGACAGATTTCTTCGCTCCTCCAGCTCCTCCAGCCAGGCTAGCAGCAGAGCTAAGATGGCGGAGTCCTCTCAGGCTAAAGGAAATGGAGCGCGGGAAGCCAGAGAACGAGGCAGCCGCTTCACTCCACTACAGCAGGACTCTGATGAGGACTCAGCCCGGATGGAGGACGCAGCTAATCTTCCCCCCACTGAGATAAGTAATCTCCTCAAACTTCTCCCTACTAAGAGAGACTTGGACAGGCTGGCAAGCAGGCTGGAGGGAACATACAGGAGGGAGTTACAAACCCTCAAAGCTGAGTTCACTGCACGTGTAGAAGATGTGGAGGCTGTGCAGGAGGGTGCATTGTCTGAGCTGCAGGCACATAGAGAGCTGTTACAGCTGCACTCCAGCATGATTGAGGACATTCTTTATGGGCAAGAAGATATAGAAAATAGGAATAGGAGGAATAACATTCGCATCAAAGGCCTCCCTGAGTCTATCTCTCCTATAGACCTAAAAGTAACAGTCCAGCAACTATTCAACACAATCCTGGGGGAACCTATCGATTCTGAGATAGTCATGGACAGAGTTCATAGAGCCTTGGCCCCTAAACCATCCGCAGAATCCAGGCCACGTGACGTGATCTGTCGCCTGCATTATTTTACCACTAAAGAAGCCATTATGCAAGAGGCTAGACAGCAAGGTCCCATTCGGTTTCTGGACGTGGAGGTTGCTTTATTCCCGGATCTGGCAAGACGTACTTTGCAACAAAGAAGGGGTCTGAGACCTCTTTTGACCCTACTTAAGACCAACGGCATTGTCTATAGATGGGGCTTCCCCTTCCAATTAATAGCGCATAGAGATGGAAAATCTGCCTCGTTTCGCAAAATTGGCGACCTTTCTGCATTTTTGAAAGTGTTTGATCTTCCCCAGGTCGACCTGCCGGATTGGCCTCCTTCTCACCACCTGCCTCCACCTCCAGCAAGATGGCAAGAAAGGCGAAGACCCCGGAATTCGGCAGTTCCGAACTCATGAAAGACTCTGGTTTTTCTATATGTTGTTCAGATTTAATGTGGCCTAGGTCCTTGATGTGATATCCCATTTTATCTCACTTCCTTCCCTTTCCTTTTCCTCCCCAACTTCAACGTATCCCACCCTTCCCACTCCCCCACCCTTCCCTTTTCCTCTTTCCCTCTCCTTCCTCCTTTTCCCTCCCCCCCACCCTTCCCTTTTGGAAAATTTGATCGCCATAGCCGGCGGTGTTGAATAATAGTCAACTAGTTATATAGGTTTTGGGGTGCAGTAGGGAGTAGGAGCGGCCACCTCCTTGGCTCCCGTAATCCCCATGTGTGCTAGACAGTTGTTGTACTGTCTTACTTTGCACGATTTAAGTATTAAGACTTCTGTGCTGCAGTTACTATCTAACTTGCATTTGTCTTCTTCTTTACTATACCTCTTTCTATCCTTCTTCTTTTCTCTGGACGAATGGGACCCTGTTTTTGATCTGAGAAATGTGAGACCAGATGACAATGGCTGACTTAACACTTTGTTCTTTCAATGCGAGGGGGCTGAATGTACCTCAGAAGAGGCGTCAGGTCATGTATTCAGCTCATAAAAGGCGGGTACACGTCCTGATGCTCCAGGAGACGCACTTCCGTTCAGACTCAGTGCCTAAGTGCGAATCACCCCTTTACCCCTTATGGTTTCACAGCACCAACCCAGAGTCAAAATCCAAGGGTGTATCCATTGGATTTCACAAATCATTCACTCCTTCCATATTGAAACAAATGATAGACCCGTCGGGACGCTATATATTCATCATGGTATCGTTATGTAACCGTACTTATGTTTTTGCAAATGTTTACTTTCCTAACAGGGGATTACGTCAATTCGGTGCAAGCTTCAGATCAGCTCTGCGTGACTTCTCTGACTCGGCCCGGATCATACTAGGTGGCGATTTCAACTACCCAGCTGACCCCTCCTTAGATGTCTCCACGGGTAAGTCTAGCCGGCCTGTGCCGTCTCTCCACCACCTGGGGAAGCAATGGGAGAGTCTTTCATTAGTAGATGCCTGGCGTACTCTAAACCCAGAGACTCGGGATTTTACATATTTCTCGTCAGTTCACTCTTGCTACTCTAGAATTGACAGATTCTATGTATCCCATTCTCTTTTGGACTCCCACCTGCGCTCGGATATAGACAACATTCTACTTTCAGACCATGCTCCGGTTTACCTCTCTCTGAGACTCTATACTGACATCCCTCGGGAATACTCATGGCGCTTGAATGATAACTTACTACGTGACCCTACGTGTGCTGCAGCAATTGAAAAGGCCATCTCTGACTTTTATGCTGACCACGAGTCAGACCCCTCTTCCAACCCGGTAAAGTGGGAAGCTCTTAAATGCGTTCTCAGAGGGCTTTTTATATCTCATAGCTCACGGCTTAAAAAATCCAGATCTCTCGAAATAAATCAACTGCTGAAGCTGATTTCTAGCCTTGAATCCCAACACAAAATAGACCCATCTCCGGAGATATTTTCCTCCCTCTCCACTACCAGACATAAACTTCTATCCATATTAGACGAAAAAGATCGGGTATTCCAGAGTAAGCTCAGCTCCCGTTTTTACTACCTGGGTAACAAAAGAGGTAAGCTGCTGGCCAGAGCCCTCCACCGTAGAGAGAACAGAACTACGATATTATGAATGAGAGACGCAACCGGGAAGGTGGTTCACAGAACGAGGGATATACTGGCAGGCTTCCGTCAGTTTTATGCTGACCTATACAACTTGAAGGGGCCATACAACGATATGCCTCTGCCTCACCTGAAAGATAAAATAAGCTCTTATCTGCGGGAGTGTGGGATGCCTATCCTGCCGAAGCCCGCTGTAGACGCAATGGCCAGACAGTTCTCGTTAGACGAAATAGAGGAATGTATTCAATCCATGAAAGTGGGTAAATGCCCGGGTCCTGACGGTTTTTCTGTCAGCTTCTACAAGAGGTTCCAGAAGTCGTTAGCCCCTAAATTTCTGGAGGTCTGCAATGGGGTGGCGGGTGGGGAATCCTTCCCTCCACAGGCGCTGATGGCGCATGTTGTAGTCATCCCAAAACCAGATAAAGATGCCTCTCTTTATGGGAACTACCGTCCCATATCTCTGATCAACATAGACATCAAGGTTTACTCTAAATTACTAGCTAACCGACTTAAACTGTATCTCCCAGACTTGATAAATGCTGACCAGGTGGGATTTGTCCCTGGGCGGGAGGCGAGAGATAATACCATCAGATCCATTGCCCTGATAGACGGTGCCAGGAGACGTGGTATACCCATGTGTATCCTGTCATTGGACGCAGAGAAGGCCTTTGACAGGGTACACTGGGTGTTCATGATGGAGTCTCTACGCTATCTAGGTCTATTAGATTCCACTTTACACTGTATAAATGCTCTTTATAATAATCCTACAGCCCGTATCCGGATCAATGGCTCCCTGTCTGACCCTTTTACTATTAAGAATGGAACAAGACAGGGCTGCCCATTATCTCCTTTTCTGTATATTATTTGTATGGAGTCGCTGGCCTCCTCGCTCAGGAACAACCCCTCTATACAGGGAATGGGGGGGGGAGCGAGAGAGCACAAGGTAGCTCTCTTTGCTGATGATCTCCTCCTATATATCACTAATCCCCTGATCAGCATTCCAAACATCATGTCAGAGCTGGGTAAATATGGCTTTTTGAGCAATTTAAAAATTAATATGTCCAAGTCACAGTTGTTAAACGTCTCGCTCTCCCACTTGGTATCCCAACTCCTGCAGAAAGATTTTTCATTTAAATGGTCCCGAGATTCCCTGCCTTATTTGGGTATTAAATTAACTCGTGATCCCGCCGATCTCTATAAAGTAAATTTCCTCCCAATGATGTCCCGTGTGGAGTCAGATCTGATCAAATGGAATAAATTGTCCCTTTCGTGGCTCGGGAGGATTCACGCGGTAGGGATGAACCTCCTCCCCCGTATACTGTACCATTTCCAGACGATTCCTCTCATGCTCCCTGCAGCCTTTTTCTCCAGATTAAAATCTAAACTGTTGAAATTTATATGGTCCCATAGACGGCCAAGGATCTCCTTCCACACTTTGTGTAGACCAATAAAAAAGGGGGGTTTAGGGTTGCCGGACTTTATAACTTACCATTCCGCTACTCTGGGGGGTTGCATACTAGAGATGTTCAGGCTCAAAGACAAAAAGAGATGGGTGGAGGCCGAATCCCTGTTGATGGTCAGCTCTCCTCAGGCCCTGGTGTGGTGGGAGGGATTAAACACACCCTGTGATACCCCGTTTGTCACTTCCCAACTACACCTTTTTCTTTATAGCCGTAATCCACACCTCCATTTGACGTCCTGGCCGGGACCCCTGACGCCTATCTACGGGAACCCGCGCTTCCCGGTAGAAGAGGAGAGAGCTCTCTTTTTGAACATCCCGAGAGACTCCTATCCTACATTATCCCAATACTTGTCACCTTCGGGGGTTAGGGCTCTGTCTGCTCTGTTCCCGGGAGACGTTCCTCCAGCTGACTCCTGGTTAATGTATGCCAGATTAGTAAGTTATATCAAATCCCTGAAGAAAGATTCAGTGTTCCGTTCACTAACAGTGTTCGAGCAGAGATGCAGAGGTGGGGAACCTTTGGAGCATGCGGTATCAGTATTATATAAGTGGTTCTGTGACTCTAAGATTGAGAGCTCAACACAGAGTCTTGTCTTTGAGCGCAGGTGGGAAGTGGACCTGAAGAGGTCATTCACCCCCAAAGAATGGGAGAACATATATATCTTCTCCAATAAAGCCTCTATTTCGGCAGACGCTCAGGATCGTAGCTTCAGGGTGGTGGCGAGATGGTACAGGTGTCCGGAGGACCTAAATAGAATCTACCCAGATTCATCGCCCATGTGCTGGAGGAGCTGTGGGGACGTGGGTTCCTATATTCATACTTGGTGGAGTTGCCCGCCCATGGGTGTGTTCTGGGCCGGGTTGGCAGATTTATATCGCAGAGTCACGTCAGAAAACATTACATTGACCCCGGAATTGGCCTTGTTGAATTGTTCGTATATGTCTCTTTCGAAATTTAAAAAAGGTTTATTGAGACATTTCCTAACAGCTGCGAGATACTTAATTTCGATTTATTGGAGACAAACAGTTTGTCCCTCGAGACAAGACCTGGTTGCTGAATTGAATAGGGTGTGCAGACTAGAAGAACTAATCAACTTTTCAATACTTGATTCTCACTCCATTGATAGACACTGCAAAATTTGGTCCCCATGGATATTGTTTCGTGAGACCGCGGAGTTGCGAGAGTGGCTCACGGGCTAGCGAAAATATGTAAGCCAAATATAGGTTATTTTTGGCAGATTATATATCTTTACAACACATGTCATATAAGGTCTGTTTTATTCGTCCTTTCTCTATGCTCTTCATCTTATTTCACACCTTTCCTTCTCTCCTTTTCTATTCTTTCCTTTACAGGTGTCTTGATTAAGACTTCTTTTGATATAAGGATATCTTGTTTTCCATGTTATTCTTTATGGGGTCTATCGGACTCCTTCTTAGTTTTATATAGTGCTCTATACTACTGTTTGTAGTGGATTTTATATCTCTTGAGCAATACCAAAAAGTTATTGTGTGTATGAGACTTTATTCATTGTTGTCATTGATTTTTTCCTATCAATAAAATCTAATTTACTTAAAAAAAAAAAGTGATATAATGACAAAGCCTTGCAAAAGCTTAACCCCTTTACAGACTGTCGTACAATAGCAGCTGTATTCAGTGAGTGGTGTACTACCTTACTAATATGGTATGATGATAATTAAAGCACCGAAACTGTTTACCCTCTTAGGGTGCTTTCATACAGCGTTTTTCTGGGATCCGTGGCTGTCCGTTGTAAAACAGACAGCCACTGATCCGATTTGGCCCCCATGTTATCCTATGGGCACGGATCGGATCGGATTTGGCCTTATTGCATCCGATTTTTGTGACCAAATTGGATCCGACCTAATCCGTGCCAAATAACATGGGGCCTATGGAGCGTGCATCCGAGGAAACAGCTGATCATTCCTCGGACCCGATTTTAGTGTACTGAGCATGCTCAGTACACTAAAATCGCTCTGTGCCATCTAATTTCACTTCTGCAATGTATATTCATACATTGCAGAAGTGACATCTAGTGAAAAGATAGGGTTAAAAATAAAAAAACTTTATTCTCACCTGTCCCGCGATCTAGCGATGCCTCCAGCGCTCGATGCTTTAGGACCTGGCGCGATGTCACAGTCACATGACCGGTTACCGCGATAATCGGTCATGTGACTGTGACATCACACTAGGTCCTGTGGATCAGAAGACGACAGCTGGAAGCGCCGTGGGACTCGTGGATAGGTGAAAATGAAGATTTTTTTTATTTTTTAAGGTCTGGAAAAGGGGGACAAAGAGGGGGCGAAAGAGGGGAGAAAGAGGGGGCGGAAGAGGAAAGAAAGAGGGGGCGAAAGAGGGGACAAAGGTGGGGACAAAGAGGGAGCAGAGAGAGAAGCGAGGTGACAGGAGGGAGAGAGGAGGGGGACGAGGTGACAGGAGGAGAGAGGGAGAGGATCCAAACTGATCCTGTAAAATATCGGAATCGGATGCCTATGTGGCATCCGATAGCAGGCATCAGTTTGGAGTTGCTGTCTGAGGGGTCCTGCAAAAAGTCGGATCCCCTCGGACAGCATAAAAACACTGTGTGAAAGCAGCCTGTAGGTGTTGCGGAGGCTATATACTATGGCATTTAAGCAGTATTAAATGTTTATGTCCCTGAACAATGAACAATGGTGGCAACTGGGGTTTTAATAATGGCCCCCAAATCTGCCTTGTACATATAGAAGGCCCAATAGATCCTGTAAAGGTACCGTCACACGCGGCAATATTGCTAGCAATTTCACTGGCAATTTGCTGGTTGCTGTGAAATCATTGTTCTATTTTGTTGCTGTGTACAAATGTAACAATGTGTCCATGATTTCACTGCAACCAGCAAATTGCCAGTGAAATTGCATGCAATATTGCAGCGTGTGACGGTACCTTAACACACTGACGGGTATAATACCTTCCAATAAAGAAGTATTGGAATGTTTTATAATTAGAGGATTGTAAGTTCTTTACTGTGAACTGAAAATAGTGAAAAATGGAAAGCTTTTTTTGTTATGGCAGATAATAAAAAGGAAACTTTGCTGACTGGTTCCAATGCAAGCATAGGGAGCTATGTGAGAAGCTAATAAACCATTTATACTGCACAGTAAACATTAAAATTTCTTGACAAAATTGATGTTTTGTATATCACCCTCCACATAAAAGGGAAAGTTAATTAATAAGTCTTAGGGTACCTTTACACGCCGCAACCGCGGCGAGAATGGTTGACAGCGATATTGGGACGTGGATATATCACTGCCACATTTTCACCCAATCGCCTTCTTATTGCGGCGTGTAAATAGTGAATTTGGCGGTGATATGTCGCCTCGCCACGGTCGCCTGATTTCTGAGCAGTGCTCTGAAATCAGGCGACCGTGGCGAGGCAACATATCGCCACCAAATTCCCTATTTACACGCAGCAATGAGGAGGCAATTTAGCGGCGATCCTTCCAGCGGGAAATATCGCCACCAAAAATGTCTCCCGCGGTTGTGGCGTGTAAAGGTACCCTTATGTACCCCAAAATTGTACCAGCTGAAAACTACAACTATGCAAACTAAAGATACAAAAAACGGAGTCAGAGCAGACATTTGTGAACATGCTTATAGAGCATGTTCACACTGACCACAAATAAGCTGAAACAACAAGAAAAAAGTACCGTATATACTCGCGTATAAGCCGAGTTTTTCAGCCCAAAAATTGGGCTGAAAAGTTCCCCCCTCGGCTTATACGTGAGTCACTGTATACTGTATACACTGTATACAGTGTATACAGTATACAGGCCCGCCCCCCTCAGTATTCAGGCCCCCCTCTTCCTTGTGCACAATCTTGTAAAGGAAGAGATTAGTATACTTATCACTGTCCCGCTGCCGCTGTCCCGCCGCCGCCATTGCTCTCCTCCGTCTTCTTCCGGCTTCCTCCGGTCGGCGCAGGCAATGACGTCATTGCCTGCGCGACCAAAGAGGTAACCGGAAGAAGACGGAGGAGCGTGACGGCGGCGGCGGGACAGTGATAAGTATACTAATCTCTTCCTTTACAGGATTATGCACAAGGTGGGGGGGCCTGTATACTGATGGGGGGGCTGTATACTACCACTGGGGCTGTATATACCACTGGGGCTGCTGTATACTACCACTGGGGCTGTATATACCTCTGGGGCTGCTGTATACTACCACTGGGGCTGTATATACCACTGGGGCTGCTGTATACTACCACTGGGGCTGTATATACCACTGGGGCTGTATATACCTCTGGGGCTGCTGTATACTACCACTGGGGCTGTATATACCACTGGGGCTGCTGTATACTACCACTGGGGCTGTATATACCTCTGGGGCTGCTGTATACTATCACTGGGGCTGTATATACCACTGGGGCTGCTGCTGTATACTACCACTGGGTCTGCTGTATATACCTCTGGGGCTGCTGTATACTAACTACTGGGGCTGCTGCTGTATATACCACTGGGGCTGCTGCTGTATATACCACTGGGGCTGCTGCTGTATACTACCACTGGGTCTGCTGTATATACCTCTGGGGCTGCTGTATACTAACTACTGGGGCTGCTGCTGTATATACCACTGGGGCTGCTGCTGTATATACCATTGGGGCTGCTGCTGTATACTACCACTGGGTCTGCTGTATATACCTCTGGGGCTGCTGTATACTAATTACTGGGGCTGCTGCTGTATATACCACTGGGGCTGCTGCTGTATATACCACTGGGGCTGCTGCTGTATACTACCACTGGGTCTGCTGTATATACCTCTGGGGCTGCTGTATACTAACTACTGGGACTGCTGCTGTATATACCACTGGGGCTGCTGCTGTATATACCACTGGGGCTGCTGATGTATACTACCACTGGGTCTGCTGTATATACCTCTGGGGCTGCTGTATACTAACTACTGGGGCTGCTGCTGTATATACCACTGGGGCTGCTGCTGTATATACCACTGGGGCTGCTGCTGTATACTACCACTGGGTCTGCTGTATATACCTCTGGGGCTGCTGTATACTAACTACTGGGGCTGCTGCTGTATATACCACTGGGGCTGCTGCTGTATATACCACTGGGGCTGCTGTATACTACCACTGGATCTGCTGTATATACCTCTGGGGCTGCTGTATACTAATTACTGGGGCTGCTGTTGTATATACCACTGGGGCTGCTGCTGTATATACCACTGGGGCTGCTGCTGTATACTACCACTGGGTCTGCTGTATATACCTCTGGGGCTGCTGTATACTAACTACTGGGGCTGCTGCTGTATATACCACTGGGGCTGCTGCTGTATATACCACTGGGGCTGCTGCTGTATACTACCACTGGGTCTGCTGTATATACCTCTGGGGCTGCTGTATACTAATTACTGGGGCTGCTGCTGTATATACCACTGGGGCTGCTGCTGTATATACCACTGGGGCTGCTGCTGTATACTACCACTGGGGCTGCTGTATATACCTCTGGGGCTGCTGTATACCACACTGCTGGGGGCTGTATACCTGTGCTGGGGTCCACCCTTGGCTTATACATGAGTCAATAGGTTTTCCCAGGTTTTGGGGGCAAAAGTAGGGGGGTCGGCTTATACACGGGTCGGCTTATACACGAGTATATACGGTATGTGCAAATTATGACAAAATACCCTACAATAAATAAGTGAAAGAAAGTGCTGTTAAAGACACAGGGTACTTGGTACATATGTTTCTTTGCAAAAAAATGTACTAAGCCATAACACCTCATTACGGTGTACCCACTTAGGGATGGTCCCTACTCTAGCTGTATTAGAAGGTTCTAAGCATTTACTTTTTTTCTTGTTGTTTAAGCTTATTTGGCGATCAGTGTGAACATGCTCTACAGGCATGTTCACAAATGTCTGCTTTGACTCAGTTTTTTTGTATTTTCAATTTAGCTATTTGTCTCCTGACAAGTTAGGGAGAGCCCCACCTTTCCTTTTACTGAGCAGAGCATTTATTTTGCATCCCATTTCTTTGTGTCCATTTTGTGACCCAGTCATACTCTGCATTCTGCTTGCAATGAGGTCAGTGAGCACAGGGGCAGGTTCTAATACAGTTAGAATAGGGACCATCCCGAAGTGGGTATACCATGACAAGGTGGGATAGCTTAGTTCATTTTTTCGCGAAAAACTTATGTACCAAGTGCCCTCGGTTTTTTAACAGCACTTGTTTTTGCTTATTTATTGCAAGGTGTTTTGTCATCATTTGCACATACTTTTTTTTCTTGTGAACACAGGGAACACCATGAAAACAAATCCCAAAAAACAGAGATGTGATTCGCCGGACTGCAAAAAAGTTGCTACATTGCAGTGTACACAAATAGGGGGTTTAATAAGGCACCATATACCTGCATGTAGCTGTATTTAAACAGTAATTTCATCTAAAGTTGACATCTGTGAGACTTTTCGCTTTGAGATGATATGTAATTGTTAAAAAATGGTTAAATGTCACATATTACTGACATGTTCAAAGCCGCTCCACGCCGAAGCTGGGAAACTGAGAGCTGTCAATTTGTACTAATGCACCCAATGCTTTGTCCGGATACTTGCTGCCAAATTCTTCACAATCATCAGCAAATAACTTAGTTCAAGAGGGAACAGCAGGGCCCTCTGGAGGGTGAAGGAGCCACTACTGCTTGCTGCTCTGCATTTACGGTCTTGTATATTCTCAAGGCAGTAGGGAAAAATACACAGTACTGTGCTGCATTCCTATGTTCTGTGAAGTTTCTTGTACACAGCAATTGGGAGCAGACCTTCTATTAGTAGTGGACGACTTTACATATTTAATTATTGTCTTCTTCTTGTACTCAAAAGCAGAACTTATTATGAACAAAGCTGAAGCACTAATAGTAAGACACAAAATGCACTGTTTTTTATGTGGCTGTTTTATCTGCCTTAAAGGGATCCTGTTATCTAATTCATGCTGCACAAACCATGGGCAGCAAATATCTATTCCTGGCTACACAATTGTTGCCAGGTATATTTTGTCTCTGAAACACCACAGACAGGAGACAAGTCTAGTCCAGTCCTTTCCACAACCGGCTCTTCCAAGAACTCCTGCCGGTGAGTCACAAGTTTTACCCCGATGTACATAGTGTCTGCATCTGTGTTACCAGGATTAAATGACACATGTGCCTGAGCCCAATAAGAGACTACATAGGGCTTTTGGGACAATTTACTAGTATGAGTTCTGACCATTAGTTCAGCTCTATTTGAGAACTGTTTTGGACTGGTGTTCAAGCTATATTAATGAGGGACATCACTAGTCCACATGGCAATATTAGCATTTAATCTGCCCAGATAGATTAATATCCTTTTGTTGGGTTATTCCCTAAATATTTTCAAACGTATCATAGGTTTGAATTGACTTTACATAGGCGGTGACTTTGTATCAATAGTTTGAATAAGTTATTTAGTTTTATCTACTGTAAGAGTCCACCTAAGTCAGTTATTTATAATCATCAGGTATTGATTCAGAAGAGCGTTGGCGACTTTTTTGCTCTATGTGCCTCAACACTAGGCTATTCCGCTATGTAACTTTAAGTGGTTTCCACTTTGTGGCTAAGTTGCTGTTATCCCTACATGTTTCCACTTTTCATTGATACCATTTACAATTTAGAACGGAATATTTAGGAGGGAAGAAAATTTACCAACTGACTTTTTGAAGTAGTGATATCCTTTTACAGGACCACTGTTTAGTGAGCTCTTTATACTGAGTCATTCTTTCACAAATGTTTGCTAAGGCTGACCTCCTGGTTAGTTGATAAATTCTATACATTTGTGACAATGGGACTGAATGGAAAACCTGAAACCTGATAAATATATATGTACTAATACTTTTCTCTGTGGAATTATGTTACAAATGCCAGACCAACAAGAGACTTTCTCTTCACTCCTTAATACTGTATATTAAAAGAGGTTGTCTAGTCTAAAAGGAAAAGTCGGCAATCCCTTTATGTGACTGCAGACTTGTGAATCCTCGCACTGTGTGCTGTGAGGATTTTCCAGTGTCTGAGTCAGGAACAGCGGTCATGTGTCCACAAGTAAGTGATATGCAGTCTCTTGCCACACTCTGACTAGATGGCCCAGCGTAGCTCAACAAGCTTGCTTTGAGCAAGACCGCGCCCATCTAGTCAGAATCTGGTCAGGGATATGCATATCACATACTTGTGGCCATGTGACCGTCGTTCTCGGCTCTGACACTAGAGAATCCTTACAATGCATGTGATGTGATGATTCACAAGTCTGCAGACACATAATGGCACATAGATTGATTGCAGACTTGTAATTTTAGACCGGTTCAACCTCTTTTGGTGATCCTACAATTTTGCAGATAGATATTTTCAATTTCCCAATAAAGTAGTGTTCTCCGCAATGAATGAATGGTAGTTTTCGTGTGGATGTTTTCTTTGAGTAGAGGTTACTGGTTATTTTTCCACTTGAAAACAGGTTCTACTCTGCAGAGCTAAGAGGTCTCTTAATTTCCTGGAATACCAAGAAGTTGTATTTGATGCTTTTGTATCTTGGAGCTAGGGCATTTAACAGTAGATCTCTTTCTCCTTGAAACTTTCTGTAGCTATTTTATTACTGCAAAAGATTTCAATGGGAAATAAGGATGTGCTCTGCTGAAAGTGTGAATTAATAAATCTGAGGAAAATGATTGTAAATAAAGCCTTATGTAAGAAAAGTGAAGACTTACTTCAAGCTTTTAACAAAAATGCACATTTGAGACATTTGAGTGTGCATTAGCATGTAGAAAGTCTGACAGAAAATCCAGAGCTGGCTTTTTATGGCATTAAAGTGTGTTTTCCTATTTTAATTCATCTCTAGAGAAGTAATTGTTTTATTCAGAACCTCCCACTCCCACTTTTTGAAGCATTTCTTGTTTGAAATAGGATTTAGATTCAGAATTTTGCTTTGCTATTGGCACTAACATCAAAAGCAGAGATTGTCCCGGAAAGCTTATACTATATTATATTATAATAACTTATATTATATTATAAGGTAATAAAACATCTACAGTGCTATTTACTGATTATATCTTATTGATTCACGAACAAAAATCCATGAAGCAGAGCAGTTTATTATTGGGTACATTAAAGGGAACCTGACCCCTAAAGATGAACCCCCATCCAATTAATACCTGTCCCTGCACCCTGAGTATGCTAATCTAGCGATCTTTTTCTGTAAAAATAGTGTATTTGTGAAGTTTAGAAAAGTGCATTTATTACCTCCGGATCTGGGGCTTCTGAGATTTTGAGAAGTCACACAGGGCGTCCAACACCTATGCTGTAATTATTCACGCCCTGATGTGCGTGATAATCCTTATTGATCATCATCTCCCCCTCCATGGGTGTGGAATAGCCGTTATGACGCAATTTGTGCCATTTTCGGCTCTCATCACAGATAAGCTGCCGTAAAGTAACCTCGCACATGCGCAATTCGTATCGCGAGGTGTACATGGGTGTACGACGTCATGAGAGGCGGATATGACGCAAATTATATCGATACACCTAAATATAATAAGAATGGTTGGTAATATCAACTTTCTGTTTGTGACACATTAGTATATTGGCGGGGGAAAACTTTTCCAGATGGGTGGTGACCATGGCGGCCATTTTGAAGTTGGCCATTTTGGATCCAACTTTATTTTTTTCAGTGGGAAGAGGGTCATGTGACACATCAACCTTATTGAGAATTTCATAAGAAAAACAATGGTGTGCTTGGTTTTAACATTACTATTCTTTCATTACTTATTTTCAAGTTTCTCTTTGTTTACAGCCATTGACGTATCGCAGAGATTAACACGTGAGGAACAGACAGAAATTGTGTTGATGCCTGGTGAACGCAGTACCTGGGTCATTGCAGCAGATTTCACTGCAAGACACCCTACGAGACCACCCATCTCCAATGCCACAGTTTGCAAACTGCTTGCTAAATTTTGTGAAACAGGTTCAGTGTTGGATTTGCCAAAATGTGGACACTAGAAAACTTCACTAGTGAAGAAACATCAGTGGCTGTCCTAGCTTCATTCAGCAAGTGCGCACAGCATAGCACTCGCATGTCACTGGAGAGTGGCATCAGTTGAACATCCATTTGGTGGATATTAGCTACTCACAAATGGCACCCTTACAAAATCCAGCTGCTGCAGCATCTCAACGAGGATGACCCAGATCGGCGCACTGAATTTGCAGAATGGGCAAAACAAAAATTGGAACAGGACCCTCAGTTTACACAGAATATTATGATCAGTGATGAGGCAAACTTTTTTATGAATAGTTAAGTTAACAAACAAAACCACCGCTATTGGTCTGTCACTAACCCACAGTGGATAGATCCGTCCAATACTGTTGGAACACAAAAATTGATGGTATGGTGTGGTATATGAGGTACAAAAAAAGTGGGGCCATTCTTCATCAATGGAAATCTCAATGCCACTGGATATCTGAAATTGTTGCATGATGATGTGTTGCCCTCTTTATGCACTGAAGATGGCACATTTCCTCAGTCTTTCCAACAATAAAATCAAATGTCCTATTATTAGAGGTTTCACTCATATACAATAAAACCAACAATCTCCCATCAATCATAAATGAAACAGCTGTCTCTTTTAACAATTAATTATCTTTATTATTGTTCAAAAAATTAAAAAATATTTTGTAAACTTCTGCCAAGGTACCACAATTATTACAAGCAATAATCCATTAAAATTTAAACAAATTCTACAAAAAAGCAAACAACAGTATATATGGGTGCTCCTATGTAGTAATAATCACCTCATAGCTATATATGGTGCTCATGTTAGTGTTTATTCACCAATGTGCAACCTGAAACCTACAAGCTCATTATTGGGGGCACATTCAATATCCCCATATACTCTCTGATAAGGGACCCCCTGCAGCACACCAATTTAGATTCCTGCATCAATTACCTTAAAGGGAACCAACCACCTCAGATGACGTCTATAAGCTGTTAATACATGTCCCTGGACCCTATGTACACCATTGCAGCTATGTTTTTGCTAAGAATATTGATAACAGCAAACCGAAATAAACAGTTTATAAACTTACATGATTTAGTACTTGAGGGCGTCTCCCTCGGGCTTTAGTACGAGAGGGCTGTGTGTTATGCAGCCTGAGTGGCTTTCCTCCCCCTCCCTCTCTGTTTGCAGGACGTCACTGAGAAGACGTGCACGGACGGGAGCTGCCTTGGGTGCCCGCCCACACCAAGATAATATCACGCCCTAATGTGACGTCCTGCAAACAGAGATGGAGGGGGAGGAAAGCCACTCAGGCTGCATAAGACACAGCCCTCTCGTACTAAAGCCCGAGGGAGACGCCCTCAAGTACTAAATCATGTAAGTTTATAAACTGTTTATTTCGGTTTGCTGTTATCAATATTCTTAGCAAAAACATAGCTGCAATGGTGTACATAGGGTCCAGGGACATGTATTAACAGCTTATACACGTCATCTGAGGTGGTTGGTTCCCTTTAAGTCAGGCTGCACCAAAGCTGTTCAGTTACATAGGCTCCTCACCCCTCCAGCCAATGACCGTTTCAAGTTATCTTCCTCAGGGCATTAAATTTTAATGGATTATTGCCTGTAATAATTGTGGTACCTTGGCAGAAGTTTACAAAATATTCTTTAATTTTTTTTTTTTTTTCCAAATATCTTTATTAGATTTTCTTAGTTATCATAAAAATCACAATAAATTCACTAAATGAATCTGTTACATCCAACAACCTCCATCCAAAAAGAAAAGTGTCCCAACAATAGACCCTCCAAATCTAAATAACCCCTCCCACCCACCCCTTCAGCACCGCATCATCTCACTCCATCAGATATCTCTGCAAATCTATAGTCTTCCGTCTCGCCTGGCTCTATGACGATCAGACCTGCTGCAATTCCAGATGGCCCAATGATCCCCGTAGTTGTTCTGTCAGGTACCATTCTGAATTTTTGAAAGGTGTGACTACTGATTTTACCTCAGTGTCCGTTAGGCAATGCGTAATAAAATTTCTCCACTTTTTGAAAAATTTTGTCGGCAACTTATCTTTGTTTGACTCCGCCTCTATTCTCTCCAGTGACATTGCCTTCTTTATATCTGATATTAATCCCCCTCGAGACGGCGGGGTAGCCTCCAACCATGCCTCGAGTATCGCCTTTTTAGTAAGGATCACTATGGTATGCAGTAATTTCTGAACGTCTTTGGGTCCGTGAGAACTTGTAATGCAATGGAACAGCCATCCCTCCCCAATGTCGTCCCCATGCCCGTCACCGACCTAGCCATGCTCTCTACGAACTCCCACAGTGGGCGAATTTTAGTGCATTCCCACATCCCATGTAGCAAATCTGTATCCTCTGTTCCACACCTAGGGCATGACTGCCGCCTGTCAGTGTCAGGGTTTTGTGTGTAGGTCCTGAACCCATAAATTGCCGAGTGCATGAACCTAAATTGAGTGTCACGCCATTGTTCATTAACCACATTGTCTCTTAGGGCCCTCCACCCCCTTAATATCATGTCTCCCGTACCATCTGAACCCAAACGTCGTTTCCAACCCTTGAAGAGCCCCCCACGTCGGGTAGGTAAGAGCAGTCCCCTCAAGTCCCTGTATAGCGATGAAACACTAGTGTTGATTGTTCCTTTTCTTACCAAGTCGTCCCAGGCATTCACCATGCATTCTGTGTGTACCCTATCTAGCTTCCTCATGATGTGAAATTCAAGCTGGTTATATTGCAGTGTGTGAAACTCTGGTAGGCCCCGAGCATTCATTATTTCTTTCCTCCCTAACCATCTAGCTTCCGATGAGAACAGAAGATCTCCCACTGTCTCCACCCCCTTCTCTTTCCACTGCCTAAATAGAACGTTCTCTCTTCCCAATGGGAACTCCGGATGTGCCCACAGATCCACATATTTAGACATGCGCCAGGAGAGACCCATTTTTTTGCGAACTAATTTCCACGCTGCCAGCGTATCTCTGAACAGCATAGACTGCTTGACCGCAATAGGGAGTTTTGCTCTCGGGTGTGAAAAACCGAAGCCAAACCCCAGGGTCGGCATAAGGCCGATTCCATCTCAAAATCAGAGAATTTACTGGTCTTCCCCAGCCAGTCCATCACATGCCTAAGCAGGCACACCACGTTGTATCCCTTGACATCTGGAATTGCCAGCCCACCCTCTTCCCGAGACAACATAAGTGTGCTCAGACCTATCCTAGGGCGCTTTCCCTGCCACATGAATCTGTTGAAGGCCCCGTTCAGCCGTGCCACATCTCCACTGAGGAGCATCAGAGGTATCACCTGCAACGGGTACAAGAGCCTGGGAAAACACATCATTTTAAGGAGGTGACCCCTACCCAGCAATGAGAGAGGCAGTTTCTCCCATCTCCAGAGGTCACGTTCTATTGCCTGTATGATCGACAGGAAATTTAGTTTGTAAACCAAGTCTGCAGGTCTAGCTATGCGTATTCCCAGGTATTTGACCGAATCTTTCACCATCGGAATTCCTAGAATATTGGGTACCCTCTTCCTAGCCTCCCCCTTAGTCCCTACGCTGCCTGACAGGTAGAAAATTTCACATTTAGATTCATTCAGTTTAAAGCCTGAGAATGAGCCAAATGCTGTAATCTGAGGAAGGATCCGTGGTAGCTCCTCCATCGGGTCATTCAAATAGAGTACTATGTCATCGGCAAACATGTTGGCCCTCAACCATGCACCACCCACCGATATGCCCTGGAAACTCTCCCCACTCGTCAGGAATGTCGCCAGTGGCTCAATAGCCAAGTCGAACAACAGAGGCGACAGGGGGCAGCCCTGACGCGTCCCTCTACACAACGGAGAAACCTCAGATAAGAAGCCCGGTAATTTAACCCTAGCCTTTGGTGCCCCATATAGTGATCTAATATAGTTCCTGAATTGGCCCGTCAGACCCACTGAGTCTAGAACTTTCTCCAGCCATGGCCACCTGACGTTGTCGAATGCCTTCTCCGCGTCCAGAGTGACCATGGCTGGATCCCCTCTTGATAAGCCTTTCTCCCTCTGTGCAACCGCGTCCACTGCTAACATTGCCCTCCTGACATTCCCAACTGCCGAACGGCCCTTAACAAAGCCCGCCTGGTGGCGTCCAACCAACTTAGGGAGGGAGTGAGCCAATCTGTTCGCCATAATTTTGGATAAAATTTTCAGATCAACATTAATGAGGGAAATTGGTCTACAATTAGCTGGGTTTTCCAGATCTTTATCCCCCTTGGGGATCAGCGTAATATGTGCCGTATTCATCTGTTCAGGTATGGCTCCCCCTCTCATTATTGTGTTGTAGAATTTAGTTAATGTGGGCACCACCAGTGGACCTATCGCCTTATAAAAACCTCCCCCAAATCCGTCTGGGCCTGGTGCCTTATGGGCCCCCAATTCTTTTATCACTCCCAGCACCTCAGCTTCTGATACATCTCTGTTTAATTCCTGCAGGTCGAGTTGGTCCAGGCGAGGCAGAGGGAATCTTTTCAGCCATTCCTCCCCCCCGCCCTCCACTTCTATGGGTTTGCTATAAAGCTTAGCATAATATTTACCCAATACGTCCACTATGCCATGAGGGTTCTTCACCAAATCTCCCCGTCTGTCCCTAATGGCCATAATTGATGTATATTGTCTCCTTCCTCTGGCCAGGTTAGCTAACAGCTTCCCCGCTTTGTTCCCATAATGGAAGAGTGTAGACTCCCAGTGCTGTCTCGAGATTTTTTCTTTCTGGCGTGTCCAGCCATTGAAGTCTAACCTCTGTCTCTTCCAGGCTTGTTTATTTTCCGTCGTGGGGTTTGCTATGAAAAGACGGTATGCCTCCCTAACCCCTCGCTGCTTTTTTTGAAGCATGTGTCTATCTGGCGTTTCTTTGTTCTAGTAAAGGCCAATATTCTGCCCCGCAACACTGCTTTAGCGGCCTCCCAAAATAGAGCCGGGTTAGAGGAATGCTCTTCATTATCCCATGAGTACTCTCTCCACCACTCTTCTAATTGTCTTTTAAAATCAGGATCCTCCTGCATAGCCGTGGGGAACCGCCACAGGAAGTCACTACCCCTTGGGAATGTGTCAGCCACCCACAAGGATATCGGGCTGTGGTCTGAAATCACTAGGTTCTCTATTGACTCCTCCACTATTCTAGGCAGGAGAGAATCCCTTACCAATAGAAGGTCAATTCTTGACCAAGTGTCATGTCTATGTGAAAAATGTGTGTATTCTCTGTCCTGAGGGTGACTTAATCTCCAAGCGTCACACATACCCAACTCTCCAGCAAAAGCGGTCAAAGCTGTGTTTCCTCTATCAGGCGGTTGTCTAGCGTTAACGACCGATGTATTACGTCTTTCCCTATTCATTGATCTATCTTCATCCACATTCATTACCTGATTAAAGTCTCCCCCCACCACCAAGTTTTGCCTAGCATCACGTGATATGTGGCTTTGTAAAGATTCCAGGAAACCCTCCTGTCCCGCGTTCGGCGCATAGACATTATGTATACTGAACATGTCCCCACCGCATTCAATCAGCAAATGGAAATGTCTGCCCTCTGCCTGACTGTCATGGGATAGCACTTTATAAGCCAGATTCTTGTGTATCAAAATGAGTACTCCAGCTTTTCGTCCCACCACCCCCGAGCCCAAGACCTCGCCCACCCACATTTTTTTCATTCTGGAAAATTCTTCTTGTTTCAGGTGAGTTTCTTGGAGAAGTACAATATCTCCTCTTAATTTTTTCAAGTGTTTGAGGACCATGGAGCGCTTGGACGGAGACCTCAGTCCCTTAACATTCCATGACAATATCTGGATCATGTCTGAACGTCAAAGTTGGATCTGATCCCCTCCAAGTCAGCGGTGCTAAATTCCCCGTATTGAACTTTAACAACAGACCAATATATAACAAGTCTTTTCTTATGCAATAAACCCCCCCTAGTTTTGCAACACAGCAACAAACTCCCTGTCTCCCCCACCCCCGCCCCCTCCCTTCCCCCCTGATCATCTCAAAATTCGTTTTAGGAACTCCCATATTCCTGAGTAGTACTTCCTTACACCTCGCTCCCACCCACTCGCCATTTGAATAGATTTCCCGAACTGCATCAAACCCTCTGTTGTGGCCTGCGGTATCTGCAACTACCCCCAGCCATTCCCGTTAGTTTAGTCCAGTTAGTCCAGATCAGGTCCCAGACAATAGGTTCCCGTGATGCCATCCCTGGCTGTAGGGACTGCAGCAAACCAGTCCCCCCTCCCCCTCCAATAGTTCCGTGTATTGTGCGACTGTCTATTCCTCGCTACAATTGGGACACGGAAGGGAGAGAGAAGAAGGAGAAAAAAAAAAAGGGGGGGGGAAACGCCGGCCATGTGGACCCGAGACGTACAGAGGCTCGCGGCCGTCCCCCGCCGTCTCCCCGGCCATAGTGTTAATATGTCCCAGCTGTCCTTTATTCAAAAGCGTCACTTCTTGAATCAAACTGGATCTGAGGATCACTGGGTTCTCTCGAGGCACTCCTACGGTTACGTGAGGGGCTCATTTCGCCACTCGCAGAAGACCCCACGTGACTTCGCTGGACTCTTTGCTCCCTGGGCGAACGTCTTTCATTGTCACTCATCGTGAGCGTACGTAATGCCTCCGCTGCGTCCGTGAAGAAACGTGGTGCACTGTTCCTCCCGCCAACTTTCAGGGTTGCTGGATACAAAAGCTGGAAGGGTGTGTTTCTTTTGTACAATATTGAGCAAACCTCATTGAACTGTTTGCGCCGGCGTGCTACCTCCGGCGAATAGTCACTAAACAAAAGAACTCTGTCTCCTTGCAACGTTAAGGGCTGACGTCTCCGCTTAAATGCTTGCAAGATCTTCACTTTATCTTTATAGTCCAGATATCTCATGATCACCTGCCTTGGTTTCTGGGATCTGTTCTGTGACTGGGGGCTGCTTCTCCCTCTCTCTCTCTCGTGAGCAGCTCGTGTCAACTGCAGTGGGGTGGTGGGCCAGTTCTGTGTGCTCTCTCCACTCTGCACAAAGCTCTTATACCCAGCGCCTGGGGCAGCTCTTTCTCGCAGATGTCATCCGACAACTCATATGGCACTGACTCAGGGAGGCCCACAATCCTCAAATTATTTCTGCGGGATCTGTTTTCCAGATCATCTAATTTAGCACCCATTCTGGCAGACTCCTTGCACACCGATTCCAGCTTTATCTCAAGAGCTTGCACTCTATTTTCTGCCTCCATGAGTCTCTGTTCTGCCTCAGTGATTCTATTCTCATATTGTTGGACTGTGGTTTGTAGGGCTGCTAGGCTAGATTGCACAGTGTCTCTGATCGTTTTATTTAGTTCTTCTGCTAGGTATGCCTTAAGCTCCCTCATCAGATCAGTGGATAATGAGCCCGGTCCCGATTCTCTCCCTTCTACATCCCCGGCACTCTTCTCCACAGAGCTCTTCTGTTGCTGTGTGCCATGTGCAGTGGCCTCTGGGCGCGGAATCCCGCTGCTTTTTCTGGACCCCTCTTGTCCCTTCTCGTTCCTCCTGCCCCCCGCGGCCGCCGCCGCCATCTTTCCTCCTACTTCTCTGCTGGGCCTCCGCGTCTCTCACCTCCAGTGCTGCCCGCACTGCGCAGCCACGGCTCCATACAGCACCGCTCCGTGCCTGGTGTCTTCCCCCACCTCAGTCCTGCGTGATCCCGGTAAGACGCGGGTGTAATTTAGCGGTTTTGGGGCGATGGGCGTCCGGAGCTGTGTCTCCCGCGTCCACTACATCAGGAGCCGGAACCGGAAGTAATTTTTTGAACAATAATAAAATTGTTAAAAGAGACAGCTGTTTCATTTATCTTCTGTTGATTGATTGGTTTTATAGTTTTTCCAACAAGATGGTGCACCACCACATTATGGGTGTCAGGTCCAAGCATTCCTACATGAACAGTTGTCTGGAAAGTGGATTGGTCTTCGTGGGCCAGTTGTATGTCCACCAAGGTCTCCTGATCGTACCCCTTTAGACTTTTATCTTTAGGGTCATCTGAAGGCAGTTGTCTATGCTATGAAGATACGAGATGTGCAGCATCTGAAACAACGGATACTGGAAGCCTGTGCTAGCATTTCTTCTGCGGTGTTGCTAACAGTGTGTCAAGAGTGGGAGAAGAGGGTTGCATTGACAATCCAACACAATGGGCAGCACTGTCACGTCCTACTGACGGACTCACACGTGGACCCACTGGACCGCGTAAAGCGGATGCTGATACCGGGTGATAGAGAGTCAGACAAGTACCGTAAAGTCAACAGGTTTATTAACAACAACACAAGCCCCTGGAGAGAGCCACAAGGTCGCAGCACTGGAGACCCACCGAAGGAGGCCCCGGAGCGCTTAACCCCTATACAGGGATCCCGCTGGTACCAACCTCGGAGGGGCCAATGAAGCGGACACGAGTGTTAAACTGACCCCAGGCGACGTGATAACAACACAGCAACCGGGTATAATAAGAAACGGGAACCGGGAACACAGAGGATCCGGAGCAGGGTTGGAGGAAGCTCTTCAGCAGGAAAGAGATCCGGGAAACAGACCGAGACCACTGGAGTCAGCGTCGAGCCGGCACGGAGGGAATCTGCGGGAAGGAACAAGAGTAATCAGATATCGAGCTGATAAAGAAACCACCTGACCAGAACAGGATTAGCAAGTTCTCTACATAGAAATTGCCCTGGCAATGAGTAAGAGAAAACAGGAAGCTTATATCATAACAGGGTACTCCTGATTGGTAGAACACAGAGACCTGGTGATTGGCTGAGGGGAGGAGCACACTCCCTGCAGTCCTCCAGCAGATATTAACTTAGAGATGAATTGTCACAGCTCAAGCAGTGGTCCCGGAAGTGAGAGGAGCAGTGTTGCTCAAGCAGAGGGTGCTGGACCCCTGCGGCTGGAAACAGGTGCGCGCACCCGGGGAGCATGCGGTAAGGAAGACGCTACCCGACCGACCCGCGGGCGGCGGCTGCCAGCGCCCCGGAGCCTTCGGCGGATGGTCGACACCTGGGGCCCTTGAGGCCGGACAGGGGCAGTGGGAGCCGAGGGAGTAACGGCAGCATGCCGCGGGGCACGGGCGGCAGACCCCCGGGTGGTAACAAGCACTTTGAACATCTAATATATAAAGCTGAATGTGTGTATGTATGTGTGTATGTATATCCGGGATTGGCATCTACACCGTCGCAACTACAGCCACAAAATTTTGCACAGTCACCCGTCTGGACCCCGAGAGCATCATAGGCTATGTTGTGAGGCGAAATTTTAACCCCGCGCGTTCCAATTCACCAAATAATTTTGCCCCTATATCTACATAATGGGGAAAAAGTGACAGTTACCAGTTGACAGTTGTGAATAAGAGGGGCTTAATGACAGCGCCAAAGACTAATCGCATATACCAGCATATAGTCACTAAGGTGGGGCCCCAACATGGAATATTCACCACGTACAAGAACATGTATACTACACACCACACGCACACAAAGAGTAACAGCAAGTGTATAGTCGCTAAGGTGCAGCCCCAACATTGGATACTCACCACGCACCGAACACACACGCACACCACAAAGAGACACACACCCCACGGGGACACACACACACCCTATAGCGACACATGCACTCACCCCACAGGGACACACACACATCACAAAGAGACACACACAATACAGAGACACACACACACCACACAGACACCCCACCACATACACACCCTATAGGAACACATGCACTCACCCCACAGGGACACACCCACACATCACAAAGCGACACACACAACAGAGACACACACACCACACAGACCCTCCCACAGGGACACACACACATGCACACCCTATAGGGACACATGCACTCACGCCACAGGGACACACACACCACAAAGAGACACACACAACAGAGACACACACACCACAAAGCCCCCCCCCACAGGGACACACACACATACACACTCTATAGGGACACATGCACTCACCCCACAGGGACACACACACACACACACCCCAGGGACACACACACACCACACAAACAGACACAGATGTGCACAAATTGCCTCAAACAACTCAACTCATATGTGTGCTATCTTTAATTTCCAAACATAAACATCTGATTAAAAACAGCCAATATGCAACACATGTGCCATATAGGGAATTATGGCAGATGTCAGTCACATAGGCTGTCTATTATGTGTATGTGTGAGGTAACATATACTGCCCGGCCGGGGGGGAGGGTTTACTGTTGGCTGGAGATTTATTAGGCTGCCTATAGCAACCAATCACAGCTCAGCTTCTATTTTCCTGCAGGTCATTAATATGACATATTCAATTTCTATTTTGTTACACCATTGTTTCTCTTATGAAATTCTCAATAGGTTTGATGTGTCACATGACCCTCTTCCCATTGAAAAAAGTTGGATCCAAAATGACCAACTTCAAAATGACCGCCATGGTCACCACCCATCTGGAAAAGTTTTCCCCCTCCCATATACTAATGTGCCACAAACACAAAGTTGATATCACCAACCATTCCCATTTTATTTAGGTGTATTATATAAATGGCCCACCCTGAATTTTAAAATCTACCAAACAGCATACATACAAGCCCAAAAAAAAAATGCACTAAACACAGAAAATGCAAATATACCAGGGTCTTCCCTTAACCCCATCACAGTCAGGAAATTGTTTGTTTTTTTGGTTTTCATTTTTTCCTTCCCTCCTTCCATACCTTTTTTAATTTTCCATTTTAATTCTATACCTTTTTTAATTTTTTCCATCACTATGAGGGCTTGGTTTTTGCGGGACGAGTTGTACTTTGGAATCACACCATTCAATTTACCATGTAGTTTACTGAAAAACGGGAAAAAATTCCAAGTGTGTTAAAATTGCAAAAAGGTGCAATTCCACAATTGTTTTTTAGTTCATAGATACCAAACATGTATAGTTTATCTTTATTTTGGTAATAAAAAAGAGTTTGGAAATTTGTAAATAAAATAAGTTCTGCTTGTGTTGCCAATTTTAGAGACCCATAACATTTTCATTTTCGGGATCTGAGGTTTGTTTTTTTGCGCCCTGAGCAGACATTTTTACTCTTGTTGTCGTGTAGATACAATGTTTTGATCGCTTCTTACTGCATTTTATTCCAATGTTGCAGTGACTTAAAAAAGTAACTTTGACATTTAGTTTTTTTCTTGTTATGCCATTTACTAATTGGATTCATTTATTTTATATTGTGATAGACGTGTATTTTTTTAATTTTTTTTTATTATTTGTTTCCCATAGGGGACTTGAAACTACAGTCGTCCAATTGCTTGTGTTATACATAGCAGTGCTTTGGCATCAAGTCACTATTTTTCTACAATATCCATTAACATGAGATCGAGTGACATCATGTCAGCCAGAATTAGTATTGAATACATCTCTTGTGATTTACGTTTTTATTTTGGCCTTAAAATGCTTACTTCTACCTTCCCTTTACTGTTATGTATGCTCCCTCCCTCCTTTCTTTTATCATGCCTTCCTCCTCTTTTGTGTCCATGTGATTTGTGAAAGTTTTGTGATGTTAAAATGTCTCATTATGAATTATACTGTATTGTCACTCCCATGTTCTTCAGTTTAAAGGGAACCTGGCCTCTACAAATGACCCCCCAGCTTGTTTTAACCTGTCCCTGCACCATAGTAATCCATTTGTAACCATCCCTGTCTGTCCCTAAAGTGCTATGTGAAAGTTTATAAAAGTAGTTTATACACCTCCTATTCTGCAGCTTCACATTACATGTGAAGCCGCAAAAGGCGGGCTTATGTGCTTCTCTCCGCCGGCGTGTTAATTATGCACGCCCACATGAATTAATCCCGCTATAGTTTTAATCAACAGTCCGGCCTTGTTCTCGAGATTCCAGTCCAGTTTCTGTCAGGTTACTACAGTATGTGCTCTTGGAGGGTGTAATGGAGCATTTACAGTGTACGATTATCATGAAATTAGCATTCCTAGGAATACAGTCAAAACAGGCTGACAACTACCTAATGAACAAGCAAACTGCTCAACTCGTCATCTGAAATGGTTTTTTAGTTTGCACAATACTTCATTCTCTATAGTGCATCACCCTATGTAAACAGGATGTGTGCTGCCGAGGACAGTGGTCATCTATGCAGCTTGAATGAGCTATGAAAGATTTTTCAGTGTGCATCTGAAGCAAGATCAGGCTTTGAAAATAAATATTACTGATCAGTGGTCATTGAACACCGCAAAGTTGGCAATTGGAACAGATTTGAACATGTTTGCAGGATCAGATCGCACACCGATGGTGTAACTAGGAGAGCCAGGGCCCTATAGCAATCTTTTATAGGGGCCACACCACTACCTATCTCCTCTTCTGGCAAGAGGTGTCAATATGATTAGCTACTACTCTAAGTATGGTAAACCTGGTACTTCCTTCCTCTAAGCAGGCTGTTCCTTACTGGACCAGCATCCATGTCCATGCTGCAGTCATCGTAGTAGAGAAACACGGTGCTCTGCTCTGTTGTTCCGATCTTCAGAAGAGCTAATCAAAGTACCAAATTTCTGTTGTCAGTCTGCATCCTGAATTAAAAGCTGAATGGCTCTTTTCATGGTAGTGTCCCAACCACTGCTTTGTTTCAAGATTCTTTTCTTTACCCAGCATTCTGGGTTCTCCCTACTATCCTGACCTCTTGCAGCCCGCTAAAGCTGCTATGGCTATTGTTGTATCACTGCAGCACACAAAGTTTATTTGCATTATGTAACTGTGAAAACACTTAGATCTGAATAAGAGTAAAGGCCCAGTCACACATAACGACGCACCAGCGATCCAGATAACGATGTGCAGAGATCGCTGGTGTGTCGTTTTTCACATCGCTGGTAAGATCTCAAACAGGTATCTCACCAGCGATGTGAAAAACGATGCACTAGCGATCCAGAATTATACCGAGGTCGTTGGGAATTGTCACTCCATAGCGTAGCATTGAGATCGTTGGTCATTGTCCCTGTCAAACACAGCGATGTAGCGCTCCCAGCGGGAGCGCAACGACGTAGAAGTGATCCAGAGCAGCGTGTAACGATCAACGATCTCACAGCAGGGGCCAGATCGTTGGTGCGTGTCACACAGAACGAGATTGCTAACGGGATCGCTGTTGCGTCACAAAATCCGTGACACAACAGCGATCTCGTTAGCGATCTCGTTATGTGTGACAGGGCCTTTACACATAAGGATAAAAGTCACAATTAGTTATAAAGTAAACTACTCTTACCTGTAGGCATCTTATGTAATTTCACATAACTTAAACACTTGCCTATTGATAGGCATGTTCCATTTGTTCTCCCAAACCAAAATGCAAGACAAGTGAACTTTTATATCATAAAGGCCTCCTGACGAAGTCGTTCCTTCACGGTGAAACGCGCGTTGAGGGTGTCCCTGGAGTGGTGTCGCTCTTGTTACCGGTATAATGGCGCAAGGTAATGTTTTGTGGTGATAGTTTACATTGATAATTACTTACCTTTTGTCTGCAACTTTTGTGATTGAGCAGCCCACTCTGGGGATTGGATCAATGCTATTTGATATCATGTAGGTTCTGAGTTTCCCTTTTGATTCCCCTAATGAATTGGGCTTTGGTATATGTAACCTTATAAAAGCAAAGTATGACTCATATACTACATTTTGTATACTGATATAAACTGTTACTGAAGATGGGTTGTAAATTAGGTTTCTTATCCTGTATAGGATTAGTTTGTCCAGAAGGTTACCAGTGTAATTAGTTATATATTTTGGTACTGGACTATAACTATTGTTCCACCTAAATATAATCCACACCTCTGTATAATTTGCATAATATTTATTGCTTGTACCAATAGGCCACGTGGGGAAGATTGATATTATTTGTACATTTTTACTTTTCTGCTGTTTGTTCTCATCTACACTTCAAATTAATAAAAAAGCACTATGCAATTTCATTTGTGGTCTCCCATTTCCTTACCCTAATTTTTTGGTACTATGGGCAAAGTTTTTTTTGTTTTATGTATATTGTATGGCTGACCAACATGTATAGACATTTTTTTGGTCCGTTTTATATCATAAGGGAATCTTAAATCGGTCGTATCACAGGATCCACATCCTGCCTCAGGCAGATTGCAGTTTCCCTGCAGGGGTAGCAGGAACAGACTGGCAGTTTTGACAGCTCCAATTTTTGAAATGCATGTGACCCTCCCAGGCCGGGGTACTCATAGCTTGGGCACAGTGCCAGGGGAACGCTATCACTGGTGGCTGCAACCGAGTCCGTGGCTCTGGGGGTCGGTGATTTCTTAAATACAGTTTTTATTAGAATGATTCATGACGCCACCTGTAGTACCTGGTGAGAGATCACCAGCGACCGCTGCAGTCTTCCGGAGGGCGTTGGTATTGCGGCAAGGGTGGTAAAGCTTTCTATAGGTGATGCTGTGCCTCCGAGGCAGCGTCGAGTGGGCAGTTCGGAGTAGGGACCTGGGCCAAGGTAATGGATAGTGAAACAGTCTCTACAGAGCACGGGAACAGGGAGGAATAATGCACACACACCGCTGAGTGTTTCTATACCTTTTACTGGTGAAACTGCAGGTAATACGTCCAGAGCACTGTCGGGTGACCAGATGCACAGTTGAGCTTCAACAGAGAGTGGGTATAAGACCTCTTTAAGTTCTCTCTCCAGTTGTTGAAGCCCTGTCCGTGTATAAGCTGGTTGGCCTCCTCACTTCTCTCTCCTCCTGCGGATTACCCTCGATGATCACCGTTGCCCTCTCCTCACTACGGTGTCTGGCTCCCTTAATGTTGAGTATGCAGGGGGACCGGGTGACTGAAGTCTCCACGGTGTGTCGGGGGTTTCTGCTGGCTTGAAACACTACTGCAGGTGCAGACCCTGAAGTCTGGTGTTTAATTGGGCAAACCTCCACTGTCTCCTCTACTCCCACTGTTCTCTGTACTCCTCGCATTCCGATCCCACTCCTGGGCCTGGCTGAACAGCAGAAGGGCTTCTCCGGGTCACTGGTTCGGGCCTTGCACTGCACCGCACACCAGGACATCTTCACAGCTCTCCTAGCGTCTTCACACTTTGTCTAACTCCTCCCCACAGCGCGGTATTTATAGAGGATCTTGCCTAAAGTGGTACCCTCTGTGGAAATCCAGCTGTGCACTAGGGAAGCTTGTGGTTACTTGTGGAAGCAGGGCGCCACACATTACAGGGGATCTCCTTTACTGTACAAACAGGCGGAGTTAAGTTCCATATAGTTTTACCCGGTACAGAAAAACAAAGAAAAAATTATCTTTATCAAACAGCGCATCTGATAAAAAGTATGGTAAAAAAAAGTCCAATGCAGGTTTTCCAAATTACTTAAGATATATAAATGTAGATTAAATAGAGAGAGCACACTTGCACTTGGTGAAGTGTAGAGCATCTCTATTTGGAGAAGCCATCCTGTTTTCAACTTAAGCTTTTTTACAGATAGCGTTACGTTTGAATAAAGAATTTGCTAAAATTTCATTGAATTCATTCTTCCCCTTCCTGTGGAATGTTCCTCGTGCCAACCCCAAAGCATGATTGATCCACCCCTTGCTTAATGGTTGGTAAGATATTCTTTTCCTGAAATTCTGTGCCCTTTTTTCTCCACCCACACCTGTTAATTATTGTGGTCAATAATAATAATCGGTCCACTGGACTTGTTTCCAAAAATGCATCAGGCTTGTTTAGTTGTTGTTTTACATTCTTCTGGTGATGAATTTTAAGGCTGAGGATGCAGCAGAGGTTTTCTTCTGATAACTCTTTTATGAAGGCCATATTTGTGCAGATGTCTCAGAACAGTAAAACAATGAACCCCAATTCCAGAGTCTGCTGGATCTTCCTGAAGGTCTTTTACTGTCAAGCCAGAGTTCTAATTTTCCTCTCTAGCATTCTTACAAGCAGCTCTCATTGAAATTTTCTTTGGTCTTCCTGATCTTATCTTGACCTCCATTGTTCCTGTTAACTGCCATTTCTTAATTACATTTTGAACTGAGAAAATGGCAACTTGAAAACTTTTTACTATCTTCTTATGTCCTTTTCCTGCCTTGTGGGCCTTCACCAGTTTTATTTTCAGAGTGCTAGGCAGCTGTTTAGAAGAACTTATGGCTGCTGCTTTTTGGCACAAGATTAGAGGCAGCTGGATTTTTTTCAAACTGTGAAATTTGCAACACCTGGCCATTCCTAACAGGCTAATTAAAGGAACACTGTCAGGTCATTTTTCAGTATGATACTAATATTACCCTTGAATAGTGAATGGGCCGACCTTTTAAAAACATGGAAAATCATTATTGTACCATTTGTAGCTCCTGGATTAGTCCTCTCCATTATAAGCAAACAGGAATAGTCCTGTGCTGTTTAAACTGTCATGTAATTATGCACTCCCTCTCAGCAGCTCTCTCCTCCCTTTGCTAAGAGTGCAGTGTCAGGTTTCACTTACAGGAGGTCAGTTCTGTTGAGAACACCACTGAGGGAGAGAGATATTACAGGTCTGCTTTATCTAGACTCCATTTGTCTCTGTAAGCAGGTATACCTGTTGTGACAATTTCTGTGTTGTATTTGACCTTTTGTGATGCTGCAAACACAGACACAGAGAGGAGAATACAGCCCCCTCAGTGATTTCCTGTCCAGTGATGTGGTGTGAGTATGTCATATGCATATTCATGTATGGGGAGTTGTTAGCAGAGAAGTAAGTGGATCATTCACTGTGAGTAATCTAAATAAATGAGACAAAAGAGCGCATAGGGTCTTATCCTTTGATGGGAAAAGGGAGGCAATGGCACTATATGGTTTGCTCACCTGGGTTGATTGTGATAGCTGACAACACGTATATGCGCTTGTCCAGCTTGCTGCAGGATCCACACTCCCATGATACACGTGGCACAAGAATCTGAAAACGAAATGGACGAAGTGCAAAAAGATCTGCGCTGCTGGAATGAAGACCAGGATCAATGCAGTCTGGTAAAACGGTGCCTTTTATTCCGACGCATTTCAGAGCCAAAACCTTGTGGACAGATACGTCAGAATGACAAAGCATAGCATATTGTTGTGTATAAAATGCCTGATTGTATAGTCACTCCTGTTAATCCCTGAGGAAGGAGCGAGGTTTTGGCTCTGAAACGCATAAGAAAAAAGGCATTAGAAATCCGAGGAAGGTGCCAAGAGAGGCGCCGAAACGCGTTGGTGGAAGTGGAATAAAGGAACCGTCACATCACCCCTAAGACTCCTGTCTTTTTTGTGGGACCAACTGAAACATCCAGGGATAATTCTCCAGTGATAGCAGCGCGGACCGTGGACACCTATATCCTGATACCTGAACCTTTAACTTTATGCCTTTTGAATATCATTTCATTTAACTTGCCTAACTGTTTACAATAACAGTAAGTTTAAACAAGGGTGTCCAAATTTTTGCAAGCCACTGTATGGAGATTAACACTAACACTCCAAAGACATACTAATAGGGAATTTAGATTGTGAGCCCCAGCGGGGACAGTGATAATGATGATGTCTGTAAAGAGCTGAGAAATTAATAGTGCTATGTAAGCGGGTGAAATTAATAATTATTATTCCAAAATAATGTCCACAATAATAAAGGTCACAAAAACCATATGGAAAAACCCAATTACCACATCCTATAATGAAAAGGTGCAAGTGCAACAGAAGGGGACCTGGTACCTCAGTGACCACACAAAATTCATACAAAAATATGTACCGTACTTTATTAGATATAAACACAAAATTAAAAAACCAAGGTACCTCACACTGACAGGGACAATAACACAGAACATGCAAAAGGTCAAGTAAGAGCACCACAAGCAAAGGTACAGTGAATAAACAGGTGCACGGTTACACAATGCTCTTCAGTAACCATGAAGGTCAATGTCCATATATGCATGTATTGATAAAATGACTATTACCTTATAGGAAAGAAGAGTGTAGTGTCACCAGCGCATCCCAGCATGAAATTATTAAAGGGGTTATCCGGGATAATGCAAAAAAAGACAAAAACTGTGCACAAGCCCGACACCGTTCACAACAAACCGCTCCTGTTGGCGATTTTGGTGCTTCAGCCAGCGTCAAGACTACCAGGGGAGGAATCCCTCCCCTTGGTAGATGGATGCATATCCGACGTCATGCTGATTGACAGCCGGCTCCCCCAACCAGGCAGTGGGGGAGCGCGCTGTGAACCAGTTTGACATCATCCATGTGACCCCTTCGCAGAATGGTAAAGCCCCTCCGCTCTGTGTGTACTCCGCCATGCTGCCCCGGAAGGAGCAGTCTGTGACCGCTCTGTGAACAGTAGAGACTGTTGCCGGGCACAACAGGCAGGTAGGTGCAGCTACCAGCCTGTCATGCATTGGGCACTTTTATTTTTATACAAAATATCCCAGATTAATTACTTCCATTAGGCAGACCTATATTTTAAACATCTGCTGTTTAGCTTTTGAGAAGGCAATTTTTATGTACATATTTTTAATATAGACTACAGTGGGTGGTCTCTGGGTCCGGGGCATCCTTCTTCTGATGGTTTTGTATGGGAGAATGCTTATTTTGATGAGGATCTCAAAGTTAACAGACTCTCTTTAGATTGAAGAAGCAACATTTTTTACTTACATAATTGTTTTACATTTTTCCCTCAGGTAAAGCTATACTCACCTATCATTCACCTCCAAAGGACAGGCTTGTATTCACATTAGATAAAATTATATATATCCAACTGGCATTGGATATGTAGAGATGATTTGGCCATTAATTGAATCTTTTAATTAATTATGCATTGCCTATATAGTGCCAACATATTTCGCAGCACTTATTTAGCTTTTCCCTTCTCACTTTAGCCTCAGTTATGAGAACTTCAAGCTCCTTCCATGAAGCCTTCAGCCGTGTAATGTTAACATCTCATTTTGTAGTCCTGTATGTATAGGTCTCAATGTCCCAGGAGGCCAAATACCCAACTAACTAGGTCCTTTTTTAAAATTGAAAGGCTAATCAATACTTGTAATTGTGGAGAGTGCTGGGGTTTATAGTCCCCATGACCTTTGTGCTCTCTCATCTCATGGTCCTTGGCTACTTCACCCTGGCTATCTCACTATTCACATTTTATCGCATCATGTGGTGGCCTTTTTTATCCACTAATAATGTGACATAGAGCCAAGTACTTTTCAAGTAAGGGTCTCTCCACAAAGAATTGATGTTTCATTTTGCCAGATGTTATGTAAGTTAATGGTGTCAGTTTACCTTTAAAAACAATATAAATGAGAAGTAACCCTCACCAAATCCTGCATACAAAGATGCACCAATCATTTCAATTAAAAGTGTCACAATGTCACAATTGTCTTTTTCCTTCTGGGGTTTCACTTAACTTATCATCCTATTTAATTGCAGTTGACATTCTGTTCCATTACATGGCTCTTCAGAGCTCAAACCCGTTATATTAACTTTCCTGTGAACTTGTCCTCTGGCAGGAGCGAGCAATATCAGCCTCAGAAGAATGCATATTAAATCCAGCGCTGTAATTGGCTCTAATCACAGAGCAAATTCCCCGAGTAAAATGAGAGGATCACCTACTTCACACATCTGTCATTCTTTCATGTCTTTGTTCAGCTGGTAGCCAAACACTTAAGTTTACAAGGATAAAAGGACTTGTATTTTCTTTCCCTAGTATACACTGCGAGTGATAACATGTATCTTTGCATTAACCTTCATTCTTTCTGTAACAGGGGTGCTACAAGGTATTTTGAAGCTCTAGGCAGATGAAATCAATGGTGTCCCACCCTTGCTTCTCAATGAACTCAGCCCTCAACTAAAGGGAAAGGTCAGAGACTAAGTTAACAGGACTCGTAACACATTCCCCTTCCTCCCAATGGGTCACGTACCAAGTTTTGACTACCACTTCCACTAAAATTGTCTCTATTTTCACCAAAAGGTACCAGCAAAAGTAAAAAAAAGTGGTGTAATTTAGGGGTGAGGCTCAACAGTGTTCCTTTCACAGTTAGATATAGAATCACTCATTGTTTGTGGACATTTACACAACACCAGGGAAAAATGGCAATATCCATTCCTGATATCCCATATTTTAAATGTCACCTCAAGGGACAGTCATGGAAACTAATATAACTTAAATATATTGGGAGCCGTTTGGGTTCAATTAATATGTTCATCATTTGGCGGATACCCTAATGGAGACTAAACAGACCCCAGAGAGGAAGATCATAGATTTTTTTTTACATTAGTCATTACAGTTTGTAACAAAACTGATGGTAATTCTGGAGCCACATTCCAATATCGATAGTGACTTTGGTGATTAATTCATGTACTAATGGTGGCTCTGGTGTCATTTTCCTGTATTGAGGGTGATTCTTGTGCTGTACTCATGCACTACGGATGGCTCTGGTGATGTGCTCATGCTGTGATGATGGCTCTGGTGCAGTTTTCATTACCAGAACTATCATCAGTACCTAAATACGAAACCAAAATCATCATCAGTACCTAAAGACTGCACTAGAGCCATCAATAGTACATAAATACAGCACCAGGACCACCATCAGTAGAAAAAGCACCACTTGAACCACCGTAGGTACATTGCTGCACCACCAGAACCTCGATAAGCACATGATTACATCATGAGAACCGCAATCAGTATATAAATACAACACCAGTACCTTCATCAGTAGATGTATACATACACTAGAACCACCATCGGTACATCAATATGTTATAAGAACCACCATGAGTGCATTAATGTGTTAGCAGAACCTCTCTCTGTAGCTGAATTTATAAAGTGAACAATCGTCCGTAAATAAATGCATCAGTGCCATCATCAGTATTCATCACCAAGCTTAGTACAGAAATCAATTGTATTATCAATTAAAGCTGATATACATTTGTATCTCATGAACCTACAACTCCCAGTATGTCTTTAACAATGTTAAGGAGATGCTAGGAGTTGTTATCAAGCTGCATACTATACATGAACCACAATACTGATGACATGTAGTTTACATCCAAGTTCCTTTCGTCTCCATCCTGTCATACAATGATGTTTCACAACCACAGCTCTTCTCTGCAAATTCCCTCTTCTCTGGTCTTCGCACCACATCCTCAGATGGTGCCCTTAAAATAAGTTTTATGAAAATGCCTACTTGTATAAAAATATCTCCTATGGTAGATGGCCTCCATACTGTCTGCACCTATGAGATACTACTACCACACTGTCCAACTTAATGAGCTATAACTACCCCACTGTCTGCCATTATCAGCTAAAACCTCTACATCGTACACTCTTATGAAACATGACCTATGCCATGGCTGTCCCCTCTCCACTGTTTTCCTGTAAATTCTTTATATCTTCACACTGTCCTTTATTGTGCTAACCTCTCTCTATACTGTGACCTATTTCACGCTGTCCCCTCTCCATATACATTCTATACTCCCTTTCCACACTATGCCTTCATATTAGCCACCATGTTGTCTTCTACAAACTGTGCCCACCCTCCTCACATTGTTTGCCTAGATGGTTAGAGATGAGCGATGTTCGACTCGAATTGTTCGCCAATCTCAAATTCGAGTTGTTTTTGGCGGTGTTTGAGTCATTCGCCGAATTCAAACAATTTGGTTCAAATTTGGCAGTTCGAGAAGCTGTTTGATTTTAGTTTGAAAATGCGGCAGATGCGGTCAGAAAACCGCATCTGCCGCATTTTCAGCCAAAATAAACAGCTGTTATGTAAAATAAATTGTTAAAAATAAAAAAAAATGTATGCTCACCTGTCTGGCGGTCCACCGATGGCTCCGCAAGATAAGACCTGTGGTGACGTCAGTTATCGCGGGAGTCTACTCCCTGAGTTCAATCCGGATTCTCCCGGATTGCCCCGGTCCGGAGCAATCTGGCACCATAGAGCCCCGTGATAACTAAAGTCACCACAGGTCCTATCAGCAAGAGGACCTTGCCGGAAAGGTTAAAATAGACATTTTTATATTTTGGACACTTTCTTTTACTTAAAGAAAGTGTCTAAAACACAAAAATGTCTATTTTAACCTTTCCGGCAAGGTCCTCTTGCTGATAGGACCTGTGGTGACTTCAGTTATCGCGGGAGTCTACTCCCTGAGTTCAATCCGGATTCTCCCGGATTGCCCCGGTCCGGAGCAATCTGGCACCATAGAGCCCCATGTTATGAGGCGCCGGATTGCACTGGACCGGTACAATCCGGGAAAATCCGGTTTTCTCTTTTGGACGCCTTCCCGCCGGGATTTTCAAATGAACAGCTGACTCAGGTCAGCTGTTCATTTGAAGTAGCAGTGCTGTGAGGTTCATGTGAGTTCATGCTTGCCTGCAGGAATTCACATGACCTTTCCCACGCCAGGGTGCACAGCTACATCTCTGGTGGAGGTTCTCTACCAGAGATGTAGCAGAGCTAAAGAAGAACCCTGGATTGGACTACGTCAGACGGAAGTGGATTTTTTTTTAATAAAGATGGAGTCCCTAAGTGTGTTATTGTTTTTTTTCAAATAAAAATAATCTTTCTTGGTGTTGTGTTTTTATTTAAACAATTTAATAGAAATTCATGGCGGTCATGTCTAATATTGGCGTGACCCCATGAATTTCGGGCTTAGGCCCAGCTGATAACAAAAAGCTGGCCCTAACCCCTTTATTACCCAGTGAGCCACGGCACCAGGGCCCTGGAAGAGTTGGGTTCAACGCCAGAATATAGCGCTTCAATAAACGCGCCATCTTCTGGGGGGGCTGCATGCTGCCATTCGCAGCAGGGGGTGCCCAGAAGGCTTGGGCCTCCCTGGGCTGCGGATTCCAGCCCCCAGCTGCCTAGCTGTACCTGGCTGAACATAGAAATCGCGCGGAGCCCCACACATTTTTTTTTTTTTAATTATTTCATGAAATTCATGAAATAATAAAAAATAAGGGCTTCCCCATATTTCTGTGTCCAGGCAAATACAAATAGTCAGCTGGGGGTTGGGGGCAGCCCGTTGCCGCTTGCTGTATCTGGCTGGCATACAAAAAGACGGCTAAGCCCACGTCAAAATTTTTCTGAAAATTCCATTAAACAATCCTATAAAAAGGGACTGCATCTTTATTAACCCATCGACCATGGTCTAGGGGTTAATAAAGATGCAGTCTCTTTCATATTGTTTTTTGGATTTTTCAGAAAAAAATTTGACTTAGGCTTCGCCGTATTTTTTGTATCCAGTCGGATACAGCAGGCAGTGACTGGCTGCCACCAATTGCTTCAACACAACAATATAGTTAATAATAAATAAATATAGTAATAATTTAAAAAAAATGCGTGAGGCTCCGCGCAATTTCTTTGTCCAGCCAGGTACAGCTAGGCAGCTGGAGGCTGGAATCCACAGCGCAGGGAGGCCCAAGCCTTCTGGGCATCCCCTGCTGTGAATGGCAGCCTGCAGCCACCCCAGAAGATGGCGCGTTCATTGAAGCATGAACCCAACTCTTCCAGGGCCCTGGTGCCATGGCTCACTGGGTAATAAAGGGGTTAGGGCCAGCTTTTTGTTATCAGCTGTCCCTAAGCCCAAAATTCATGGGGTCACGCCAATATTAGACATGACCGCCATGAATTTCTATTAAATTGTTTAAATAAAAACACAACACCAAGAAAAATTATTTTTATTTGAAAAAAAAACAAATACACACTTAGTGACTCCATCTTTATTTAAAAAAAATCCTCTTCCGTCTGATGTAGTCCAATCCAGGGTTCTTCTTTAGCTCTGCTACATCTCTGGTAGAGAACCTCCACCAGAGATGTAGCAGAGCTGTGCACCCTGGCGTGGGAAAGTTCATGTGAGTTCATGCAGGCAAGCATGAACTCACATGAAGCTCACAGCACTGCTACTTCAAATGAACAGCTGACCTGAGTCAGCTGTTCATTTGAAAATCCCGGCGGGAAGGCATCCGAAAGAGAAAACGGTTTGAAAATCGGATTCTCCCAGATTGTACCGGACTGGTACATTCCGGGAGAATCCGGTTTGAACTCCGAGTCATGTGACCGAAGTTACCGCGATAACTGACGTCAGCACAGGTCCTATCAGCAACAGGACCTTGCCAGAGCCATCAGTGGATCGCGGACAGGTGAACATGCATTTTTTTTTATTTTTAACACTTTATTTTACGTAATTTCACTTCCGCAATGTATGTATATACATTGCGGAAGTGAAACAGCCCCACATAGCTGTTTATTTATTGTTTCGGGGTGTTCGACAGTGTTCGTCAAGCATTCGACGAACAATTCGTCGAACACCCCGCCGATTCGACGAATCGAATCAAACACGAACACTAGGGTGGGGGCTCATCTCTGTAGATGGTATGATGATTACCGAAGCCACCCATACAATAAATTATCTCCAACATCCCCCTAATATACGCTATAATGTCCATAAAAGCCCCCAATATACAGTATAATGGTCACCATGAACCCCAGTATATCCCCACTTCTCTACAGTATGCTTACTACAGTCCCCTTTACAATATGATGACTCCACAGCCCCCAGTATAAATGTCCCACAATGCCTTATACAGTATGATGTCCCCTACTTATCCTATATAGTAGGAAATCCCTACAACCCAGGTATAATGTCCCCCACAGTCTCCCTTTTAATATGATGTCCCCCACAGCCAGGCCCTGTTATGTCCCTACCGCCATATAGTTGTAAAAACAATTAATTACAGGTACGGAGCGACAGCTGGAGTACAGGTAGAGAAGGGATGAGTGGTGTCCTGAATATGCCTAATACCTACATCCACAGCTAGGCGCAGGGCTTCACGAATGTCACTTTTTTTCCCAAAGTGTACCCCTCTCCGGGAGGCAGGACATACTGCCAAGGGAATGCTTATCCTGCCTACCCCTCACCCCAGCACTGCTCTGTAATGTTCTACACCACCAGACAGACAACTTTATAACATATCCCAGGAACACCTACAGTACATTACAGTTCATCCTCTATCAAGCTACATACACAGGTAGCACAAAAGAGGGTTTGAAGATTGGTGTTGTAATGTAAAACTTTGCAACAATTTATACAGATTTATATGTATTGTATCACTTTTTTAGGCAAAGGGTACAGCAGAATCAAGTTCTGTTTTTTTTCGTTTCTTTTTTAATTGAGCTCAAATCCTGGAATACGGCCAGATTATTAGAGTTCTGAGAGAGGAAATCATGCACTGTCTTATTTTTATTTAGTTAATTAACTTTTTTCAGGCAACAGCAGTAAACACTCTTTAGAAAGCTGTACTCACATAATTGGATACTTAAAACATTTCTGTGGGGTAATACAGACATTTTCGCCCTCCATTTGTTATTCACAACTTTAATAGAATATCTTGTATGAAATTTGAGTAAGTTAACAATTAATCAAGATCATGTGGCAGGTATATTCAATGCTTAACAATAGGGCACTTGTCAAGCTGGGAACAAAAACTAGCCCTACCCTATTTTCGTTGCACTGCCAGTCTTGGAATATTGTTCAACCAAAATACTGACAGAAAAACGCATTGTTTGAAACACCTCGTGCGTTTTTCTCTGGAGTCTCAAAAGGTTGCCCATGTAAGCTTTTGGCCCAAACGCAGTAAACAGCGTTGTGCCACGTCTTAAAAAGATGCGTTTCATTTTTTTTTTTAATTATTGGCCTAATGAGAAAGCAAGCCCAATACGCATGGCATATTAGCCACTTGCGTTGGCATGCGTATGACGCACTGGGGTTTTTTGCGCAAAAACTGCACTAAGTACTAAAACGTCAACGAATGAGGAAGACACACAAAACATCTTTAAAACATAAACAGGTGATGAAAAAGGACTTCCAAAACGATTTTATTGTAACCCAGACCTCAGCCTGTGGGGTAATCCCTACTCTCAGCATGATGATTTGATATTTAGAATTTGATTACCGTTGCGTATTTATTTGATGATGGTCTATTTAAACATATTAGTGATGACTTCTACTACTCACAATAACTTGACAACAACTATAATAATGTAATGGTTTCTTGTATGGCTCACACAGCATCTGTATTACATGCCATATCCATATGGTTCACTTAGTTGGACAATCATTACTGCTACATCAAGGAAGAACCCAATACATGCTTCCCGTATTGAAGGGCTATCCAATAAAACGCAATCCATTTTATGAACCAGCTCCAGCCTGTGATTGTTATTGTTAATAAATGGTTAGGCCTTTTTTCGCTGTCTAGCCAAATTATGGGATCACTCCATAGCTACTGCCAGTCATGAACTAGGAAAATTGTAAACCAGCTCAAGAATTATTTACTAGCAAAAACAAAACAGAACAAACTTAGCACTGCATTATAAAAAAACCCAATAACAACATATTATCCATCCGTTCGTGTACAGGTCCCTGCCTTGTTGAGCCTCCAGAAACTACCAGCTACCTCATGGAATTCCACATGTGAGGTGCACACTCCAGTCTCTTTCCAACCAGAAAAAAAAAGCAGGCCTTGATTCACATTGGCCAGCCATGCCTCAGGGGTACGTCAAGGAATGGACCTGACCCTCTTAGCATCCCCAGAGACACACCTAAAGAAAATCATTCGCAAAACATTCATCCAGTGGGAATTAACAGGTTAGTCACTAGGACTATATACCGGGGAATCGGTGAACCTCCACCTAACCACTATGCCAGTACACCATACCACATTTCCAGCTCTACCAAATGGCGTTTGGTCAGCCTCCCAGGATACGGCGGGGAAGTTAGCAAGCATCTAGCTTTTACCGTGATTACTTCCACACTGTGCTCCACTGAAATGTCGAAGTCTGAAGGCAGGCACCACTATTTACCTTGGCATTGCTGCCCCTCTTGTCCCACAAGTCTCCAATGGAGAAGCAGTCTCAGCATGTTTAACCCCGTTAACCTCGCAGTAGGTAATAGCTCGGGTATCTATGGCCCACTTATGGCTAGACACTACTTCTCCACTACTGCATAGTTCTTCTCACAGGATGAAAGTTTTCTGCTCAGATAGAGAATGGGATGCTCTTCCCCATATATCTCTTGGGAGAGCACGGCTCCCAACCCCACCTCCGAAGCGTCTGTCTGGACCACAAACTCCTTTGTAAAGTCTGGTGCGATCAGGATCGGCTGTTTGCACAGCACTAGCTTCAACTATTGGAATGCGGCCTCTGTTTCCTCTGTCCATTCCACCATGGTAGATCTGGTGTCTTTTAGGAGATCTGTCAGTGGCGCGGCCATCATGGCAAAATTCGGGATAAACAGCCAGTAGTATCCCACCAAGCCTAGGAATGCTCTTACTGCTTCTTGTTCAGCGGTTGCGGCCAGGTCTGGATTGCCTCCACTTTCTTGACTTGTGGCTTAATCTCACCTCTGCCGACGACATAGCCCAAGTATTTGGCCTCTTCCTTTCTAATGGCACATTTCCTGGGATTTATAGTAAATCCCACCTTCCTAAGAGCATCTAAAACGGCCTGAAGATTAGGAAGATGACTAGCCAAGTCTGAGCTAAAGACTATGATGTTGTCAAGGTAGGCAGCTGCATACGTCTTGTGGGGGGCTAGGACCCGATCCTTAGCCTTTGGAAGGTGGCTGGAATCCGAACGGCATCCGGGTGTATTGAAAACATCCATCCGGTGTTGAGAAAGCGGTTTTCTCCTTAGCCATCTGGGACATGGGTATCTGCCAATAACCTTGCATCAAGTCAAGAGTGGTGATGTATCTCGCTGGTCCAAGCCTCTCGATTAGTTCGTTGATGCAGGGCATCGGGTATGCGTCACACTTGGATACCTCATTCAGCCGACGGTAGTCGTTACAGAACCGCCACTCCCCATTGGGTTTTGGCACAAGAACGATAGGGCTCGACCATCCACTCTTCGATTCCTCTATGACCCCGAGGTCTAACATCCTCTTCACCTCAGCCGCGATCACCTCCCAGTTTGCTTCCGGAATGCAATTTGGCTTTAGATTCACTCTCACCTGTGGATCCGTGAACACGTCGTGCTCTATCACCTGAGTATGCCCCGGCAATTCTGAAAACAGCTCCTGGTTCCACTGTAGTAGTTTTTGACACTGTTGCTTCTGGGTTGGCGATAGGGTCTCCGCAATAGTGACTTCCTCCACTCTGCCTTCAGGAGCTGCCTCCAAGCAAGAAGTTCCCACAGGTTCCCGGTATTGCTTGAGCAACTTCAAGTTGTTTACTCGATATGCTTTTCTGCGGCCAGACTGGTGGACTTTATATTTAACATCACTGCTTTTTTTCCACCACCTTGCCATTTGGCCAGGAACTTGCTTTCAACGGAGGGGATTAGCATCAACACACGGTCCCCGGGCTGGAACGGTCTTAGTCTTGTCGATCGGTTATACACCCTAGCCTGGGCTTATTGTGCCCGGAGGAGATGTTCCTTCACAATGGGCATCACCTGTGACATTCTTTCCTGTAGCTGGGTGACATGTTCAATGATACTCCAGTGCGGTGTGTCTTCAGCCTCACAGATTTCCTTGACGATGTCGAGGAGACATCTTGGATGTCGCCCATATAGAAGCTGAAACGGCGAGAAGCCCGTGGAGGCTTGCGGAACTTTTCTGATGGAAAAAAGTAGGAATGGGAGCAGGTAGTCCCAGTCTCTCCCATATTTTTCCACTACTTTCCTGAGCATCGCCTTTAAGGTCTTGTTGAAGCATTCCACCAGACCATCCATCTGCGGGTGATAGTCCAGATTCGGACCTCGGTTTATCTGGAGGACTCTACAAAGCTCCTTCATTACTTTGCTCATGAAGGGAGTTCCCTGGTCGGTCAGAATCTCCTTTGGCAGGCCTGTTCGTGCAAAGATATGGACCAGCTCTCGGGCTATGGTTTTGGCGGACAAGTTTCTTAGCGGTACTGCTTCGGGGTACCGGGTCGCATAGTCTGTGATCACCAGGATGTATTGGTTACCCTGAGCGGACTTCACTAAGGGACCCACCAGGTCCATGGCAATCCTCTCAAACGGAACCTCTATCACCGCTAGTGGAACTAAGGGGCTTGGGAAGTGGGGCAAGGGAGCGTTATTTGGCAGGTGAGGATCTACAATAATTGAAAATTTCACGGTAACACCCCGGCCAGTAAAATCTCCCCAAAGTCCTCTCCTGGGTTTTCTCGACCCCTAGGTGTCCGCCCAGAACATGTGAGTGAGCCATATCTAACACTCTCGCTCTGTATGGTCTTGGCACTAACAGCTGTTCTACTGTCTTACCGCCCCTTAGTTTAGCCACTGCGAAATGGGGGAATCTGGTATCGGCCCAGGGCTCTTGGGCAACCCCATTATATACAGTAACCTGGTCAAATGCACCCTTTAAAGTCAAGTCCCGTATTTGAGCAGTCCCAAAGTTCTCTCAGGATATATCTAACTTAGGTACGTCCTCCACCTCAGTCTACGCCTTGCCCTCATCGCCAGCAAGAATGCACAGAGGAAACTCCTTCCCTTGAGGCTTCATTGGGACTTCTCCAAGGACCTGGTTTTCGCGCATGCTACTTAGCCCAGTTCCCCTCACCCACAAGTCCCAAAACAAGGGAAAGTCACGGCCCAGTATAACAGGATGTAGCAGGTCCTTGACCACCCCGACAGCATGGAGTCGAGCACCGCAGTCTGTTTCCACAGTCACTCTGGTCACAGGATAGTTCTTGGCATCCCTATGTATACAGCGGACACCCACAGTTCTGGCCGCGATCAGCTGATGGGGTAGGGTAGCACTAATCAACGTCACCAGACTTCCGGAGTCTAACAGTCCCAAGACCCTGACTCCATCCACAGACACGGCACACACCTGCGGTCCCTCACCGGATTGTCCATCCACGCTACAGGCTGGATAGGCATAATAGGAGCACCGTCTGCCCAGGCTGCAGTCCATCGACTCAGGGAACATAGGACACCTAGCAGCTATGTGCCCAGGGTTATGACACTGCCAACATATCACCTCCGCCCTAGCAGACTTGGCCAGCCCATTAGTTGGACTGGGATGCCGTCCGTTTTCAGCTTTAGCCCCCTTACGTGGTGTTACTGCCCCCCTTTGGGTACCCCAATATGGAGAGTACATTGTCCAGTTTTCCCAGGGACTTTTCCACCACCTGGTACCTTTCTACCAAGCCCACAAGGTTATCAGCGTTCCGAGGGTCTCCCTGGGCAACCCAGGTCTGTACCGGCCTGGGTAGGGAATGAATAAACCTGTCCATCATCACCTGTTCCATCATTTGGGCAGGAGTGGCAGACTCGGGCTGCAGCCATTTGTGGACTAGATGTAATAAGTCAAACATCTGAGAGCGAGGGGGTTTGTCGCCCGCGTATGCCCAGTGGTGGACTCTTTGCGCTCTGACCACCATAGACACCCTGGAGCGTGACAATATCTCAGCCTTCAATTTAGGGTACTCCTGTGTATCCTGAAGTGCCAGGTCATAGTAGGCCTTCTGGGGTTCACTGGTTAAATAGGGGGCCAGCATCTCCGCCCATTGCTGCAGTGGCAACTTATCCCGCTCTGCTACCCTCTCAAACACAGTCAAGAACACCTCAACATCATCCCCTGGGGTCATCTTTTGCATCGCCTGCCTAACGGCCTTCCTTACGTGGGAGTCATCAGTCGAACCTGGGGGTGGGGCGGACGCTCTGTCCTGAAGGCCGTCGGCGAAAAACTGTATCTGCTGCTGCTGCTCCTGGTGGTGTTGCTGCTGAGCTTTCTGCTGCAACTGGATCTGTTGCAGCAACAACTTGGTTGTTTCCTGGTGCTGCTGTTGCATGCTCTGCTAGCTCTGCACATGTTGTTGGTTCTGCTGCTGCTCCTGGCTCTACAGCAGGTGTTTGAGGAGCTCCTCCATGCTGCCAAGGTTATCTAGCTTTCCTGGCTGTACCGCCTGTACAACCAGGGTCTCCAGCCTGTGGTGTATTACTGCTCACCAAGCAGAGCCCAGCACTTCCTGGATGGCCGGATCACGTGACTGTGACATCATCCAAGGTCCTTCAGTCTTCTGCTCCTATTCCTGTTTCTTCAAGCAGATACACGGGTTCCTGGGGAGCATTGCCCACATCCTCCACCAAGTGTGGCAAGACGATTCGCTGGGCTGCAGTCAGAAGTAGACACAGGAACACTTGTCGGCTGCAGATTTATTGTTACAGCATAAACCCGGCAGACACAGAGCGAAACGTAGCCTCACTGGCATAAAAAATCAAAACGAGAACAACAAATATACACAGTCCGTATGTGTACAGGTCCGCCTGCCTTGTTTGGCAGCTAACTCCAGCTACTCCTCAGCTGAACTCCACAGTCTGGAGGCTGCACACTTCAGTCTCTCCAACCACAGAAAAAAAAAACAGGCTTGTGCTTTCAATGTGCGTTCAAAATGGAAGTGGTATTAGATTAGCGCTAATCTAATACCACTTCCATTTTGAACGCACACTTGTCCTCCCATCGGGAAGCGTGGAATTCAGCAGCTCGGCCTCCAGGACGCATCGGACGTCAATCACCACTCCTCTAGAGCAGCACGTGGATCAGCAGCGTGTGTACCTTGGAAACTACGCGAACCTGTCTTCCCTGGCTCCGGCTGGCGTGGAGACCCTTCGGGTTGAAAATCAGCGTAACAACTAGTTGTGCAGTCAGCACAACTAGATCAGGTGAGCACGGGATACATTACACCGATCCTATGCCCTAAATTCTAGCAGTGTGGCGCAACCTTGTTTTTTGTCTTTTATATTATGTGCTTTCAATGTGGCTCAGCCTTGCCCTCAGGGGAGGTAGAGGGAATGACCTCCCGGCCTCTTAGTCATTCCCCTAAAACCACACACCTTTTTTAAATTAACGCCGCAACACATAACAGGCTGGGGAACTTTTACAGGTTTTAGGTCACACAGGCTAGTAACCTGCATGACATGTACCTCCCCTCAACTACACGGCCTTTGACCCCGTCACAATAGTCAGCAGTAAGCACCACAGCCTGTGTGTCTACTTTCTTGTTATTTCTTCATGACAGACATAAGTACAGGTACCCTCCCATAAGAGTGTATTTTGTCTCACCTGGCTTCCACATTTCTCACAAGGGTGACTATTCTGATGAAAAGTCTGTTATAGATGTTGACAACAGTCACATTTCATTTACAGTACTTTTGTCGTTTAGTAGAATATCCATTGGCTCCCCTCATAGACCTCCAGTAGCTCTGGCCCCTCTGCTTCTTCAATAAATATGCATTCCAAAAAGTATAGATTTTATTTCATACAAACTGCATCCAGTTCTCTCACATCCCTCACAACTAATTTCACATTTATCAGTCAGAAGATTTTCTAGCTTTGCCTCTTCCATCTTCTTTTCTGGATAAATGGTCTCTTTGATATGGGCTGCTAGGCTTTGATTGAATTTTGTTTTGCTCTACCTCCTCTATTGCTTGGATAATATTTTTATTCAGTAAAAAAGTGGAATATTCCTTAAATGTTTTGTAGTGACATGTTATACATTGAACAGCAGAAATAAGTCTGCTTCACCAATGCTATGAGCTAAATGTTTAACGAGCTACAGACAGCCAAATAAATTACCTCCATATAACTATTTGGTGCCTAACCAAAAGGCACAAAAGATTACCGTATTATTCGCATTATAAGACGGACTTTTATGCCCCCAAATTTTGGGGGAAAGTGGGTGTGTGTGTCTTATAATGCGAAAGTACAATATGTGCTGTATGGAAGGGGGGTGCTAGGCCAGCTCAGGAGCGGTGTCCAGCAGCTGTCAGGTGGCTGGAGAAGGCTGCAGCTGCGGCCCCGTGGTCACATGGGGCCGCTCATTATCTCCTGTAATATTCACTGCATCCCGCTGTCAATCACCAGCGGGAGCAGCGCATAATCCAGGGGTGAATGGAGCGGCCCAAAGCTCAGCGGCGGCAGCGCCATGTGAATAGTCAGTGCTTTCCACACTTCCTTTGCGTGGAAAGCACTGACAGTCCTGGTGATGGAGGATCATACTCACCTCTCTCCATCCTCCCTGCTGCCCACGCTATCCCTGATGACTCTGTGCTGTGCTGGCATCCGGGTCATGTGAGCGTCGCTGCAGAGTGACGTCATACCGTGCGCTGCTCACAGGACCCGGATGCTGGGATAAGACAGAGTCATCGGGGATAATGCGGGCAGCAGGGAGAATGAAGAGAGGTGAGTATGATATTGTTTATTATTTTTGTAACTGTGCACTCTGTGGGGGCTCTATGTGCCAGCATTATTATTATTATTTATTTATATAGCGCCATTAGGTTCCATGGCACTTTACATGAGGATAAGGGAGACAAGAACAAGTACACTAAATCTAGGCGATCAGGACGTACAGGTACAGGAGGGGCAGGGACCCTGTCCACGAGGGCTCACAGTCTATGAGGGGGAAGGAAACTGTACATCAGCAGGGAGGGGGACACCGGGCATCAGCATGGAAGGGGACACTGGGCATCAGCATGGAAGGGGACACTGGGCATCAGCATTGAGGGGGACAGTGTGCCAGCAGAGAGGGGGACAGTGTGCCTGCAGGGAGGGGGACAGTGTGCCAGCAGGGAGGGGGACAGCATACCAGCAGGGAGGAGGAGAGTGTGCCAGCAGAGATGGGACAGTGTGCCAGCAGAGAGGGGGACAGTGTGCCAGCAGGGAGGGGGGCAGTGTGCCAGCATGGAAGGGGACAGTGTGCCAGCAGGGAGGGGGGCAGTGTGCCAGCAGGGAGGGGGGCAGTGTGCTAGTAGGGAGGGGGATAGTGTGCCAGCAGAGGGGGACAGTGTGCCAGCAGTGGGGGACAGTGTGCTAGCAAAGGGGCTATGTGCAACAGCATGGGGGTACATATATACCAGGATGGGGGGTTCATTTACCAGGATGGGGACATATACGGTATATGATTTGTAAGACGGACACTGGCATTATAAGATGGATCCCATTTAACATTAAAACTTATTTTTTCTTTTTTCCTTCACCAAATTTGGACGTGCGTCTTATAATCAGGTGCAACTTATAAAGAGAAAAATACTGTAATTACTGTAATGGAACTTGCAATATTTAATCATCATTTTCTGTGCTTGTTTATATTCTTTTGGCCAAGAAAAGCTAAACGTAAGAGTAACAATAACCAGTAAAAAACAAGGTATAATGTGGCGCCCCTGCGTACAGGTGGCCACAGAAGGGAACTGCAGCCAGGCAGTTAGGACATGGTAAACACTACACCCTCACAGCCCACATCCCCACGCATAGAGAGGGTTCACATCCAGCTCTGAGGTTAGATACTATATGAGACCAGAGGAGTGGTGGATGAGGAGTGGGTTGGGCACACCAGAAGGTCAGGTGACTGACAGTATATAGAGAGGGGGTGGAGTGAAGGAAGTTAGTAGGCCCAGGGTGCCGAGCTGAAAAGACAGAAAGAGAACACACGTCCTGGAAGAGCCTAAGCTGAGGAGCGCAGACCCGTACTGAGCCAATGCGAGCCAGATGGGGGGGAAAGCCCGTCCAAGATGCTGAAACCACCAGGAGTGTGACAGACAGAGAAGGGACGGTGCAACCCGTGCCCTAGACAGCAGCCGAAGCTACTGACGGCAGGTGGAGAAGCCCTCCTAGATACCGAAGGTAACAGAGGAAGGAGCCTGGCAGAGCCTCACGCTGGAGGACTGTTGCAGGCTGGGCAAAAGCAGAGTGTCAGCTCTGAAGGGGACCGACGATTCACCCGGTATCCCCAGATTCACTGACGGGGAGCTTTAGTTTCAAGCTGGAGTTCCTAACCCAAAGAACAGGCAGCTCAGTGACACACTAGGACTCACAGAAGCCCGAGTCACCGCTATACTGTTCAGCGTCCGCATACACCCGTGTAAGACGGAGAGAGAGAGTAATAGCCCGGAAAGGCACACTTAAAGACTGTGTGAGGGGTCACAAGGAGAGAGGAGCCTGGCTGCAGGAGAGAAGGGAACCCGGAAAGGGAGAATGCAACTGAATGTTAAGAGCTGTGTAAAGAACTGCAGATGACCTGTAAACTGCTTGAAAGAACTTAAGTAAAGCTTTGGAAACCCTGCATTGTCTCCTGCCTGCTTCCATCTGCAGACCCTCTCTCCCATACAGGCTTGCACCAGAAAGACTTCAACCTGCAGAGCCACAGCCTGTCAGCACCAACGCTGAGGAGAGATCCCTGCAGTGTCTGCAAGTAAGTGTGCTCCAGCAACACACACACCAACAGACTTTAACTCCTTACTGCCCTGGGGGATACAGTTCTCCCCACTAGAACTATACCATCCCCGCTGCCATTCCATCACCCCCGGAGGTTCTGCAGCAGCCGCGGCCCCATAGCTGGCCGCACCAAGTGGGTGGCGTCACCCGTGACATATCCCTTGTAAATATTCCCCTTTTATTGTGCTGAGCCAGGGACACGGTCCGGACCAGGCCACCAGTGACATCCCCAGCAGCAGATCGGTCCGGTACCGAGTACCCCACGTCCCGTGGGGCTCCACAATAATAGTTTTCTTCAATAGAAGAAGTGTTAGCTAATGTAATTACACATAGTTCTATCTCTGCTATTTTAGTTCTATTGCAAAGATGATGGGTTTTTGTGCAAAGAACTCAGGTTCAGGCTGTAAATAAGAGCATGAAGATGGTATGTTAGCTATTGGCAGTTGTCCAGGAGAATGACAACTCATCTTGTTCTATCCCTTCCTTCTTCTCTCTGTGCCTCATGCCCCTCCCTTCTCATCTCTACAGAAGTGAACGAGAGACGACCATCAATCATGGGCTCCTTATACAATTCATTTTTTCCAATTAAAAATCCATTCATGCTAATGAATAATAGATAGAGGCTACAAGCCTGTATAAAGCAGGTCTCTGTGAGCCCTTGTCACTCATTTCCAATAGTACTACTGGTCACTGTAGTTTTTGTTGGCTTTGGGGACATTTAGATGACAGCTCCCTCCTCCTTTCTACTGTGTGTCATTATCGCATACATACCATATTGATCGGATGACAAGATACAATGTTCAAGCCTGAAACAGTAAAGCTAGAATTATTACTAATGATTTTTGCATAATAACTTTTTATAGTATTTTATGAAACAAATTATTTTTTCATAAAAAGGCGTCTATGCTCTACGGCTTCGGTTCATTAAGGCGTTTTCACTAGAAGTCTGGTGTAAAACATCTTGAAATGTTGCAAACTATTTAAGCAGCTCAAAATTGAGCAAACATTTTGTGTCTATTGCAGTTTTTATGCCAGTCTCGGGACAGGTTTGCCTACTTTTATAAAAGTGAAGAAAGCTGTAGTGGGGGATGTTGCTTTACAAAAGGCGCCTCACAAAGTCATCATAATTTATACCACAAAGGGGGTGTGGTGAATTGTGACCACCGAACCTGGCAGCTCCACAGCGCCTCCTGTTAAACCCAGGTTAGTCAGAGAACTGCCTGAGGATAAAGAAGGGCCGCAGCTGCCCTGCCTGTGCTGGTTTATTAAGGCACCTCTCAGTGAGTGTGGTATATGCCTTCTAGCCCGCAGCTAGAAGCACATATAATCTCCTCCACCCCGTCACTGCCAGAGGCCCTGAATAACCCCAAGCACAAATGCTGCCACCAGCTTCTCGTTTAATATAAGTCCGGTCTGTGGTCAGGCTTATATTGGGTCAGAAACCAACCCAGGTAGCGTTAAATGAGCACACGGACGTGGGAATCGTGATCAAGATAATAAGAGCAACTCAAGATTAAATTTATATGTTTAATCACCCTAATGGTACACTAGATATTAATATTTACAGTTATTATTAAGATGTTATAAATAGTACAGTCAGATATGCCAGTAAAAGGATGAATGGAATACACAGAATTACATACACATGTGAACAGTTACCTTAGTGCTGATGGCACCACAAGGGCGGCGTGGCACCAATCTGTTCCTTGGGTAATCTCTGGCTTTGGTGGAATAATAATGCCTCTTCAGAAAAAATACCATGTGGACATGGAGCAGATGATTTTTATACACTATGGGCTGACCCCTGTCTCCACCCATCTCGCCCCTCTGGGCTGTCTCACAATTCCCACCCCTCTGAGGGGAGATATGGACACCCAGATTCCATAAGCTGACCTAGCCATGTCCGTGGGCATCACAGACGGAAGACAATACTTTCATATTTTTAGTTATGATTTTATCTTCGCCTGGATATGAAACATGGCTACTCTGAGAACACCCTACTAGCCAATACATGTTTACATGGCTTACAGTCATCCTACATTCTTATGAATACAAGCCTTATCACCGTCTAGATATGTAGAGTTCATTTTTATATTCGATAGTATCACAGGGTGGACGGCTTATGAGATATTAAGGTTATAGTCACGGCTCCGTCCAGTCTGCATGGGAAGAAAGGACTTCCTCTCCCCTGGCCTTACAGTGATATTGGACGTGTCACCTTTTGGCAAAACCCCATTTCTGAGGAAGCTCCATACACCTAGCTGATTACCATATCAAAGGTGAGGATGAGCTCCTTTTGTGTGGCCTTGTTGGCTGGCAGCTACGTGCTAATTACTCTACCACTTGCCAGAGATGAATGACTTCTGCCTTCCAAGGCTGGGGGCTTATCTCTTTATGAGTGAGATGTGCCTTATCAAATTACTTTCTGGGAGAAATGGAATATGGGGGATATGGCAATATTCCTTACCATACTGCTTAGTCATCACACCTCCCCCTTCTAGAGGGCGCTAGGGGGTAGCACATTCCTGTGTTCCCCCGCACGCCCGTCCGCTACCTCCCCTCGCCGGGATAACCCATAAGCATTACCGTGGTCCCGGCCCCTCCGGTGGCGAATGGTGAAGTCGTATTGCTGGAGCGCAAGGCTCCAGCGCAGCAACCTCCCATTCGTCCCAGAGACCGAGTGTAACCAGCTGAGGGGGTTGTGGTCCGTCTCCACGATGAAGTGGCGTCCGTACAAGTATGGCTGCAGACGCTGCAGGGCCCACACAATTGCCAGACATTCCTTTTCCATCGTGGAGTAGGCCACCTCTTTCGGCAATAGCTTCTTGCTCAGGTACAAAACAGGATGTTCCTGACCTGTGGTGTCAACCTGGCTGAGCACCACCCCGAGGCCATAGTCGCTGGCATCAGTCTGTACCACAAACGGCCGTGCGAAGTCGGCAGCTTGTAGTACCGGGGAGTTGGAGAGGGCAGCCTTGAGTGCGTAGAAGGCCGCCTCGCAATCAGCGGTCCAGTTAACCGCAGATGGCAGCTTTGCCCTGGTGAGGTCCGTCAGGGGCTTCACCAGAGCACTATAGTGTGGAACGAACCTCCTATAGTACCCAGCTGTCCCAAGGAACGACATCACTTGCTTTTTGGTCCTTGGGGTGGGCCAGGAGGTGATGGCTTCCACCTTCCCAGGCTCTGGTTTCACTGTCCCCAACTTAGGCCAGTAGAAATGCTGAGAGAGCCTGGACCTGGTCTTGGCGATCCCCAGGTGTCCGGCCATCGGAATCTCATGCGCAACCCGCAACAACTCCGCCCTGAATGGATAGGGTACCACTAGCTGTCGGTCCCTGGGCCACGCCTCCGGTGAGCCCTGCTGGACCGTTTCTCGGTACAGCCGTCCCTGGTCCAAGACCACCCGCTCGCGGTCTGACTCCAGGGGAGGCTGTGCCGCCTGTTCCTTGTGAGCTTTCAGGCTGTCATCTGCTTCTAATGCAGCCTGAAACTCCTGACTAGACGTGGCCAGAGTGGATGGGACCACCGCGTCCTTAGTCAGTTCCCCGGGACCTGTCTCCTGGCCTCCGTCTGAATCCGCAGCCACTTGGTCTGAAGGAGGGAAGCCGTCGGACCTCCGCAAGGCCCCCTGGGCTCTGGCAGCCCCCCCTCCTGGTGACAGCAGCTATGGCTGCTGTAACCATGGGCAATGCCTACTTCCCCTCCGCTCCTGACCAAGTCGCCGGTTCAGGCGGACTATCCTGGCCTCCTGACATCCCGGTGGTGGGGGGTTCCTGCCCTGGGGTCTCACCTGGTTGCTGCGCTCCTCCTGTGACAGCCCCATACCCCCTGGCATGTTCCCCCCCTTGCAGCTCCTCAGAGCTCAGCAACTGGGCCTTACCTGGCAGCACCACATTCCCTGTGGGTACTCCGACCTCGACCGCTGACTCCCTGGCTACAATAACTTGCTGCTTACAGCAGAGAGCAGTGTCACAGCCATCTGTGTCTGCTTCCCCCGCAGCTCTCAGCCCCCTTTGTCTGCCCTCTGAGAACAAAAGGTGTGCTGGCTGATCCTGGCCTAAGGCCATTCTACAATTCCCTTTATCTTCCTTCCCCCTCCCGCCTCTCAGTGTCAGTCCTGGGTGTGCTGTGTTGTGTGGAGTGTCACTGCAAACATCATCACCATCATCATTAATAACATCATCCCCATCAACACTCCCAATATTGGACAGTACACATTCTGGTGGATCAGAACTGGGGAGGTCAGTGGCCACATACTTGGACACTAGCTGCCCCAAGTCTGACCCAAGCAATACATTCGCCGGAATATTAGCAGAGACCCCCACCTCCCTCACTCCCCTCCCCGCACCCCAGTCCAGATAAACCCTGGCAACAGGCAATGCGGGTTCCACGCCTCCAATTCCGGAGACTGCGAGGGACTTTCCGGGGATCAAGTCCTGGGGGGAGACCATCTCTGGTCGCACCAAAGTCATCTCTTCGCCGGTGTCCCGCAGTCCCATGGCCACTGAGCAGCCTATGGTGACGGGTTGAAAATTGTCAAGGGACCTACGACCACCCCCACCCACACACAAAACAGTGGCCGTTTTTGGGGACGGGGACTGTGTCTTATGGCGCTGAGGACACATGGCTTTGAAGTGTCCTGGTTGGTTGCAGAGGTGACACCGTCTGGGTTCTGCTGCCAACCTGGAGAGGGGAACAGGGTGTAATAGAGGGGCTGCCCCCTGCATTCTGGGGGCCGGGGTCACGGGTGCAGGGTTGGTCTTACCCCCTCTCCAGGTGCTGCTGCTGGTCCTCCTGGTCTCAGGTACTCGGTTGTTCGTGTACTCGTCTGCCAGGACCGCTGTCCCACTGGCCCCCTTCGGTTTCCGGTCGCGGATGAACTGTTGGAGGTCCTCGGGACAGTTCCACAGGAATTGCTCCATCACGAACAACTCCTGGATCTCCTGGGCTGTGCTGCGCTCCAAACCTTTGATTCAGTGGTCAGCTGCTCTCAGGAGGGCCCGCATGTGGTCGGTCCAGGTTTCCTTTGGACCCCTCTGCAGGCTTCGGAACTTTTTGCAGTAAGACTCCGGGGTGAGGTTGAACTGCCGGATCAGGGCCTGCTTGATGCTCGCATAATCCTGCGACTCCCCCGCAGGGAAGTCCCCCAAAGCTTTCAGGGAGTCACCCCTCAGACGGGGGGTCAGGTACTGGGCCCACTGGTCTGAGTCCAGGTTGTACTGCCTGCAGGTCTGCTCAAAGGCCAGCAGAAAAGAATCCAGGTCTCCGCCTGCCTCCAGAAGAGGAAAGTTCTCAACTCGGACCTTCGGTGTCTTGGGCTCCTGGTTGGCTGGAACGGGCTGCAAGATCCCGAGCTGAGCCAAGTTGCGCTGGTGCTGGCGCTCTGCAGCCTCACGTCGCTCTGCAGCTTCACGCTCTGCAAGTCATTCTGCAGCTTCACGCTCTGCAAGTCGCTCCGCAGCTTCACATTCTGCAAGTCTCTCTGCAGTTTCACGCTCTGCAAGTCGCTCTGCAGCTTCACGCTCTGCAAGTCGCTCTGCAGCTTCACGCTCTGCAAGTCGCTCTGCTGCTTCTATGAGTGTCTCGTAGGTGCTCTGGTCTCCAGCTACAAGTCGAGCCAGGGCAGCTCGAAAAAGGGCATCCGAGCCCATCTGGCTGGAGGGACCAGCAGGTGGTGATCTGCCCACTTCGGGGCTGAGGACAGGGGGTATTTGCCCCACTGCAGAGTCGACCACTGGGGATTGGCTCCTTGAGGACCTGTGCATGGACTCCTACTCGCCTAGAACAACAGTATCCTCCACCACCTCTTGCATATCAGCTGCAGCAAGTGCCCTCTGCAGCGCTTGGCTCCTGGTACCCTGGGCCAGTTTAGCACCTCCTGGTCACTGACACACAGCTGCAACCTGATGCACCCACACACCTTATATTTGCACTCTGACTGTCTAGTGCTGAGTTGATCTTAGGACCCTGACAGCAAAAGCTACTGCCAGCAGTCCTTAGTGTTAGGGAGTTGGGTCCACAACACTATTATCTTGATCCCACCGCTGCCACCACTTGTGGTGAATCGTGACCACCGACAGCGCCTCCTGTTAAACCCAGGTCAGTCAGAGAACTGCCTGAGGATAAAGAAGGGCCGCAGCTGCCCTGCCTGTGCTGGTTTATTAAGGCACCTCTCAGTGAGTGTGGTATATGCCTTCTAGCTCGCAGCTGGAAGCACATATAATAACCTCCACTCCGTCACTGCCAGAGGCCCTGAATAACCCCAAGCACAAATGCTGCCACCAGCTTCTCGATTAATATAAGTCCGGTCCATGGTCGGGCTTATATTGGGTCAGAAACCAACCCAGGTAGCGTTAAATGAGCACACGGACGTGGGAATTGTGATCAAGATAATAAGAGCAACTCGAGATAAAATGTATATATTTAATCACCTTAATGGTACACTAGATATTAATATTTACAGTTATTATTAAGATGTTATAAATAGTACAGTCAGATATGCCAGTAAAAGGATGAATGGAATGCACAGAATTACATACACATGTGAACAGTTACCTTAGTGCTGATGGCACCACAAGGGCGGCGTGGCACCAATCTGTTCCTTGGGTAATCTCTGGCTTTGGTGGAATAATAATGCCTCTTCAGAAGAAATACCATGTGGACATGGAGCAGATGATTTTTATACACTATGGGCTGACCCCTGTCTCCACCCATCTCGCCCCTCTGGGCTGTCTCACAATTCCCACCCCTCTGAGGGGAGATATGGACACCCAGATTCCATAAGCTGACCTAGCCGTGTCCGTGGCATCACAGACGGAAGACAATACTTTCATATTTTTAGTTATGATTTTATCTTCGCCTGGATATGAAACATGGCTACTCTGAGAACACCCTACTACCAATATCATGTTTACATGGCTTACAGTCATCCTACATTCTTATGAATACAAGCCTTATCACCGTCTAGATATGTAGAGTTCATTTTTATATTCCATAGTATCACAGGGTGGACGGCTTATGAGATATTAAGGTTATAGTCACGGCTCCGTCCAGTCTGCATGGGAAGAAAGGACTTCCTTTCCCCTGGGCTTACAGTGATATTGGACGTGTCACATTTTGGCAAAACCCCATTTCTGAGGAAGCTCCATACACCTAGCTGATTACCATATCAAAGGTGAGGATGAGCTCCTTTTGTGTGGCCTTGTTGGCTGGCAACTACGTGCTAATTACTCTACCACTTGCCAGAGATGAATGACTTCTGCCTTCCAAGGGTGGGGGCTTATCTCTTTATGAGTGAGATGTGCCTTATCAAATTGCTTTCTGGGAGAAATGGAATATGGGGGATATGGCAATATTCCTTACCATACTGCTTAGTCATCACAGGGGGCATAATGGCTGCTTTACACGTCCCGATATCGTTGTCCAACAACGATAAAAAGTCACGTGGTTCGGCTGTTGCCGCCGATATCGTTCGTGCGTTGTATGGTGTAAATGACCAATGCAAGAACGATTCCAAAACGATATCGTTGGGGAATTGTGCAGGCTCTCCAACTGCCTGATGTTGGATGGACGATCTGGCAGGATTGTGCTGTGTGACAGCCCAACAACGATTTGGTGCACAACTTCCCCTATTCACTCCCCTGTTAAATGGTCGTTCCCTGGGTCGCTCGTACAAGGGGGCGTATACATCGCAGTTGTGTTGCCTGCTGATATCTCCCTGTGTGACAGCTCCTATGCGATCTTGGATTACTGCCAAAAATGTGCGCGCTCCCGTGCCGTTGTATCCAATATCGGGACGATATCGGGATGTGTAAAGCGGCCATAAGAGATGCCAATAAATGTACCCCCTGTGTCTGACTTAAATAACATTTCTGCCACAGGTGCACTGCACTTGTTAGATTTGCACAATTCATTAAGAGGTGCACACAAATTTAGCGCATCTTACTCCAGCGTTGCCTTCATTAACTCCTTCACAACAAAGGATGTATAGGTACATCCTTGCCCATGTCCTTCCCTTTGATGCGAGCTCATAAGCTGAGCTTGCATCGTTCACTACACATATCGGCTGATATGTTCAGCAGACGTGCAGATAACAGATGTGAGCGGTTAAGCAATTCGCCTTCCGGTATTAATCCTTTAGATGGCAGTGTCAATCACTAGCAGTGCATTCTAAAGCGATGCTGTAGAAATCAAGTTATTTCCTGTTGGCATCGGCAACCCTATGATGCGATCATGGAGTTTCAACGTGTTGCCACGACAAAAATGGGTCCTGTGAGGACCCCAGATACTACCATAACACACTTCATGCGAATGTCTGGCGAGCTCCTGTATCCACAGAAAGTGATAATTTGTGCTGTGCAGAACTGTAGATCATCAAGGTTCAAGAGAGAGGACTGTGCAGTGTTGCGGTGCCCTAAGGGGCCAACTAAAATAAAAGTGAAGAAAAAAGTTTTAAAAAATAAAAAAAAAATCAAATCACCCCCTTTTGCCCCAATGAAAATATAACTATTAAAAAAAATACTTATTTGGTATTGCCGCATTCAGGAATGCCTGATCTATCAAAATATGAACTTAATTATTCTGATCAGTAAACTATGTGTGGAGCCCACTGGGACGGGGCACTCGGTGCCGGACCGGGGTGCTGCTGGGGGATGTCACGGCGGTCCTGGTCCGGACCGTGTCCCGGACCCGCACAATAAAATGGGGGGTTATTTACAGGGGATTTGTCACTTGTGACGCCACCCACTATATGCGGCCAGTAATGGGGCCGCCGCGCTGCTGCAGAACCTCCGGGGATGATGGGTTAGCAGCTTGGATGGAATAGTTCCTGTGGGCAGAACTGGGTTCCCCGGGGCAGTGGTAGAGGTAGTTAAAGTCTGTGAGGATGTTATTGATGCTGCAGGAGAGTAGGGGTAACAGTAGAGATGATAAGAGTAGAGGCAATGGCAGTCTATGAGGGCAAGTGGGGCTTCAGCATAAAGATGACACACACACTCACGGTTTCTGTTGTTCTTCAAGTCTTTACTGGCAGATGGTATTACACAGTATTGTCCACGGAGTCTGTACCAGGTTGCTCTCACCCTGACCGGGTCCTTGGCTTCCTACTTGAACGCTGTGTGTGGCCCTGCTGCTGCTTGTAGCTATACTGCTGGCCCTGTCTCTGCTCACGGGTACCAATATGCTGGGCAACTTGAGTCCTCTGTGTCACTGACTCCTTCATGTTGCTTTGCTATGGTGTGGTGAAGATGGTGGACCTTCACTATGCCGGTGTTTACTGTCCTGTCTGTCTCAGGCACAGCCTCGGATACGGTATCCATCTTGAGCGCCTCCCTGGGATCAAGCTTTTGGGGTAACTCTTTATCCCGGGTATGTTCCTCTGTTAACCTGTCTCCTTTCCTCAGACCTCTCAGGACCTCCACTGACACTTGGCTCTGCTCCTGCTCCAGACTCAACTCTCCTCTGAACTCTCCTCTGAACTGAACTAACTGTCACTTCTGCTCTGAGGTAAACAACTTAGCTCCTCCCACTAGTGCAGGTGCCAGCTAAGCTCCTCCTACTTTCTAGTGTAGTGTTGTGTGGGGATTAAACCTGTGTTGTTTCTGTGGCATATTAACCCTTGGGGTGCCACATTCCGCCTTAGTTAAAGACAGTACTCCGGGACTGTGGAACAATAAAGAATAAACAATTAATACAATTAATATTTACAAAGACTTAAAAGTAAAATCACAAAAATCACTAAAGTTCAAAAACAGTGGAAAAAAATTCAAAAAGCAGTCCTTCCGGGGGTTTAGTCTTTTGCCTCCGGGCTGATGAATGTTACTAGAAAGTTTATACCACAACCAGTCCGTGGTTGTATGGTCCATAAAAAATAAAATAAAAGGAAAAAGTTTGAAGAATATGCAAGAAGTTCATACAGGATAGTCTCTGTAGGTACTGGGCTTTTTAACGTTGCATTAACTATGTACATTTGTTTACCGGGTTCAATTTAATATTAACACAAACATATTTACATCTTACAGTTAATTTGACCTTTTAATCCCTGTACCTAGCTGGTAACTGCCCTCTGGTACTACGCTCGGATCTGCGTAAAACGGGTGTACTACTTGCATGTAGCCTATTGGTGCTGGTAGGCATGTACCTATTTGTAGTGTTTGGTACTATGTTAGATGAAGATCTGACTGTAGGACTGGCAAGCTCACTAGGACCAGGAATTTGTTCTTCCTCTAAGGGTTCTACTTCCAGTTCTTCAGGTCTTGGGACTTCTTCAGGTAACACGGGTTCTGGTGTTGGTTCCACCATTGAAGGGAATGCAATCATTGGTACGACAACTGCTCCATGGTAATTTGGCCATGTTTTAGGAAAATCTCCTAGCACCGTGTGGAAAACTTCTTCTTTCTTTTCTTTAATAGGTTGGACCTGTACGGATTCTCTTACTTCAGGTGTCTTCAGTGTTTCAGGACACAATTTTAGCTGATCACGAGATACGACTTGTGACGTTTTTCCTTCATCTTTGCTTATCAAACAGGTTTTAACATTGTCTAGGTTAGATGGTAAGACTGTGTATGGGACGGTTTCCCACTGATTATCCAGTTTGTCAGTGCGTCTCTTTCTCTTGAGAACTTGATCACCTTCTTGTAATGGCATTGCTTGAGCATGTTTGTTAAAAGTTTTCTCTTGTCTTGCTCTTGCTTGTTGTAGGTTTCTCTCTACACATTCTTGCACTTGTTGATACTGTTTCTGACGTTTAGTATCCCAATCTGTTTCTTCTTCTATCTCTGTATCTGGTTTTTCAATTCCCATTTCTAGATCAATTGGTAGCTTACCGGGTCTTGCACGCATAAGATAAGCTGGAGTGCAGTTTGTAGAACTCACGGGGACATGGTTGTATAAATCTACCAAATCAGGTAATTTATCTGGCCACTGGTTTCTTTCCGATTCTGGTAAGGTCTTTAACAGTTCAATTACGATATGATTCATTTTCTCGCATAGACCATTTGTTTGGGGATGATACGTTGTTGTGCGAATCTTCTTACAACCGTACATATCGCAGAATTCCTTGAATAGTTCTGATTCAAAAGCTGGACCTTGGTCTGCAAGGACTTGTTCTGGGTAACCATGTGGTCTACAGAAATGCGTCTGGAATGCTTTTGCTGCCGTCTTCGCTGTCAGATCTTTGACTGGTACCACCACTAAGAAGCGTGAGTAATGGTCCACGATGGTTAAGGCATAGACATAGCCTGACCGGCTTGGTGACAACTTGACGTGATCTAATGCGACTAGTTCAAGTGGCTGCTTGGTTACTATTGGTTGAAGCGGAGCTTTCTGTAGATCTTTCCTACTGAGGTTGCATGTGGCACATCTTCTGCACCATATTTCAATGGATTTTCTCATGCCAACCCAATAGAATCTGTCTCTTAGGATTGCTTCTAACTTCTTCCATCCGAAATGACCTGCGTTATCATGATAAGCTTCTAAGACCATTTGGGTGTCTCGCTTTGGCACGATTATCTGCCAGACCAGTTCATGCGTCTTGGGATTGGTAAATCGTCTACAGAGCTTCCCTTGGTTCAGAAACAACTTGCCTCTCTCTTTCCAGAGCTGTATGGTCTCAGCTGGGGCATTCTGATCCGGGTATGCACCTTGTCGCGTAAGCAGTTCTTTCACTAGCTTCACAGCTGGATCAGTATCTTGGGTTTCGGCCCTTTCATAGTGTCTTAACGGGTTAAAGTTTACTTCTTGTTCTCTTTGGTAGATGCCGGGTTGATAATCTTCTACCTTTGAACGATGAAAGGCCGGTAGTTCAATCTCTTCCAACTCTTCCGGTTCCTCTTCCACGTCTCTCAGGTGTGGCATCCGGGATAAGGCATCTGCGTTCCCGTTCTTGCGGCCTGCCCGATATTTGATGACAAAGTTATAGTTAGATAGCCGGGCTATCCATCGCTGCTCCAGAGCTCCTAATTTTGCTGTGTCCAGGTGAGTCAACGGGTTGTTATCCGTGTAAATGGTCAATTCTGCACCTGCCAAGTAATGTTTAAAGCGTTCAGTCACAGCCCAAACTACTGCCAGTAGTTCTAACTTGAAGGAGCTGTAGTTCTCGGGATTTCTTTCTGTAGGCCGGAGCTTCCTACTTGCAAAGGCGATAACTCTCTCTTTGCCTCCTTGCTTCTGCGACAATACTGCTCCCAGTCCCACGTTGCTGGCATCCGTATAAAGAATGAATGGTTGATGGTAATCAGGGTATGCCAGGATCTCTTCTCCCGTCAGTGCACTTTTTAGCTTATTGAAAGAATCTTCTCTCTCCTCATCCCACCGTGTCAGGAGATTATAGTTTGAAGTCTTCTTTGATCGTCCTACCAGAATGTCTTGCAGAGGAGCTGCTAGCTTCGTGAATCCTCGGATGAATCTTCTGTAATAGCCTACCAGGCCCAGGAATTGCCTCACTTCTTTCACGTTCGTAGGTCTTGGCCAATCCCTTATCACTATGACTTTATCAGGATCCGGTGCTACTCCCTCTGAACTCACTACATGTCCCAGGTATTGTACCTTTGGTTTGAGAAGGTGACACTTGGATGGCTTGATCTTCATGCCATACTTGGACAAAGCTTCGAACACTTCCGCTAGGTCTTGTAGATGTTGCTCATACGTCTTTGAGTAGACTATGACGTCATCTAGGTAAAGGAGGACAGTTTCAAAGTTCTTGTGCCCGAGGCAGCTCTCCATCAGACGTTGGAAGTCCCAGGTGCGTTGCAGAGTCCGAACGGCATACAATTAAACTCACAGAGGCCCATCGGCGTAGTAAACGCTGTCTTCCCCTTGTCGGCCTCGGCCACAGGAACCTGCCAGTACCCACTAGTCAGATCAAGGGTGGAAAAGTAGTTAGCAGATTTTAGTGCAGCTAATGACTCCTCAATCCTAGGTAATGGGTATGCATCCTTATGTGTGATGCGATTAATCTGCCGATAATCTACGCACATTCTCATGATTCCGTCCTTCTTTTTAACTAACACTAGAGGTGCTGCCCAGGGGCTACAACTGTCTCTTATTACCCCTGCAGATTTCATGTCTCTGAGCATGTCTTTGGTGGTTTGGTAGTGAGCTGGTGGTAAGGGACTATACCTCTCTTTTATAGGCTGATGGTCACCTGTGGGTATAGTGTGCTCTACCCCTTTGATCTGCCCAAAGTCTAACGGGTGTTTACTGAATATCTGTTCGTATTCCTTCACTACCCGGTATACTCCATGCTTGTGACGGGGAGGTGTAGAACTGGTACCTACATGCAACTTTTGGCACCAATCCTCCAGCTTCTCCTCTGAGCCATTGTCATCCGCCTGACATGACGGGTTCAAGGGCTCGGCGGCTGTGATGTTATTATTATCAACCGTGTACAACTTAGCCATGGTAGCATACTTAGGTAATGTGACCTCATCTTCTCCGCAGTTCAACAGGCGTAATGGCACTCTTCCCCTGTGTACGTCAACTACTCCTCTAGCAGTGAGTATGGTGTGTCTGCTATCTGAGTACACGGGTTCTACCAGGGCCTGATAGTCTTGCCCTTTAATGCCTATTGCGGCTCTGCACCATACCAATATTTCAGTTTTGGAAGGAATTACAATGGGTATTGGGTCACTTACCCGTACACTGCCGATCTCACCTCCGGAGATTTCTACCTGTTGCTTCAACATCAGGGTTTTGATCTCTTTGTGCAAAAGCCTCTGTTGTCCTGTTCTGGCAGTCTCGGCGATTTGCTGCAAAACACTTAACACTTCGGAAAAACATTTCTCAATGACATTCATTCCTATCAGCATCACGAGTTCACGGTCTCGCCGGTTAACATCTACGATTATAATACCCTGGTTCTGCAATTCTACCTTCCCAACCTGAATATTCATCTCTCTAAATCCAACCTTTGGTATTACCAGGCCATTACCAGCCCATACTTCAAAGTTAAAGCCATCTGGCGCATTAGTAATGTCTGAATCAGCCCAGTACCTTTTATATAGAACATGCGGGATAGATGTTATTTGGGATCCAGTATCCAGCAAGGCACTAAAGGGGATGCCATTCAACACAATAGGGATCACCGGTTTTCCTCCCACGAATCTGTCATACCAGGCTGAGGGGCCTCGAGTGTTCATTCCTGGGGAGCGGCCCGCCTGCCCAGGGAATTGTCGTTTAAAGGACACTCACGAGCAAGATGGCCTGGTTCCTGGCAACGACGGCAAATGGGCTGTCCATCTGGTTGATAGCGAACACTGGGTCGTCCTCTTGCTGCTGGGTATCTTCTGGACCTCATCCACGGGACATCCTCTCTGCTGGTCGCCGACTTGGTCTTGGGTGCAGGCTTTGACTCTCGCAGTTCCTTGATGACCTTGGCCATGGAGATCACGGTGTCTGTCAGGGCATCTAACTTTTGATTGATTGCGGCATTAGAAATTAGTTCTCCAGTCTCAGCAGCAGTTGCTGACATGGCAGATGTCGCTGGCGCTGCCGGCTGCTGAGGTGCTGCTACAGTGTCTGGGACACTTGGTAGCTCCCTTGGCTCTTCCAGCTGCTGCAAACGGATAGCTCTATCTTTCAGCTCAGTAAATGTCATGTCAGGGTTCTGCAGCAGTATCATGCTTAACTGTCCTCGATGGGAAGGGGAATGGAGGCCCTCTATGAATTGGTCAAATAGCATTTTATCAGCTCCCGGGCTAAAGCAGGTTCTGCCAGTTTAAGGGCTCTGAGTGCTTCCTGCAGGTTCAAGACAAAGTCTCTAGCACTCTGTTTAGGTTTCTGGTGGCATGCAAAGAACCTCATCTTAGCCCGGGTATCAACAGCAGATTCAAACGTTGCTTTTAGTCTAGCTGCTAGATGCTCTACAGTATCCTTATCTGTGTCCAGCCAGGACGCAGCCTCACGCCGTGCATTGCCCGATAACTGTCCTATTATCATTCCTACACGCTGGGCTTCAGTGAGGGGGTACATCACATAATACTCTTTTATCTTTTGCATAAAGTCAGTTAAAGTATTAGGCTCACCGGAGTATTGGGGCAGCCACATTGCCCCTGGAGTATACGGCATCAGGAACGGCATTATTGGTGCTGTTCCTTGCGCCGCTGCACCGCCGGGTACTATCGCTGGGTCCGGCGCTGCAGCTCCACCGGCTGCTCCGTCTCCGCCTTGTGCATTGGGCTGCGACATCTTGGGCCCCCTTAGTTAAGGTCCGCCCTCCATCTTCCGCTTCCGTCCGGATGTCTTTCAAAGGTTCCGCTGCGCACCAGGGATTCTCTTCCCTTCCGGATGACGTCAGAGCGGTGAGCGGTTTCTCTTCCCGCGCGTTGCACGCTCTGCAATGGCGGATTTTGAAATTTTCAATCTCTGTGGCGCAGTTACAATTCAGCTTGCGCGCGTCCAGCAATGGCGGCAGATCCAAAACAGTCACTAATCACGGCACACAATGTCTGGTACCGGGCACGGTAGATCCTGTTTGTGACGCCAGGTTGTGGAGCCCCTCGGGATGGGGCACTCGGTGCCGGACCGGGGTGCTGCTGGGGAATGTCACGGCGGTCCTGGTCCGGACCGTGTCCCGGGCCCGCACAATAAAATGGGGGGTTATTTACAGGGGATTTGTCACTTGTGACGCCACCCACTATATGCGGCCAGTAATGGGGCCGCCGCTGCTGCAGAACCTCCGGGGATGATGGGTTAGCAGCTTGGATGGAATAGTTCCTGTGGGCAGAACTGGGTTCCCCGGGGCAGTGGTATAGGTAGTTAAAGTCTGTGAGGATGTTATTGATGCTGCAGGAGACTAGGGGTAGCAGTAGAGATGATAAGAATAGAGGCAATGGCAGCCTATGAGGGCAAGTGGGGCTTCAGCATAAAGATGACACACACACTCACGGTTTCTGTTGTTCTTCAAGTCTTTACTGGCAGATGGTATTACACAGTATTGTCCACGGAGTCTGTACCAGGTTGCTCTCACCCTGACCGGGTCCTTGGCTTCCTACTTGAACGCTGTGTGTGGCCCTGCTGCTGCTTGTAGCTATACTGCTGGCCCTGTCTCTGCTCACGGGTACCAATATGCTGGGCAACTTGAGTCCTCTGTGTCACTGACTCCTTCGTGTTGCTTTGCTATGGTGTGGTGAAGATGGTGGACCTTCACTATGCCGGTGTTTACTGTCCGGTCTGTCTCAGGCACAACCTCGGATACGGTATCCATCTTGAGCGCCTCCCTGGGATCAAGCTTTTGGGGTAACTCTTTATCCCGGGTATGTTCCTCTGTTAACCTGTCTCCTTTCCTCAGACCTCTCAGGACCTCCACTGACACTTGGCTCTGCTCCTGCTCCAGACTCAACTCTCCTCTGAACTCTCCTCTGAACTGAACTAACTGTCACTTCTGCTCTGAGGTAAACAACTTAGCTCCTCCCACTAGTGCAGGTGCCAGCTAAGCTCCTCCTACTTTCTAGTGTAGTGTTGTGTGGGGATTAAACCTGTGTTGTTTCTGTGGCATATTAACCCTTGGGGTGCCACATATGTAATGGAAAAAAGTAAAAACGCCAAAATTACATTTTTTTTTTTTCCGCAACATTGCAATAAAATGCAATAACAGGCAATCAATACATCACATCTACCCAAAAATGTTATAATTAGAATGTCAGCTCAAGACACAAAAAATAAGTCCCAGATCCCAGAAAATTAGAACGCTACGGGTCTTGGAAAATGGCGCCAAAAGCACAATTTTTTAAAAAACTTTTTTAACAAGATTTTGAATTTTTTTCACCACTTATATAACACTAAAAGTATATATGTTTGGTATCTACTAACTCATACTGATCTGAGGCATCATACTGACAGGTCAGTTTTACCATGTAGTGAACGTGGTGAATAAAATAAAAACAACACTATTGTGGAATTTCACTTTTTTTTTGCAATTTAACCGCACTTGGAATTTTTTTTCCTGTTGTCTAGTACACTATATGGTAAAATGAATGATGATCACAACTCATCCTGAAAAAACAAACCCTCTAATGTCTTTGTTAATGGAAAATAAAAAAATATGGCTTTTGAAAGAAGATGAGGATAAAATTAAAACGGAAAGTTGCCCAGGGGTGAAGGGGTTAAGACGGACATGCAGAATGTATGCTGTTTAATCTTCACCATGTTTCATTACAGTAACAGATTTGTGAGACCAGAAAGAATACCTTGTGGAACGTTCGGAGGCTATCATCAAATAAAACTTTCTCACATCCACTCCAGATTTTCTGTGCGCTTATGGAAATCTGAAGAGACAGTAATCAAGGATTACTAACAAAGTAATACAATGATTATTGGCACTATAGTAGTTAAAGTGCTGCATGAGGTTGAGGTTTTTCTGATTATAAGACGCACTTTTGTTCCCCCAAAGTTTGGGGGAAAGTGAGGGGTGTGTTTTATAATCTGAAACTTAACTTTCTGTACAGTAAGGAGGGGGGCAGCTCTGGAGCGGTGTCCGGGGGCTGGAGTTGGCTGGCTGCTGGCTGCAGGAGTCAGCGGGAGATCATGTACTCCCACTCATTTGCCTCATGTAATATGCACTACAACCGCTGTCCATCACCTCGGTGCTGAAACTGTGCCAAGATATGGACAGGGGAGCTGGCATATTACATTGCCTGCAGTTACCCCCCATCCTGGATATAGCCCCTTATCACTGTGTATGGCCCCCACGCTGTTGCCCTCACTAAAATAACAAACCACTTTGAACTTACCTCTCCGGTGCTGCCCTCCATCTCTCTCTGCTTGCCGCAATTAATGAGTCCCGGAGAAGTCGGTCATGTGACGGCACAGCAGAGTGACATCGTCACTGTGCACCCCAATCACATGACCAGCTCCCCGGACGCAGAAGGACTCAGGAAGTGTGGCAAGCAGGGAGCCACGGAGGACAGCACTGGAGAGGTAAGTTCAAAGTGGTTTGTTATTTTAGTGGCAGCAGCATGGGAGACATACACAGTGATGGGGGCCATATCCAGGATGGGGGGGCATATCCAGCACAGACGAATGTGCCAGCACGGGGATGTGTGCCAGCACAGGGGGATGTGTGCCATCACAGGGGGCTGTGTGGTAGCATAGGGGCATGTGTGCCAGCAGAGGGGCATGTGTGCCAGCCCAGGGGGATGGGTGCCAGCAAAGGTCGATGTGTGCCAGCAGAGGGATGCATATATACCATCACAGAGGTGCCGTGTGCTATCACAGGGTGGCTATATGTGTCGCACAGGGGGGGATATGTGCCAAAGCATAGAGGGGTCTGTATCCAATATAAGGGGGACATATTGAGGATGGGGGTGCTATATCCCAGGATGGGGTGACCATGCACCTGGTTGAGGGGGCTATGTACCAGGATGAAGGTTATATATACTGTATACCAGCATGAGGGACCTATATATGGTTTGTAGGACGGACACGGGCATCATAAGATGGACCTTACTGAAAATGAAACTTTTTTTTTCTCTTTTTCTTCACCAAATATGGGGTTGCATTTTATAGTCCGGTTCATCTTATAAAGCAAAAAATACGGTCGTTATCTTTTAAATTTGTCATGTTCCCATGTTAGTGTCTCTTGTCATGTCTCATTGTTATTGCAAGGCTAGGGCATTTCGTAAAAAAAAGTGCTTGCTGAAGTGTCCTAACTAATGATGTGTTGTTCTCAGTGCATAGTGATTAGAGTCAAGCAAAAAGATTTGCAGTTCCCTGATCCAGTGGCCACGTTGGTAGTCCATGGTTTCAGGACCTGCAAACCTCCTATTAGTTTGTACATCCCTGTGCCTTTTCTAATTAGTAAGCCACCAAGACATCATGTGTGCGTAGTGCCCCAACTTGCAGAGGCCCATTAATCAACAGGCACCAGGGCTCTGGCTGGTGGCTTTGGACTACCAACATCGAAGGTGGTCAAGATTCATCTGAATCATTTTGTTGAACTCAATAGTGATGTCACAGACGCTTTCCCAATGAATGGATGCAGCACTGATATTTAGCCTATATTGACACCTCCATTGTAGCCACTGATTTCCAATTGTGGTCATATTTCAATATACAAAGACACTATTGTTGACCACATTGACTTGGAGGTAGCATTGTATTTAGGGTAGATATATTAGAAATGTATTATTTGTTTTTTCAGCTTTGTCATTTTATGAGGGATGAAATCTGTAATTCTATTTTTAACATCACATGATTTAATCTTATACAAAGTAATGTATTCTCAAATATGTTATTTTTTTTTTTACATTCTGAGCAACTTCTATCTTATCTTCTGTCTATGGAACTAGATATTTTTAGAATTCTGATTACTACTTGTGAAAAACTGCACTTTGCAGCCCCACCCTGATGTCTCTATTACTTTGAGGTCACGCGATATGGTTCTTTCACATCTATCAAAACAGGACATTCTGCATGCCCCGGGGATACGTAAGGTCTCTTGGCACAGTTTTACATAGATACCCCCTGTCCACATAGACACAGGAAGGCACAGAGAGTGAGAGAGTGTGGATCCATGCAACCTCCGGCATGGCACCACACTCATTCACAACCTTGACAGGCTGGAAGTCGCCTTTCACTAGCTGCAGAGAAACAGAGCTATTCCAGCTGGGTAGGACTGCCACAAGATCCTTGTTAGATATAAACCTGGTCCATTAACGGTATTATATTGGGCCAGAAACCAGCCCCGATACCATGTAATCTTAAACCGAGAACATGCACCTATGGATTTTGGAATCGAAATAAAAGAGCAACCCAGGATTAAATTGTATATTTATTTGTCTTAAGGACACACTAAACAAACAATATATATACACAATGGATATACATATACAATGGTCAGATAGAAAATACAGGTGGTAATATAAGAGCTATAAGCTGACATACATGTGAGTTACCAGGTAGATGTTTAGACCTTGGTTCAGGCAGCCACAAGGAAGGTGTGTGGGGCCAGGGGTTTCTGTTACTTCTGACACGATGCCCATCATAACCTCCCCAGAAGATGAAAATGGCCACTTGCTGGCACATATAGACAAGTCTTGGTTGGTCACTCCCTTTCTCACCCCCCTGGGTGGTTGTTATTCCCTTCCCTGGTCTCTGAGCTGAAAGCTCTAAAAACCTATGATAGGTTATAACTTCCCACTGTTAGGTCTAACGGAGATGGTTTGTACCCTATTGTACCCGTATGATTAATTGTGGATTTGTCTTCATTTGTGGTCGTCTTTGACCACTTGTCTTTGTCTAGCCTCGAAAATGTAAAGCGCCATGTATCCTAATAACGCTATATAAATACCTAATAATAATAATAATAGTAATCGGATCCGACCAGGTCCCCATTACGCTTGGAGACCAAACAAGGCTTCCCTACCTGGATTCTACTAGCAGTTCTACAGTCCCCTTTCTAAGGTGCTAGGGTGAATTGGAACTCAGCTGTGTGTACGGCCTGTCCCAGCAATCCTCGAAAAAATTTGTGTAGAGGTAGGATATATGGCAATTCCATAATTTCTTATGGATTTATGTTGCCTCGCTGACTGGAGGATCTCTTTGAGCCTCGGGGCCCCTGCAGTGGTTCATCCTGAAGAAATCTTTTGTCCCCGCTATCGATATTTAGAGGTGTTATTTTTCCCTTTAAAGCTTCTGCAACTGGACCCCCCTGCCTGACTAGGAGGTCTAAAACTGCTAATTCAGATCTCATACAGCAAGTCTGACTAGGAGGTCTAAAACAGTTCATTCAGATTTCATATAGTGAGTGGCAGGGTATAATACCTCCCATATTCTTCAAACTCCTGATATTACCTTCTTATGGGTAAGGCAAAGTGTTGGCATTCAATTCCCACAAAGCACTCTTATCTTAAACTAGTAAAATTCTGCACTAAGCTTTAGTCCTAATTGATATAACTCGGTATAAGGTTTATAGGTTTATAATCTACAGGTTTATATAGATTGAAGAACATGTAATTTGTTTTGAACTGGACTTTTTGTATGTTAGCTTGGAGAATTGGTTTGTGCATCCATTGTCCCATGGTTTACACAGCTCAGTTACCTACAGTTTTCCTGATGGTCTACATAACATCTAATATATAAAGCTGAATGTGTGTATGTATGTCTGGGATTGGCATCTACACCGTCGCAACTACAGCCACAACATTTTGCACAGTCACACGTCTGGACCCCGAGAGCGTCATAGGCTATGTTATGAGGTGAAATTTTAACCCTGCGCATTCCAGTTCACCAAACAATTTTGCCCCTATCTACATAATGAGGAAAAACTGACAGTTACCAGTTGACAGTTGTGAATGAGAGGGGCTTAATGACAGCGCCAAAGACTAACAGCATATACCAGCATATAGTCTCTAAGGTGGGGCCCCAACATGGGATATTCACCACGCACGGGGACATGTATACACACCACACGCACACAAAGAGTAACAGCAAGTGTATAGTCGCTAAGGTGCAGCCCCAACATTGGATACTGACCACGCACCCGAACACACCACAAAGAGACACACACACACCCTATAGCGACACATGCACTCACCCCACAGGGACATACACACACGCACACCGCAAAGAGACACACACAACACAGAGACACACACACCACACAGACACCCCCCCACAGGGACACATGCACTCACCCCACAGGGACACACACACATCACAAAGAGACCCCCCACAGGGACACACACACATTCACACCCTATAGGGACACATGCACTCACCCCACAGGGACACACACACACACACCACAAAGAGATACACACAACACAGAGACACACACACACCTCACAGACCCCCCCACAGGGACACACACACATACACACCCTATAGGGACACATGCACTCACCCCACAGGGACAGACACACACCACAAAGAGACACACACAACACAGAACCCCCCCCCCACAGAGACACACACACACACCCTATACACACACATACACCCCAGGGAGACACACACCACACAGACAGACACAGATGTGCACAACTCTCCTCACACAACTCGCCTCACACAACTCGCCTCATACGTGTGCTATCTTTAAAGCGCCATGGAATATAATATAATATATATAAATAAATAATAATAATAATTTCCAAAAATATACATCTGATTAAAAACAGCCAATGTGCAACACATGTGCCATATAGAGAATTAAGGCAGATGCCAGTCACATGAGCTGTCTATTATGTGTATGTGTGAGGTAACATATACTGCCCGGCCAGGGGGAGGGTTTACTGTTGGCTTTAGATTGATCAGGCTGCCAATCACAGCTCAGCTTCTATTTTCCTACAGGTCATTAATATGACATATTCAATTCTATTTTGTTATAGCTAACAGCAGTTATTTATTAACCCGGGCGTAGCCGAGTAGTACAGCTAGTTGACTATAAAGGAAAAGAGCAACCAATGCACAAATTTATAGTCATGTCAGCATAGAAGCTATTATTATAGCTCCTATTATTATAGCTGTCTTATCTCTTAATACCTACATTTTATTGATAGACGTTTATGTGATATTATCACCTGTCATGTGTTACTTATAAAATGAACTGACTAAGCATTACATCATCTAGTTTTCCCATCATGTGCTGGATTTGTAATCATAGTCAATGTCCAATTTTTCAATGTCAGTGACCCACAGTAATAGTTGGGTTATTTTCCTCATGTGTTTTCTCCTGTAAGCCATGCATTTGCTAATTACCTGGCAATCATCCAGATGGATTTGCATTGTCATTTTTGGAATTATTGAAATCAATGTCTCTGCAGCATCACAATACAGACTGGGAGACTATAGTTATAAAATAAACCTTCAGGGTTTATGAGACCTTGGGGAAATCAGAACTCCTTTGTACTCTTAAGTTGTTTATGTGTTGGGGTCTCCTAGTTATTACTCAGGATTTTATATTTAATTCTAAATTTATGTCTTTGTAACAAATAACCACACAAGTCTCTGATCCTTCCTATGTTCCTAGAAGCAAAAGCTCATTTATATATTCAGATTACAATTAGAATATTGAAGAATCAACATATTAACAATTTACAAATATGCTGAAATTGTACATTTCAAAATTATAATTTGTTATATATATATATATATATATATTTTTTTTTTTTTTTGCTACAAGAGAACATTGATTAGGTTGTCAAGTTAATTTGGCCAACTATGAAATCAGCACTGCTGTTTAAGAGATAAGAAGACTACATTGTGAGAATCTATAGAAACTGATAAGAATGGATACATTCTGTATACAACTAGAAAATATGATAGAGCTATATAAAAACCCGGTCGGCAAACAGAATACAGCATATAATCCCCTAAAGGTGTTGTTGAGCCCCCCTGTACCCTCAGATAATTGAATTTAAAAACTTTCAATGTGGAGCCAAAGAGGTGGGGTTTAGTGGCTGGAGCCACTTCTCTTCACAGGGCAATTTCATGCCCCCTGTATGGATTATCCTCCCTTGTAATATCACCGCCTTTCCTGATCCTGCTACGTGGATAACAAGGAGCAGGACGGGGTTAAGCGGTGATGTCACGGCAGGAGGCGTGGTGGCCGGCCTCCTGCAGTGACATCACTACCTTTCCCCGTCCTGCTTCTTGGATAACATGGAGCAAGGTGGGTAAAGGAGCTGACATCACCGCAGGAGGCGGGGCAGGCAGCCAGCATCTCCAAACACGATCCCTCGCTCTGCGCCTGCATACAGCTTCTTATGCAGCAGGCGCAGGAGAGGGAGACCATGAGTGACAGGAGGGAGGTGACGGATGGAGGATAATCCATACAGGGGCGTGAAATTGCCCTGTGAAGAGAAGTGTCTCCAGCCACTACACCCCACCTCTTTGGCTCTGCATTGTAAGTTTTTAAACTCCATTATCTCGGGGTACAGGAGGGCTCAAGGGATGGGGGACCCCTTGCCTGAATGCAGCACACATGCTGCATTCAGTGCTGCAATTAGATCAGCATGTATGGGGGGGTGACAGGTCCTCTTTAAAGAGCAGTACATCTACAGTGACTCCAACCCAAAACTCCTAAACTAAAATGGAATATGTATATATTAAGGGGAATTCGTCAGGTCAAAAATCCATATGCAACTGCTTTCATTTTCTAATTCCTCTCTCTAAGCTCTCTTTATTCAAGTATTTCTATTATTTATACTTCCCTCTTATCCTCTGTAAACTTCAATATAAAAGATTAATTACATCTGTCAATCACAGTGATCTCTCTGCTGTCCACTCCCTAAGGAATGAATATTCATGCATTACTACACAGCCCTGCCCTTCTCTAATCTGTATGCTGTATGACTATTGCTGAGCAGAAAGGAGGGGGGAGAAGGTGTGTGTGCTTTCAGAGGTCTTCATTGTGTGTATGCGGCATATGTGCAGTCTGAGATGTTTCTATGTGATTATAAGAACATTTCATCATTTACTCAGCAGATACACACATTACATATCTGCAGGAAAACCAACCTTCATATAATAGAAATCTTGCATATAGCACAGTGCACTACAAAACACCTCCCCCATCCCAGCACAGAGCACAGAGGGGAGGGACAGAACACCAATTTGGGTGGGTGTGGATATATAAATAACATTTATACAGCAGCCGGACTATTCCTATGTAAAGGTAATGGAGAGGACTAATGTACCAGCTCCCTTCAGGGTGTGAAAATGCTTATAGCATGGAAACTGGAAAGTATACAATAATGATTTATATGTTTTTAAAAGGTCTGCCCAGGTCATATTCAAAGGTAGTATTAGTATCATACTGAAAAATGACCTGACAGAGTCCCTTTAGATGTGGTCATTATGCATATCTGATGTACATTATAGGACTATATTATGATTGTTCTCTATCTGCTATCAGCTTGACTGCATTGAATAATTCATCAGGTGGTGTCTTTTTACCTTATTTCTTTTACTGAGCAGGCTATCAAGTTGAGAAATCCTGTGTTTATTCATTATGAATAAGACTCAATTTGGGCTTAAATTATACCCTTACCATGTTTATTTGGGATTTGCTACCCCATTTTTTAAGTTCAATCTCAGTTTATTGATGTAGGCACTAGTGATGGGTGAACCCGCCGATGTTCAGGTTCAGCAAATTTGCCTGAACGTTTTCTTAAAGTTCGGGGCCGAAAGTGGCTCGAACTTGAGTCTGAACCCCGAACTCAGACTGTAAAGTTATGGGATAAGGGCTATGAGGCTGCAAAAAAAAGATAGTTATTAAACAGCATTATAATTTTCGGCATTCACCCATTTCTACTTCTGGGGCTGCTCAACAACTTCCTGGATATTCACTGCAGAGGGACCCAACAGCCAATCACAGATGCTGTCACAGAGAATTAGTGCACCAAAACCATGATGTGGTTTTTGCCATGGATTTTTCATAGAATAAGTGTAAAACCAAAAAATAAGTCAAGACATTAACAGTCTATATTCTGAATAATGAGCCAGTAACGAGAGGTATGCACAAAGTCATAAACAGCTGGAGATAATGATTACCTTTTAGTGGTGGACAAGAAGGGGTCAACTGCTACCAATTACAGATCTGCATCACACCCCACCTTTTTTCGTACGTAATACTTATCTGTCGTAGTCTGAACAATGGGGTAGCTATAAGGAAAAATAAAAAGGGAATCCTGCTGTGTGCATCCTCAGGAAAGGAAGAGGAGCTGTAAAAGGAAAAAAGGAAAGAGATATAGGGTAGGGAAGGAATCACACAAGAGGGAGAAAGCGGGGGAAGGATGAAGAGTAAGGTTCAGCAGTGATTTCGGTTGGAGGTCCCCCTCAAACATGAAAGCAGCTAGTTGATCACAGTCAGGGAGAGGGACACAAGAATTCCATCTCTTAGGTATAAAGCTAAGGGAACCTAGGGGAGTCCTTGAACAAGATCCACTCATTCCAGGTCAAAGTAAATTCATCCCGGAAGTGAGAGCTGTCAGCTGAGAGTTCCTCCATCCTAAATATCTCTGCCATCTCATTCTGCTATAGAAGGTGAGATAGGGTCTTCCAATATCGTGGAATGCTACCCCATTTTTTAACCTTTTTCCTGCAATGATTTTATAAGGATTTAAATAAAGACTATTTTCAATCCAGAGTAAGGATCGGTGAACAACGAACTGTAAAGTCCGGAGTCTGTACTAAGCACATACTGTTCAGGCACAAACTCTGAACGCAGTCTTCCCTGGGAAGTCCATTATACAGTTTAGATTTGGTTCGGGGAGCTGTAAAAAAAAAAAAAAAGAAAAAGAAAATAGTGATTGAACAGCATAATTATACTTACCGGCATCCGGGCGTCCTCCCGCTTGTACTTCCGGGGCCGCTCATTAAATTCCTGGTTATTCACTGCTGAGGGATACAACAGCCACAGTGTCTGTGACAGACACTGTCACAGAGAGTGGGCATCTGTGATTGGCTGTTGGAGTAACTATGAAAACAGCCCATACATATTACCATCTCCCATGCAGTGTAGATGCTAAAATGAATGGGATATTTTCAGGTTATTCCAGCAGCCAATCACAGATGCCCATTCTCTGTGACAACATCTGTGATTGGCTGTACCACCCCAGACTCATTGACAGGCATCAAAGTACTGTAAAAATCAATCATTTAAAAAAATGACGTAACACTTTGCTGTAGTTTTGATCCGTGTCAGCTCTGAACTTGGATGTACCTGACTCTGATGTCACCATGAGCACATCTGAGTCATTTTCTCGGCAGTGTGACTGAACGTTACTGTGTGTCGGCCTGTGGATTATTGTCGGAGTGTTTTGCTTTGGGTTATAAAAGATGGTAACCAGGGATGTTTTTTGTGTTTTACTGCAATTAAAACATTTTTTCAATGTGTTGTGTTTTTTAAAGAGGACCTGTCACCAAAGCAGGCATGGTGATCTAATTACAGCACTGGATGCAGCATGTCTGCAGCATGCAGACAAGGGGTCACCCAGCACTTGAGCAGCCCTGTACCCCGAGATAATATACTGAAAAAACTTACATGCTACAGCCACTAAGGAGGTGGCTAGGAGCTGCAGCCAAGGGCAGATTCACACCCCCTGCATGTGTAATCTGCCCACCGCTGCCAATCATTCTCTCCCTGTCTGCAGCATTTAAACAGAGTTTGTTTTTCTCTCCCATGTAACCCCGCCCCTCAGCTGTAGCATGTAAGTTTTCTAAGTGTATTATCTCGGGGTACAGGGCTGCTCAAGTGCTGGGTGACCCCTTGTCTGCATGCTGCAGACATGCTGCATCCAGTGCTGTAATTAGATCACCATGCCTGGTTTGGTGACAGGTCCTCTTTAATGTTTATTAGAGATTCATAGTGGGGGGGTTTAACATTGGTCCAACATTATGAATCTTGGGCTTAGTGCCAGATGTCAATCCAAAGCTGACATTAACCCTTTTATTACCCAGCGTGCCAACACCATCAGGGCCACTGGAAGAGTCGGTAAAGTGCCTAAAAATGGCACTACAAAAGAAAGCCATTTTCAGGGGCGGTTGTGGACTGCGATTTTCAGTGAGCGGGGCCCAAAATGCTTGGGCCTTACCATGCTGAAAAACCCATCCCCCAGCTGCCTGGGTTTTACCTTGGCTGTCAATCAAAAATAGGGCAAAGCACATGCATTTTTTTAATTATTAACTTAAATAATTAAAAAAAATAATGGGATTCCCTGTGTTTTGACATCTGCAGTCACATAGAAAATCCCTTCAACAACTGTTACACATGCAATCCCAAATGAGTGACTATTGATGTGATATATGTGTTCACCAACCTGCACCCAATATTATTGTACATTTCTTTAATATAAAAATCTATATAATCTTCCAATGAAAGAAACAACAACTGCAAGAAAAGAAAAACAGCATAAAAGCAATAAATGTATAGCATGGTAACACCTAAGAGAAAATAAAAAAATATCCTAAAATAAATAAATAATTGCATGTAAATAAAGGTCTCTATTTTGATAAAGAAAAGTAAGAGTCATCCCACTAGGTCAAGGTGACCCATATCAGGACAGTCGTAGGATCTATCATTTTAAAACCTTACCATATGTTCAATGACGTAAATATAAGGACTGAGCAGGATCAGAGCACTACATGGACACACAGCAATGGGAAGTGATATGAACGTAATAACCAGCTCAAAGAAAGGGAGGCCACTACTCTTGTTTGCATAGACTGCAAATACAAACAAAGAGAACCATTGGGCCCTGGTCCTGCTCAATCCTTATTTACATTTATGTCACTAGACATATTGTAAGGTTTTAAACAGTATTTGCTATGACATATCCTGATATGGGTAACCTTGACGTGGTAGGATTTTTTTTTATCAAAATAATGTTAACTTAGTGCCCTATTTTATTAACACGCACTATTGCTAAATAATCATTTATTTTGCTTTTCTCTTGTGTGTTGCTGTTTAATGGCCAGTGTGAACATGCACCTACACGTTGCACGTATACAGACTTTAGTTCCAATTTATGTTTAGCATGGTGTCATAGATGTTCATATGTGACAAAATGATAAATTGATGAAAATAGTAGAACTAATTAATCAAAGTATTGTTAAGATACATTCCAGTTGACAACCTTACTGGGAGCTGTGACTCACTATTTTAGTTTGACAAAAGACTGATTTGAAGTTCAGTTTTCCTTACAGAAATTACCCTTAAATGACCTGCATGTAATGCACTCTGCCCTTGGAAGATAGATGTTCTTTAGCTGGCTCATTGAACTGCAACTTAGAAGCTGACGCGGGAGTTAATCATTAACGGTTTTACTTTGAGAATAGCCCTGATTTGGGGTCTTCTAGTTCAACGACCGCTGTGTGTTTTTGGATCCTTTATGATATATTGAGTGCAGTAGGAGTGGCCATGGGTTTCATGCAATTTTCTTGATAACTACGCCATCCCACACACTTTATGTCACTTTAAGTGTAACTTTGTACTTTTCGATTGGTAATAATATTGAAATTAATTCTCTTCTTCCCTATAGTAATGTTCATAATGCCGATATCATTGGACAGGCCGCAGTTGTCAGACTGGTGACGAATTGTCACAGTCCAGTGCGACTGTGATTAATTCTTTCTTCTGGACCTAATCAAGAAGAATGAGAGAAACTTTGACGGTTTAGAATATAAATCCTTCCCCAGGCCAAGTGTTAGTGGATAGTTTCATGACTTCTCTCCTAGGTAATAGATTCTCTAATACTGTAATGTTTAGGACATGCTAATCACAAAATGTCAAATCAAGCATTGGGAGACTAATTTACACTTTTACCTAATGAGATCTACATGTTTAGAGGCCTTTGGGGTTTTATTTATGGAATGCCTAATGATTGGTTACAGCAAACAGCCCATAGGGTGTTGAATTTATGTCCGAAGAAGTTGTCACTTGTGTCAGAAGGATCCATTATCTCTTCCTTAGGTAATGTGTTCTCTTGTCCTTCTTCTGGGACCTGTTCTTATTTTTTTTAATTAAGGGTAAAATAGGAAAAATTGGACCTCTCCCATACTAGTGAGAACTGACTCTAATATGCTTCATCCTAGGAACCGGCTATTTGTTGTGGTAAAAGAGTTGATGATACAAAATGACTGAACATTAATACAGTATAATATCCTAATGAGTTTCTTCTACTCAACAGTTTGTACCGTTGGAACAAATGGCTCATTGACATGCACAGATTTTATAAAGCTTCCCATGGAATATCTATGAATCAGTACAAGGCCATGGGGGCTCATGTGCTGCTATATGCTACCTATGTGAGCTACTATATAATCATGCCATGCTTTGCTCTCTCATTGAACCTCAGCAGTCATTGTGTACAGTGTTGGACCAGGGTGAGAACAACCTCCCCATAGCATTGATTCTGGGGACCCACTGTTTATCTACATGCAAATATTAAATTACCTTCATTCATAAATTTATATAATAAAACACTGTGTAGATTACCAAATGAATGATATATGAATGAATTAATATTTTAAAATATAATGATCCCATCATGATCCCGACTTGAATTTTGGTACAGATGTGGCTAAGAGCATAGCGGGCACATGTGCATTTTTGGGAATTTATAAAATATGTTTTTCGGAAATGCATTTTAAAACTTTGCATTTGCATTTGCATGGGTAAAATATTAACAAATATACTCGTGTTACATATCTGGTGAAAGCCTGCACAGTTCTGAGTAGATTGGTGTTTATTTTGTTTCTCTATCTTATTTCTAGTCCAAGATATAATAAAAAATGTAAAGCCATACCAGACCAAAATTCATGCTTTTTTAAAACCTTAAAAATCTGTAAGAAATTAACTGGTAAACAAAAAAAATGCTAAACTTTTTATTTGTAATTAACTAAAGTTGTACTTCATATAGAGAAAAAATAAAAAAAAATCTAAAGACATCAGGGAAAAAAATATTCATATTTGGATCACTTGATATGTAATGACCCATACTGCAATATTCCAGTATAGTAGAAATGATGACTGGACTGTACAGGAATACTAACATGGCATTGACGGGGTCCTTCCGCTGTTCACAGCTGTCATAAAATCTTTAGGCACCTTATGGTCACATCAGCTCCTGAGCCTGCTCCATACACATGCACTCAGTATGTGACATGATGTGCATTATTTAGCAGGAAAGGGTTAATAAAAGAAACTGAGATATGTTTTTTTTGTCAGTGTTGTATTCCTAACAAAATATTATCTCTACAAAGTATGAAAAAAAATTGTTAGACCCCATAACATAGCTTAACCTTTATTCTGCATAGAAACAAAATGACTAGCTACTACCAACTCTCTGGTCTATGGTGCTAATCGGCCAATCTACTGTATTGCTTATATAAACGATTGATTATGCCAAATAATTGCCTGGTTTAAACTTGCGCTGTAATTAATTCACTCATTTGTCATTGATAGCATCTCTCATGCTGACATAAAATATATTGTATGTTATTACCACGTCCCCTTGTGTAAGGGAGCATCTGCATTTTGCTTGTTATAGAAATTGTATGGTGGGGGTGAACAAAACAAATTATCTTTCATATGAAAAATCTCATAACATATACAAGAATGTAAATAGGCAACTTATCTGCTGATGGAATAAGCAGTGGTATAAGGTTAAGCTCATGGGTCCTGATGCAAAAGCTCCAATGTGGCTCCCAATTATTGCAAATCTTTAATAGCAACAGTCTTTTTCTATAGGTCAAAGGGACTTTTGGGGCCCCCCTAGGCTGCAGGGCCCGGGTGCAATTGCAACCCCTGTACATACTGTAGTTATGCCCCTAGTAATAAGGTCATTTGATTCTTGGTTCAATGTGAGTAAAAAAAACATGGGCAAAGAGCAGGTTGAAAGTCGTTACATCTGAATTCTGAAGTTTTAAGTAACGTTAGTCTGTAACCTTTTCCCGCCATTGGACATACCGGAACGTCCTATCTTGAAGTGACTTCTCACAAATAGAAATACCGATATGACCTGCAGGAGAACAATCAACATGTCAGAAGACATAGTGGTCGAATCAAAATGATGGGGTGGTGGTGGGTGCTCGGGAAATAATTCCACACAGAGCATTGTGCACCAGAGGGTTTAACACCTGGCAAGCTCTGTTTGTGCTGTCCTCGCTTCATACTGACCTTCTTACTGAAGTGTATGACTCCATGTTAGGTGAGCATCCTGGTTCTCCTGCCAACTGGAGAGCTGTTTACAAGTCCTTTTTATGAATTAATATTAGAAACCTCAGCACCTATAGAAAGTATGACATTATACCTTAGTGTGACCACATATGGTCCATACTATAATAGAGAGGATTATTGGGCAATGGCTACAGAACCACAATTTAAAAAGAGAAAAACGATCTAAAGCCCATATTGAGAATGCAATTTAGCATATAATTTAATTACAGTGGATCAACGAGGTGGTGGTATATACAAACAACAATTAGCAAGTGGGGAGACAACGTTTACAAAATATAAACGGTAACATCCAATTGGCTTAGTCAATTCAATTCATAGGGTATAGTGTTGGTCAAATGTTAAAGTGCTGTGTGCAAGCCATAAACGGCAAAAAGGTGCTCTATATGATTAAAAATTGTTTAATTACCATAGCATTATTCACAACACTTTAGCCACGGCCACTATGTTGCTAATTCAAATTATCATCGGGAGTATCTATTGTATACCTGCCCGGAAAATTGTGACACAGCCTCACATAGAAAAGAACGCCACCAAATGACTAAGCAGCAATCATACCCATTGCAGGCAGGCATTCCATTAAGGTAACTATTCCAATGCAATCGGTATGATTGCTGCTTAGTCCTAACGATGTCGCTTGAACGACTCCAAACCCAAGACGATTAAGCGATATCGTTAAGGATATCGTGCCGTGTAACGGGGACTTTAGACTCATTTGTCCATGGGTTTTATCATGGATTTGCCTAATTCTGGTTTTAATACTATAGTATGGGTGGTGGTGGACTCTTTCAGCACAATGGTTCACTTGGTTCTTCTAAAGAAATTGCCTACGGATAAGACTTTAGCTACATTGGTTAGTTCTCTTATTTCTGATAGGAGGTTCAGTTTTTGGCCAGCTTTTGGTGTAGCTTTTGCTCCTGGTTAGGAATTAAGCTTTCTCTTCAGGTTTTAATACTATAGTATGGGTGGTGGTGGACTCTTTCAGCACAATGGTTCACTTGGTTCTTCTAAAGAAATTGCCTACGGATAAGACTTTAGCTACATTGGTTAGTTCTCTTATTTCTGATAGGAGGTTCAGTTTTTGGCCAGCTTTTGGTGTAGCTTTTGCTCCTGGTTAGGAATTAAGCTTTCTCTTCAGGTTTTCATGCTGCGACTAATGATCAGAAGAAAGAAAAGGAAAAGATCCAAGAATCAAGAGCACTGGGTGGATATGTGTACTCTGCTTTAGTTTCTCTCAATAACCGCACCTCTAAGGCTACCAGTACCTCACCATTTTTGTGGGGTTTTCATCTAGTTTTTGGATTTTTTTCTGGTTAAGTTACATGGTGTTTCTAAAAACATTATTTCTCACAGAGAGATTCAATTTATGATTTGCTTTTGGCATAGCTTTTGCTCCAGGTTAGGAATTAAGTATTTGTTCTCTTCAGTTTATCATCCTGAGACTAATAGTCAGATGGAGAGAATGAACCAAGAATTAGAACAATATTTAACACATTTTCTGTCTTCTAATCAAGAGGACTGGATGTATTTTCTTCCACTTGCTGAGTTTACTTGGACTAGCTTCACCTCTATTGCTACCTGTACTTCACCTTTTTTTGTTTTGGGGGTTTTCATCCAGTTTTTGGAAACTTTTCTGGTTTGCAGTCCCAGAGAAGGAAATATATTTCTTTCATTTGATTTAGCTATTGAGAGAAGTTGAAAAAGGTCTTTTGATAACTTGTGATCATATAAAGAGAGTTGCAATCCAGAGATGGAAGGGGGCCCTTGTATTTAAGGTAGGAGATTTTTTGTGGCTAGCCTCAAAAAATCTTCTCCTAAAAGTTCAATCAAGAAAATGTGTTCCTAAGTTTGTTGGTCCATATAAGGTACCATAATGAAAATCATTAATTCTATAACGCTCAAGCTCCAACACCTGTTTGTATGGAAGATTGATAATTCCTTCCATTCCTCTCTTCTTAAAAGGTTTGAGGGGATGCCGGGTTCTAGACATGTCAGATGTCGACTGTAGTTTCTTGTTAAATGGAACAGATTCGGTCCGGAAGTTAATATCAGAGTTGATGCAAAATATTTGCATGCTGATCACCTAGTGACAGAATTCGGTCTATGGCGTCAGTGGTTGGGAATCTCTGTGGGTCCATGGCCACTTGTAGAAAGTCTAACTATTCCATAATGCCTTGATGTATATTTGGAGAGCTATCTAATAAGGCTATGGAACAGTTATGGTTTCTTTGCACATGCTAAATTGCAGTAATCTACAAATTGATAGATGCTGTTTTTAGGTTATAATACATGGTGGCACTATTATGTCATGTTAAGGTTCCTGAGGGAAGCACTATTGTGGTGCACATCTACCAGTGGGAACATAGTTCAGTGATGGACACTGTGAGCATATGACTCATAGGGGTGTTACCATCACATGATCTGACTTGTGGAACTAATGGAGGAGTTGTGAGAGAGGTGTGATGCACATGCTGGCACCACCCCTCTCATAAATCCTCTGGGAAGGAATATACAAGTGGAACTAATATGTAGAGATGAGGTTCCTGGGGGAGCAATATAGCGGCGCCCAACTACCTGTGGGGCTGGAAGCTGGTGATGGACGCTATGATACACTGTGGGCATTACCATCGTCATATCCTGCCTTTGGAACGCAGGAAAGTGGTAGGAGAGAGACTTCGAGCACATGCTGACACCGCCCCCCTCCCTTATCCCAGTATAACTAGGAGAGGATATAAAAGGGAGTGAATGGAGATAGCAGGGGTCACCATCCATTGTGAAGAGGGGGAGGGGAGCTTTTGTGATTGCAAGCCCGCTTCCTGGCGTCCAGAGGTCTGACACAGACTCAGACCAAACATATAGAAAACACTCCTGATGAACCCATGGAGTAACAGCTACATGGGGGAAACGCATTGAGTGTCCAGACATCTGACCCAGAAGAGTATACAGGGTCTTATGTTATTTGTAAAGTATGGTATACCCTTCCTATATATCATATTTCCACTGACCAGTATGGTGGTGACGGGGATAAATCTCTGACTAGGGGAACATAGATCATGGTAGATGCTTTTTTTTTTTTTTTCTGTGACTTGGAGTGGAATAGTGTAAACCAGGACTGGTTTCTGTAGAAATGTGGTATTGCTGTTATAACTGGTTATAAACACATATAATGTCCTGCTGACTGGTTTGAGCAGACAAATAAACAGGTGCCATAGAGATAACACTAATCATAACATCACACCCATCATCCAGTAACAAAGGTGATCTGTTGAACACCATTATGTCTCAGGGATACACCCTGATTCTAAAGATCAGAGTGGACATCTGGTGCATTGATCTTATCCTATCATTAACATCATTAATAACATTAATATTTGGGGGATCTACTTAGTAAGAAAACACCTTGTCCCGCTATTGCCCTAGAAAGGGTCAGCAGGGTCAGTCGACGTGGAACGGGGACACCTGGGGTATATGTGTTGAAAGCTCCGTTGCTAGGAAGGGAAAATACAGGGAGAGACTAGGGGCACTATCATATATATCCCCCTCCTCCCCTTTACATGTATCTTCTGATTGTATAGGACATATAGTCCAATTTTTAACATTATTAATAAAAGTTATATTTTAGGTAATACCTTTGTTAGATGATACTTTAAGCAAGATCCCCTATAAATACTGGTGCTAGGGTGGAGTTAGGCAGTACAGATCCAGAGAGGACTGTTAAGCGTTAGTTAGTCAGTTCAGTACGGAGCAGTACTGAGGAAGATGTCCTGGTGTGTCTTAGCCGTGCTAGGACCGAGCCAGTAGACTAGCCTAGCCAGTGTGAGGGACTGAGAGTGAGGTCAAAGGCAAGGCGTGACGAAGACAGAGTAAAGGAGCAGACTGGGGCAGAGGAGCCATACCGGTTCACCCCAGGAAGCAACACGGACACTGGAGCCCGAGTCTGCAGGAGAGCATCTAGCCCCGCAGAAAAGACTGACTCACTGAGGAGACACCAGTCTCCTGGGCACCCGAAAGGCAACAAACAGGGGAGCCAGGGACCACAGGAGAAGATATAGCGGCAGCCCAAATAAAGGTTCTCGACACTACAACATGGGTGAGAGAGAGAGACACAGAGGAGGCCAGGCCTAGTTCTACGCAGGTCAGGGGACTTCACCGAGGGAAAAAAGACCTTATCCAACACTCACTGTGGAAATCCAGAAGTGCCTTCCCAACCCCTGGAGTGTACCCTGGATAGTGCCTGCCATAACACCAGCAAAGATACAGAAAAGATTCCCAGTTTATGTGTCCATTTGTCCATCCCTAAACCTGCCGGCCTAGAGACTGTAGCAGCGGACCAGCTGTATAACCGCCTCCTTGTGCAAATCCCCATACCTCATCACTGTCCCAGGGACCCCGCTCCGCCTGTGGGGAGCTGTACTACCCAAGCTGTAACAGGCAAGTAACTGGTGGGAGCAGTATGAAAATCACACCTTAAACCAGATAAAGAGGGTAGTTGACTCAATCTTTGCATTCTGTGTCTCTGTGTGCCACACTAAGCCTGGAGAACATAAAGAAGAGAAAAAAACCTGTTTTAGGACTTGAAAACCAAAATTGTTGAAAAACATCTCCAGCCATGATGTTCCTTTGGTCATGGTGAGCAACACAATCAACAAGTTTACCAACAATAGTACCTGGATGTCAATGGCACAGAAAAATTGAGGAAAGGTTGCAATACAAAATAATCTGGATGATGAATAAGCAGCTCCAATAAAGTTCCAAAAAAATTCAAGCTGTCTTGCAGGCTCATGGTACATCAATGTCAGCGTGAACCATCTGTTGACATTTGAATGATATGAAACACTGTGACAGGAGACCCACAAAGACCCCACTGCTGGCACAGAAACATAAAAATGCTAAACTGCAGTTTGTCAAAATGTGGGTGAGTAAGCCAGAATCCTTCTGGAAAGTATCTTGTGGACAGATGAGAGCTCTTTCAAATCATTCTGCTATTTACTGATAACAAAATGAAGTCTGCAAATAAAGTACAGTACCTACAGTTAAATATTGTAGAGGTTCAAAGATGTTATGGGGTTGATTTTCTGCCTCTGCCACTTGGTGCCTTAACCGTGTGCAAGACATCCTAAAATCTGAAGATTACCAAAGGATTTTGAGTAGCAATATAGTCAGAAAGTTGGGTTTGTGTCCTAGGTCATGCGCCTTCCAGCAGGACAATGACCCCAAATATACTTGAAAAAGTACCCAAAAATGGATGAAAATAAAACACTGCAGAGGACTGAAGTGTCCAGCAATGAATATAAATCCCACTGAATACCTGTGGAGACATCTTACAATTGCTGTTGGGAGAAGGCACCCCTCAAATATGAGAGATCTGGAAAAGTTTGCAAAAGACGTGTGCTCCAAACTTCCAGTTGAGAGGTGTAAGAAGCTTGTTGATGGTTGTAGGAAGTGATTACTTGCAGTTACTTATTCCAAAGGATGTGCAGCCAAATAGTAAGTTGAGGTGTCAACAATTTTGTCCTGCCCATTTTTGGGGTTTAGTGTGAAATTATGTCTAATATGCCTTATTTTCTCAGTTTTTTTGGGTTGTTTCAATACACATGAAGGAAATAAACAGGTCTATAACAACACGTGTAATTGCCTTGATTTTCCGGATGAAATACTTAATTTTCTGAAACAATGTCAAGGGTGCCAAAACTTTCCGCCTTTACTGTAAAGCCCAGAAGTAGTTTGTTATTCCTCATGTGCACATATTTGACTGTTTTATATTGAAAAGTCACCTGAAATGACTGATATGTTGCTATTACTATTATTACTATAATACAATGTGCATGTATTATTTAATAAAGTAATATAATGCAATTATTTGCAAACGCAATGGTTTGTTAGACAAGTATTAGTTCCTATCATATGTTCAGCTTCTACTATTTTTTAAAATGTGTGTTTCTTGGCTCACTTTGTCTTTCAATTTTTAAACTGATTGATTTACCATCACTGGTGATTTTCACGTGTCTAACAATACTAAGATCTGCTGTGTGTCCTTCATATACAGGTTAAATATGAGCCAGTGTAATAATTCCCCTAGCTGACCCTAAGTAGTGCACTCCCTTGGGAGTTGTTCCCGTGCGGTTAGAAAAGACAAATTGCAATCACCGACCTGTAATAGGTTCCAATTTTACAAAAGTCTGTATCCCACTGCAGAACAAAATTGTCAGGTATGTCAGTTCAACTAGGGGAACTATCCAGGATTTATGGCCGAAAAATCCCTAAAGAATTCTGAAAATGAAAACTGTTTGTCCACCTTGGATGCAGAATGTCATAGCCCAATGGTCTAGCATCTGTTCATTTATTGTCCTTGGAGTCATTAACAGACCGCTGTATAACATTATTATCTTCTATTTACAAAGCACTAAAATATTCTGCTGTGTTGCATAGATAACGACTGAAAGCTTGGCAAGAATAAAAAATGCCCCCATAAAAATACAAAATAATGTCTAGAACACAAGGGGTCATATAATAAAACATATGATGGATTGGAAGTAGAAGCTGGAAGCTGCAATTAAATACAGCCTAATCACTTATGGATCTATCATGTAGACTGCCAGCACAGAGAAGCCTTCCAAATCACGGCGTTATTCCTGTTACTGTATACTTGTGCCCCGTAGATGGTCTGACAGTAATTACATCGTCCTATGGCCTTCAACTACTGACACAAACTCATAACCATTATGAATGTAGGCCAAAGAGATATTCTATCTTTGAAGATTTAATTAAGCAAAAAAGTATTTTCCATGTCCTTTTCAGTAGGATTTTGTTTACACTATCATTTATGGGCTCTTCATCACTGTGAAAAATACCAGCAAACAGATGGAAATCAAGCATCTGTCAGAAAACGGATATGAAATATTTATTTTACTCACTTCTATAGCACTATTAATTCCACAGCACTTTACAAATATAATCATCCCTGTCTCCATTGGGGCTCACAATCTATCAGTATGAACCCAGAGGAAACCCGCGCAAGCACAGGCAGAACATACAAACTCCCGGCAGGCATTGTGCTTGGTGGGAACTGAACCCAGGACACGACTGCGAGTCTTGCAGTGCTAACTTTGGAGTCACAATGAAATCTGTCATATCTCCATTTAAAAGAAAGAAAAAAAAAAGAAAAAAAAACGAAAGAAAAAGGACCCAAACTCGAGGGTTTTATATATCTTTTATTTCTTCTTTTCATTCAACTTTTTCATCATGAAATTTAAAGAATAATCAATGAATGATTTTTTAATTTTTTTTTAACTTCACATCAGTAATCCATTATGTATTTATATATATTTTTTCTGAATATTTTTTCAGCGTGTTCCATGCAGTTCAGTGTAGTCTAGTTTTCGTTCTGCACTCTAGTCGGAGTCATTTGGTGCCATTTTTCTGTTATTATCCACACTCTCTTTGCTCAGCTGGCTGCTGTTCCTCTTCTCCATTCTCCTTTTTCTCCTCCAGTTCAGGTCCTTTTCCTTTCTGTTAGGGCCACGTGACACTAGGTGATGTCGGCGGCAAGGGGCGGGAGCGCGCACACTTTTGGCGCCCTGCCAGCGTCGCCGTCATGGGGTGACACCTCCGGCGATGCACCGGTATAGGTGGCACTGCCGCTGGGGTGTGTAAAAACCCCAGCGGCGATGCAGTACATTGGGAGCCTACGGCTCCCATCGCCTGTTAGATCGCCGTCGGCCGTTTACATGGAGCGATGTGTACACATCGCCCCAGTGTGGCCGCCTGGCTTCACAGCGCTGCTCACATTGGGCGACGCATTAGCGATGTCGGCGGCGATAGGCCACGCCCCAGTGTCGCCTAAAAAATCGCCGATAACATCGCCAGGTGTGACGTGGCCCTTATGATTTCTTTTTTAGGCCTATGATAGTTCCATTTTAATATTCATTTCAATTTTCATGTATTTTACTTTTCATTCTGTTCACCACGATTAGAGATATTGATTTTACCATAAGTGCTGCCGATCAAACACCATAATCCAGATAATTTTAAGTTGTTTTTGGCCTATGGGTTTTGTAGCTGGCTTGTTACTTCCTCAGGGCACACATCATTACATTACTGCACACAGGCTCCCATATTTAAACCAGATACAGAAGTGCAAGCCCTAATCAGGAGGCGTGAAATTCAAATATAAATACATGACGAACACATAGGTAATTGACAACGGTTGTGTGCCATGGTAAAAGTACATCTACATTTGCTTATCACTTTACTAATAAAACTCATGTCTATTTATACAAAATAAAAAAGTTAGGAATACAAATCAATCAAGATATTTTTGAATAGCACATATATGTAAAATGGATAGTCAGGATCAAACTCAATGCATAAAGACAGTTCCCCCAAATATCTATTTCCACAGCTCCTGATCATTAGGCTAAGTCACCCGAACCACTGGTTTTAATATTCCGCCTATATTTCTCAGTAATTTATCCCAAATCTCCAATTGAAACAATAAAAACTATAATTTATACCACATAATAAATATATATATATATAAGGATATGAGTTGAAAAGCTAAAAGTAAAACTGGAACCCGGTAAAATCCATATCTCTATCCGTGATGAACCCTTGACTATAAATGGAAAGTGCAGTAGCCGGTGACTATACGTGTTTTAGTGGTTGTGACTGTCACAACCTGCCAAGGTGAGCATAACCATTTTGCACGATATCTAAATTTATGTGAGATGAGAACCTATTTGCGCACTTTCATTCTGGCAATACATTTTAGCTTTTGAAAAAAGTGTGAAATGACGCATCAGATAACCAACCAATCACACCTAATTTGTGAACGTCAGCTCATCCTAGATCTGTACTTTTATCTTCTGATTTGTGACTTTCTGATGTACGTTTATGATGCCTGAAGAAGGAGCAGTGCTCCAAAATGTGTAGCAAAATAAATCACGCTATTTGATAATACTCATTTCTCCGAGAGCCTTTATTTCTATGGCAGCACAGCATTTAACCTTTTTTATTTTTTACTAGAAATTGATATCTCCAATTTGACTTGAAGCAGTTCTCTTATAATATTGTTACACAGAGGGGTAACTAGGGGTTCAGCCCAGGAAGGATGAAGCATCTGAATGGGCCACTATCCAGTAACCCTGATTACAACTACATTGGGCACCCAAATTGTGGGTATAGTTTAACCTTAATACTCTTACTGAAAATTATCATCTACACAAAGACGTGCATTGATATTACCGCCTTACTTTGACCATATAGAACACAGTAAGGGAACTATTTTTCAGCCGAGGGCCATTTGGAAATTTCTACAATCCTTCGGGGGCCGTACAAAATTATCAACTTAAAAATTACCAGCTGTATTTGGTTAAACAATCAACTCACCCCTACCATGGTTGCTGGAGCTGCTTCTCTTCAGCGTGGGTGATATTGGTCATGTTGCTTCTAAACTGATTTTCCAGGTTTGTTAGAGCCATAAACATCACAGGAGAGGCTGGGAGTATATACCTCACTGGGGAGGCCGAGGCTGGGGCATATGTCGAGCCCACTGGGACAGGGTACTCGGTACCGGACCGGGTTGCTACTGGGGGATGTCACCGAGGTCCTGGTCCGGACCGTGTCCCGGGCCCTGGCAAGTAAAAGGGAATAATTACAGGGGATTAGAGTTTGTCATGACGACACCCACGGTGTGTGGTCAATATTGGGACCACCGCTGCTGCAGAACCTCCGAGGATGATGTTAGGCAGCTTAGATAGAACTGCTCTCCGTAGGTAGAGGCGGGTTCCCCGGGGCAGTGGTTGTTATAGTCTATGATAGATGTGATAATAAGGGATGGATAGTGGATATGGGTTGAAGGAACACACACTCACGTTTCTGTAGTTTTCCAAAGCTTTACTGCAGATGTTGTAGCAGGTTATAGTCCACGGAGTCTGTACTGGGGCCGGGTTGCTCCCACCCTGTCCGGGTCCTCAGCTTCCTCCTGCTGCGCTGTGTCTGTGTGGCCCTGCTGCTGCTTCTAGCTGAGCTGCTGGCACTGTCTCTCGCTCCTTCCTGGTACCCCTGGCTAGGCAACTTGAGTCTTCTGTGTACTGCTGACCCCGCTGTGTTGCTTTGCTCTGGTACTGTGTTGATCTAGAACCTCCACTATTCCTGGATTTACTGTGCTGTGTGTGTCAGTCACAGTCTCGGATCCGGTGTCCGTTCTGTGCACTCCTCTGGGGTGAGTGGTGATGGCACTCAAGCTCCCAGATGTGTTTCTCTGTCCTTAGTTCTCCTTTCCTCAGACCCTGGCTCGGCCTGGAATCAGTGAGCAGACTGTAGAGAAGCCTGGCGCAGCTCCTTTACACTACAGCCTCTCTGAGTTCTCCCGGGAACTGAAACTAAACTCAGAACTTCACTCAGAACTAACTAACTACTTCCTCTTGACCTGGAGTATATAAGGGAGCTGGTTTAGCTCCCCCTCCTGGCCCAGAGGTACTAATGTAGGTCAGTGTGTTGTGGGGAGGGAACCCGTGTGATGTTACTGTGGCACATTAACCCCTGGGGTGCCACACATAGAGATCACTGGGGAGCTGGATTTAAAGGACAGACAGTCGGCATAAAGCGTCTGCCAGCCTGAGCACTGCAGTCCCCAGGAATCTGCCCAGGGGCCGCAAAAAAGTCATTGAAGGACGCATTCTGCCCTGAGGCTTTAGGTTGCCCACCCCTGATAAAGAGGGATATACCAGTTCTGCAGAACATATAAGAGATTATAATACAGTTATAGGTAGTGATTACGGCTGACCTTCTTTCATATGGAGTCATTCCTTTTCCCATCTTTTCCATCTGGCCCGGACCACCATAGCATCTTCTTCTAGCCACAACTCATCTGCAGAGATTACAACAAAGTCATATTTGACTTCTCACATATCCAACATGTCCCCATCAATTCCCTGATTCCTTGCACTTCATCCTACTGATACTCCATACCGAGTTGCTGCTGCTTGTGTGTCTATTACTGCATCTACTATTTGGCACAGTAGCAGTGCTCCTCTTAGTGACCCCACATCATAATGCCACCACTGTGCCCCTTGTAAGGTATTAATGAATCTTTTGTGCTGTCTATTTGGTAAAATTGTCTTCTATAAAATATTAACGCCCTAGAAAAATAGTGTCCACATTTTGCCCCTAGAAAGTAATAATGTCCTCTGTGCACCTTGATGGTCATAATACTCTGAGTGTCCCTATAACAATATTGCTTCTTAAGTGTTCCCTTAACATTTACTTCACAGTCTAAATATGACAGGACGCCGATATATTTATGTATAGCAGTAGCTCCAGATGGGCACCTCCAAGCACAGTAGCTACCCTCCAGTAGCTACACTACAGCTGATAAACAATGGATATAACACTGCATGTAATTGATGATTTTCTACGATATAGGCCTCTTTTTTATCAAAATGTTTTAATAAAATCTGGCATAAAACACTTTGATAAGATGCAAAGTTTTTGTATAACTCACAGTTGCTCGAAAACTTAGCATCTTTTGACATAAGATTTTTCACATAAATTTCTGCCAGCTCCACCACAATCTGTGTAGCTGGGGCAGCATGGGGGTAGAATGTGGCATGATGTCAGTGCCACACCTAGTTCAAGATGAGCTTTAAAATACTTTACGCCAGAAATGTTACTCTAGTCACTAACTAGAATAAGATTTGTCACGAGGCGCACAACACTTTTAAGATGTGCTGGATTCACTAAGCGGCACCCTTGATTCCAGCATGTACACTCATCCGGAATGACATGAAAAACGACAATGTTGATGAATTGGAGCCTTTGTATTTCCACAGAACATTACACAAATGCCTAAAACATTTAGTATTGTTTGTTTTTACCTCATATGCAGTCACCTCTAGCACAGGTAACATAACTTCCAAGTAAAGCTGGGTTCACATGTCCAATAATCATCTGTTAGAACCGGTCCTGCAGAGATCAAGCACAACTTTTTTGTCCATATAGTAAAAAATAATTTCTAAAGGATTCGTTTTTTTTTTTAACATGAGAGTCTATGGAAAACAGATGTGTTTACTGATTTATCTTCCATTTGAAAAGGATCCTGTAGGCAAAAAACAAATCCTTTACAAATAAAAGAAAAATGGATGGCTAAATATGTAGCTCATAGCAATCAGTTATTGGATCTGGTTTCTATAGGATCCAGAAAAAAAAGGATCCTACAGAAATCAGTTATTTATCAACATACAAAAAAGTTATGTTTGCACAGCATTTTTTGCCAATGGATCCCTGTAAGATCCATTCTAATAGATAATCACTTAGCCTTAGAATACAGTGCCTGTGAAATGATATCTCTTCGTTCTTATTAATTACTAGTAGAAGTCCTGTCCCATTCCCTGGCCATTGACTGTGATGGAAAATGCATTCACTTAAGGGGAGACTTTGGCATAATAGCTTTAATAAACCGGCATAATTTCAAATACACAGAATACTCTGTACAAATCAACATGGCGATCCCTTTGCACCACTGGGCGAATCAGTCAAAGCTCAGTTTAATATAGCTGAAGATACTCTCTCTTACACTGTGGGGGTCTCAGCATCTTCTAAAGGTGGGGGGGGATCTCCAGCCTCTTGCTGGCTGCCGGTCCTTTAAACCCAGTATACAATGTTTACTGCTGAATGCTGCGATGCGATTCATACACTGAAGGATCCATCCTTATGCTGGCCAGTGCCAGAGTGAGGACGTACTTTGTAGGTGGGGTAGATTCCACAGAGGAGCGGCTAACCCAGCACCCCTGGCAAGCGAAAATACAGCGAAGCCCTACACAATTTTTACCAGGAAATTAAATAGATTGCCAGATTGACACTTTATTATTAACATCTCCCCAGAAACAGGTTTTTTAACTAAAAATACATTTATTTACATACATTGGGAGAGAGCACGGTGGGTGAGGTGGGAAGAGACACGGGGGAGACAGCCGCTGCCCCCAGTGCCACAGAGCTGCTGCTATCGTGATGTCACCACCCTCCCGATGTGATTGAATGGGGCCCACATCTAGTTTAGGTAATATTTTATCTCTCATACCCTCCATCCTCCCTATTTTAGTTTTACCATGGAAACTAGAAAGTGTACAAAAATAATTTTACATGTTTTTCAAAGGTCTGGGCAGGCACAATTCAAGGGTAATATTAGTATCATACTGAAAAATCACCTGACAGAGTCCCTTTAAACATGTGCCACCTTATAGAGCCTCACTTGAAGCTGTATAGTCCACAGAATGTGCAATACCCGGACTGTACAACAAGTGATGGTCCATGCTATTAGTTTTCTCACAGTTTCAGCCATGTAAAATATGAGCAACAAGGAGTAACAGAATGAGCCTATAGATAGATCTACACTCATCAGTACTGAGAAATACACTGTGTGCAGAATTATTAGGCAAATGAGTATTTTGATCACATGATACTTTTTATACATGTTGTCCTACTCCAAGCTGTATAGACTTGAGAGCCAACTACAATTAAGTAAATCAGGTGATGTGCATCTCTGTAATGAGGAGAGGTGTGGTGTAATGACATCAACACCCTATATAAGATGTGCTGAGGTGTGCCGCCCAGCTTAGGGGACCGGGATACCCGGCGCAGGGTCCCTTTCCTTGGGGAAGTCACTGGTGGCTGGACCCAGGCCGTGGCCCCAGGCTGGCACACTCCTAAAAGGGGGTATTTACAGGGGATTTAGAAGTTTATATAATTTATAAAGTTTGTAGATGTTATTGTCGTGACGCCACCCAGAATAATGTGGCTATATATGGCCACCGCTGCCTTGTACTGGCCAGGGGATGATGGTGAGAGGCAGCTGAGATGGTATAGCCCTTTTCCGGGTAGGGCTGTAGGGTCCCCTGGACAGGTGATGTTAAAGTTAATGATGGATGAAGATGGAAGTATGGTGAGGAGATGTTAAGGACACAGACACTTACTTGATTCACAGCAAATTCTCTCAGCGGTGATGGTCCCAATCCTGGATAGATGGTAGCTGTTAAATCAGAGGCTGAGGCACAGATGAGGTTTAACTGGTTTACTTTCAACCAAACTATAATACAACAAGTCCCGTCTCCGGAGTCTGCAATAGGGGTTCAGTTGCTCAGGCCCCACCAGGTCCTTTACCTCCTGCTTGCGCTGTCTATGTGGCCCTGCTGCCGTGTGTGAACTCGCTGCCGGCCCAAATCTGTCCTCTCTGGGTCCCACTCAACAGGCAACTTGAGTCCTTTGTCTCTCTCTGCTTACCCCCTCCGGGAGTACTGCTGAACTCTTAGTATGTTGCTGTGTCTGGCCCTGTGAAGCTTGTTGTTACCTCACGTTTTTCCGGTTGCTGTATTGTATATAACTAATGCAGCCACGGATCCGGTATCCGTATCTGCGCTTTTTATCTAGGGTAGATAATGATGCTACCCGATTCTGAAAGTGTTTCTCTTATCAGTTTTCTCCTCCTCAGACCGATGGCTTGGCCCTGGAAATTGTCAGCCAGTCCTCAGGAACTCAATGCAGCTCCTGTCACTCTGAGCTCGTGGCTCCAACTGTCTGAAAATTTACCTCAGACCAGTGTTTTATCTCTAGGGAAGTCTCTGGTGTCTCTGGAGCTCCCCCTACTGGCCAAAGGTGGTAGTGCAGTGGCATGGCTTTCTAAGTGAGTGCAACTATTATGATCTTATACTGTGGCTAATACCCGCAGGGGCGCCACATAATTATTAGGCAAGTGCCTTTCCTTAGGCAAAATGGGTTAGAAGAGAAAATTGACGGGCTCTGAAAAGTCCAAAATTGTGAGATGTCTTGCAGAGGGATGCAGCAGTCTTGAAATTGCCAAACTTTTGAAGCGTGTTCACCGAACGATCAAGCGTTTCATGGCAAATAGCTAACAGGGTCGCAAGAAGTGTGTTGGGCAAAAAAGGTGCAAAATAACTGCCCAAGAATTGAGAAAAATCAAGTGTGAAGCTGCCAAAATGCCATTTGCCACCAGTTTTACCATGTTACAGAGCTGCAACGTTATTGGAGTATCAAAAAGCACAAGGTGTGCTATACTCAGGGACATGGCCATGGTAAGGAAGGCCGAAAAACCACCACCTTTGAACAAGAAACATAAGATAAATGTCAAGACTGGGCCAAGAAATATCTTAAGACTGATTTTTCAAAGGTTTTATGGACTGATGAAATGAGAGTGACTCTTGATGAGCCAGATGGATGGGCCAGAGGCTGGATCAGTAAAGGGCAGAGAGCTCCACTCCGACTCAGACGCCAGCAAGGTGGAGGTGGGGTACTGGTATGGGCTGGTATCATCAACGATGAACTTGTGGGACCTTTTCAGGTTGATGATGGAGTGAAGCTCAATTCCTGGACCTACTGCCAGTTTCTGGAAGACAACTTCTTCAAGCAGTGGTACAGGAAGAAGTTGGTATCGTTCAAGAAAAACATGATTTTCATGCAGGACAATGCTCCATCACATGCATCCAACTACTCCACAGCCTGGCTGGCCAGTAAAGGTCTAAAAGAAGAAAAAATAATGACATGGCCGCCTTGTTCCCCTGACCTGAACCCCATAGAGAACCTGTGGTCCCTCCTAAAATGTGAGATCTACAGGGAGGGAAAACAGTACACCTCTCGGAACAGTGTCTGGGAGGCTGTGGTGGCTGCTGCACGCAATGTTGTAAACAGATCAAGCAACTGACAGAATCTATGGATGGAAGGCTGTTGAGTGTCATCATAAAGAAAAGTGGCTAGATTGGTCACTAATTTTTTTGGATTTTGTGTTTGCATGTCTGAAATATTTTTTTCTAAATTTTGTGCAGTGATATTAGTTTACCTGGTGAAAACAAACAAGTGAGATGGGAAAATATTTGGTTTTTATTAAATTGCCTAATAATTCTGCACAGTAATAGTTACCTGCACAAACAGATATCCTCCTAAAATAGCCAAATCTAAAAAAAAACCACTCCAACTTCCAAAAATAATAAGCTTCGATATTTATGAGTCTTTTGGGTTGATTGAGAACATAGAATGTTGATCAATAATAAAAATAATCCTCTACAATACAACTTGCCTAATAATTCTGCACACAGTGTATAGGTGTGAGGAGAAAACTTGCCACATGATCGCCAAAAAAGATGCACTTCTGTAATTCTGCATTATAGAAGCCTTCAGGAATGGCACAGCATATGTGTGTATATGCATATAATTGAGACACATGTCTGACGTAGTGATAACTAAGGTGTGATTTTCACACACCCATATATATATATGTAAAACCTGTGAGCAGCTAAAAACTGCAGCCTGATTATTTTGGGCAACAATGATTTGTGTTCATCTTTACAATCAACTTATCTACAGCAATTTGTCCCAGAGGCTTCCAGACTTAACACTGCTTGTTTTAATTAGCATGATTCAATCTGTCATGCAATAGCAGGGCGGTCGCCAGAATAATTGAGGTTTGTTTTTCATTTCCAAATGCACCTTCCGCTCCTCTGTCCTCCCACACTCCTTCTCTCAAGCTTTGACCTGCTGGAAGAAAGAGGAGACTGAAGCTATTAGAGTCTGAACTGCTGCCAAACATGGTTAAAATAAAATAAGAGAAAAATACAAAAATGGACACTCAAAAAGATGTTACAACCATGGTTTAACCTTTCAGTGTCCGCTATTGAGACACATTCATCATTTTTCTATGGGATCTCTAAACATATAAATCTTTTTATCCTCTTGAATAAACACTAATCAAAATCTTTTTTGAAAATATTTCATGATCTATATTGTTTAACTTGTTGAGACCAAAAGAATGTATTTATGATCATTGGAAAGCAAAATGATCAAACAAATAAGGGCTAAGTTCAAAATCAACTGAAAACTAAAGTAGAAAAAAAAATAAAACAAAAGTTTGATCAAATTTGCAGGAAATTAATCACTAAACACATAATTTGTAGTGTGTATGCTCCTCACGTGCATTATTGACAACATCTGGGCAATCTCCGGATGAAGCAGCAGATGGTGTCCTAGGGCAGGGTTCTCCAACTCCAGGCCTCGAGAGCCGCACACAGTGCAGGTTTTCAGGATTTCCTTAGTATTGCACAGGGTTTGCAATCATCACATGTGCAGGTACCGTATATACTCGCGTATAAGCCGAGTTTTTCAGCCCAAAAATTGGGCTGAAAAGTACCCCCTCGGCTTATACTCGAGTATAATACACAGGCCGCCCGCCTGCCTGCCCGCCCGCCACCATCAGTATACATGCGCGCCCCCCTATCAGTATCCAGGGCCCCCCCTTGCAGCCCAAACCTGTAAAGCAAGATCATTATACTTACACCTGTGGCCGCCGCCATCCCCGCTCTGCACTGCGCTCCTCCATCTTCTTCCGGCTTCCTCCGATGGACGCAGGCAATGACGTCATTGTCTGCGCCAGAGGAGGAAGACGGAAGAAGATGGAGGAGCGCGGTGCAGAGCGGGGACGGTGGCGGCCACAGGTGTAAGTATAATGATTTTACTTTACAGGTTTGGGCTGCAAGGGGGGGCCCTGGATACTGATAGGGGGGGCGCATGTATACTGATGGTGGCGGGTGGCCTGTATACCTCTGGGGCTGCTGCTATATATACCACTGGGGCTGCTGCTATATATACCACTGGGGCTGCTGCTGTATATACCTCTGGGGCTGCTGCTATATATACCACTGGGGCTGCTGCTATATATACCTCTGGGGCTGCTGCTATATATACCTCTGGGGCTGCTGCTATATATACCACTGGGGCTGCTGCTGTATATACCTCTGGGGCTGCTGCTGTATATACCATTGGGGCTGCTGCTGTATATACCTCTGGGGCTGCTTCTGTATATACCATTGGGGCTGCTGCTGTATATACCATTGGGGCTGCTGCTGTATATACCACTGGGGCTGCTGCTGTAACACTGCTGGGGTCTGTATATACCACTGGGGAGGCCTGTATACCACACTGCTGGGGGCTGTATACCTGTGCTGAGGTCCACCCTCGGCTTATACACGAGTCAATAGGTTTTCCCAGGTTTTGGGGGCAAAAGTAGGGGGGTCGGCTTATACACGGGTCGGCTTATACACGAGTATATACGGTAATTCAATTATCACCTGTGCAATACTAAGGCAATCCTGAAAATATGACCCGCTAGGGGCTCTTGAGAACTGAAGTTGGGGAACACTGCCCCAGGGGATCTTTGTTCAGACCTGAATCAAGGCAAAATGAACTTGGACAGCTTGTAGTACTACTTGGCAACGTCAAATGCACTGCTACAAAGTGTTCAAAAGGTTCTCATTTCGATCCAGGTCTTAGCAACATGTGGACCCATCACCTACATCAGTGCTTTCATCATCCAGAAATTGCCTACATGCTCTGGCCACATGAGGTCTGCCATTGTCCTGCACCATGAGGAGCACAGGGCTCGGTGTAAGATCGGACACTAAGATTGCCTTACGTTTTAATTGGCATAAACTGGAATCCAGAGATTAATAAATATAGGCTTAAAAAACAAATAGAATGATACCATACTGCTCATCTGCCCCACTGCAGCAGCCTATTAAAATGAGACAAATGCGCAATAGGGTTTTATCTCTAAATTATAGAGGTATATATATGGTGACAAGGGCCTGCTCACCTAATCTGGTTGTGTAAACACAACCAGTATGAACACTTAGTCGGTAGCTGCTGCTGGATCCACACATCCATGGGTCACCGCGGTCAGAAATCAGCATACAAGGACGAAGTGTCCTATGATCTGCGCTGCTACCAAAGGAAGACCAGGACAAAGGATAGTCTGGTTGAAGTGAACTCTACATGTTTCGGAGCCCCTCCTGGCTCCTTCTTCAGGGAAATATCCTGAGCGTAGGATTAAAGAGTTACCTTCAACCAGACTATCCTTTGTCCTGGTCTTCTTTTGGTAGCAGCGCAGATCATACGACACTTCGTCCTTGTATGCTGATGCCACTGCTGCAGTGACCCTATTGTTTACTTCTCCACCACAAACAAAGTGCTTTTCCTCGAAATTCACTATGCACTGGGGCTTCCATCAGTGATGCTCATCATGAGTTTATTACGTGTAATGTCTGAGGTGCTGGCTAGGCATGAGACTGAAGTATGTTATGATATTGTGATGGGACAAATTACATTGTGACTCAAAATGTCTACAGTACACAGTGCCAGACGTCCTGGTGCAGGGGGAAGGTAGAGGAAGAGGACAGTGAAAGTATACGTGGAAGAGTGCAGTGGAGAAGTAAAGATCATAGGGTGGCACTTGGGAGATTGCACATGAAACAGGTGGGCAGCAAAGTGGGTATTTTTTCTTTGTTCACCCGTGTTCAGATCACCATACAAATCAGTAAAATGGAAAGCTGACTTTGCAAAATGCTAATCACAAAAAATTCAGGAAATTCAAAATTATTGGAACATTTCAGACAAATCAATTAAGATCTAACCAAAATCTCTACACAAATAACAATAATATAAGCTTGTTTTCAATAAGCTTTATAATATTCTTTATATAGGAAAATATCCAGTCAAATCCTTTGTATATCTCATCATTTACCAAAGGAAAAGATAGGAGATAAAGAGGCGGATAAATTGATTAAAATGTTTATAAACAGGATCTGGACTGGTTGCCAATAAGTGAAGGTGTGAAAATATTGAAGCAATTTAATGAAGCAATTACCTGGGATTAGAAAGCCTTTTCCAGCTGCTAAAAGTCACTCATGTTTCATGCTTGGCTGCTCTTGTAGGTTGATTTTTCAGAAACAATATTTCGATTAGGCTTTTCTTTTCATGTCTAATATCTTCTTTTTTCTTTATTTTTCTTCTTATAAAATGATCCGGCTTTTTAAAGACTGTGGGAGATTTTTAATTAACTTTTTCTTCTCTAAGTGGTAAAAAGGATCCTGCTGATGTGAATGAGTTTGGAGTATAGTCGTGCGTGAAATTCACTTTTTAGACAATATGTCCTCTCTGTGTCAAGTTTTCTTTCCGGCCTAAATAATAATGGTTAAAAGGCACCATGCAGCTTGTCTTACATGGGGCATACAATGGTACAGGCTTGTATCATGAAGTAAATGTGGTAAATATTAGTAAACGGAAAAGAATATCTGTAATAACATAGGAAAATTACCTAATGTGAAATAACTATAATGACTGTAAGGCATGGGGAAAAAGTGAGATGTATGATGACTCAGTAGTTAGGACTCGTTAGTTTTAAAACTAAGATGCGGATACTGGTTTAAAGTCTGAAAAAAGGATAACATCAGCAAAGAGCTTAATACAGTATCTCCCTGAACAGCATCATTTTGGAAGACTATGCTACCTATCTAAAAGGATCAAGAGTTAAAAACTACAATATCAAAGATAAGTATGAGCCTGTAGTGAACGGTTAAGGTAATTTCTTGGGCATCTTTTGCCCATAAAAGCATTTTACACCCCTTTAAGCCACCTCTGTGGGCAGGATATCGGTTAGTTTTCGCCTCAACATGATGCAGTACTTCCACCTGAACTAGGTGCTCTTGAGGAATGCAGAAGAGTCTTTTCTGCCAGGGGTCAACTCAGGAGAACCCAGTGGTGTAACGTGAAGCTCAGGGGCCCCGATGCAAAAGCTCCAACGACATACTCAATTATTGTGAATATTTAATGGCAATAGTATTTTTCTTTAGGCCAAAGGACTTTTGCGGCCCTCCTGGGCTCGAGGACTGGTGCAATTGCAACTCCTGCAACTATTGTAGTTCCCCCCCTGGGAGAGCCTCTGTCCACTCCATAAACATTAACAAAAGATGAGATTAAATCAAACATGTAACAGGTTTTTTTTTACAGGGGAAAACAAAATAATGTCAGACAAGTAATGTTACTCAATACATATATACTAGCTGTGAGCCCGATTCTAAAGAATCGGGAGTCTAGAATCTGTATATAATTTTTTTAAGAGTTTTAAATAATAGACTTAAACACCAGATATATGACAAAGTAGGCGATGTAGGCAACACTGTGAGGGTAGCAATATAGCGGAGGTGTAGAAAGAGTTAATGTCCGACTAACAGGAGTATAACACAGTAGGAACTTATAATGATATCAAAAATGTTATTGAAGGAGTTAATGTCCCACAGGCACTCCCACAACAGACTCAGCGCTGTAAATTATATCCAAAATGGTGTTCAAGGGGTTAATGTACCAGTGGCAGTAGTTATAAACACTACTAAATATGCAGTTAATGCTGAACTGGTATATAATGGGTTCATTTCGCAGTGTGATTACAACTATACAGTGTGTAATAGAAATAACAACAATAATGGAATATAAGGGGTTAATGTTCCTACTGGCAGTAGTAATAGAGACTACAAAGTATGGAGTTAAGGCAGAAATGGTATATAAGGGGTTAACTTTGTAGTGACAGTACAACTACACACTGTGTTATAGAAATTACAGATAAAACGGAATGTAAGGGGTTAATGTTGCTACTGTCATGAGTACAATGAGAGAAGCGCCTCACTTCCCATTGAGATACATGGAGGACTTTGAGTTTGAAATTTAGTGGTGTAAGTGAGGCGCGAAGGTCATTGGTCGGTGTGTGCTGGCGCCGACCAATGAGCTTCGCGCATAACTTACAGCGGTAAATGTGAAACTCAAAGTCCTCTATGTATTTGAATAGGAAGGGAGGCGCGAAGCTCATTGGTCGGTGTGTGCTGTCGCCGACCAATGAGCTTGGCGCCTCACTTACAGGAGAGAGAGAGATTTAGTAATAGGGGAGTGCGGTGAAATAAATTGTGTGTATAGAGGTGGCTGAGTGGTTAGCACTGCGCGGTGGCTCAGTGGTTAGCACTGCACGGTGGCTCAGTGGTTAGCACAGCGTGGTGGCTCAGTGGTTAGCACTGGGCGGTGGCTTAGTGGTTAGCACTGCGCGGTGGCTCAGTGGTTAGCAGTGAGTGCGGTGGTTCAGTGGTTAGCAGTGAGTGCGGTGGCTCAGTGGTTAGCAGTGAGTGCGGTGGTTCAGTGGTTAGCAGTGAGTGCGGTGAGATTGGTCAGCGCAGCGTCGTGGGCAGAGTGGTCAGCGCAGCGCCGTGGGCAGAGTGGTCAGTGCAGCGCCGTGGGCAGAGTGGTCAGTGCAGCACCGTGGGCAGAGTGGTGAGTGCAGCGCCGTGGGCAGAGTGGTCAGCGCAGCGCCGTGGGCAGAATGGTCAGCGCAGCGCCGTAGGCAGAGTGGTAGCGCAGCGGCGTGGGCAGAGTGGTCAGCGCACCGCCGTGGGCAGAGTGGTCAGCACACACATACACACACACATACATACACTTTGGTATACTTAGCAGCGGCCCTACGTCTTCCCCGCCACGTGGATCCTGAGTCGACATGTCACCGCCCCCGGACGACTGGATCCAATATTGGGTCTGGGAAGTCTGGTGAGACTTCCCAGACGCCATCTTGGATAAAGTATGTTGGCGGCCCCGGACGACTGGATCTAATATGTCCGGGAAGTTTGCCGAGACTTCTTGGACGCTATATTGGATCCAGTAGTTCGGGGGCGGCGAGATGTCGACTGAGGATGCAGGCGGCGGACGCAGGGCCAGTGGTAAGTATAGCGGAGTGTGTGTGTGTTTGTGTGTGAGTGTATGTGTATGTGTGTGTACAAAGTGACGGAAGTGCGGACAAAGTGACGGAAGTGCGGACAAAGTGAGGGAAGTGGATACATACACACACATATATACACATACTGTACATTGCATATGGAGGGGTGAGGAGAGCGGAGGCTGGAGGGGTGAGGAGAGCGGAGGCTGGAGGGCAGAGGACAGGGGAGGCTGGAGGGCAGAGGACAGGGGAGGAATTGGGGGGTGAGTGGGCAGAGTGGGGGTCAGTGGTCAGAGTGGGGGTGAGTGGGCAGAGCAGGGTCAGGGGCAGAGTGGGGGTCAGTGGTCAGAGTGGGGGTGAGTGGGCAGAGCAGGGTCAGGGGCAGAGTGGGGGTCAGTGGGCAGAGTGGGGGGTGAGGGAGCAGATCGTGGGTCAGTGGTCAGAGTGGGGGTCAGTGGGCAAGAGCGGGGGCTGAGGGAGCAGATCGTGGGTCAGTGTGCAGCGCAGGGGGATGAGTAGGCAGAGTAGGTTAGATCGGGACAGGACCTTTGATGACGTCACGGTCATGTGATCTGTGAGTCCACCCATCATCGTGACGTCATCAGAGGTCCTGAAGCAGGATGAAAAGAGATCGCGGCTGGCTGGAGGGAGGTGTGATAAGAGGCGGGGGGGTGACCGGATAGTGGAGGGGGGCTGTGCTGACTGGCGGGGGGTGACAGGAGAGTGGAGGGGGGCGATCGGGGAGCGGAGGGGCAGTGGTGATAGGCTGGGGGTGACCGGGCAGTGGAGGGGGGCTATGGTGACAGGCAGGGGGCTGATGGGGCAGCGGGGGGAAGTGTTGTGACAGGCGGGGGGTGAGCGGGCAGTGGAGGGGGGCTATGGTTACAGGCAGGGGGTGATGGGGCAGCGGGGGGAACAGTGGTGACAGGCGGGGGGTGACTGGGCAGGGAGCGCGGGCAGGAGGAGCTTCACTATATATGTAATGTAATGTAACGCACTTCCGTAAGTTTGGCCGCCACGTCCACGACGACGGAAGTAGCGCCGAAACTTACGGAAGTGCGCTGCGGCAATTATATATTAGATATATATATATATATATATAAAAGTATAAGATATATATTGCAATAAATGTGACTGTGAGTTATGACGCTTCCCCTCTAAACTATATCAAGCACACTCCTAACTAACCACCATAAAACTAAAAATTGCTGCAGCTATGCAAATAATAAAGTCTCAAGTTGGGGTCCCATTGGTGCACTTGATGTAATGAAAACATTCCCTAGTTGGCAGTGTGGCGCCCCACTATGTAGGTGCCACAAAAGGGGTACTGCACCCGTAAAAGAGGTGTAGTCACCCCACTGCAAGTGGATTTATGGATGGTAGGAGGAACCCTAAACCCACACCCCACACTAGGTCATGCAGTGGGAGGGAACCCGGGAAGGTATATAGTCACCCCCAGGGGGAGAAAGGAGGTTGTCTTCAGCTAGAGGTCTTTGACCGTCAGCCCTCGCGTCCGGGTTGAAGGGTTAGAAGAGTTCAGGCAGGGAGCCTGAGGCACGAAGGAGGGGTACCTCGGCGGAGGGACCCACGGAAACGAGAACAGATCCCAGAGAAAGGAGAAGTGAGCAAGAGGCTCAGGCGGGAGTTCGCTCAAAGTAAGAAACCGGGTACCAGAGCCTGCACCTGCAGGAACCTTCACGGCCTGTAGAAAATCTGTAGAACGTTGTTATATCCAGATACGGCCCTGATTCCTAAGCACCCATTAGAGGGGGACCAAACACCACAACGCTCAATTGCGGTGATCAACAGAAGGTTTTCCCGATGGGAGCAAGGGGAAGGAAAGAGAGACAGCAGGAGGTCAGACTACTCTATACGAGGTCAGGCTTCACACCGCTACTGGGAGACGAGGGAACAAGAGGAATAAGAAAGGCATGCATTGGAGGTTCCGTCTGCCTACCCAAAAGATCCACTTGCAGCCACCCGTAGCCACTTGTCGTTATAACACCTACTGCGCTGAGACTGTAATGACTGCTAAGTTCCAGGAAAGTACCAGGTGAAGTGACTTTCAACTTTGCTGCATCTTTCTTTGCATGAACTCACTTCTTCCACAGAATTGCTGCCCCAGAGGTCCCAGTCCTACCTGCAGAGGACTACACCATCACTGCCACAATACCACCGACCTCCGGAGGACTATGGCGGCGCTGGTGAACATCACCAGGTACTGCAGGTGGCGTCACGACAACTTGTACATAATCCTTTGTCAATACCCCTTTTCAAGAGAATAGTCCCCAGGACACGGGGTCAGGCGCGCCCGCCATTCCCGTGACACAGTTAACCTTTTCTGCCGCCTGATACCCGAGTACCCCACACCCTGGGGCGACACAGCAGGTCATGTCATAAACCCCTTGTTAGTTAAATAATAAACCCTAGTAGTGCCGTATAGTTATCTTTAAGATGTTGAGAAAAAGGTGTGTAACAGTCCGCGCTGCCAGGTCCACTGCTACTCCAAAGAACACACGTGGAGGTGATGTTCAATCAGTTTTCCTTTATTCTCTCCGACGCGTTTCGGTGCCCTCCTGGCACCTTCCTCAGGGATCATCAGGATTCCAACCTGGGATCTTCAGGGTTCAGGTGCTGGTTAACGCCCAGTATACCAGGCAGTATTCTTCTTCTCAGTGGGAAGCCAGGTAGGGATGGGCAGCTCCTGATAACCTGGCTGGTCTGTGGTTGTGGTACAGCTCCATGGCTCACTGTCCTCTTATACAGAGATGCATAACTGTCAGCATTCCCCCTGTGCTCTTTTCCTGCATCATCACTCTCACCTTCCATTAGTGGCAGACATCACCTTTGTCTATGTAGTTAGCGCCTCCATTCTTCTCCATCTTGCTCAGCTTATCAGTTCAGTCCTCTGTTGCTTATCTTCCCCCAGGTTGCTAAAGCAATGCAAAGCAGCCTAAGGCTGCCTTCAGACTTGCAGATGCATCTGCAGCGTTTTGCAGATGCATCTGCAAGCATCTGCATGCAGACCGCGGCCCCTATGTTTATAATGGAGCGCACGGCGGTCTGCAGATGCTTGCAGACCGCCGTGCGCTCTCATTGCCCGCCATTAGTGATCTGTGCGCATGCGGATGCCTGCGCACAATTCACACACTCTCGCCCGCACCCGGGACGCGAGATGTTGCGTCCCGGGTGCGGGCGAGAGTGTGTGATTTGTGCGCAGGCATCCGCATGCGCACAGATCACTAATGGCGGGCAATGAGAGCGCACGGCGGTCTGCAAGCATCTGCAGACCGCCGTGCGCTCCATTATAAACATAGGGGCCGCGGTCTGCATGCAGATGCTTGCTGATGCATCTGCAAAACGCTGCAGATGCATCTGCAAGTCTGAAGGTAGCCTTAAGGAGGGATTAATGTCTATTACTGAGGAACATTGTATATTCCAAGCTGACTCAATTTCTTTAAACCAGGCTCCCGTTACAGGGGTTACAAGTGAAATTCTTAACAGCTTTGTAATATGCATTACATGACGCCAAGTATGTGGACATTTATGCATCCTATGAGTGCTTGGAGCATTCATTCACTCTTCTTGAAAAACTTTGTTAGATTTAAAAAACACAAGCATTCCATCATTTTCCCACAGGAGAATTATAGGAATTTAAGATTTGCCAAAAGTTACAGTTGGCATCATGTATTTAGAGGTAACATACTGACATTTACCATATCAAGACCTGTCCATCAGACCACCAGCAGATGAAACATAATAACTCCAAGCTTACGTTCCACTGCTCCGCTGTTGTACTTTACAGCGCTCCGGCATACACTTGGCATTATACATAAGCTCTGACTGGTGTGTGGCTGATTGGTCATGGAAATGCACCACATGAATAGTCTAACAAACGATTCTTGTTAGAATTTAGATTTATTCTTATCACATCAAGTCTCTAATAATCATACATAACTCAGCAGTAAATGTTATAACTAAATAAGAAGACAAAAGATTAAAAAATATATGTACACCACAGTTAGTCATATACCAGTATATGCAATATACTTGTAAATTATGGTGGGTGCACAAAAAAACGTGATGCTAGTGATGCCAGGAGGACTAATTGGCAAAAACAATGCAACCCAATACAGAAGAAAAATCCAACGATAGAGTCTGTATAATATATGCAAAAGGACTACACTTTATTATAGACAAAAATACGGATAAAATTGGATCACACACAAGAAAAGGCACACACATCCAAGCAAGAAATGTGATAAATACCACCATATATAGAGAGGGAGTTTTAAAAAAAAATGTCCATGTATATAAATGCAACAATAGAGCCAATCAATGCAAATATATATACCGTGTTGGCATCCTTGAATTTTTTCCAGAAAATTATTGCAATAACAAGTTTTGTAATAAACATATTTATTTACTTTGTGTTTTGTGTATTGGGACAACACAAAAAAAAATCAGAGAAAAGGCAAATTAAACATAACTTTATACAAAAACAAATTTGTTGGCATCCTCAACTTATTATTTGGTTGTGCACAATTTGGAATAAAAAACTGCAATCAATCACTTCCTATAAACTTTATGAGAAGGTCACCAGAAAAGTCCTTCAGGGGAGATATGTATCATTGAGGTTGATAGCTTCGGTGATGTAAGCCTGGAAGCATGCTCCAGCATGGTTAATACTGAAAGCGTTAATAGGGGGTGTCAGGGCTGGGTTTATGAGCAGTCAGAGAGATGGGTGAAAATGACTGTTCACATATACTCACACTAGGGTGTGGTACAGAAAGTAAAATGAAGATCATTAGTTTCATTCACTGCTGTGAGCGTAGAGGTAAAGAGACTTCCAGCAGTGAGACTCTTGCTGAAGAATAGAACATTATCTTGAGTGGGTGAATCTTGTGTGGCGCCCCTGCGTCCAGGAGGCCACAAAAGGGAACTGCAGCCAGGCAGGTAGAACACTTGTTGCACAACAACACCCTCACAGCCCACATAACCCACGTGTAGGAGAAGGTAACATCCAGCCCTGAGATTAGAGACTCTATGAGATTGAGGGGTGGTGGATTTAGAGGAGTGGGTTGGGCACACCCGTAGTCAGGTGACTTGACAGTATATAGGAAAGGGGGAGGAGGAAGGTGTTCAGTAGGCCCAGGGTGCCGAGCTGTAAAGACCAAGAGTAGGCCGAGGTAGGCTGAGCTGTAAAGACCAAGAGCTGTAAAGACAGAGAAGTTGAGAAGCACGGCAAGGCCGGGAGAACAGCAGCAGGTTGAGCTGAAGCTGAGCAGACAGAAAGCCACACGTCCTGGAAGAGTGAGGGCAGAAGGAACGCAGAATCTGTACTGAGCCAGTGCGAGCCAGAGGAGAGAGAAAGCCTATCCAGAGCCGGATCCCCAGGAGTGTAAGAGGACAGAGAGGGACGGTGTAACCCGGGCCCTAGAAACGCAGCTAAAGCAACCTACTGCAGGCGGAGTAGCCCTCCTATGATACAAAGAGGCAAAGAAGGAGAGGAGCCTGGTAGAGCCTCGTGCTGGAGGACTGCTGGAGGCTGGGCTGAAGTAGAGTGTCGGCTCTAGAGGTGACCGTAGTTTACCCGGCATCCCCAAACAACACGACGGGGGGTCTGAGTTTCAGATTGAGATTCCTACCCTAAGGACAGGCAGCTCAGTGACACACGTAGGACTCACAGGAGCCCGAGTCACTGCCATACTGTCCAGCGTCGCACAACACGAAGTAAAGAGAGAACGTAACAGCCCGGGAAGGACATAGCAGATTGTGTGAGGGGTCACAGAGAGAGAGACCTGGCTGCAGAGCAAAGGGAACCCGGAGAGGGAGAATGTGCACGTGTACTTGAACTGTGTAAGAACTGTACTTGAACTGTAAAGTGACTTGAAGAACTGAGAGTAAAGCTTTGGAAAACCCTGGAACTGCTTCCCTTGTGTTTCTGCAAGAAGTGATTCTCTCCATTCTCTCTGCCTGTCAGCACCAGCCAGGAGGAGAGATCCCTGCAGCGTCTGCAAAGTAAGTGTGCTACACACTCCACAATAGACTTAACCCTTACTGCCCCGGGGAACACAGTTCTACCTACTGGAACTATTACACCTAAGCTGCCACTACATCATCCCCGGAGGTTCTGCAGCAGCGGCGGCCCCCATTACTGGCCGCATCAAGTGGGTGGCGTCACGACTGACAGACCCCTGTAAATATTTCCCTTTATTTGCCAGGGCCCGGGACACGGTCCGGACCAGGACCACCCGTGACTTCCCCAGTAGAGACCCGGTCCGGTACCGAGTACCCCTGTCCCAGTGGGCTCGACACTTGCACTAGTATATGGATTTGTTATTTTTCTGTTTGTTACCCTGTGCTGTAAAAAGACTTATTTTAAGTTTGTTCTATTAAGCAGTGTATGAAGACTGAATAAACAGAAATAGTTCCAGTATCTACCTGAACAAGCAGCCAAGTGAGTCATATCTTCACAATTAGTATAGAAGTGCGGGCACTGCTCTCAGTAAACATATGTGACTGCTACAGACAAACTGCGTGTCCTAGGTAAAGGCGCCCATAAGTGTAGAAGCGTGGTAGGTCAAAATGGAGGAGATGGTCAAGCAAATGGTCTTGAAGCAACAGGCGCAGCAGGATACCAATTGCTGGTGTCTTGCATTCATAGTGCCTTCATTTATAACCTGGGCAAAGCTGCACACAGCACTGAGTGTAAAGGTCATCTGACCTGAATCTGCTGTGGTCAGGATACCAACTGGCTACTGATCCAACAGATCCAGCAAAGCAACAGTTACAGCAGCAGACTCTTGAGCGTCTGATGGATCAGTAGAGGCAGGGTGACTGTCTCAACCCCAAATCCAGGTGAGGACTCACATGTCCAAAACGTAGTAGAAGAGCCATGCAGAAAATGACCTCGGGTGACAATCGTGAGGTGCTTTTAATGATGCTTGAAAGGGTTGTGAAGCGGAAGAAACTGCAGCAGCCAGAGAAGTGGGCAGAAGTGCTAGCGCCATATTTAATTAGAGATCCGCAAAAGGTCGATTATATCCTGGCATTGCAGTATGCAAAAGAATATATTAATTTTAAAGCGGAAATATTTGCACTCTTAAGGGTGACTAAGACTGTCCGGGTGCAACAAATTCACCACTGGGCTTATTACGGTGACAAATCTTCTCACTCACAAATGTTTGAATTGTTACATTTAGTCCAGAAGTGGTTGCAGCCAGAATCCTCCATCCCAGTACAGATGGTAGCGTTGGTTGATATGGACTGTACATTCCCTTCCAAGGCCGGTTAAGACTTGAGTTGCCCGGGGAGATTCCAAAAATGCTGATGACGTGGTAGGCTTGGTGGAAACGTTTCAAGCAGTTGACAGGTCGGTAATAAACACAGGGTCAATGTTTCTTCATACTGGGACTCCAACAGAAGGGCTGCCACCCAAAAGAAGGGTATTCGAAGACAAATGAGGGGATGCTGAAAATCTCAGCTGAGGACATCATTTGTTTGAGGTGTCTCAGCCCAGGACACATAACTGCCTGTTGTCCCCTGACCTCCAAGCTGATGGACTGCAGTATGGAACAATGCTGTTTATACGTACAATGATTATCCAGCCTGCAATGTGGTCTCTAAACCCTGTGAGGGGCCACAGGCATGTACCGTGTCAATAAATGGCATACCAATGACTGGACTTTTGAACTCCCTTACCAGCTGATACCGGGAAGGTTGATGGGCATTTGCTGTATTCACAGGGACACTCAGGACTGACCAGAGAGATCATTGAAACCAACTGTGGGTCAAAATCCCTTCAGATTGGCATTGTCAATTACCTATTACTCCAAGTTATAATAGACTTTATCTTATTCTAGGACTTGTGGAAAAAAAGTTGGGGTGTCCAGTTACTCATATAAGTATTTCTTCATCCTTAAAGAAAAGCCATCACTCTCAACATACATGGTGCCACTACACCAGCTTCATATTAACCCCTTCATCACCGGGATTTGAGCTGCATCAGCAACCTCTGCGCACACATGCGGCGCAGAGGATGCTGATGGGGTTAATAGCTAAAATAACCCCGGAACACATTATTTTACACCCATCATCAGTGTATTAGCTAAACATCTTGTGCCGCTGCTGTCACAGCAGTACAAGATGATCGCTAACTGTACTGGCACTGCAGGGGAAATCTAAACACGGATGCGAGTATCGCACCGTGTAGTGTATGGGTGCGAGTTTTTCTTGCCCCCATACACTTCTATTGCCCTCTCGTGTGAGGGAATCACGTGCAGTCGCAGCATGCTGCGACTGCAGTCGCTTCTGACTCTCATTGCGAGTTAGGTGCGGGGAACTCGCACCAGTGTACCTTGCCTGATAGGGCAACACTGGTCCGAGTGCAATGCGAGTATCCCTCGCATTGCACTCGCGCGAGTCCCTCGCCCAGTGTGCCTTCGGCCTTAGTCAACTACTCACCTTTTAATCTGGGTTTAGGAGTGATTTTCATATTGCCCCCACCTGTTTATTGCCACAGGTGAGTTTGAACAAGCATACCTTGCTTGAAATAAAATTGTTTATTCACAATTTTTAAAAGGTGCCAACAATTTTGTCAGGACCATTTTTGGGGTTCTATGTGAAAATATGTCCAATTTGTTTTTTTCTCAGTTTTTTTTGTGTTGTTAAAATATACACAAAGGAAATAAGCATATGTATAACAAAGCATGTGTAATTGCAAAAATTTTAGGGAGAAATGCTGTGTTTTTAAAGAAACACTTTCAGTGGTGCCAAAAATGTTGGCCGTGGCTGTATATAACTATGTTAAAAAACATACTGAGCCTAACGTGCAAATATATTATATACGGTACTCAAACAAATAGTAAATATATGTCTGGTGATGCACAGAAAAATAGAAATGGAAACGTGTCCACTAGTGGTGAGCGAATTCTAAAATATTCCGGCTGGAGTTATTCGTACTGAATACCATATTCCAGTAAATTACAAGCCTAATGCAAGTCAACAGGGAACTCAAGCATTTTTCCTGGAACATTTTACAATAAAATGCTTGAGTTCCCCATTGATTAGGTCCATTATTTGTGGACCGCCCTCAGAACTGCCAAACACAGAGTAAAACAACCTTGACTCCCGTTGCAAACTTGATTTCTTCATTGATGCTCTAGGAGTACCAAATACCTATGGCAGAAGACTTGCGCACCTGAAAACTTTATCCACTACAAATTTATGTTAAGTGTGGCACCCCACTGGTCAGTGCACCACAGTAAGGGGATAATGTTGAACTGAGGCTTTCATCCCAGCATCCCTACACCTAGACTAGGGGACCAATTGGCTAACCCGTTACCAGGGTAACCGGTCCCGGTTGAAGGAGTGTTAGGTTAGAAGGAGCGGGAAACACACAGACAGAGTCTACTCTGAGGAACGAAGCAAGGAGCAAGTCCTGGAGGGACACCACAGGGAGGGTGCTTGAAAAGGAGTGGCGACCCAGACAGAAAGGGGAGACCCGGTGCTAGACTGTCAGAGTAAACGGTCTGGCGGAATCCCGGTCCCACAACGGGGTACCGGCTCCGAGTTGCGGTGCAGGCGAGTCCAACCCTGACCCACCAATACCGGTGGGTCGCAGGTCTTTCAAGCAGCCTCCGACCTCGTCCACAATGTACAGCTCCAACAGGTACCCTCAAACCGGGTTGAGCCCCTAGAGAAGAGAAGGGTAACCTCATCACACCCAACGGGCCTGGTCGGAGGTGGGTTTGTACAGGGCAGCACACGAATAGAAAGGAGGCACAAAAAAGACAGAGAAGACAGTGAATGTAGTAGATGGAACACTTAGAGAGCCTCAGAAAGACTTTGTACCCTCTGGTGACTACCCGGCCAGCTACCCGCAAAGACTGTGTGACTGTAAACTGAAGTGAACCGTGAACTGTTACCAGTAAAGTACCCGTACAGAGACAGCAAGCCTCCGATGTTTTATTCTGCTTACGTTAAGAAGTAGCTGCTGCCACATTGACCAGATCAGCAGCAGCACTGCCCCAGGGACCCCGCTCCGCCTGGAAGGAGCGTTATCAACTGGCTGCAATACCACCATCCCCGGCGGACGGATAGCGGCGCTGGTGAGATCACCAGTAACTGCAGATGGCATCACGAGAATCTATTATATTCTTTTTATTTTCCTCTATTTACCCATTGACCTCCAGGGTCACTGGCCCGGGCATCGGCCACTGAGACATCACCCTCAGCACTATCGCCCGGGTACCAAGTTCCCAAAGACCCTTAGGCGGGTCATCTCCACCTATGACTCTGCCCTTCACCATGACAAACAGACCTACTTCACCACCCTGATCTCCTCACTATCCAACAATCCAAAAAACCTCTTTGACACCTTTCAGTCCCCTAAAGTGCAGGCCCCTACCACTGGCCTTTGTACTAATGATCTGGCCTTCTACTTTACAGAGAAAATAGAAAATATCTGTCAGGAAATAAGTTCTTGGCCACCAGGTGCCATGATTCCCATCCTTCCCCACATATCTTCTGATTCACTCTTCCCATTTGACCCAGTCACAGAAGAAGTCTTCCAACCTTCCAAAACTGAGCTTCTTCTGCTCCCACCATTTACTAATCTCCCTAAATCTGTCATCTTCCTCTCAGTGTGAAGCACCAATATACTGCCTAGTCAGCAGGCTCACTGTCTGGGTGCTATGTTTGACACAAATCTTTCCTTTACCTCCTAGATACAATCTCTTGCCTACTCTTGTCCCTTGCACCAGTCACTATTGGATCCAATAGTGGCGCCTCCCTACATCTCCTCTGTCATTTCTGTTTATCACCTTACCCATAGCAACTTTCCAAGACTTCTGCTGAACTGCAACAATTTTCTGGAATCCTCAAATTCAAGAAATTAGAACTAACCACAACCTACATAGTTTAGGCGCTCTCTAAGACACATCTGTTAGGGTGGCCTATCATGTTTCCTAATCTAAATCCTATTTATATATATCCTATTTACTATTTCTCTGAACATAATTCTCCAGCAAAGTCCCCTGCATCCAAAAGCACTTCAAAGATTGACTGGCAACTGGTTCATGCATCCTTTATCTTTCTCCTATTCCCTCAAGATGGCTGGACCATCGTTGTAAATAAGCACCTCTTATTTGTGTCACCCCCACCTCATTGTGCATTATAAATCTTACGAGAAGGTTCATTATTATTTTGCTTTAATTATTCATCTATAACTATGTTACTTGCTATGTTACTTATTAAGTTATTTGCTCTTTAGCCTCAGCATTTTTGTTAATATAATTACATATGTACATTTGGAATGATTGACTATAACGTTGCATTCATATACATAAAGATTTACTTTACAACTCCCTTTATGCATATGCTGTTTTTTATCACCTTCATTGCTTGAATGTACATCTATTATCTTGTATGTGATCCAATTTTATCCCTATCTTACTCTATAAGGCTGCCTTCACATTTGCGTTCGGAGCGCAGCGCACCAAACGCAGCCAAAACGCTTGGGCACATGCGTTCCTATGTTTAACATGGGAACGCATGTGCCTGCGTATGGCTGCGTTTGGCCGCATTTGCGTTCGGATGCGCATAATTTATGCGCCCTCCGACTGCACTCCGAACGCAGCATGCAGCATTTTTTTGTGCGTTCGCGGCGCTTGTTCTATCCGCAAGCGCACAAAAAATGCATTGGATCCGCAGTGTCCTCCGCATAACACCGCAGGAGAATGCTGCGGATCTCATTGAAATCTCTCCCAGTGGCCACCGGGAGATCATGCAGAGCCACAGCTGATCTCCCGCCGGTGTCAGCGGGGAGATACAGCTGATCTGACAGCTGTTTAAATCTCCTGCGCTGACACTGAATAGGTGATGTCGGCGTGGGAGATTTGAAGCAGTGATCAGCTGTTTCTTATCTCCTGCACTGATATCACCCTATTCGGTGTCAGCGCAGGATATTAAAACAGCTGTCAGATCAGCTGTATCTCCCCACTGACACCGGCGGGAGATCAGCTGTACCAGGAGGAGGAGATCTCTGCCGCTGATCTCCTCCTCCCGGCCGCCCCCAGAGACAGGCGATTGGCTGCCGGGGCACCATAGTAATGTGAACGTATGCGGAGATTCTCCGCTGCGTTCACATTATTATGGGCTGCTTTTGCCTGCGTTTGCATCTGCATGTGTGAAGGCAGCCTAATAAAGTGTAGCGCTTTTGCCTATATTATTCAGACTTTATGGTCAGACTTTTCTTCTGTATTGGGTTCTAATGTTATAACTGAGAAAAGACTCATTTCAGTCTTTGTTGAATTTCTATTCAAATGTTTAAGTTTCTCATGAAATTCTCAACAATTTGCCCGTGCAGATAGACCTTAGTGGATCCAAATGTATGAAAGTTGACTGTATTTTTACATATACAGTAAATGCATATAAAAAGCATTTTTTTAGATGAGTCAATGAAACAGAAAGGAAGCTGTTTTAATTGGTCCTACCAAAAGTAAACACATAGGGGAAAACACATCAAAGTGTTTATGCCAAAAAACTGGAAAAAAACACTTGTAATGGTAGCATTTTTTTTCACATCAATTTCAAGCAACTTGGGTGGAGCTGTGGGGAAGCTGGAGCTACTAGACATAACTAGGCTCAGCCCATAAAATTAAAGTCAAATGGAAGTGTTTGTTACACCAGAAATGTTATACCAGTTCCTGACTGCACACTACTGATAAGGTGGACTAAATTGATGTTAGTGTACGCCTTGTGGAAACACGAGGGTCAGAGGGTTGTGGGGCAGCGCCGGGATGGCAAGTCAGGCAACACGTGGAGTCCGGTAGTAGTTCAAGCAGTACCCGGTTTTATTGCTGATACACACACAGCAGTGGCACAGTCTGCCCGCAATCCGGGTCGCAGCCGGGTACACAGGATACAGTTCACACAAAGTAACCCGGTTCCTTCAGATTAGTGGCTTCCGTTATAGGTCACCCCGAGCTCCCCAGCCCTCCTGGGCTAGGCCGTGTTAGTATAGCACACGGCCCCCTGGAACTCTAGACCTCTCCAGTCTATCTCTGCTGCTCCTGCAGCTAAGGCACAAATCTGTGTACAGGGAACCCCGCCCTGCCTCCTGCTCAGGCTTTTAACTCCGTGTCTCCTTCCGGGACCTTGCGAGACCCGGAGCGGAGGGAGCGGACCGTCCCTTTCTCTCACACCCTACACCGGGCTCAATACGTGACAGTGCGCATTCTGGGGGAGACATAGCGGCCCTCGCATATGATCCCCCGCACTGTCTCACAGGGTGCTTTCGTCCACTGGACTAGAGGTTTTTAGAAAGTACACAAAGATCACAGCTCATCCCACTGAACACCCAAACTCCTTCCACGTGAGAAGAACACTAACAGGGTGAGGGAAACATACATTCGTAATACTTTATTGGATCACCAATAATCAAATGCTTATAGTACATTCCCATCTAGAACACAAAATGGTTGAAGCAACAGAGTCTCACCCTTCTGCTGGCTCACCAGGGACTAGAATCTTCTTGACTTCGGTGTTTACAGGACCAACTACCCCATTCCAGCAGCACTCAGATTTTGGCGGGCACCCACTGAGAAGAGATAGTGGCAAGCTTTGGAAGATAACCGAGCACAGCAAAATTTGTAACCAGGTGACCAAATTGCCCCAATCTTCAAGCAGTTTTTTAATTGTCTGGCTGTATCCTTGGATCCTAGGCTGAAGTAGCAAAGCAAGGTATGTATCCAGGTGACCGAATTGCCCAATTTGGCAGCAAAGCAGTTATATGATCCTCCAGCTAGATCCTAGGCTGAAGTCCTGTAGAGAATGAAGATGTTCTATGATCCTGAAGCTGGAACCGTAGCTGCTAGGCTGAGGTTATGTAGAATATAAAGCCATGGCGACAGAATAAAGTCATTTTATACCTTCAGTTCTCATTTCAGGGTATTGTCCTGTTACAGAACTGATGGGAGAAGGCTGTTCCCCATTGGTCGCTAATTGGTTGCATAATTTATCTCTGAATGATGTAGTCAGAGACCTGAAACATTTAGTTAGTAATCCACAAATGAAGACAATGGTGATTATTCTGATATAAAACAATGACTAACTCCTCATGATTTACCAAATAAAAGAACAATATATCTGGCCTAATTAAGAACAGTTAACCCCTGACACAAGTGGTCAAATGCTGAGTTGACACATGCCTCTTAATTAATTTAGCACATGTTATGCCTGCTTGCCCCTAATTGAAACTGACTTATGAAACTCCAGACCATTCAGGGCCTGATTGCCGGCATTTCTGCCAACCTGGCTATCATACCTACCAGGAACACCCTAGGTCTTATGGAATTCCCACTTTTGGATGAAAGTTACCAGTTTTGACAACTTTGTCCTGGAAAAAACAGGACAAATAACAACTATGCTACTATATATAGGACACCACACAGCTCAATGTCATGACTTGATTGAAAATCTTCAAAAGTATCTCTTGATAGTCAGGAGTTCTGTTTTTTTCACCTGAGGAAATTCTCATAGACAAATATTGTGGAATTTTCCAGTAGTTACTTTCCTATGGTTATACGCAATGGTTTGATGGAAACAGCTTTTGCATCACACCACTTCCTTTTGGGAATTTTGTGGGATAACTGTTTATAGTTCAAAACCATTAAAAGATCTGTATTTTATGAACATTATTATATTGTAAAATCTGCATAATTTCACTTTCTGCTATGGGCTTTCTAAGTAATTACACCAGCCTCATCAAGTCAAAGAGATCTACTTAAAGGGATCCTGTCACCTCCAAAACGCCTCCTAAGCTACCAAAACACATCCCTGCAGCATATTATCACTAATCTCACACTCCTTTTGAATCCTAAAAGCATCCTGTGAAAGTGCTTAAAAAGGTTTTAGTAGTTTCTCATTAGGGATTATAATTAGCAGGGGCTATATTCTTTAGCCCTTAGGACGTGCTGTTTTGCAGTCTAAATGATCCACCCTCTCTCTGTGCAGCTTCTGCTGTGATGTGGAGCTGAAGGCAGGACTAATGATTTGCATTCTATGAGTGATAGAGAGGGGGGAGGGCAAAGCCTGCACAAGCAGAGCACACAGAGAGAGGGTGGATCCTCGAATCTGCAAAACAACACGCCCTAGGGGCTAAAAAATATAGCCCCTGCTAATTATAATCACTAATGAGTAAGTATTAAAATGTTTTTATGCACTTTCACAGGATGCTTTTAGGAGACAAAAGCAGTGTGAGATTAGTGATAATATGCTGCAGGAACATGTTTTGGTAGCTTGGGAGACGTTCTGGAGGTGACAGGATCCCTTTAATAATTCTTGGTGAAATGATGTGAAGTATCAGCCTAATGTTTTAGCTCATGCTCCAGTATGTTGTACAGAAGTCACACATTTTCAGTTACAGAGTTTATAATTGAAAACTTGCAAATAAATTATTTGCCGTAAAAAAAAAACAAGTTTACTCTGTGAACGAGGTGAAATTTCAACATGAGCTTTTCCAGATAGATGCATTTTCTATACTGAGACATCAGGCACTATTCAGCCGTCAGGCATGGGTAAACTCTATTTTCGGTTCCATCCATCTCCCTTTGTGTTCTGCACATGCATTGATCTTGTATGCTATTTTCCTGGGTCTGGGACAGCGCTCTATTCTGTCCCTTCTTGAAAACTTTTTCATTGTGTTTAATAACCAGGCAGAACTCCTGTACTTTGTACTTGGGCAGCTGTGTGTTCCCTGAATATTTGCATCCCAGATATTGTGTCTGTTTTCTATGCTGACTGCTAATATCCCTCTACTTGTCTCCATGGCTTGAAGCGGATCCAGCAGGCTGCATATTGCTGAACACTTTACTGGGCCCCTGCAGTGACAATATTCATTTTCATATTGAGCTGCTATATATTGATTAGACAGGACAAAGAGAAAGGGAAATTGCTTCAGTGACTGTTGATAAATATACAGCCGCCTGACACTGCCTGATGAGATTCCTGGACCAAAATATGATGGATTGTTTCCTATTAGCCCCAGAGCAGGTGAGAGCGGCTCAGAGAATGAGCTGAAGGTAGATTGTAGGTGTAAGCAATCACTTCCTCCAAATGTGAGGGGACTAAGGACCTTAGATTAACCACCTCATGCCTGTACATTTACTTATGGTTAATACTAGGATGTCTAAACTGACCCGTAGAAAATAGACAAACGTAAAATGATAATACAGCAGATATATAATAACCCAGTTCAGTAATATGTTGTAACTATATGGTAAAAGCAAAAAGGTCACATTTATTATGTTTACTAGATGGGGCCCAATGCAATTGCATTGGGAAGGCGGTGATGTCTTGATGGGGGCAGGCTCTGTGGCACTGGGGGTAGCGGCTGTCTCTCCCCATGTGCACTCTCTTCCCTGTGTGCGGTCTTCTCCCCTCTGTGCTCTCTCCTATGACCTGTCTCCCCCCCGTGAAATGTCTCTCTCCCCTCTGTGTGCTGTTCTCTCTCCCCTGAGCTGTCCTCTCCACTCTTGTGCTGTCTTCTCTCCTCATGGTTTCTGTATTTTGATCTGTCTTCCCCCTATGCACTCTTCCCCCTGTATGTGGTCTCTTTCCCTCCTCTGCTGTCTTTTCACCTCTGTGCTCTTTCCTTGGAGCTGACTTCCCCCTGTGCGCTGTCTCTCTCCCCCTGTGCTGTCTTCCCCTCTGTGCACTCTGTCTCTCCCCCCTGTGTATTCGCTTTTCCCCCCTGTGTGCTCGCTCCTCCCCCTGAGTGTTCTCTCTGCCCCCCTGTGTGTGACGCGTCTCAGGGCCGTGGGGTACTAGCAACCGAGTTTTGATGCTTCTGGGGAGTCAAAGGAGTCGAGACCCAGTTCTGTGACCCTGGGGATCAAGTTAAAAGTTTTGGGGGTAGTGATTTAGGGATAGTTGTGGTGACGCCACCCGTGGTGTTTGGCTATTGATATCCGATGCTGTGGTGAGGGACCTCTGGGGATGATGGGTTCGCAGCTTTGGTGGTTTCACTACCCACAGGTAGAGCAGTTCCCCAGGGCAACCGGTGTAGTGTTTACTGATGGAGGGCCAGTGAGGCTATTCTGCAAGGAGAGGGGAATTGGAGCAACTCACAGACAGGTTCTCTGTGGCCTGCACGTCTTATCAGTCTACCACTCCGCAGGCAGGGAATAAATAGTCTCACACACAATTCTGGAGTTCTACACCTGGTTTACTTACCTTACACTTCAACAATGTTGCCGGGAATTATCCTTGCCAAGTCTCAGTCCAGATAGTCCCCAAGGAACCATGATAGCTCGCCCAAGACACCTCTTGGTGTTCCTTTCTTTCACGGGTTGCATTCCTCAGCTCTGACTGTCCACCTCTCTCCGCACGCGCCTCCACACACAGAGACCCAATCCAGCAGCCACGGGTCCTGTCGGGCGACTGGTACCAAGTCCCCTGACCCTAAACCTACCTTATCGGAGGATGTGTCGGGTGTCGGCCACAGCTCCTCTAGACCTAGTGGCCTCCGGTTTTGTGGTTGGAGAGTAGAGTCTCCTCGCCAGCTTAAGGGCTGGTCCCTTGGTTCCCAACCATCCCTTCTGTTAAACTCAGATTTGGGCGCACAGGTGGATCGCTCTCTGCTCGTGCTCCTAGGGCTCCCTTTGTCTCACTTGCAGTCCGTTGTTCTGGGATCCAGGATGAGCTCCTCACTGCTCAAGTCCTTCAGATCCTCCTTCCTCCTTTTCCGACTCCTTCCGACTCACTCTTTTTTCAAACTTCCCACCCTCCACCACTCTTCCCTCCGTCCTCTGGCTGAGCCCTCCCTTAATTGGGTCCGCCCACCATCCCTGGGAACGGGTGTGTTGGGTGTTTGTTATGGGTCTGGACTTACCATCACATTTCCCTGAGAACAGGAATACCACACCCGTGGAGTGGGTGCAATACCCCTTGTGGCAACCAGACCGCAGGGGCACCACATGTACTCTTTCTGTCCCCTGCACTCTCTCTCTGCCCCTGTGTGCTCTCTCTACCCCTGTACAGTCTCTCTGAACCCTGTGTGCTTTCTCTGCCCCCTGTGCACTCTCTCTGGCCCCCTGTGCGCTCTCTCTGCCCCCCGTACGCTCTCACCCCTGTGCGCTTACCCATCCACCTTGTGTTTCTCCTTCCCACCCTCCACCGTTCTGCCCTCCGTCCTCTGGCTGAATCCTCCCTTAATTGGGTCCACCCACCGTCCCTGGGACCAGGTGTGTTGGGTGTTTGTTAGGTGTCTGGACTTACCATCACATTTTCCTGAGAACTGGAATACCACACCCGTGGAGTGGGTGCAGTACCCCTTGTGGCAACCAGACCGCAGGGGCGCCACATGTACTCTCTCTGTCCCCTGCACTCTCTCTCTGCCCCTGTGTGCTCTCTCTGCCCCTGTACAGTCTCTCTGAACCTTGTGTGCTCTCTCTGCCCCCCTGTGCACCCTCTCTGCCCCGTGAACTCTCTCTGCCCCCCTGTGCGCTCACCCTTCCACCTTGTGGTTCCTCTTCATCTCGACAAAGGTTTAAAAATATATAATGAAAAGTAACTCTGACATTGCTATTTTTTGGGGTTATTTTTATTGCTTTCACTATGCAGTGTACACAATGTAAATGTCATGTTAACTTTATGTTACTGGTTGTTACAATTGCATCATTACCAATTTTACATATCTTTATGCAGATGTAGATCTAGGTTTTTCTGCACTCAGGGCAAAAATTCAGTATGGTGCCCCTTTGTCAGCTTAACAGAAGTGACTAGTCATCATGTGACCAGTCAGGTTCTCTAGTTTCCTCCCACACTCTAAAGACATATTGTGGACCCCAATGGAGACAGTGATGGTCACATCCATAAAGTGCTGTGGAACTAATGGCTCTATATAAGTAAGTAATATAAATAAATAAACCCATTGGCCAGGTTCACACATACAAATCTGTTTTTGCCTTAAATCCATTTTTGGAAACATTTTGGACGCTTTTTTTCAAAGTCCGAAAACCCATATGCCTTAACACATGTGTGTATGTTTTTTTAAAAAAACGCATGCGTTTTTATGCAGCAGCCCAAAAACGCTGCTAGCTGCATTTTTGGGGTGCTTTAAAAAAACGCATGTGTTTTTTTTATCATGGGTCCCTATGGGAAACGCATGCGTTAACGTATGGCACATATAGGCACCTGCATTAACGCATGCGTTAACGCATATGCATTTTTAATTAAAAAATGACTACCGTATATACTCGTGTATAAGCCGACCCGTGTATAAGCCGAGCCCCCTACTTTTGCCCCCAAAACCTGGGAAAATCTATTGACTCGTGTATAAGCCGAGGGTGGACCCCAGCACAGGTATACAGCCCCCAGCAGTGTGGTATACAGCAGCCTCCCCAGTGGTATATACAGGCCCCAGCAGTGTTACAGCAGCAGCCCCAGTGGTATATACAGCAGCAGCCCCAGTGGTAGTATACAGCAGCCCCAGAGGTATATACAGCAGCCCCAGTGGTAGTATACAGCAGCAGCCCCAGTGGTAGTATACACGCAGCCCCAGTAGTATATACAGCCCCAGTGGTAGTATACACGCACCCCCAGTAGTATATACAGCCCCAGTGGTATATACAGCCCCAGTGGTAATATACACGCAGCCACAGAGGTATATACAGCAGCCCCAGAGGTATATACAGCCCCAGTGGTAGTATACATACAGCCCCAGTAGTAGTATACAGCCCCAGTGGTAGTATACAGCAGCCCCAGTGGTATATTCAGCCCCAGTGGTAGCATACAGCAGCCCCAGTGGTATATACAGCCCCAGTGGTAGTATACAGCCCCAGTGGTAGTATACAGCAGCCCCAGTGGTATATACAGCCCCAGTGGTAGTATACATACAGCCCCAGTAGTAGTATACAGCCCCAGTGGTAGTATACAGCCCCAGTGGTAGTATACAGCCCCAGTGGTAGTATACAGCAGCCCCAGTGGTATATACAGCCCCAGTGGTAGTATACATACAGCCCCAGTAGTAGTATACAGCCCCAGTGGTAGTATACAGCCCCAGTGGTAGTATACAGCCCCAGTGGTAGTATACATACAGCCCCAGTAGTAGTATACAGCCCCAGTGGTAGTATACAGCCCAGTGGTAGTATACAGCAGCCCCAGTGGTATATTCAGCCCCAGTGGTAGTATACAGCCCCAGTGGTAGTATACAGCCCCAGTGGTAGTATCCAGCAGCCCCAGTGGTATATACAGCCCCAGTGGTAGTATACAGGGCCCCAGCAGGGCCCCCTCATAATTTGGCGCCCCCACCTCACTTGCTGGGCCCCCCCGCATGCAGCGCTGCGCATATACATTACCTGTCTAGCAGCTGTCACCCTCCGATGGCGGATCGCGGCTCCCGGCTCCGGGCTCCATCTTCCTCTCTGTCTTCCTGCTTTGTGACCGGGGCTCATCGCGATGACGTCATCGCGACGCCGGCCGGTCACATGACAAGGAAGACACAGAGGAAGATGGAAGCCGGAGCCGGGAGCCGCGATCCGCCATCGGAGGGTGACAGCTGCTAGACAGGTAATGTATATGCGCAGCGCTGCATGCGGGGGGGCCCAGCAAGTGAGGTGGGGGCGCCAAATTATGAGGGGGGCCGTATTGACTCGCGTATAAGCCAAGGGGGGGACTTTTCAGCCCAATTTTTGGGCTGAAAAACTCGGCTTATACGCGAGTATATACGGTAAGTCCCAAAATTTGCCAAAAACGTCCAGGACCTCAGGGGACACTATTGGCACCCTTAGAAAAATGGATCAATTTTTCTAAGGGCTTAAAAAACAGATTTGTATGTGTGAACCTGGCCATTGACTACTAGAGAGCTGTATGTGATGTTTGGATTTATCAGCCCACTTTACTAGGTGGTAACACTATTGGGGTGGGTGGACTTTGATGGGGTGTGATTTATGCTCAGTTTGTAATTTGAGTAGAATGTGAGTGTACCAATCAGTGAGTGTAAATGGATTAAACCTTAAAGTCATATCTATGTCACAAGCTGGAGATATGAGCATGTGTCATATTTTTTTAAATTTTCTACAGTAAATGAAACATGCAATTTTATTACTCTTTTCTTCGTGATGAGATGAACAAAAGCCAGTAATTCTGGCATTAATTTTTTTTTTCTTAAGTATTAACTGAAGGATAAAGAAAGGGATCATTTTATATTTTGAGTCATTACTCATAAAAAAGAAGAATTCAGGAAGGGAAAATTTATTTTTTTCTCTAAACTTTAATCATCTTTCTTTAGAATTGTTTAATGCTACAATATATCTTGAACATGTAATCACTTCTATAATATAATGAGGTAACACAGTATTTATCAAGTTTGTTGGTGTTATATTGACCTTAAAGAGGACCTACCACCCGCCCCCCAAAGATTTCAATCTAAATGCAGCACTGAATGCAGCATGTATGCTGCATTCAGACAAGGGGTCCCCATGTGTTTCTGATGTATAAATCATTAAATACAGCCTTTTAAAATGTGTATAACAAAGTCAGGAGGGCATTACCAGATCCATGGAGTCATCTCCTTCCCGGATGCTATTCCTGGCCCCTGCTTCTCTGTTCCTCCCTCCTCCCTCTCCTTGCCGCCTCCTTGATGCCTGTCATTTCTCCTCGCTCTGCGCCTGCATCTCATTGTACTACCTCATGCAGGCGCAAAGCGAGGTGTTGCTATTGTCCCCCCCTTGCTCCTGCTCCCACCTCCGGTCCAGACAGCAGCAATTGTTCCCACTCTCCTCCATGTAGAACATGGAGCAGGCCAGGAACAAGTGCTGAGGCCCCGCACTCCTGTCCCGCCTCCCGCCCTGACAGCAGCACTTGTTCCCGCCCTGCTTCATGTTGTACTTTAATGATTTACACATCATTATATTTAATGATTTATACATCAGAAACACATGGGGGACCCCTTGCTTGAATGCAGCATACATGCTGCATTCAGTGCTGCCTTTAGATTGAAATCTTTGGGGGGGTGACAGATCCTCTTTAAGCATCTTAGACCCAACCTTAGGTCTAGAGTCTGACCAGATCCAGGAATTAGCACCTCAGTCATTTTTAGCCTATTTGTTAATGATGGCAAATACTCAGCTGCTGAGCCTGCGCCATACCACTGCCATGTTGTCATGCATCTAGATTACAACCCTGTTGTCTGTGGACAACTTCTCTATGTGCCGAATCACATCGAATGCACATTTTCTTCGGGTCTTTAGTTTTCTATTAACTTTGCTTTAGTTCTATTAGGGTAAACAAGCGTAGTCATTTACTCATTTATCTGCCCAATCACATTTCAGATGTAGCTTAAATGTTATCCGCCTGCTGATATTTCCCTTCTTTTGATATTCTCATTTGGATATGCTGGCTATATTGCTGTTTGTTTATGCCAGTAATAATGTTGTTGTTTGTTTTACTCACCTTGGGATCACCTTCTGCCTCCGCACATCTTCCTTTCTGTAGGTAAATTGCACTCGGTTCTGCCCTCTGGTTCTTTAGGAGGACTGTGAAGATCTCAACAGCCAATCAGGAAGAATAGGTCCGAATTGCCATTGTTCAGTCTGTGCTCAGGGCTATCCCAGCTCACACAGGAACCAATGGGGACTGCGGGGTTGGGATCTCTAGTCTGTAATGGAACCGGCATGGTCAATTGCAATTTTTAGTTTATTACCTATTTCCTGTGTGAGTCGCTACATGACCATAAAGCATGTGGGAAGTATTTCTCACCAGTGCTGTAAAAGTTACCGTAATACTTTACATATTAGTTTTTGCTACATGAAAATGAATCTGTCTAATCTAATTTATTATATTCTGTTTTATATTTTGACTGATAGAATATTCTTTTAATTTCTCACACCTGTACTGTAGTGCTTGAAAGTCTTTGAAACCCTTCAGAATTTTCCATAGTTCTGCATACATTTGTGAACTAAATCAGAGTTTTATACAAATCCTCAAAGTAGTTAAAACCAAAATAATTGTGTTAACATTTTTAGACTTTTTTGTTGCATCAGTGATGGTGAGCCATCCTAAACCCAGAATCCAGATGCATCAGAACAGAGGCAAATCGTGATACTTACAGCATAGTGTTCCACAGATGGCATGCCATGTCATGCTCTAATACAGTGTTTTTCATTCTCCAAAGTAGTCATCTGATTTAAACCATAAAGATCACTTTTGGTCTCATCTATTCATAAAACACCTTCATATAGTCTTCTGGCTTGTCCAGAAGGAAAATAATCCAGATGGAATGTCAGCAATTCTTATCAGGGATCTTACATGACACAATTAAATGCAATATTTCTGAGTTATATCGGTAATAATCTAATTGTGAAGTGATCTACAGATATATCAGGGTTCAGGAAAGCCAAAGGCTTCTGTGACTGAAAGCACAATGTCTTATAGAGATGGCAACCCAAAAAAATAAGTATTATCCCAAATTATTCCACTAGTAGGTTCCTGTGCTCTGCTGGTCCTGACTTCACCATAGAGATGGCTAAGTAGTCTGTATGAGATCTTATATAATATCACCCATTGACACCCATTATCAGATCCAAGAAGAAGCCACATGTATCGCAGATCTGTTCAAATTTTCGGCAACAATCTCTTCTGTCAAAGGCATCCACAAATGCAATCTATAATGGTACCTTTACACACCGCCACAGAGGGTAGCAACAGGTAGGCAACGCACGTGCACATTTTTAATTGTTGCGAACAGTTGCCGATGCCGCATATACACGCCGCCACAAAGTGCTCCACAGAAGGTATTTGCGTTCCTCGGAAGTGCCGACAGGTGCCGCGGGTTACCTTCTGTGGAGTACCTTCCCTGATTTACACGCCGCTACCACAAGGGAATATGGGCGTACATCTTACGCGCCGCAAGTACATAGGCGTGACAGAGTTGTGTATTACGTGTTGCTCGTACAGTGATTGGACAATGCAATAGCATCATGATTGGCCAGCCAGGGCAGGAAGGCTGACTAATACATGATGCTATTGCAAACGTGTAGTGTTACTGGTCAGCTCGTTAAATATGGCGCCCTGTGCAGGGACAGCCAATGGTTACACAGTAGCGCCCACTATTGATAGCTGATGGGGCGTGGTATACATGACGCTGTGGCACGCCCCAGGGAATTCACTAGGGCACGCAAATGCCTTGCCTGTGCCCGGATTACACGCCGCCACCATAGGGATTGTGCTTTCCTATTTTTGAGCACAGCCCAGACACAGGTATCTGAAGGCACTGCAAGACACAGGAAGCAAAGTCCTGAATTACACGATGCCACATTGTGGTGTTTTCATAGCAACAGTCACAATTGTGTCCGATGCCTGGTGGTTTCTGCATTTCTGTGGCGGCGTGTAAAGGTACCATAAGATGTAAGATGTTTTGAATTTAACCTTTTTATATAATGCTTTTTTGCTTTTCTGTTTGACTACTTATTACGGTATCTTTTTGTCACTTTTGTAAGCACTGTACTTTTTTCATATTCTAAATATAAATCTGTGGATGACAAAAAGGTTTACAAGTGTATTATTCATTGCATAGTTAGAAGTATAGCATCAAACTCAATCACTAATTAGGTGCTCATGGGAAAAGAGTCAAACAGTATAAAGTTTTAACCCTGGCTCCTGGCCTCCATCAGACACCCCACACAGACGGACACAGGAGAGAGCCAAAGGCCAGCGTTAACAAAACTACCTGAAGGACCTTTGGGACCTCTCCTACTACTAATAATATACCCCCAACACTATCTGCCTACATTTAAGGCTACCAGGCAATCCTCATTTTCTACCCTAGACAGGAATCCTTTTCTTTATTGCTCCTGGCAACCTGAATGTAACAACTCCAGCTACATACGTAAAATAGGTCTCATCCCATTAAAGTCAATCTGGCAATCAGTCTAACAAGGCACATAGTATAACCTAGGATCTGTTTCCAAACATAACAAAGGGGCTGTGATTACTACAGCACCAAAGAGACAGGATTCATCCTATACCATTATTCAATCTCATCCCTCTTCATTCTGCCTTCTAATTGTCTTCCTGACGAAGGCTCGTGCCTGAGCTGAAATGTTGGTTTTTGGAAACTACACACTTTGCACTGAAAAATAAAAAAAACTAAAAAGCAACTACCATTTTCCTTTTTGCTTTTTTCACGTGATGTATGCAAGTGTTAAAACTTTATACTATTATTCATTGCAGGCATACCATTGACCTATCAAAACGCTAGGTGGTGGCAGCAAAAAGTGTGGTGTTGATGGCTGAACTAGCTGTGAAGTGCGTTTAACTTATTGTCAACTGATTACAATATGTAAGGCTGGTTTCACACTATGATTTTTTGAAATTCGATGCTGTCTGATATAATCGGACAGCATCGGATCCGAATTTGGCCCCATGTAACCCTATGGGGATTGGACCAATTCGGATGTGTACTAATTGCCATCCGAATCGCGTCCGATCCGATTTTGTCCGATTTCTTTCCGGTGCAAGAATCGGAGCATGCTCCGATTTTTGCATCCGAATCAAAAACCGGATAGAATCAGATCTGACAGATTAGATGGCAATTATGCCAAATCCGATCCAATCCGATTCCATTTACATGGGGCCCTATGGAGCAGGGTCCAAGGAAACATCTGATGTCTCCTCAGACCCGATTTTAGTGTACTGAGCATGCTCAGTACACTAAAATTGCTCCAACCCTTCTAATTACACTTCTGCAATGTATAACATACATTGCAGAAGTGTAATTACGTAAAAGAAAGAGTTAAAAATAAAAAAATCTCTATGCTCACCTATCCTCTATCCAACGCTACCACCCAGCAAGGTCCTTGTGCTTACAGGACCTGTGATGATGTCAGAGAGCATCATCGGGTCACATGACTGCATGTATTTTTTTCTTTTGTGGATAATCTTAGATGATCTTTGTTAATAGACCACTCCTAGGGGAGGAGATGTAATAATAGTCTTCAACGTCCTCAATTTGTACAAAATCTGACTTTGGATTGGTTGATGCCAAACTTTTAAAAGACGGTTTTGTGAACATCAACAACTCTCCTTTGTAAATCCTCAGAAATCCTCATTATGCTATAATACCGTATACTTTTAGAAACATGTTTTGTAAATCAGATTCTGATAGATTGATGTTCTTTAAACAAAACAGGTTGCCCACTCACACCTGATTGTCATCCCATTGATTGAAAACACCAGACTCTAATCTCACCTTCAAGTGTTCCACTAAGGCTGGATTCACACCACGGCAGAGTCCGGTACAGGGCTGTCTGTGAAAACCAGACAGCCCCGGACCGGATTTTTGCCCCATAGTACCCTATGGGGCCGGATGGAGCCGGATGGCAGCTCTCTGCCATCCAGTTTCCATCTCCGGCAGAATCCGGGAGAAATTGGATTTTTCTCACTGTACACAAAAACGTTGCTTGCAACGTTTTTGTGTCCGGGGAGAAAAATTTCCCCAAATTGCCGTTATCCCGGATTCTCCGGATCTGGTGCAATCCGGTGCTCCCTAACATGGGAGCCTATGGGACTGGATTGCACAGGTCAGGGAGGATCCGGGAACTGGACACCTGCAGCTGCACGCTGCTGTTGTTTCAGGACCATGGCTAGCTCCCTGCGAGCCGCTGTCCTGATTAATCAGCGGTGGCAGCTGCGTCCGGCAGTACACCGGACCAGAGGGCATATTAGCCCTTCCGTTCTGTGTGCTGATCCGGTCCGGGGCTATCAGGGTCATCCCTGACAGCCCCGGATCGGATCTTACTGTGGTGTGAAGCCAGCCTAACCCTAAGGTTTCAAATACTTTTGAAATTAGGGAGATGAAATTGGATTGTTTTCCAAAAAAAATGGCAGAGTTAATTTTTTATTTCTACTTTTGCCTGTTTATCTAGTTTTTATCTACTTTTAGGGCTTGTGTGAAAATGTATGTATATCTATGTGAATTTACATACAATACCACTATATCTAAGAAAGCTAAAGCTGGCTTCACACTACATTTTTGTTCCTGTTCGTTGGATCCTATTTTTTGCAGGATCCCATGAACAGGAACGGACAGCATCAGATTGGCAACTCCAGATGCCATTTCTGTGTCCGGTCCGGTATGCGGACGCAGAAAGAGCAGCAGGCAGCCGAGCCTGTGACAAGTGCTGTCGGCACTGTGTGACAAGTGCTATTGGTGCTCTGTAATATCACTTTTAACAGTATATCTACATACACTGCTAAAATATTAAATAAAGAGATGATTAAAAATAGAAAAATCATAAATTCTCACCTTCGACGACTTCCGAGTGTCCTGCACTGAATTCATCTCTTGGTAGCGAGAGTACCTTGCATGAGGTCGCCGGGAGGGGAGTGGCAACCCAATCAGCTGATGGGTCACATGACCGCATCAGCACGCGGGGTTTAAATCGCGCTAGTTGCCCCGGCCCTCCCGGTGATCTCATGCAAGGTCCTTTAGCTACCAAGAGATGAATTCAACGCAGGACACTCGGAAGTCCTTGGAAGGTGAGAATTTATGATTTTTTTTATTTTTAACCATCCCTTTATTTAATATCACTTTAGCAGTGTATGTAGATACACTGCTGAAGTGATATTACACAGATTTACTATGGGCACAGAGCAGTGCTCCTGTTCTGAGCATGCTCTGTGCCCTGGAACTGGATCCGGGAAACGATTCTGTTGTTTCCCGAATCTGGCTCCATAGGCCCCCATGTTGTGTGTGCCGGACCAGACAGGATTCGTTTGTGTCTTGTTTTGTCACTGGAGCCTAAAAATGATGCAGGCGTAATTTTTGGGTCTGGTGAAGAACAGGATGGAAACTAATCCGGTACCTGATACACAAAACCGGATGGCCAAATAGGGCTAAACTGGCACCATAGGGATATATGGGGGCAAAAAATATCCTGTTCTGTTTGTTTCAAAAAGAACAGAACAGGATGGTAAAAAAACGTAGTGTGAAGCCAGCCTAAGAAAATCAATTGCTTCTACAAGAAAGTGTCAATGAAGAGATAGATCAGTATGCTGACAGTAAACAAAGAAAGAAAGAAATGAGATGTCTTTATCACCTGTTTACAATTATGGATCCTGTATTGTCTTGCTACACATGGCAGAAGTGCTGTTTTTCTTCACGGTGGCTTATGACTTCATATTTTTGCTTCATTGGCCACCATTGGTGAGCAGAATTTTGGTCTTATTTGGACAGACACTCTTGTGATTTTACCCCTATAATAGAAGTTTTATCTGTCAGTGTAACCCTGCCTTTGATTGTAATTAGGTGACTAATGATAAGTGATTTTTGCAAAAAAAGAAAGGCTAAGGGTCCTTTCACATCAGCGGTTTTCGCTAATCACGGCAGTTGCGGTGAAAAAACCGCAACTGCCGCGATTACCGCATAGCGGCTGCACTTGCGGTTTACTTGCGGCAAGCCCCATAGAATGTCTATGGGGGCTAGCGGCAGGTGCGGCAAGTTCTGCATCGGCACTTGCCGCAGGTGTGGCCGCAAAAAAAACGCGGTATGTCGCGGTTTTTTTCGCTGCCGCACCTGCCGCAAGTGCCGAAACCGCACTTGCCGCACCTGCCGCAAGCCCCATAGACATTGTATGGGGCTTGCCGCAAGTAAACTGCAAGTGCAGCCGCTATGCGGTAATCGCGGCAGTTGCGTTTTTTTCATCGCACCTGCCGCGATCAGCGAAAACCGCTGATTTGAAAGGTGCCTAACACATTTTTACGAGATAGTGAAATATGAAATAACATTCAAAATCACAGAAATGTAAAAAATATAAAATTTAAATAAAAATAATTTACAAAGTGGGTCATTATCTAACTATAACTGCCTATTAAGTTGCTTTCTGACATTTGGTTCCCTCTGAATGTCATCTCAAAGATGCTCTGTTACATTTAAGAAAAAGATTTTTAATAAAAAATATACAAAAAAATTTACCTCTGAACTGGCACCAGGAAAGAGGTGGTTATTACTTCTCTTGTTTATGAGAGAGGTGAACGTTAAATTAAAGAAGGTATGACAGATGTATACTGTAATTTACCCTTTCCAAATGTCATTGTGCTTCACATATCCTTCTATACAAGTGTTTAGCTCTGCAGTTGCTATCTATTTGTGAAATCTGTATTGTACATTAATCCTTGTGGCTATAGTAGAATATATATGTATGTTTTCAGAGTGTACTTTATGTATACTTCCCCACCTGAACCTCACCCTCAGTACCTTCTTCAAGTAAGCATACTATGACTATGACTAAGAGTGCTAGATGAGCCACAAACATCAGTTTTTTATGCATACTGCAGATTATTTTAACTATATCTCAACAAAGGATTGGATTTTACTTACCTCCGTATGAATGTGCCACTTGAATTCCATATTGTCTTCTACTTTGGTCTCTGGCACCAGAGGGAGTGAGCACCAGCGGAGCAAGCGCATAGCAAGAATGCATTTTCTACAAGCGTGGCAAGCTCCTTGTTTCTTGTTTGACTTTAGTAACCATTTGATATTCTTGCCATGGTATCTGTCATTTTCTTGCATATACAGCAGGCGAAATATGTATTGAACATGTCACAGTATTGTAAGTAAATAAGTTTCTAAATTTGTTATTGACATGAAATTCTCACTAAATGTGAGTAACAACCCATCCAATCCACAATAGGCAAAAAATTCAAACATAGATGTCCATAAAATTTAATCAATACTTTATATAAAAACCTTTGTTGGTGATGACAGCTATAAGATGTCTCCAGTATGGAGAAACCAGTTGCATGCATTGCTCAGGAGTAATTTTGCCCCATTGTTCCAAACACTCTTGAGAACCAGAAGGTTCCATGGGCTTTTTTTGTGAACTTTGAGCTTTAGCACCTTCTATCAATTTTTATTGGATTCAGGTCAGGTGACTTTCTGGGCCAAACTAGCAGCTTTATTGTCTTTTTCTGAAACTAGTTGAGAGTTTCCTTTGCTGGGTATTTGGGATCATTGCCTTGCTGAAATATCCATCATCATTTCATATTCACCATTCTGGTACATGGCAGCAGATATTAATCAAGAATGCCTTGGTACATTTGTCTATTCATCCTTCCTTCAATTATATAAAGTTTGCCAATACTGTATGGTGAAAAAACAGCCCCGTGCCATGATGTTCCCACCTCCAAACCTCATTGTTTGTATGGTGTTTTTGGGAAACGCAGAGTTTTTGGACTCCAAACATGGTGTTTATTATGGTATCCAAAGAGCTCAATTTTGGTCTCATCTGTTCAACTAAATTCTCCCAGTACTCCACAGGCTTCTCTTAATGTTGTTTGGCAAATTTTAAACACGTTTGTACATGCTTTATGTTCAGCAATGGAATTTTGCTTTTTGAGCATGCACACAGGCCATGAAGGTTGAGCGCATTACTTATTATTGTCTTTAAAAGAAATGCACTTGCTGATTCAGGGTCTTTCTGTAGCTCTCCACGGGTGGTTCTTAACTCTTGGATAACTCTTCTGAAAATTTTTTTTACTCCTCTGTCCGAACTCTTGTGGAAGTACCTGAATCATGGCTTTTTAAGAGTGCAACGAATTTCTTTTCACTTCTGGATTATGGCCCCAACAGTGTTCACTGGAACCTTAAGTAGTTTAAAATATTCTTTGACCAATGCCATCAGTATGTTTTAGAAAAATAAGCTTATGAAGGTCATGAGATAGCTCACTGGTTTTAACCATCATGAAATGTTTCTTGTGTGGCACCTTGGTCATGGGATACCTTTTTATAGGCTTTCATTTGAACCAGCAGCTATTTTTTTTCATAAGTTGCAGAATTGCTTTCTAAATACTGATAGATTTCAGCTGGTGTCATGTCAAGCTATTAAGTCTCCTCTTAGCCTTGTTTTTTGCAAGCTAAACAGTCCCAAATACTTTAACCAGTCCTCGTAGGACATAGTTTGCAGTCCGATCACCATCCTGTTACCTCTTCTCTGAACTTGCTCCAGTTTTTTTTATGTTTTTTTTTAAATGTGGTGCCCAGTACACAGTATTCCAAATGAAATTTGACCAAAGAGGAGAAGAGGAGAATCATAACTTTATGTGATCTAGACTCTATGCCTCTCTTAATACATCCCAAAACAGTATTTGCCTTTTTTTGCTGCTGCATCACATTGTTGACTTATGTGCAGTCTTTGTCCCACTAGTATACTCAAGTTTTTTTTTCACACATTTTGTTGCTTCGACCAATTCCTCCTATTCTGTAGATTTTTTCTTGTTTTTCTTGCCCAAATGTATAATTTTGCATACCATTCTGTTAGTTGCTTCCCATTCTTCTAGCTTATCTAGATCCTTCTAAATCTTTTCTCTGCTTTCTCTAGTGTTAGCTATTCCTCTTAACTTTGCAAATTTGATTACCGTATATACTCGTGTATAAGCCGACCTGTGTATAAGCAGACCCCCCTACTTTTGCCCCCAAAAACTGGGAAAACTTATTGACTCGCGTATAAGCCGAGGGTGGACTCCAGCACAGGTATACAACCCCCAGCAGTGAGGTATACAGCAGCCTCCCCAGTGGTAGTATACAGCAGCCCCAGTGGTAGTATACAGCAGCCCCAGAGGTATATGCAGCCCCAGAGGTATATGCAGCCCCATATACAGCCCCAGAGGTATATGCAGCCCCAGAGGTATATGCAGCCCCATATGCAGCCCCAGAGGTATATGCAGCCCCACAGGTATATGCAGCCCCAGAGGTATATACAGCAGCCTTAGGTAGTATACAGCAGCCCTTAGGTAGTATACAGCAGCCCCAGTGGTGTATACAGCAGCCCCAGGGCTGTATACAGCAGCAGCCCCAGGGCTGTATACAGCAGCAGCCCCAGGGCTGTATACAGCAGCAGCCCCAGTGGTAGTATACAGCAGCCCCAGAGGTATATGCAGCCCTATATGCAGCCCCAGAGGTATATGCAGCCCTAGTGGTGTATACAGCAGCATCCCCAGGGCTGAACACAGCAGCAGCCCCAGGGCTGTATACAGCAGCAGCCCCAGGGCTGTATACAGCAGCAGCCCCAGGGCTGTATACAGCCGCAGCCCGTAGGTATACAGGCCCCCCATCAAGCTCCAGGGCCCCCCCCCTTGCACGGCAGCCTGTAAAGTAAAATCATACTTACCAGTGTCCTGTCGCGCCGTCCGCAGCTTGCCGACACACGATCCCGGGCTTCATTCCGCGGCTTCCGGCTTCCGACTTCCTGTAGTCGTGGGCAATGACGTCATTGCCCGTGACTACAGGAATGCGGAAGACGCGGAATGAAGCCGGGGATCGTGTGTCGGCAAGCTGCGGACGGCGCGACAGGACACTGGTAAGTATGATTTTACTTTACAGGCTGCCGCGCAAGGGGGGGGCCCTGGAGCTTGATGGGGGGCCTGTATACCTCCGGGGCTGCGGCTGTAAAATTTATATACTCGCGTATAAGCCGAGGGGGGACTTTTCAGCCCAAATTTTGGGCTGAAAAACTCGGCTTATACGCGAGTATATACGGTAGTTTACCTACAGTTCCCTTCTCTATATCATTTATAAAAATATTGAACACTGGGACCAAGACAGAGCTTTGTGGTAACCCCACTTGAAACACTCCGACTGAATGTGCAATCTTTTATTACCAGTCTTTAAAGGGATATTCTCATCTCCAAGATCCTATTACAATATGTGGCAGGTATAATAATAACTATATTAGCAAATACCTCCAATTAGAAATGTAGTATGGCTTTCCTGATAAGCAATGTCTTTTCCTCATGTGCCAGGCATTGCAATTAAGTATCTATGATTGTGGACACGCATATAGGGAAAGCCAGGTAGTTGCTTGTGGTCATAACTATGGATATCTATGGTCCAGCAGTGTCCTGCACATGAGGAAAATATATTGCTTATCAGGAAAACCACACTGCATTTCTAATTGAAAGATTTTGCTAAAATTATTCTTATTTCACCTACTACATATTGGGATAGGATCTTGAAGATGGGAATACCCCTTTAAGTATGATCACTAAGCCAGTTATGAGTCCACCTATCCATAGCAATGTCACTACTCCTGTTGCTACTAATAACACTGTATCCTTAGCTATGGCTTTCGTTGTACAAACTCCTATTATGCCATAAATGTATGAGAAACTTGGATGCCATAGCAAGAGCCCACATCTAGTTATAAAACAAAGCCCCATTGTGTCCTTTTGGGAATGGGAATGTGGCCATGCTTTCCAGATGTTTCCTTTGATTTGCATGGGATTTATGGCATTTCTGGAACCTGTCTACTAATAGAACATGCAAAATAAACTTGTGCAGCATAAAATAAGTTAAGGTAGTTTTTTTAACAGGAGCCATATTTAAGTAATTGGACATCTTTTTTGAGTTTCAGACTTGGATCATATTTAAAATCTTTTTATATCTAAAACCTATTCTATTTTCATGGGTTTTTAAGAAATAAGTGTATTCAACCTAACCTAACACTTTATTAAAAGATCACCTATTGGTATATATTTCTGAGTAGATATTATTTGGTTTTATGGCAAAAAATAAAAATGCTTGCTGAAGAGTGGTATCCATTTAAATACAACCCGTTAGAATAAAATTCCCAAGTGTGTAAGTGGATCTGGTCACTATATTTAATTTCAGCAGTTTGGATGAATTGTTCGCTGAGGATATCCCATATTTAATCTCTCCAGCTCCGAGGACAGTGGAATATATGACTGTTAAAGCATTCCATTAACAGCACAAGTTCTGCTTTAAACATGTCAGCTCAGGAGTTATGTGAGATATAGAAGGAGCGGAGCAGGTCATTGCAGAAAAACAAGGACTGAACAGGAAAATATAGCTGACGCTTCATTTCAACACTTAGGGTATCAGAAGGACATCTTCTCAACAAGGAAACAATTTTCCATGTTTGAAAACTAGGTTTATAGAAATTACTATAAATGTTAGAAGCCAGTTAGGCCACTCCAAAAGTCAGTTTTAACTTCGCATGCGCTAAGCAATAGGAATTCTATAGAAACAAAGCCAAAAGTTAAGCACTTTTATATTGCTTTTATATTTGTTTCTTCTTCCTTTGGTTATTTGGGTTTATTCAGAATCCAAATAGTTCGATTTCTTGGATGAGACCCTTTGGGGCTAGACTGTCAGTTTTGAATATCCACTTACTTTCATATCTTGACTTTTTTTCATTTTATTGCGTCCTCTTGGGTCATCCTCTATTTTTTCAATGGCAAAGAATTGTAGGTTCCTACTATTCGCTTTGTGATGGTCCTTAAAGTGTTTGGAGAGGGGGTGCCCTATAAATCCATTCTTTATATTACGGACATGTTCTCCTATTCTCACTGTTAATGCTCTTAATGTGCGACCTATATACAACTTATTGCATGGACACTGTATGCTGTAAATTACCCCCTTAGTTTGACAGGTGATGCTCTCTTTCATTTTAAAGCGGTTGTCTCCTGTTGAATCTTTGAACTCTTTCCATATTTTTCTGGAGTTGTTGGTGGATTGGCAATTTTTGCAGTGTCTGCAATATCTGAAGCCTGGGTTATTAAACAAAAGAAGAATCTGGAGAAAGATAAAATCAAGAAATTGTTTTTAGCGTGTTTTAAGAGTGTTTTAATGAGTGGTTTTTAGTGTGTAATGAGATTAATTTACAATAATAAAACCATTGTGATAAAAAATACACTATTTAAGTGAATATCATTTGATTAATAACCATATATATGATTTAGCGCATTACCTATCATAGATATGCATACAAATTAATAACAGGGGCACCCACACGGATATCCCCTAGATTAATTGCAGCTCATCAAAACTGTTTTGCTCCGGAGTCAATCTGCATATTATTTGAGTCCTCCCTGTACACATAATAAACATTTTATTAAAGTCTCTGACCCTGTACTATGATTTCCTGGTTTCAGTCCGATGGGCTTGATTGCAGCTCAGGCCATCTTGTCTCTCCACGCCATTCGTCCCGCATCTCTGTGCCAATCACCATCCTTCTTATAATTGACACTTTTTGCATTATAGGAAATAAAGGGTGGTTATTAATGGAACACTCAGAATGGGTCACAGTTAACAGTGGGGTATCACAGGGGTCAGTATTGGGCCCGCTTCTTTTTAATATATTTATTAATGACCTTGTAGAGGGCATACAGAGTAGAATCTCAATATTTGCAGATGACACTAAACTCTGCAGGGTAATCAATACAGAGGAGGACAAGTTTGATATTACAGGAGGATTTATGTAAACTAGAAGCTTGGGCTGATAAATGGCAAATGAACTTTAATGGGGATAAATGTAAGGTCATGCACTTGGGCAGAGCAAATAAAATGTATAATTATGTGCTTAATTGTAAAACACTGGGCAAAACTGTCACTGAAAAAGACCTGGGTGTATGGTGGAACGACAAACTTACATTTAGTGGTCAGTGTCAGGCAGATGCTGCAAAGGCAAATAAAATAATAGAATGCATTAAAAGAGGCATAGATGCTCATGAGGAGAACATAATTTTACCTCTATTCACCACACTTAGAATATTGTGTACAATTCTGGTCTCCGTGTTAAGAAAGACATAGCTGAACTAGAGGGGAGTAGAGAAGAGTGACCAAGGTTATTAGAGATGGACTCATAGACAGGTTATTAAACTTGGGGTTATTTAGTTTGGAAAAATTAATACTTAGGGGTGATCTTATTAAAATGCATACATATATATGAAGGGACAGTATAGAGACCTATCTAATGATCTTTTTACACTTAGGCCTGTGACTGGGACAAGGGGGCATCCTCTATTTCTGGAGGAATGAAGGTTTAATCATAATCACAGACGTGGATTCTTTACTGTAAGAGAGTGAGACTATGGAGCTCTCTGCACATGTGTTGTAGTGAGGGATGCATACTAAAATTTAAGAAGGGCCTGATGCCTTTCTTGAAAAATATAATATTATAGGTTACTATGTACCGATGCAAATGATCGATTCTAGAGGTGCATAATTTGATTACTAGTAGTGTTAGTAGTGTGGAGTCGGAAGGAATATTTTTCCGGGCGATGTGGAGCTTGTTTGCGGAGGTTTTTTATTCTTTCGGGGATCAATATTTTTGGGTTGAAGTAGATGACTTTTTCTCCATCAACTTTCTCGTGATGTCACATTATGTTTTGTTGGGGTGGTCAAACGTTTTGGAGAAGGTCACAAACTGCAAACCCAAACCTTTATTTGCACATGCTGACGGGCAATTAACTTTCGCGAGGGTCATCATACTTGGGTCACAAGGGGAAACAACTATGTCAACTTTCTTCCCATATAAGGGCTGTAGTCACATACTCTGGATGAGTCAATTCTTTATTTTAACAATTGATTGTTTAAATTTCTTTGCAGTCTCTACTTTTTGGGGGGGATCCACTCATGTTTTTACTGGGGTCATTATACTGAGGCGTCCACTGCCCTTTGGCGGGGGGATTATCGTAATTGGAAGATCGCAGAATATTATGAGGCGTAGATATTTTTATGGGGAGGTTCCACACTGAATTCTTAGGTCCACATCTATTTATGTTCCATATACTTTTTGGGGTGCTCCATTGACTTTTTGTTGTGCTCCATCTGTTTTGTCCTTTATTTTGGTGCTCACATCTTTTTGGGGGGTCACATACTTTTTTGGGGGGGTCACATACTTTTTTTGGGGGGTCACATACTTTTTTTGGGGGGTCCAATAGTTTCATATATTTTTTTTTTTTTTTTTGTTATTATTTTTTTTTATTTTATTATTTTTTTATATTTATTTTTTTACTATTTTTTTATGATTAAATTTATTTATTATTTGTTATTTTAAGTGAATTTATTTTTATTAAAATTATTTTATTTTATTAAAAAAACCGCATTTGCGGCGCGGTTGCGGTAATCCCCATAGAAAGTATAGGGGGATTTGCGGCAGGTGCGGCAAAACCGCACTTGCCGCACCTGCCGCAAGTCCCCCTATACTTTCTATGGGGATTACCGCAACCGCGCCGCAAGTGCTCGCACTCAGCCAGCGAGTCGCATTGCGGCGCGGTTGCGGTAATCCTTATGGAAGCGGGCATTGTGAGTCGCTGGCCGAAAATAGAACCAGAGGCTCGGCCACAAAGCTAGCGATTTCCCGCTGAGGCTAGCGACTCGCTACCTGAGCGGGAAATCGCTAGCTTTGTAGCCGAGCCTCTGGTTCTATTTTCGGCCAGCGACTCGCAATGGCCGCTTCGCGGCCATTGCTCGCACTAAAGCTAGCGACTCGCAATGGCCTCACGGCCATTGCTCGCGCAGCTGACGCCTCGCATTGGCCGCGTAGCGGCCAATGCTTCGCCGTGGTGACGTCACAGTGTGACATATCCACGGCACGTTTTTTTGGTCCGACACGAAAACGTCTTAGACAATTATATAGTAGATATATACTAGATTATTTGATAGAGCGTTGATCAAGGGAACTAGTCTGATTGCCGTATGTGGAGTCAGGAAGGAATATTTTTTTCCCAATGTGGAGCTTAGTTTGACAAATTTGTTTTTTTTTTTGCATTCCTCTGGATCAATATGTTAGGCTATGGGTTGAATTAGATGGACTTAAAGTCTTCCTTCAACCTTAAAAACTATGTTACTATGTATGTTACTATGATTCTAGAGCAGTGATGGTGAAACTTTCAGAGGCCAAGTGCACAAACTGCAACCAAAACCTAATTATTTATAGCAAAGTGCTGCACAGGGCAATTTAACCTAAATTACAGCAGTGGCATCATAAGTGCTGCACAGGGGAAAGCCAGCATATGTCAATTCTCTTCCCTGTACAGGGCTTGTAGTCCTGACACCCTGATGATGAATTCTATTATTTTAACAATTGATTGATTTTAAATTACCTTTGCAGTCTTCTACTCTCTTCAGCAGGGGGGCATCCAGCTCATGTGTGTTTACTGCGCATTATAGCTAGCCACTCCCCTGCCCTTTCAGGACACAGGAGGTGGATTGATCCGTAATAAAAAAAACCGCAGAATATTACATAGACAGTAGATAGATTTTAGTAATGGAATGTAAGTAGATTCCACACTGAAATCCTAGTCCCTATCATCTATTAATGTCTCCATGATGACCCTCTCTTGCAGTTAGGTTGCTCCATCCTGACCCTCTCCTTCTAGTAATGTGCTCCATCCGATCCTCTCCTGTATTTAGCTCCATCTGACTCTTCTTGTAGCTATGTGCTCAATCCTAGCCCCGCCGTGTAGCTATGTGCTTCATTCTGAACATCTCCTTGTAGTTGTTTTCTCCATTCTAACCCTCTCTTCTAGTAATGTGCTCCATCCTGACCTGCTCCTTGCAGTTATGTGCTCCATATTGACCCTCTCCTTGTAGCTATGTGCTCCATCTTGACCCTCTCCTAGTAATGTGCTTCATCCTGACTTCTCTTTGTAGCTATATGCTCCATCCTGACTCTCTCCTTGCAGTTATGTGTGCCATCCTGATCCTCTCCTAGTAGCTATATGTTCCATCTTGATCCTCTCCTTCTAGTAATGTGCTCAATCCTGACCCTCTTCTTGTGGTTATGTGCTCCTGTCTTGACCCTCTCCTTGTAGTTATATACTCCATCCTGACCCTTTTCTTGTAGCTATGTGCTCCATCCTAGCCCCCTCCTTGTAGTTATGTGCTCCATCCTGACCCTTCATTGTAGCTATTGCGCCATCCTGACCCTCTTCTTGCAGTTATGTGCTCCTTCCTGACCCTCTCTTTCTAGTAATGTGCCTCCATCCTGACCCTCTTCTTGTAGCTATGTGCTCCATCCTAGCCCCCTCCTGTAGTATGTGCTCTGTTCTCACCATCTCGTTTATAGCTATGTGCCCCATTCTGACCTTCTCTTGCAATTGTTTCTACATCCTGACCCCTCCTCCTAGTATGTGCTCCATCCTGACCCTCTCCTTGTAGTAATGTTCCCCCGTCTGACCCTTTCCTTATAGTTTATATTCTCCATCTGACCCTTCCTTGTAGCTATGTGCTCCATCCTGACCCTCTTCTTGAAGTAATGTGCTCCATCCTGACCCTCTCCTTGCAGTTATGTACTTCATCCTGACCCTTTCCTCGAAGGTATGTGCTTCATCCTGACTCTCTCCTTGTATTTATACCCCCTTCCTAACCCTCTTCTTGCAGTTGTATCTCCATCCTGACACTCTCCTTGAGCTTGTATTCCATCCTTACCCTCTCCTGGCAGTACTGTCCCCCTCCTGGCCCCATTCTTGCAGTAATGTGCTCTATCCTGACCTTTTCCTTTCAGTTATGTTCTCCATCCTAGCCCGCTCCTGTAGTTATGTGCTCCATCCTGATTCTTTCCTTTCAGTTATGTGCTCCTGTAGCACCCCACTGGTCAGGATGCCATGGAGGGGTACTGCACCCCAAAAAAAGTGTGTATTATTCTTGTGGCTGAGGAATTGGGATGCTGTACGAAGGACCCTCATTACATGCATCCACACACACCCTAGGTAGGGGACCATGGGTGGACCCACAGTAGAGAGGACCCAGTCCCATGGGGAGAGAAACAGTGTGTGGGTGGAGGAGCATTGCACAGTGAGTTAGTAAGTGGAAGAGCTCGATGGGGAGCCAGGAGTAAGCGACGGCAAAGGAGCCGTCAGGACAGAAAGGGACCTTGGGGCACAGGTGCTGTGGTACGCCTGGCCAGAGGGGTTCAGTCCCGGAACGGAGGATCGGCTCCAAGAGTGGTATGGGTGTTCACCCCTAGCCACCGAACTGGAGGCCTGAGCTTCTTTAAGAAGTCGTGGCCGACACCCGGCACACCCTAGAAAGGCACCGTAGAGGATCCCGAGGAATCGGAGAGGGGTCGCTCAGTTAGGGAGGATCCAAGGGAAGCTGGCTTCATGCTCTGCGTGCGAAGACTCTGAGGGAGGCAGGAGAGAGCGCAGGAAGGGACCGGACAGGAACAGCAGGCATTCCACCAAGGGACCCAAGTGCGGCATCCTAACTTCCAGCGACTATCCAGGCCAAGCAGACCCGTGTTTAAAGACTGCCAGTAAAAACCCGTTGCAAGTTATAAACTGTGTGTCATACTTTATTCACCAGTGCTTGAGAAGCCGCCAACTGCAGCATAAGAAGAATAAGCAACACGGCCTGGTGTATTTGCGCACTGGGTAAATAAAAGACTGATCCATCACTCCAATATCCACAACTGCGCCGAGGATCAAGCTCCGCCTACGGGGAGCAAAACCACCTTGCTGCTTCACCATCACCCTGGAGGTATGTCCTGCAGCGCTGGTAACCTAACGAAGCCGTAGGTGGTGTCTCGAAACACTATTTTTTTTTCACTGTTCCCCTTTTCAGCGACCACCAGGCCACGGGACAAGGCAACGAGCCCCGTGACATCCCACGTGAACTATAATACCCGGAACCGGGTACCCCACGCCCTGGGGCGGGTCACTCAAACATGGCCCCGTCCTTGTAGCTATGTGCTCCATTCTCACCAACTCATTATAGCGATCTGCTCCATTCTGAACATCTCCTTGTAGTTATTTGCTCCGTCTTTTTTTTTTATCCAATAAATTTTTATGGTCATTTTCCAAAAATATACAAACAATACCCCCAATATAGAGAGGTAGAAAATGACGAAGACATGAACAGAACTATACATAAATCAGCAAAATAGACAAGATGATTGACACTTGCATTAAAAGCATATAAAAATAAGTGTAGATCACATGACGTGATAAATCTTCCAATATTTGTTCCTCTTTTCTCAATGGAAGCATATCTGGCTGTCCTGTGTTTGAGACTCCTAACCGAGGCTCCACAGACTATTTGCATATTCATAATTCCCAGGGAGCAATGCACCTAGGAATTTACTGTGTTGAGTGCTTTAGCCGGCTGACCGCAGTGTTATCATGGACTGGTCTCCCTGAGATCAGTGAATGCTTTCTCAATGTAAAGGGGCAGACTTTTGACTAAATAACCACACTTCTCATATTCAAACAACTCTCTTACTGGCTTTAGACGACTGCGCCAGAGCTCATTCATACTGGCGATGCGTGTTAATCTTGTCTACCACCTCTTTAATAAAAGGAACAGGGAAACAGCGAAAATAATATAGAACCTTAGGGAGCACAAACATCTTATAGATGTTAATTTTTGCCACCCATGATGTTGTAGCAGTACGAAGTTCATCTAAATCTCTCTTTGTTTCTGGTATCAATTTAGAGAAGTTCCTTTCCACCAATTGATCAGAATTAGCAAAGACTATACATAAATATGGGAGTTCACCCCTCACCCATTTAAAAGGATATTCGCTTTCCAAATGTTTTTGAGTTGTGTGCGGATCCAACACAGGAATGACCAATGATTTAGCAGCATTGAGCTTGTAATATGAAACTTTAACAAACTCTTCTTATGCAGAGATAACTGCCCGGAAAGAAGCCTCCACATCTGTACATGAGATGATGACATCATCCGCGTACAATGCAATGGAAACACCTGTCCAACCTCAATGCCTGCTGTAGCCTGGGAGTTCCTTATTTTCTCTGCTAAGGGTTCCATGTACAAAGCAAAAACAATGGGGAACAAAGGGCACCCATAACATGTACCATTAGATATACAGAATGACCCCAATAGGAAAACTGATGATAAAACTCTGACAAAAGGGTTTGAATACATTGCACATATCTCAGAGTAAATAGGACCCACCAAGCCAAATTTGTTTAGGAGACTTCTGAGATATCCCCAGTGCACCTTGTCGAACGCTTTTTTACTGTCTAGAGACAGAAATGCACTGGGTACTCCACTCAACTCCGCTATCCGGAGTAAATCTATCACCCTGCGTGTTCAATCCTTAGTCTCCCGGCCTGCCATGAATCCCTCCTGACTAGGCGAAACCAAGCAGGCAATCACATGGTGCTATCTATTTGCAATCATTTTAGAAAAGTAGCTTGACATCACAATTTAAGAGTGCAATTGGTCTGAAATTGCTGGGACTTGTTGGAGATTTACCCGGTGTAGGCAGGGTAGTAAGAGTGGCCTCTAGATTCGAGGCAGACACTGATTCTGAGCTCTGCCAATAGTTAAATAGCCGTAGGAGGTAGGGGGTTAACAACTGATGGAACTGGCGGTAGTACTCATTTGGTAACCCATCCGGGCCAGGGGCCTTATGACATTTTGTGAGTTTGATGGTATTCCGAATTTCTGCCTCCGTAAATGGGGCATTAATAAATTTAATTGGTCTTGTGATATTTGGGGTAATGTTATGGATTGCAGATACCGGTCAATATCTGATTGAGAGGGCTGTGGAGTGGAAAGATAACCTGCCAAATTGTAGAGATGTGCATAATAAGCAGCAAAGGTATTTACTACAGTATTTCCATGAGATTTCGGATGCAGTTCCCTTGCTGGTCCACCAGATGTTCCATTCTCATCTGTCCCTCCCTTTTTTTTAACTCTACGGGCTAGCAACGCACCAGCTCTATCTCCTGTTTCATAGTAATTGCTTTTAACTTTCTTAAGGTTATACTCATACGTAGCTAAAGTTTTCTCTTAGTTTAAATCTAATATTATAAATTTTATCAGACAGAGCTAGTGTGACTGCTGCCTTATTCAAAGACTCCAATTGCTGAAGCCTGGACAGTAGTGCATTCCAACTGGGCTCCCTTTTACAATTCAAGTAAGAAGCTTGTTGCAATAACGTGCCTCTGAGCACGGCCTTATGTGCTGACCACAAGGACTCATCTGTGACCTCTCCATTGTCTTTAAATTGAAAGCAGTGCGTGAGCTCTGATTTTACTTTCTCAATCACCTTATCATGTAGTAGTGCAGCTGCCAGCTCTACTCACAAGGACCGGATATGCACTATTGCAGAGCGCACATTTCCTGTGTGCTCTGCAATAGCGCATATCCAGTCCTTGTGAGTGGAGCCGGTGTCTGCGCTATGATTCAGGTAACCATAAAGATGCACAGGCATGCAGCGCATAGCATTACATTAAGCTAACGCTATGCGCTAAGTCTGCCAGAGACTAAGTTTTATGCGGATCCGGCAGGCTGACCCTAGCCTTACTGTCAACCAAGAAATAATCTATTCTACTATATGTCCGGTGACGTGGGGAGTTAAATGTATAATCATGCTCTGTACCATGAGAATACCTCCAGAAATCATGGAGGTGATATTCATTTACCACTACTTTCAAGTCTTTTCTAGGTCATGGCAGTCCATCTCTTTATCTATAGGGATGTTAAAATCTCCACATATAACTAGGGATGAGCGAGTACCGCAATATTCGGACTCACTATACTCGCAACTAGTAGTGACACACCCAGGGCAGGGTACTCAGATCTTAGGCTCAGTCTGGAATTCACGGGTGGCTGCCTGAGACTGTGACCCTGGTGATCAATGAATAGGGGGAGAATAATAAAACAAAATAAAGTTTGTGACGCCACTTGCAGTACCTGGTGATGTTCACCAGCGCCGCCACAGTCCTCCGGTGGTCGATGCTATTGCGGCAATGATGGTGTAGCCCTCCGCAGGCAGGACGGGACCGCCGGGGCAGCATTTCTGTGGAAGGAATCAGTTTGCACAAGGAAAGATGCAGCAGAGTCGACAAATCACTTCACCGGGTACTTTACTGGAACTCAATAGTCATTACAGATCACAGTGCAGTATGATGTTATCATACTAATGGTTACGGGCTGCAAGTAGATTTTATTGTAGGTAGATGGATCCCTCGTGTGTTCCTTTCTTGTTCCACTTGTTCCCTTGCCTCCTAGTGGCAGTGTGAAGTCAAAGCTCTTAGAGAGTAGGTCTGACCTCCTGCTGTTCCTCTTTACCTCCTTTGCTCCCGTCGGGTGAACCTTCTGTTGATCACCGCATCCGGCTACCGCGGTGTCTCATTCCCCTCTAATGGATGCTTTAGGAGTCAGGGGCGTATCTGGATTTACCCCCGTTCAACGGTTTATCTGCAGGACGTGAAAGTTCCTACAGGTGTGGGCTCCGGTACCCGGTTGCTTTCCTAGAGCGAACTCCCTCACTTGAGTCCCTTGCTCCTTTCTCCTTCTTCTAGGATCTATTCTTCTGTCTCCCTTCGTCTTTCATGCCTCTGATTCCCATCCTGAACTTCTCTAACTTTCCAACCCTTGGAGGCCGAGACCGACGGTGAAAGACAGACCGGCCAAAGGCTCTCCTTTCTCCCCCTGGGGCTACTATACAGTTCGGGCAAAAGTATTGACACCCCTGCAATTCTGTTCTCCAATCAGGCACGGCCACCACGTAAACTCTCATGCTCCCACCTGCTAACCCTCTCCCTGCTCCTCCTACTCGCTGGCGACATTTCCCCTAATCCCGGCCCCCCCACCACATCCCCACAGTCACCTACACCCCACCCCCACGTCCCATCAACAACTCTCATAACCCCACCATCACCCACCCTCGCAACCTGACCAACCTTAGACCCATCCCCCCAGCCCCTGCGCCTCTAATCTCCCTGCCAGGCGCACTCTGGAACGCCCGCTCAGTTTGTAATAAGCTCACAGACATCCATGAACTCTTTATTTCTAATAAACTCTCATTCCTTGGCATCACAGAGACCTGGCTCACCCCCTCCGACACGGCCTCCCCGCTGCACTATCCTACGGCGGATTCAATCTTTCCCACACACACCCCCCTCTGACAAACATGGCGGAGGTGTCGGCATACTCCTATCCGACACCTGCTCCTTCGCCCCTATTCCATTACCCCACTTTGTTACTCTCCCATCTTTCGAAGCCCACTCTGTCCGCATCTTCTCCCCCTGTAACCTCCAGCTAGCCGTCATCTACCGCCCCCCTGGATCCATCCCCACCTTCCTCGACCACTTTACCACCTGACTACTTCACTTCCTCTCTACTGACATCCCCACCATCATTATGGGCGATTTCAATTTCCCCATTGACACTGCCCACCAAACCGCCTCTCAACTTCTTTCCCTGACCTCCTCCTTCGGGCTCTCCCAATGGTCCTCCTCTGCCACCCACAAAGATGGCCACACGCTGGATCTCATCTTTACCAGTCTTTGCTCCCTTACTAATCTCACAAACTCAACCCACACCCTGTCTGACCACAATCTGCTGACCTTCTCCTCCCTCACCTCCCCTACTACATCACCTCCTCTCCGCAAACTTGATCATCCACGCAGAAACCTAAAACACATGGATCTACACTCACTCTCAGAATCCCTTCTCCCTCTCGCCAACATAACATCTATACGTGACACAAACACTGCCACCACCCTCTACAACACCACATTAACGAAGGCTCTCGACTTAGCCGCCCCCCTCACACACCACGCTCCATGCACTAATAGGCAACCCTGGCACACCACTCTCACTAAAGACCTGAGACGGGCATCCAGGGTCGCCGAGAGGCGATGGAAAAAAATCAGGTTCCACTGAACATTTTGCGCTGTTCAAACAGTCCCTCATCGCCTTCAAGACTGCACTTGCCACTGCCAAACAAACCTTCTTCTTATCCCTAATAACCTCCCTGTCCCACAATCCCAAGCAACTTTTCAAAACCTTCAATTCCTTACTCCGCCCACCTGCTCCCCCTCCCTCTCCCCTTATCTCTGCAGAAGACTTTGCCTCCTTCTTCAAAGAAAAGATTGACAGAATGCCCTCTACTTCCATCAACTGCTTCCCCCCTATAACTGAAGACTAGCTCTCCTCCCTCCTGTCAAAATCACACCTCACCACCAGCGCCCACGACCCGCTCCCATCCAACCTCACCTCCGTTATCATCCCAGCCCTAACTCATCTTTTCAACCTATCACTCACCACCGGGACCTTCCCCTCAGCCTTCAAACACGCCTTGATCACACCCATCCTCAAAAAACCCTCCCTCGATCCCACAACTGTCTCCAGCTACCGCCCTATATCTCTCCTCCCTTTCGCCTCTAAACTACTTGAACAGCATGTCCACTCTGAGCTGTCCTCTCACCTCTCCTCCTGCTCCCTCTTTGACCGCCTGCAATCTGGCTTCCGACCCCTCCACTCCACTGAAACAGCCGTGACCAAAGTCACAAATGACCTACTGACTGCCAAAAGCAAGCGCCACTACTCTGTTCTCCTCCTCCTCGACCTGTCAGCCACCTTTGACACTGTTGACCACTCCCTTCTACTACAGATCCTGGAATCTCTTGGCATCACGGACCTTGCCCTCTCTTGGATCTCCTCATACTTAACGGACCGCACCTTCAGCGTCACCCACACCCACACATCCTCCTCGCCCTATCCCCTATCTGTCGGGGTCCCCCAGGGCTAGGTTCTTGGACCATTACTGTTCTCAATCTACACTCTCGGCCTAGGGCAACTCATTGAGTCCCATGGCCTCCAATATCACCTCTACGCCGACGACGCCCAAATCTACCTGTCTGGTCCTGACATCGCCTCCCTTCTATCCAAAATTCCACACTGCCTGTCCGCCATTTCATCCTTCTTCTCTGCTCGCTTCCTTAAGCTGAACATGGACAAAACCGAGTTCATAGTCTTCCCCCCAAGACGCTCCCCCAACGACTGCTCTCTCTCCAGTCCCCCATGCCAAGTGCCTCGGGGTTATCCTTGACTCTTCCCTCTCCTTCAAGCCCCACATCCAGGTCCTCGCCACCTCCTGCCGACTCCAGCTCAAAAACATCCATAGGAGTCGCACTTTCCTTGACCATGACACTGCTAAAACCCTTATTCACGCTCTCATCATCTCCCGCCTTGATTACTGCAACCTCCCGCTCACCGGCCTCCCCAATACCTCCCTTGCACTTCTCCAATCTACCTTGAACTCCGCTACCCGCCTAATCCATCTGTCTCCCCGCTACTCCCCTGTCTCCCCCCTGTGCCAAGCCCTTCACTTGCTCCCTACTCCCCAGAGATCCCGGTTTAAAACATTAACCATGACATACAAAGCCATTCACAACCTGTCCCCTCCATACATCTCTGACATGGTCTCCCGATACCTACCTTCACGCAACCTGCGATCCTCCCAAGAGCTTCTCCTCTACTCCCCCCTCATCTCCTGTTCGCACAACCGCATACAGGATTTCTCCCGTGCTTCACCCAGACTCTGGAACTCACTGCCCCAACACATCAGACATTCTCCTACCCTGGGAACCTTCAAAAGAAGCCTGAAGACCCATCTGTTCCGCCAAGCCTACCACCTGCAATAAGACCCGGTCCACCACACCGCCTCATGACTGGAATTTCCTCCTCCCACTGTATCCCCACCCGCCCCTCTTAGACTGTGAGCCTTTGTGGACAGGATTTCTCCCGTCTTGTTTCTGTGCAACCGAACTGTCAACATTTATTGTTACTTGTATTGTTACTATGTTACTTGTCCTAGTCTGCACTTTTTAGCATGTAAACCGCCATGGAATATAATGGCGCTATATAAATAAATAATAATAATAATAATAATAATAATAATACTCAGTTTCTTCCTGAAAATGATTGCAATCACAAAGTCTTTGGTATTATTATCTTCATTTAATTTGTCTTCAATGAAAAAACACAAAAGAGAATGAAGCAAAAAGCAAAACATTGATAATTTCACACAAAACTCCAAAAGTGGGCCAGACAAAAGTATTGGCACCCTCAGCCTAATACTTGGTTGCACAACCTTTAGCCAAAATAACTGCGATCAACCGCTTCCAGTAACCATCAATGAGTTACCTTACAATGCTCTGCTGGAATTTTAGACCATTCTTCTTTGGCAAACTGCTCCAGGTCCCTAATATTTGAGGGGTGCCTTATCCAAACTGCCATTTTTAGATCTCCACAGGTGTTCTTTGGGTTTCAGGTCTGGATTCATTGCTGGCCACCTTAGAAGTCTCTAGTGCTTTCTCTCAAACCATTTTCTAGTGCTTTTTGAAGTGTGTTTTGGGTCATTGTCCTGCTGGAAGACCTATGACCTCTGAGGGAGACCCAGCTTTCTCACACTGGGCCCTACATTATGCTGCAAAATTTGTTGGTAGTCTTCAGACTTCATAATGCCATGCACACGGTCAAGCAGTCCAGTGCCAGAGGCAGCAAATCAACCCCAAAACATCAGGGAACCTCCGCCATGTTTGACTGTAGGGACAGTGTTCTTTTCTTTGAATGCCTCTTTTTATCTCCTGTAAATTCTATGTTGATGCCTTTGCCCAAAAAGCTCTACTTTTGTTTTATCTGACCAGAGAACATTCTTCCAAAACGTTTTAGGCTTTCTCAGGTAAGTTTTGGCAAACTCCAGCCCGGCTTTTTTATGTCTTGGGGTGAGAAGTGGGGTCTTTCTGGGTATCCTACCATACAGTCCCTTTTCATTCAGACGCCGACGGATTGTATGAGTTGACGCTGTTGTACCCTCGGACTGCTAGGCAGCTTGAACTTGTTTGGATGTTAGTCGAGGTTCATCATCCACCACCCACACAATCTTGCGTTGAAATCTCTCGTCAATTTTTCTTTTCCATCCACATCTAGGGAGGTTAGCCACAGTGCCATGGGCTTTAAACGTCTTGATGACACTGCGCACGGTAGACACATGAACATTCAGGTTTTTGGAGATGGACTTGTAGCCTTGAGATTGCTCATGCTTCCTCACAATTTGGTTTCTCAAGTCCTCAGACAGTTCTTTTGTCTTCTTTCTTTTCTCCATGCTCAATGTGGTACACAGGGCAGAGGTTGAGTCAACTTTAATCCATGTCAACTGGCTGCAAGTGTGATTTAGTTATTGCTAACACCTGTTAGGTGCCACAGGTAAGTTACAGGTGCTGTTAATTACACAAATTAGAGAAGCATCACATGATTTTTCTAACAGTGCCAATACTTTTGTCCACCCCCTTTTTTATGTTTGGTGTGGATTTGTATCCAATTTGACTTTAGGACAATTCTTTTTGTGTTTTTCATTGAAGACAAATTAAATAAAGATAATAATAACAAAGAATTTGTGATTGCAATCATTTTCAGGAAAAAACAGTATTATCTGACATAATTGTAGGGGTGTCAATACTTTTGGCCACAACTGTATATCCCCCCGGGGTCCCTCCCACTGAGTGACTAGTGTGGGGTGTGGGTATAGGGCTCCTCCTACCGTCCATAAGTCCACTTGCAGTGGGGTGACTACACCTCTTTTACAGGTGTAGTACCCCTTTTGTGGCACCTACATGGTGGGGCGCCACATACCACCTTGATGGAATATACTCGTCCGCGAGTATCACACTTGTCTACGGGAAGTGAAATTTTTTTATATATATATATATATGAAATACCAACGGGTAACTATTTAGAGTTTAAGCATATTTAAGTTACTTCCCATTTCTGGGAGGCGCATGGCTTCAAACGTTACACATATAAAACATACACATTATTCACTCTGGCCCAACGGGACCGGTACTAGCTATGCGAGCCCAGCAGTAATCTTTAGTCCAGCACAGTCCAGTGTGTGTTATCACCCCTGGCTGCTATTTACTCATCATACATTAACAAGCAAGGAAGGGACAGTTCAGTATCAAAGTCTTTAGGGTCAACGGGGACACACTCTTCATTACAAGGAAAGGTGCATGGTTGCAAAGGTAAATGAGGGGTTATTTACAAGAACAATGTCTCTCAACAGGAGTCTATTGTAATAAGGGAAATTCATTACTCCACACAGGCAATTCTTATAGTAAACCAGCCAAGTGGGCCGGGGTAATGCTCATAAGTTACCTGTTCTCCTCTGTATAGATCACGCTGGGGATGTCCCTTTCGCAGGAACAACTCTACATCCCGCCGGGAAAAGAATACATCATCGAACAGTCCTGGTTCCCTTAGGAAACCCTATCCATCTTTCTGATAGACAGAGACAACAGTTCCAGATTTCCGCAGCTCAAGGGCAATGGGGGCTGAGCTCAGGCCTCATCTCGCAATCTCCTGGTGGCCTGCTCTCTTTGGTACCAGTACTCCCATCGCCGTTGCATCGCTACCTGGTCTCGCTCATCCAGGGCTGGCCGGGTGCTCTGTAGCGACTGGTACTGTGGGGGTGGTGAACGCCTGCTAGATGCTCTGGGTGCTGCACGTGTCTCCGTGGAGCCTAGGATGGCGGGAACTCCTTGCCGGTGCCGCTGCCATGTGGTCCACCAAGCCGCTTCTGGAGTGCTTCCTGCCGAGGCTCCGTTTGGTTCTTTGTCGTCGTAATCGTAGAGCTCTTCGATCTCCACGTCTGGTGCTGTGGGTGGTTGCGCTGCCTCCAGCCGGAGACAACTGCTGGCCCGGGACGCTGGTGGAGTCGGGGGTTCAGTTTGGGTCCCCGAGTCCCGGGTCTGGACAGGTGGTGGTAAGGAGGCGCGGTACTCCTCTATTGCTCTTTCTGCAATCGCCACCTCCAGTGCCTCGCGGGCTGTCCTTCTACCCAACAGCTCGAAGGTCCGCTCGGCACTCCACTGCCGGCACACCCAAGTCAGTGTTTGCTCCATCTCTTGGCGGAGCCGGGTGAACGCATCCCACCAGTAATCAGCGTCACCTTTGATGGTTAACAGGGACGCTGCTGCTGGGTCGCCTTGCTCGGTGCGGGTCTGCTCCTCCAGCTCTCTCACTACGTCTCTCCACCGAGGTGCTGCCATGCTGCCGGGAACAAAGGAGTCTGATGGCGTCTGTCCTTCTTTTCCGGTTTGTACAGCTATGGGCGGGCACTCCCTGGGAACATCCTGTGGGCCGCCCCCCTGATTGATTGATGGCAATCAGGGCGGCCACACTTTTTGGCGCCTCTGTCTACTCCCTCCTTCTTCTAGTGGCTGAGGCATGCTCCCGGGCCTGCACATGGTGTTTACTTCATGGCGATGGCGCCATCTTGGGTCCTCGTGCAATAATGACGGGAACCCATTTTTGTTGCCAGGCAGAGGCAGAAAAAGTCAATTTTAAGTCCGAGTTTAAAGGCGCACAGTACCCGGCGCTATCGGGCACGGTATCCTGTTCGTAGACGCCAGTTTGACGCACCCAGGGCAGGATACTCAGATCTTAGGCTCAGTCTGGAATTCACGGGTGGCTGCCTGAGACTGTGACCCTGGTGATCAATGAATAGGGGGAGAATAATAAAACAAAATAAAGTTTGTGACGCCACCTGCAGTACCTGGTGATGTTCACCAGCGCCGCCACAGTCCTCCGGTGGTCGATGGTATTGCGACAATGATGGTGTAGCCCTCCGCCGGCAGTTCACAATGCAGTATGATGTTATCAGACAAATGGTTACGGGCTGCAAGTAGATTTTATGATAGGTAGATGGATCCCTCGTGTGTGCCTTTCTTGTTCCACTTGTTCCCTTGCCTCCTAGTGGCGGTGTGAAGTCAAAGCTCTTAGAGAGTAGGTCTGACCTCCTGCTGTTCCTCTTTACCTCCTTTGCTCCCGTCAGGTGAACCTTCTGTTGATCACCGCAGCCGGCTACCGCGGTGTCTGATTCCCCTCAAATGGATGCTTTATGAGTCAGGGCCATATCTGGATTTACCCCCATTCAATAGATTCTTTGCAGGCCGTGAAGGTTCCTACAGGTGTGGGCTCCGGTACCCGGTTGCTTTCCTAGAGCGAACTCCCTCACTTGAGTCCCTTGCTCCTTTCTCCTTTGTCTGGGATCTATTCTTCTGTCTCCCTTTGTCTTTCATGCCTCAGATTCCCATCCTGAACTTCTCTAACTCTCCAACCCTTGGAGGTCGAGATCGACGGTCAAAGACAGACCGGCCAAAGACTCTCCTTTCTCTCACTGGGGCTACTATATATCTCCCCGGGGTCCCTCCCACTGTGTGGCTAGTGTGGGGTGTGGGTATGGGGTTCCTCCTACCATCCATAAGTCCACTTGCAGTGGGGTGACTACACCTCTTTTATGGGTGTAGTACCTCTTTTGTGGCACCTACATTGGGGCGCCACAGTAGGTCCCGGTACTCAGTACTCGTTGCGAGTATAACGAGTCCAATTACTTTCGCAGTGTATCTATAGATACACTGCAAAAGTACCCTAAAAGTGAATAAAAGCTGTTAAAAATAATAAAATTACATACTCACCTGTCCAATTAAAGTAAGAAAACATCCGGTTGTCACCACGAGCGCTTCCAGGAAAGGATAGAAGTCTTCTTGTTACTTCCAAATTGTCTTTATTTTAATTAAAACAACGCGTTTCGGCTAAAATATCTAAAATAGCCTTCCTCAGGTGCCTCAGGTATTTCTATCCTTTCCTGGAAGCGCTCGTGGTGACAACCGGATGATTTCTTACTTTAATTGTTCTTGACGAGCCTACCAGCTGGAGCTTTTGAGTGGCCGGCACGAAGCTGCAAGCCAGGGAACCCTTGTCCTGCTCCTGCACCCTTATTATGAGCATGAATCAAGACAGCAAATAGGTGAGGAGAATATTTTTTATACTTTAAGTGAATATAACTACTTCTGCACTTAGATCTGCGCCCCCTCTCTCTCTCTCTTATTCCCACATCTAGAGACCAGACAGCCTTGTGAGGTCTACACACATAACTATACTCACCTGTCCGACGCCTGCACCGGGACCGGCAAAGAAGACCCCGTGACCGGCCCAGAAGACCTGCGATCACCGGACGACAAGGACCTGTGACTTCCGGCCAATCAGATGGCCGGTAGCGATCTGGCCAATCAGACGGCGAGACGTCACAACCACATGATTGCTAGCGGCCACCTGATTGGCCAGATTGCAAGGTCCTGGCAGTACATTGTAATTTTATTATTTTTAACAACTTTTATTCACTTTTAGGGTACTTTTGCAGTGTATCTATAGATACACTGCGAAAGTAATGGACTACTCGCTACTCCCGAGTAATCATAAGATACTCAGAGAGTAGCGAGTACCCGAATACTGCTACTATTCAGCGAGTTCCGCAAAGTAGCGAGTATACTTGCTCATCCCTACATATAACCTTTCCACCTGAGCCAACTCTGTCGTCTTCTGGAACACCTTGCGAGCAAAGGTGCATTGAGCTTCATTAGGAGCATATGCCACTACCAGTGTATGTAATACCCCATTTAGTGAGCAAACCAGGATCAAAAATCTGCCCGCAGGAGCCACATATATCTCTATGCTTCTAAATGCCACTGTATTTTTAATTAATGTACAAACTCCTTTTTTTACTTGCACTGTTAGTGAAACTGCGGGGAAGGAGTTTATTATTATCAATCTCTAGCAAACGTGTTTCCTGCAGACATATATCAGAACGCGATTTCCAAACCTCCCTCCATAACATTGAACGCTTCATAGGCGAATTAAGGTCTCTAACGTTCAGGGACATTAAATATAAACTCATATTAGAAAGGCAAATATTCTATAAATGCAGCGGACCTCAATATACCAAGACCTCCCACTATAATAGTGACCCAATCCCCAACACACATAGGAAACCAGAAAGTATACATTTCTATAGGCTTAGTAAGCATGCAAATGTCAATCATCATAATGGTACTTATGTCAAAAATGAAAAAGAACAAATAGGAAAAAAACTAAAAAGGAAAAAATGAAAATGCAGAAAAAAACTACCAAACCACTGGATGCACTGAAAAATCTGTACATCCTTGAACAACATCCAAAGTTGCAGAAAATTACTGCATTGGGGTAGGTGAGCTCTTATAATGGCGGGTTTACACGTCGCGATATCGTAGTACGATTTCAATCAAAAGTCACGTGGTTCAATCGTCGGAGCCGAAATCGTTCCTGCGTTGTATGGTGTGAACGTCCAATACGATGCAGGAACGATGTCAATGCGATATCGGGGATTGAATGAGCGTGCTATTCAATGCCCCGATATTGAAGGAAGATTGAAGTCAGATCGTGCTGTGTAAACGCACAACTACGATGCGATTTCAAACGTCACCCATTCACTCCCATGTTAAGTATGCGATCCTGGGTTGGGAGGCGGAGACATCGCACGGACGTTGTATTCCGATATCGCAGCGTGTAAACATTCAATGCGATGCGGGAGAAACGTGCACTAAATGCGCGCTCCCGCGCCATTGAACTGCGATATCGGAACGCGATTGAAGCGTGTAAACCCACCTTAACCCTGCTGGTATCCCCACCAGAGTTACCCACAGTCACTGATTGCTAAAGGTATAAAGGGTAAAGGAAAAAAAAAGGAAAATCGGACAACGTCCAAGCAATCCTTCTTAAACTCCAGTATACGGACCTCCAACTTATGTCTCTGACCACTCCGGATCCAACTTTTTTCCTACAGGCACTTGATGCTGAGGAAATTAGATGTTCCATTCTTTAAGACTGTCCTCAGCTTGTTTAGAGGTATGACATACCACCACTCTCCCCTCATGTATGATTAGAAATTTCACTGGGTTATAATCCCATCTGCATTTAGTGCCCACATCATGCAGTGCTTTTCATATGTGTTCATATTCTCGTTTCTTGGCCAAAGTCACAGCAGACAAATCTGGGAAGACTTGCAAGGACTGCATCTCTTGGGGCAAAGAAGGGTTTTTCCTCATTCTTTGCATGAACACATCCTTGGTGGTAAAAAAGTGCAACCTTGCCATCATGTCTCTGGGCAAATTCTGATCCACATGGTTTGGTTTGGGGGTTTTGTGCACCCTATCAACCATGAGGTCTCTAGTGGACATCTCAGTGAGAACGGCTTCTAAAAAACGTGTAGGAAGTGGGCAAATCTTTCTCTAAGACCTCCTCAGGGATTCCTCTCACCCATATGTTGTTTTTGCTGGATCTATCCTCCAAGTCATATGTTTTTCACTCACACAAGTCAGTTCATCCCTCAAGGCTTCATTTTCATCCACCAATGCATTAAAGGAGGTAGATGTAATTTCTCCTTTTAATTCTCTGTGCATATTGTGCATATTCTTTTTTAGAGAAGCTCTTAAGGAGGAAAAAAAAATCATTCATATCCTTCTTGTAGGCATAGTAGAACTGTCTTCCTTCTGTGTCTGCGCCACACATCCTTGCCTCTCATTGTAGCCATGTTCTCCATCCTGATTCTCTCCTTCTAGTAATGTGCTCCATCCTGACCCTCATCTTATAGCTATGTTCTCTTTCCTGACTGTCTCCTTTCAATTATGTATTCCATCCTGACCCTTCCTTGTAGCTATGTGCTCCATCTTAGCCTCATCCTTGTAGTTACGTGCTCCCTCCTGACCCTCTCCTTTCAGTTATGTGCTCCATCCTGACATTCTCCTTGTAGTATTTGCTTCATCCCGACCCTCTCCTTGCAGTTATGTCCCCATCCTGACACTCTCCTTGCAGTTTGTGCTCCATCCTGACCCTCTCCAGGCAGTAATGACCCCTCCTAGCCCCCTTCTTGTAGTAATGTCCCCATTTTTGTTTCCTTACAGCAATGCTCCATTCGGCCCCATCATGTAGTAATGCCCCATTGCCATGGGGTGGTATAACGCATAGGGAATCAGGAGACAAGATGTTAAGGTGGGCAAGGGCATTCAGGGAGCTAGTCTGGCCCTGGACTTGGGGTCCCTGACTGGCTCTGTTCCCGAAGGTACCTCTGAAGGTGAGGAGGTTTGGGCCGCCATCCTAGCCCTTCACTCCTGATAAACCCCTACCTCCACCCACGGAAAACCCAGCAGCTTAAATACAAGTCATCATGTCCTTGTAGTTATGTATCGCCACACAATAAAAGAAAACAAAAGAATGGATCTACCTGTGGCCAATCATTTTTATGCCCCTGATCATACCATGATGGACATGAAAATACTAGTTTTAAAAGGTGATTTCAAATCACAGAGAGACAGAAGAATCTGGGAATATAAACTTATGTTAACCTTTGACACATTCAGAGTGGGAACGAATGTGTTTCGTGGATATATGTCTTTTTACATAATTGAGGAGTGTCCAAATCTTGAAGAAACAACTAATCAAAGGAAACAAAACTATCTGTTTCATATCTAAGGACACTGATTTTCACTACACCACATGCTCTCCGCCCTCCCAACTCTGCCAAGTCCTGTGTCACGCTTCACCAAACTTAGTTTATTTACTGCATCAACCAACCCTGTAAATGTGTATATATATGTGTGTTCAAAATTTGTGTCATTATTAAGCCTGATGACGAGGCCAAAGAGTCTCGAAAACTTGCTTTTTCTAACCATCTTTTCAGTTAGCCATTAAAAGGTATCAACCACTGAGGACTCTCATGGCCACTTTACACACATCAACTTCTGTGTCCAACTTCTGAACAACTTACTGGTTGAAATCATGGACACATTGTTCTATTTTATGGCTGTGTACAATGGAACAATGTGTCCATGATTTCACTGCAACCAGAGATCTGTTCAGAAGTTGGACACAGAAGTTGGTGTGTGTAAAGTGGCCCTCAGATTCTAATATATATGTTTCTATTTCATGTTGCATTTTCTTTTAAAGTTCAAAATAATTTGGCATATTTAACAGCCTGAAATCTGTATTAGGCTGGGGTCACAGTTGACATGAGTTTTTTTAAGTGATTTAACAAAACTCATGCGTTTTTTCATGTCATCATGAGTTTTTTAAGATGTGTGATGGCTCCCTGCGTTTTTGACTGCGTTTTTAAATCTTCACCAAAAAAAAGTGCATGTACTATTTTTTGGTGCGTATTGAAAAACGCATGCGTTTTTGAAGAAAACGCATGCGTTTTTATAACATGGGCCCCTATGGAAAACGCATGCAAAAACGCATGTACAATTAGTACCTTTTAGTGCCATTCAAAAACGCATGCGTTTTCCATAGGAGCCCATGTTAAAAAAATGCATGCGTTTTCTAAAACGCTTGCGTTTTTTTAACATGGGCTCCTATGGAAAACGCATGCGTTTTTGAATGGCACTAATTGTACATGCGTTTTTGCTTGCGTTTCCCATAAGGCCCCATATTAAAAAACGCATGCGTTTTTGGAAATGCACCAAAAACGCATTGTACAGTCACACATGCGTTTTTGCTATTAGGGCATGCGTTTTTTAACATGGGGGCCTATGGGTGCATTTTTTACATGCGCTTTTGAAAACGCAGGTCTCCAAAAACGCTTGTGAAAAATGCAACTGTGACCCCAGCCTAACAAAGAGAACATGTCAGGTCCACTAGGCCCTCCAACCAAGCAGCATCGATATCTGTATAACTGAATTCCCTACCTAACTATCCTTGTCTAATGTTTTTCACTTAACTCAATTTTTTTTAAAAAGCATTTATAAGGTCTACTTTTCCTATGCTAATTAGGGTTTTAACTAGTCGATGGGGCTTTGGTCCCCAGACTAGTTGGCCCCCTTTTCTATGTTATCATGACCCAGTGATCTTGCGTGCGGCTTTGTTCACTCTGAAGTTGGGTGTACATGTATTGACTTCAGTGAGGCACACTGCGCATGATCGGAAGGACAGCCTCAATGTTGCTGGGTTGGACGGTATGGGGGCCCTGACAGTTTCCTTTAAATATTTCAATCCATTTCACTTTTAAGAATAAACTTGGAATAATTAATTGCGGAAAATTATTATTTTTTTTCTAAGCATTGATTAGCTAAAGCAAACATGTGAAATTAAGAAATGCTCCACAAATACTTTCTCATCTAATGCCTTTAAATTTCACAAAAGAATATAAAGAGGACAAAACTTGCAATGCAAAACTATGTGATCCTGGTGGAGTTCTAATAGCACTTTAAACTTACCGTTAAAAGCTGCGAAGATATGCAAAAACACATGATAAGAATTAGCTGAACAGTTAATAGGTATTTCATAAGAATCCATTAATACTGAAGGTTTGAGGAAGATAATATGGAAATCAAGCAATAAAGATATTCAGAAGAATCTGATATAAGTAAAATACCAAGTACCACATACTATACATGGTATCCTATAAAGTCAGACCACTTAGCGACCTCTGCAATATGACCAGGAATATATGCCAAGCCAGAAATTCATCCACAGAAGCCTGTTTCAAGATGTTTGCCCCTCATCAATGTAGGGCCAAGACTGGCTCTGGCTAATTGTGATGTCCTGGAGGCAACGTGGAGTAAGTATTGGTTCTCAATAAAGAGTCCAGCTGAGTATGCCACGGATTATCAATATAGTCTCTTTCCAAACCTGTCTTTACTACTTGTAACTTTACCACGGATTTATGATAGGGCAGAACTGGATAATCTTTAGTTCATTTCAGCATATAGACACAAGAATATTGACTTTTTCACAAGAAAGAAAAACAACAGTAATCAACTATCCAAAGAGAATGGCCTTGACCTGATGGGTTCATCCATATATTATATACAACTACCGTAAGTGTCTTCATCAGACGAAGACACCTAGTTGTCTAGAAAGTGTGCTACTATTTATTACCATTTTTTCATGAAGCTATTAAAAGGTATCAACCACTGAGGACTCCCAGATTTTTATATTTTTCTATTAACTGGCTAACATTGTGCAAACACATATTTTACCTTATATTATATGCATAAATTACACACATATTTTAGCTTACATTATATGCATAAATTACTAGTTTCCTAAATGCCATATAAAGGCTCCAAACCTTGTGAAATAAATGTTCCTCATCACTGAAAAAAAATTAAAAATGAAAACTAAAGGTGGACTAAGATGAACTGGACTTGATCTTGAAACAAAAATAGACAGCTTTTATGTTTCTTATACATGTAGGTTGCAGACAAAGTCCACCTTTGCAAACATCAGCCTTGAGGCTCCAGGAACAAGAGAAAAGCATAATTTTTAATATGAAGACCACTGCTTGACAAACACTAAAGAACTATGTGGAGCAGTGCTGAGAATATGAGACTAGGAAGCAGAGGAGACAGAGTGTGAGCTTGGACATACAATGCTCAGACAAGAGTAAGAGGGGCAGTATATAAGCACTAGCAGTGGCAACCTCTTAGGGTACCGTCATACCAGGTGACTTCACCGGAGATATCGACAGCGACCCACGGGAGCACGCACATTTTTGGCACCCCCTCAGTGTCGCCGTCGCGTGTTTACATGCGACGCTTTTGCGATGTTACAGGCGGCATCGCCGTTGGAGTGTCTACAAACCCCAGCGGCGATCCTGTAACATGGGAGCCTATGACTCCCATTGCCAGTCTCATCGCCAATCGCCATGTTACATGGGGCGATGTGTACACATCGCCTGAGAGTGGTCGCCTCGATTCAGAGCAGTGCTGTGAAACCAGGCGACCACTCTCAGCTGATTTTTTACACGGGGTGACTCACCGGCGATGATGCTGATGATAGGCCACACCCCTGAATCGCCTGTGAAATCGCCGACGATGTCACCTGGTGTGACTTTACCCTTAGGTAGTTTGAACTTGTGCCCATACAACCATGTTCACCTTTCTTTGGTAGTATACAGCTAGAACAGAGGTCTAAAAAGAAATAGATGGGAAAAGGATGCTCCCCATAGTAGAGAGTGACAGCTATCTGAGAAAAATAATCTGGTGCATGGACGGAGTAAGCATGCTCCCTGTTCAGTGCACCTTCCTTAGTGATACGTTGGGTCATTGCGAAAGGGTTTGGAGTAAATGCCACAATTATGAAGAGAGGATAGAGCAGACAAGTGCATGTGATGATGCTAAGGGAGCAGACCTAGACAGTGTGATGATGTCTGAGAGCAGTACTTAAAGTGTGACTGCCGTTTAAATTTTGATTCAATAATAATGTAAAGCGAGTGATTATAATAAACGTTCAAATATATTTCATAAGTGAAATCTGGAAGAAAGACTTTTTAAAAACCTTCCAGAAGATGTCCCCACCAGGCTGACATATGCTGGTTGTCAGGGAAATCCATCTTCAGTCTCCACACATGAATACAGCTATTTAGGGTTGGGGGCCATGATTTACACAGCATTCACACCTGATCAGTTTATCAGTTTGCCTCAGGCAAAGTGAGATTCAGGCTGTCAGCACATAGCTCACAGATCACAGATCATGGCTATGATTTTTTCTGACTCCTCTCCATCCCAGCTGATTGCACAGAGCAGAGCAATGTGAATGGAGAGGAGTCAGATAAGATCACAGCTGTGATTTGTGAGCTGTGATCTGTGTGTGCTTACAGCCTGAAGTGCTCTTTGCCTAACGTAAACTGATACACTTATCAGCTGTATTGTGAACACTGTGTAGACCCCACCTTCCACCCTTATCTGGCTTTATTAATGTGTTGAGATGAAGACAGATTTCCCTGAAAACCAGCATATGGCAGGTTTAGAAACAGCCTAGTGGGGACATCTTCTGGAAGGTTTTTGAAAGGTTTTCTACTAGATATCACTAATGAAGTATATTTGAGCATTTATTATAATCACTTGCTCTACATTATTATTAATTAAAAATGTAAACGGTGGTTACACTTTAAACCAAAATGAAGAGCTGCAAAGATAACCTGGGTGATGTAAGTGTAGGCTTTAAGAAGATGTCACGTGGACTATGTGCTGAATTGATCCTGTTTTCCCTTTTCGACTAATATGGCAAAATGAATTATTAGAGTACCCTGATACTGATATGGAACTATATGGGTTGTGACCTATAAATAGGGTTTTCAAACCCGTATGTTTAATATGCCTGGGACTTCAATTAAGAATTTTGTTTGAGCCAGTGTTTCTCAAGTCCAGTCCTCAGGACCCACCAACACGTCATGTTTTCAGGATTTCCTTAGTATTGCACAGGGGTTTGAATTATCCCCAGTGCAGGTGATTAAACTATCTCCTGTGCAATACTAAGGAAATCCTGAAAACCTGACCTGTTGGTGGGTCCTGAGGACTGGAGGTGAGAAATACTGGTTTAAGCGGTTTTAAGTTTGTCTCCCATGAAAGCCATTATTTTTGTACTACCCCATACCTGAATGTTGCATTTATTATTAAAAGCCTAAACTGTATATAAGGACAAAACAAGTCAAAGGAACCAAATTTAATCCAGTCATATAGACCTGAATTAGTTTGTGGCTGAAAGAGCAATCTCCATTGTCTTTTCAGTGCATGTTTTAATGGTAAAAGGGAGAAAAGATCATGACAGCACAAAGGATCAGGTATATACAGTTATTTATTTATCCTGACATCTGCTATGATTTATACATATTTTTTGGAAGATTTTTAGATTAGATTTTTTGGGGGGGTTGATTTTTGGCAAGGTTTACGCTGACATTGATCTAATCTGCCGGGCTGGCTGGCTTTATTAAGATAAAGTTATATTACTAAAGAAAAAGCTGATAGTTAACAAAATATATTATCTCAATGAGAACTGAGAGGACAGTGTGCTGTAACTACAAATTTACATTTTATTACTGATATTTTCAGTACATGTGGCGCCCCGCAATGAGTGCGTCACAGGAAGGTATTGCATCCCTGACAGAAGATGTAATATCTTCCGTCTCAGTGATGACATGGTTAAACCCAGAGCTCCTTACACCACACAACACCTAGAGATAGAGGGCCAATCAGGTCCTGGTGGGAGGAGTGAAAGCTGTAGTGTGTGGGGGAAGTGAGGAGAGGGGAGAAGAGTTGAAGCAACGTAAGAAAAGAAGGAGCAGGCTCTGCACAGTGCTGTGCAGCCTGAAACCAAACTTACCGGCTGGGCACCATTAAGCGGTGACCTAGACCGAAACACGGGCATCTACAGATCGGGTCCAGGTGTACCCCCACCCACCGGATCACGGGTTCCGAGGTGAGCAGACGTCCATCGCTGCCCTGCAAACCGGAGTGAAGGAACCGCTTCTTAGGAGCACCTCACTGCAGCCGCTACCTAGCCGTCTTGCCAGCGAGATACCCACCAAAGGGAAACAGGCCCCCTCCAACCGGGGAATTACACCGGCAGGGAATCATAAAGAAGCCTCCCATGTACCTCGAACTGGCGCACTAAGGCGACAACGGCAACTAGAAAGACAGTTAGACAAAGGAGGAACACCGTGGAGCTCTGTACTAATACCAGTCATCGCTGGGATCACCCGGTCCATTACTTAAAGACTGTATTCCGTGTACCACTCCAACCAGTAAAAGACCCGTTACAGAAGAATCTGGTGTCCGTGCTTTACTTTAGAACTGTTATGAACCTTGCACAGCAACCATCTGAACTGCCGTATTCTAGCTAGTGCAGCTCCTGGCCCCGAGGACCACTGCTCATCCTGTTGGGAGCATCCCATCAAGCTGCTGCACATCCCCCGGAGGCCCAAGCAGAGCCGCCGGTGCAATCACTGGAATCCCACAGGTGGCGTCACAACAAACAAGAATCATCCCCATCCTTTCATCCCCTTTGATCTGACCACCGGGCCCCACAGCCTCAGGCGCGGAAACGTGACAAGTGCTGCATCGCCTGAGACGTGAGCATCCGGCAATGGTGAGTCATACACACAACACTCAGTGTCCTCTGATTCCTATATGAGATTATGGGTTATTACCCAAACCTCATCTTTACCCCTTGCGAGTTCTAAAATATAGATGATTGTCTTTGCTTTTTGATTCCCTTTATATAATGACTTAACAGACAAATATGAGGTGAATTTTCCCCGTCCTACTAACTCACCTTACCGCCCCTCTGCAAATTTAGAGCAATTATATATAGATTGGAATATTTGTTGGTTAATAATCACAATGTTAATTATAGCAACATAATTAAAAGCCTATAAAGTGACTCACTTCATTAAATTAGCACTGGAGGCTTTGTAAATATGTGAAGAAGTAGAAGCTCATTCAAGGAGTTGAATACACAGAGGAGTAGATGGGCCGATTAACCTCTTTGTTGCCACAGGGATATACTAAATTGCTGCCAACAAAAGCTCTCTAAGCTATTACATACAAGGAGAGGAGACTAAACAGCTTGAGGAACAACAAGAGGATTTATGACCCCAATGCTGAGATTCTCAAACCAAAATTAGTGATTTGCTGAACTAAGAAGCCCCCTCATTATGAGAAAGTCACAGTCAATTACATTATAAATCTTGGAAAAATGTCTGTTCTTTTTTTTTTTCTATCTGGAGCATTTACAGCAAAGGATAAAATATGGTGATCAGAAGAAAGAAGACCTAGCATAGGCATTCTACTTTTAATGTTTCCCATTGTTTAACATTGTTTTCCATTAGAGACGTTGTTAGGGAGGATGTAAATCAGATTGGACAGCGCAAAAGCTCAGTTAGCATGTTAGTTTTAACTAAAGGCAATAAAACTGAAAAATTCTTCCAGGGCATTACAAAGTGGTTATTCAAATTAATCGTTGCAGAGTGTTGCTGACATATTTTCAGATTTTCCATACCAATGTTTGTCAATGAATGATCCAACATTGATACCCCCTGCTGAAGATGGAGCCTCTCTTGGGGTACTATCACACTTGGCGACGCTCCAGAGATCCCGACAACGATAAGACCTGGTAGGGATTGCTGGTGCGTCGCTACGTGTTCACTGGTGAGATGTCAAACAGTCAGATCTTACCAGCGATGCAGCAATGATACGGAATGATACAGCGGTCGTTGGGACCCTGTCTCTCAGACCTGTAGTATTGAGGACGTTGGTCTTTGTCCCTGTCAAACACAGCGATGCACGCTGCCCAGCGGGAGCCCGACAACCTAAAAATGGTCCAGAACGGTTTGTCACGATCAGCGATCTCACAGCAAGGGCCTGATGGCTGCTAAGCGTCACACAAAGCGAGATCGCTGCTGAGGTCATTGTGTCACAAAACTTGTGACTCAGCAGCGATCTCGCTAGTTGCAAAACTGTACCATGTAGATAACAACTCAATACATGAAGCTGAATCTCTAGCTAAGACAGTGTCAGACGAACCCCTGATTCCAAGAACCAGCTAGAGAAATGGTGTCAGGAGCTCAGTATAGGAACTGACAACACATCTTCTCACCAGAAAAATGGAGTTTATCGGGTAGTTCGGGAATAGGAACAAGTGTTTATCAAGCATCCACTTGATTTTGGGAGGATTAAAGGGGTACAACATCATATACCCACAGGTAACCATGCACCCATTAAAGAAAGAATCAGGCCTATACCACCAGCACACTACCAGAAAGCACTACCAGATGCTACAGGACATGAAGAATGCAGGGGTCATTAGAGATAGTTGTAGCTCCTGGGCAGCACCACTGGTCCTGGTTAAAAAGAAAGACGGTAGTATGAGTATGTGGGTAGATTATAGGCAGATGAACAGAGTAACACACAAGGATGCATACCTGTTACCATGCATAGAAGAGTGACTAGCTGCATTAAAGTCTGCCAATTACTTTTCAACTTTGGATCTTACTAGTGGTTACTGGCAGGTCTCCGTTGCAGAAGAAGATCGTGAGAAGACAGCCTTCACGACACCAATGGGGTTATGCGAGTTCAACAGCATGCCATTCGGGTTATGCAACGCACCAGGAACATTCCAGAGACTGATGGAGTGTTGCCTAGGCCACAGAAACTTCGAGACTGTACTGCTATACCTGGACGATGTCATAGTGTACTCCAAGACCTATGAATATCACCTGCAACATCTGAGTGAAGTGTTTGAATCGTTGTCCAAGTGTGGTATGAAGTTGAAACCGTCAAAGTGTCACTTGTTAAAACCCAAAGTCCAGTACCTGGGACATGTGGTCAGTGCAGAAGGCTTAGCACCCGACCCGGACAAGGTTACCATCATCCAGAACTGGCCAGCGCCAACCACCTTCAGAGAGGTACGTCAATTCTTGGGACTGGTCGGGTACTACAGGAGGTTTATCAAGGACTACATGAAGATGGCAGCGCCCATGCAAGATCTCCTGGTAGGTCAATCCAAGAAAGGCAAGATCAGAGGCCCTCCATTCCGGTGGGGACCAGAACAAGAACAGTCTTTCCAGAAGCTGAAAGATGCCTTTACTGGAGAAGAGATCCTGACCTACCCTTATTACAACTTACCGTTCCTGTTATACATGGATGCAAGCAATAAAGGCTTAGGAGCCGTCTTAGCACAGAAACAGCAAGGCAAAGAGAAGGTAATAGCCTATGGCAGCAGAAAACTCCGTCCAACAGAGAGGAACCCGGAGAATTTCAGCTCTTTCAAGTTGGAGTTCCTAGCCTTAGTCTGGGCAATCACGGAACGTTTCAAGCACTACCTGGCATCCTCCCTGTTCACGGCTTTCACTGACAACAACCCTCTAACCCATTTAAAGACTGCAAAGTTGGGGCCATGGAGCAGCGTTGGATGGCAAGATTGTCAAACTACGACTTCACTGTTAAGTACTGGGCAGGTCATAAGTATGGCAACACCGATGCCCTATCCAGAATGCCTAATCTACCAGATGAAGGAGAAGATGTAGATGAACTGGAAGAAGTAGAATTACCAGCTTTCCACCGTCCAAGTACAGCCTTATGTCATCAGGCAAGTCAAAGACGTAAAGAAAGAACAGTGAACCCGTTATCCCACCATAACTGGAAAGAGACCCAAGACAGTGACCCGGATGTTAGTTTACTCAAAGAACTAATAACCAAAGAGCACTCCTGTCTGAGTCCAGATGCTATGCAAGATGCTAAACGCAGTGGCGTAACATTCACGGTCGCAGGGGTCGCGGCTGCGACGGGGCCCGGGCCTATAGGGGGCCCGGCGCCCGTGTAGCCAGCCGCCCCCTGCGCCGCGCGATTCCAGCACTCTGCGCCCGGCGATCCCAGCGCCAGCGCCGGGCGCAGCACACACCGCCGCATAGAGTCAGGAAGCTGTCCGGCAGGCGGCCACATCCTATTCCTTCCCAGCAGGTCAGGTGACCAGGGACTTGCTCAGTGGCTCCGCCCCCTCCTCAGTCTCCTGCCCGGTGTCCCGGTAGCCATGTGTTTCGTCCTGGCCGCTCATTGAAGAGAAGGAGAGCGGAGGACAATGGTGAGAGGAGAAGGAGGTGAGCTGGGGACACATGGGAACGGGGCACACAGGAGAACGGGGGACAGAGGAAGAGGAGAGCTGTGGACACGGGAAACAGGAGGAGGAGAGCAGGGTAAAGAAGGACGGAGGACACAGGAGGAGGAGAGCAGGGGACAGAAGAACGGAGGACACAGGAGGAGGAGAGCAGGGGACACAGGAGGAGGAGAGCAGGGGACAGAAGAACGGAGGACACAGGAGGAGGAGAGCGGGGCACACAGGAGGAGGAGAGCAGGAGACAGAAGAATAGAGGACACAGTAGAGGAGAGCAGGGGACAGAGGAGAACTGGGGACACAGGAGAATGGGGACAGAGGAGGACGACAGCTGGGGACACAGGAGAACTGGGGACACAGGAGGAGGAGAGCTGGGGACACAGGAGAGCGGGGGGCAGAGGAGGAGGAGAGCTGGGGACAGAAGAACGGAGGACACAGGAGGAGGAGAGCAGAGGACACAGGAGGAGGAAAGCAGGGGACACAGGAGGAGGAGAGCGGTGGACAGAAGAACGGAGAACACAGGAGGAGGAAAGCGGCGGACACAGGAGGAGGAGAGCTGGGGACAGAAGAACGGAGAACACAGGAGGAGGAAAGAGGCGGACACAGGAGGAGGAGAGCTGGGGACACAGGAGGAGGAGAGCAGGGGACAGAAGAACGGAGGACACAGGAGGAGGAGAGCTGGGGACAGAAGAACGGAGGACACAGGAGGAGGAGAGCGGGGGACACAGGAGGAATAGAGCGGGAGACACAGGAGGAGGAGAGCAGGGGACAGAAGAACGGAGGACACAGGAGGAGGAGAGCGGGGGACACAGGAGGAGGAGAGCTGGGGACACAGGAGGAGGAGAGCAGGGGACAGAAGAACAGGACACAGGAGGAGGAGAGTGGGGGACACAGGAGGAGAGCAGGAGACAGAAGTACGGAGGACACAGGAGGAGGAGAGCGAAGGACACAGGAGGAGGAGAGCTGGGGACACAGGAGGAGGAGAGCAGGGGACAGAAGAATAGAGGACACAGGAGGAGGAGAGCGGGGGACACAGGAGGAGGAGAGCAGGGGACACAGGAGGGCGAGAGCTGGGGACACAGGAGGACGAGAGCTGGGGACAGAAGAACGGAGGACACAGGAGGAGGAGAGCAGGGGCCAGAAGAACGGAGGACACAGGAGGAGGAGAGCAGGGGACACAGGAGGAAGAAAGTGGGGGACACAGGAGGAGGAGAGCGGCGGGACACAGGAGGGGGAGAGCTGAAGACACAGGAGAAGGAGAGCTGGGGACAGGAGAGCGGGGGACACAGGAGGAGGAGAGCTGGGGACAGAAGAATAGAGAACACAGGAGGAGGAGAGTGGGGGACACAGGAGGAGGAGAGCAGGGGACAGAAGAACAGAGGACAGAGGAGGAGGAGAGCTGGGGACACAGGAGAACGGGGGACACTGGAGGAGGAGAGCTGGGGACAGAAGAATAGAGAACACAGGAGGAGGAGAGTGGGGGACACAGGAGGAGGAGAGCAGGGGACAGAAGAACAGAGGACAGAGGAGGAGGAGAGCTGGGGACACAGGAGAACGGGGGACACTGGAGGAGGAGAGCGGGGGACACAGGAGAATGGGTGTCAGAGAAGGAGGAGAGCTGGGGACAGAGGAGGAGGAGAGCTGGGGACACAGGAGAATGGGTGACACTGGAGGAGGAGAGCGGGGGACACACAGGAGAATGGGGGACAGAGGAGGAGAGCAGGGGACACACAGGAGAATGGGGGACACTGGAGGAGGAGAGTGGGGAATACAGGATAATGGGGAACAAAGGAGGAGGAGAGCTGGGGACAGAAGACCGTAAACACAGGAGGAGGAGAGAGGGGGACACAGGAGGACGGGGGACGCAGGAGGAGGAGAGCGGGGGACACAGGAGAATGGGGACAGAGGAGGAGAGCTGGGGACACAGGAGGAGGAGAGCAGGGGACACTAAAGAAGGAGAGCAGAAGACTCCACTACTGGAATAGGCTAACATGTGGGATGACACTGGGTTTTGGAATGAGTCTACAGTTATGTGCAGTTCTCACTAATCCTAATTTTCAGATCCCGGTAGGGCTGCATATATAAGGCTGTGTGCTGATGATAAGGATACGCAGTGGTTTGGACGCAGCATCTTGTTGCTGCATTCAAAACCACTGCGTAATACAGTATAAGCATAGTGGATGGGATTTGTAGAAATCCCATCCTGACTATGCATAACCGGACCACAGCGTTCTGACAACTGCGGTGTGGGTGTTCGCTCCTCCGCATCTCCGCAGAATGTTAATTTCATGCTTCGGAGTCAGAAGCGGTTCCAATCGGGTGACAGCAGGGAGAAGCCGCCCTTCACCTGCCACACATGGTGAGTACAGGGCGGCTGCTGTCTCCCTGCGGACACCCGCGGCTTCACTCAGGTCCGGAAGAGCTGAGTCCAACACGTAGCTCTTCCAGACCGTGAGCACATAGCCTTAGGCTGCATATATAGCACAATATATAGAGAGATATAAGGCTGCATTACATGGAGAGCTATGAGGCTGCATATATAAGGCTGCAATATATGAGGTTGTACTATAAGGATAGCTATGAGGCTGCATATATAAGGCTGTACTATAGAGGCTGCACTACATGGAGAACTGAACCTGCGTTATACTATATGGAGGACTGTGAGGTTGCATTATACCATATGGAGGGCTGTGAGGCTGCATTATACTATATGGAGGCCTGTGAGGCTGTATTATACTATATGGAGGTCTATGAGGCTACTATATGTAGGATAGTGGGGGTACATTATAATAATTGGATGACTATTGGGGCTACCTTATGAATGGGGGACTATGAGATGCATTATAATACATGGAGGACTATGGGGGTATATTGTGACATATAGAGGAATATGGGGATGCATTATAATAATGGGATGGGCTATATTCCAGTAGGTGGGCCATATATAGCAGGGGTCAATTTGTGAATCTTTATAGATCTTAGAATGTTACATGGGGCCCAAACTTCTGACCAATATGTGCTCGTGCGGGGGGTAAGAGGGGGGCCCAGGTCTGAATTTCGCACCGGGGCCCTCCAGACTCTAGATAAGCCACTGGCTAAACGCCTGTGGAAGGAGAAGGGAAAGTTGTTCGTCTATCAAGGGAAACTATGTAGACGTCACCTTAACCCCAGAACCCATGAACTTATCTGGCAAATAGTTGTCCCAAAAAGAGAAGTCTTAATGATATTAAAAGCTTACCACAATGATGCAGGGCACTTTGGTTGGAAGAAACTGGAGATGCTGTTAAAAGACCGTTTCTACTGGGTCGGCATGAGAGGTTCAATTGAAAAGTGGTGTAAGAACTGTGGACCGTGTCACCTTAGAAGGAAAGACCAGCAAAGTCAGAGAGCTCCGTTACAGCCAATCATTACCAGGAGACCTCTTGAAATCGTGGCCCTAGATTATGTGAAGTTAACACCTAGCAGAACAGGGTATACCTATGCACTCACAATGGTTGATCACTACTCAAGATTCCTAGTTGTTGTACCAGTTAAAGACTTAACTACAGAAGTAGCAGCCAAGACCTTCCAAAGTTACTTTTGTCGACCGTACGGGTATCCAGATCAAGTATTGACAGATCAAGGTCCAGCATTTGAGTCAGAACTATTCCACACGTTCTTAGGATTGTATGGGTGTAAAAAGATAAGAACCACGCCGTATCATCCGCAAACAAATGGTCTGCGCGAGAAGATGAACAACATCGTCATCGATATGTTAAAGACCTTACCACTTGACGAAAAAATCAGTGGCCAGAAAAGTTACCTGACTTAGTGGATATTTACAACCACATCCCTGTCAGTTCTACTAGCTACGCACCAGCTTACCTAATGCGAGCAAGACCTGGAAAACTCCCAATTGACTTGGAAATGGGAACAGTAGAACCAACCCAAGATTCTTCAGATGAAGATTGGAATTGTCACCGCCAAGAACAGTACAAGAAAGTTCAGGAAAGTGTTGAGAAGAACTTAGACCAAAGTAGAAGTAAGCAAGAACATGACTTCAACAAACACGCCTCAGCAGAACCCTTAATACCAGGTGAACTAGTCCTCAAAAGAAAAAGAACAAACAAACTCGATGATCATTGGGAATCAGAGCCATATACGGTTATGCAATCCAATTTTGATAATTCAAAGACTTGCATAATTAGCAGAGATGAAGGAAGAACAATCTCGACAGTCTCAATAGATCATCTAAAGAGATGCCCTGATCAGTTGAAGCCACAACAAATAACTTACCCCTCATCAGCAGTTGAAGAACCAAAAGAAAAAGTGATTCATACTGAAATTGGAGATCTACCAGAAGACTGGTCCCAATACAATGGAGCAGTTATCATACCAGTCATTTCATTCTATCAACCTGAGGAAAATCAAGTCCCAATTCAACCTGTAGACGAACCAGAACCAAGACCAGAACTAAGAAGACCAGAAGAACCCGTTCAAGTGCAAAAAGTGCAGCCTGTTGTACTGGAACCAGAGATTCCTGCAATCGGTGAACCTGTCAGTCCATTAGAAAGACTACATGAATACTATGGTATCCCAGCATCACGTAGATCCAATAGACTAAGAGAAAGTGCACGCACAACATCAGAAATAGACACTAGTGACACACCAATACTGCGCAGGTCAACCTGTAGTACCCTTGGTCAGTTACCATTCAGATTTAGAGAATAAACTGTAGAGTGTCAAAATTAAGAAATGTAAATAGTGACTTTAGACTGCAAGTGTGAATAGTAGTATATAGAAGGGTGGAGGAACTGGGCACAGCCCCAAGCATATCAAGTTGGGAATAGAAAGTGCCAGGGGTAGAGAAAGAAGGTAAGACCTGGCCTCCTAAGCAGAGACACATATAGGGAATTTGTGTAATGTATGAAGTGTGTTAACCCGTAAATGTGTTCAAAGCCATCAGAGACTTTACTGCTGGACTTTACCTTTTTCCCGTTTGTTTGAACCCGGACTATAGTCACAGGACTAGTGTGGCTAAAAACTACTTTTCCCCTTTTTCCAGCCTGTGGCAGATAGACTAGTGCCGTAAGGACTGCTTTTTCTATATTTTTCCCTTTTATTTGCAGTGAATTTTGTATGTTTTGAATTTAAGACTCTGTAAATACCTGTTATTATATATGTGTGTATATTGTAACAAAAACTTTTGCTCAGTCTGGGAGAACCGAGGTTAACTAAGGGGGAATGTAGCACCCTGTGCCAGGTCACCACAGACTCCCTTGGGACACTGAGGGATTTCACACAGCGAGTAACCCATTAACACACAACACCTTTCACCCCAGGTCTGTAGGGGGAGCCCCACTGGTTGCATTAAGCCAGTTCCCCCATAAATACGGGTTCTGGACGGAAAACACCAGAGTGTGTAGTCACTACAGAACTGTGAAGAGCTGAGTGAGCTGAGCTAGTACTAGAGCCGCGCTAGGCCCATACTAGCGACCACCTGAGACAGTGGTAGACCCGCAGAGTAGAGGTCGAAGGCAGAGGAGAGAAACTTGCTACAAGAAGGGGGCAGAGGAGTCATACCGACTCACCCCATCAGAGTTCCAGTCACTGGGTCCGAGCTGCAGGGTCATAGAGAATATGCCCCACAGAGAATCCAGCACCACAAGGAGGTTTAGCTTCCAGGACTCCCGCAGCACCAACAATTGAGAGCCAGGGACCGTGAACCGGGGCCTCGACGGGAATCCCATAGAGAGCCCTCAGTGCAGCAACCCAGGTGTGGAGAATCACAGAGAGAGAGAAGCAACAGTCTGGTCGGGTTCCAAGCCTGCCAGACTCCAAACAGAGTAACTGAGACAAGGAGGTCTACAACTCTACTCGCTGTGGAGATCCTAAGGTGTTTCCCTCACCTCCGAATGAGTGTACCAGTACAGAACACCAGTAAAGGTACCAAAATACTTTTATGTGTGCCTCCTTCCATCTGCACCACACTGGCCACGCTTCCCTACTCCCACCTACACAGAAATGACTGTGCTACCCTATTACCTCACTACAACTTACAGCCCCGGGGACCCCCGCTAGTCCTGTAGGGAGCGGTTCCACCTTGCTGCCGCCCATCACCCCGGAGGCCCAAGCAGCTCCGGTGCCATCACCGGAACCCTACAGGTGGCGTCATGACAGACATTTTTATTATTTTCCTTCCACCCATTTTTCATCTGCATCCCCCCGAGCCCACAACCTCAGGCACCGCTACCCGTGCCTTCCCCTCCAGACCGCGCCTGAGCGATCCGAGTACCCCCAGCGCCTGGGCTGGACAATACCCCCTGTGACACCCTGGTCCGGTACCGAGTACCCCGTCCCAGTCGGCTCCACAATAGTCATGGAACACCTAGCTAATGCCATCAGGGGCAACGATAGCATACAAGGCATACAGACGAAAGGGGGCCACCAAAAACAGCTCTGTTTGCTGATGACCTCCTCCTATACATATCACAACCAAGGATCTCAATCCCATCTATCTTGAGGTGTTTGGCTCCTTGAGCAACTTCAAGATAAACTTCACTAAGTCGAAGATGCTGATTATTTCCCTCTCCCCAGAGGAGGTCTCCTCCCTAAAAACAAATTTCCCCTTCAAATGGAAAGCAGACACCATCAAATATCTGGGAGTCCATATTCCCCCAGACTTATTGAAACTCTACTCACTTAACTACCAGCCTGTACTATCTCAACTGGACATGCAGCTATCCTCATACAGACCACTCAAACTATCCTGGATTGGAAGGAATAAATGTAATTAGGATGGACATCCAGCCTTGAGCACTATACATTTTTAAACTGTCCCCACCCCACCCCATAGAGTCTTCTTCTACAGATTCTGCTCTTTTATAGGGAGGTTTGTATGAGAATCAATGAAACCGAGGGTAGACATGAGGACCCTGTCAGCCCCCGTCAAACTCAGAGGCGTGGGCCTACCTGACTTTCATAACTATTTCCTGGCCGCATTGTTAATCAGATTGCTAGATTGGACACACAGACACCACACTAAACGATGAGTAGCACTGGAACAGGAGGGACTGCAAATCCCCCTGCACCACCTCCCATGGGCACACCCCCTTGACCCACAACAAATTGGACCTATGTCTGCACTGCACTGCAGAAACTTTGAAAATTTGGCAGTCCTATAGAAACCATACACCCATGAGAGGGACAATGAGCCCACTTTTCTTGAACCCTGCCTTTCATCCAGGGTTGCACAGGACGTCCTTCTTGGGATGTACAAGAGGACAGGATGTCTGCATGGGACAAATTCTCCACAATGGCAAGCTCCACTCCTTTGAGTCACTACAAAGTCTCTTACCGATAACACCTCTGAAATGGTACGAGTACCTCCAACTGCGCTCTTTCTGCTCCTCAGCAGTTCAGTCGGGAGGGATCAGATCCCTCCCCTCCCACCTTGAGGAGTTGATCAAAAATGAAATCCCCCCTCTCATGAAATCTCTGCAATACACCATGCCATTGCAGAGGAAAAGGCAACTGTAAAGTGCCCCTTCTAGCTTTTGTGGGAGAGAAAGCTGGGCAAAGAAATCACTTTAGTTGACTGGAAAAAAAGCTTTCTCTTCACACACAAGTTGGCAAACACATGCGCGGCCCAAGAGAGAAACCATAAAATACTGCACAGGTGGTACCGCTGCCCCAACCGGCTACACGTGATCTTCCCTTCAACCTCAGAGCTAAGCTGGGGTGCAAATCAGAAGTAGGAAACATGCTCAACATATGGTGGGAATGCCGTAAAATTAAAAGTTTCTGGGAGGGAGTATTTCATAATTACAACCTCATCACAGGCAAATGACTCACCGTTGCCGGGTTCTCAGGTCTCAGGCGTAGCTTCCCTCGTCACGGTTCCGCACCTGAGGCTGTGGGGCCCGGTGGTCAGATCAATAGGGGATGAACAGATGGGGGTAATTCTTGTTGTCATGACGCCACCTATGGGATTCCGGTGATTTCACCGGCGCTGCTTGGGCCTCCGGGGGATGTACGGCAGCTAGATGGGACGCTCCCCACAGGATGAGCGGGAGTCCCTGGCGCCAGGAGCCATCTTGATGTAATATGGCAGCTCGGGTAGTTTAGAATGTGCAGAGTTAGTAACAGCTCGAAGAAAAGCTCAGACACCAGATTCCTCTGTAACGGGTCTTTACTGTAACCGGTATGATGGTACAAAGTACACTACAGTCTGCAGGTAACGGACCGGGTGGTCCCAGCAATGACTGGTGTTGATTGAGAGCTCCGTAGTGTTCCTCCTTTTCCTAACTTCTCTAGCTTGTTTGCCGATGTTGCCTTAGCATACCAGGTCAGGGTACTTGAGAGACTTCTGAGTGGTACCTAGCTAATAAGGCTGAAGGTCCTGTGTCTCAGTTGTGAGTCCCTGCTGGCAAGACAACTAAGTTGCGGCGGTGATGAGGTGCCTCCTAGGAAGTGATTCCTTCACCCTGGTTTTCTGAGCGGCAGTGGACGTCTGCTTGCCTCGGAACCAGTGATCTGGTGGTTATGGGCAGGGGCATAGTTGGACCCGTTTGGTGATTGCCCGGGTTCCGATCTGGGTCACCGCTTAATGGTGCCAGCCGGTAAGTGGTTGTAGGGCTGCACGGAACTGTGCAGAGCCCTGCTTCTCCTATGTTACTTCCTTCCAGACTCCAACTCCTTTCCTAAGTTACCCACACACACTACACCTACACTCCTCCCACCAGGACCTGATTGGCCCTCTATTCTAAGTGGTGCATGTGGTGTTGGAGCTCTGAGGTTAACCATGTCATTACTGGGGCGGAGAATATTGCATCTTCAGTATGGGATGCAATACCCTCCTGTGACGCACTCGTTGTGGGGCGCCACACAAACAAATAACTGGCAGCCCAGAGATGGCTCTACTATCCGTGTACCCTGGAAAAATCAAAGCCACCAAACGTGACATCCTCCGTTTCTGTCTCTAGGCAGCCAGGTCCCACGTCATCCCACGGTATTGGTAATCCACAGAACAACCTCCTATTGTAGACTGGTATGAGGAGATGGTAGACATTTTTTCGGATGGAGAAACTGGCTGCCGAGAGCTTGGGATCCATGGATACATTTAACACCACATTGACGGAATAGATCTTGTTCATGGACTCCCCCGACCTCCAAAAATAATTTTCCCAGCCACACTAAAGCCGAGTAATGGAAACAAAGAAAATTGGGCGCACCGCAATAAGTTACAGATAATTTAGGGGGGTACTCACCTTGCCAAGGAGGAGCTTAAGTCATACAAAGAAAAGACATGGCACAGATGGGAGCAATAAACAGCAAGTAACATAGAGTAAAAAATTAAACTTTATTATTGTACAGGCACTAGACTGAATAAAAACGCTTAAAACCATGGGGCGTTCCCAAGGCCATAACCACAAAGTATATACAGAGTGTGAAAATGCTGACACAGAGATGACATGGGTAATAAGACCAATGTAAGAATTATACTTGGGTTGTCAAAAACCAGGATGATTCAGGAGACATAATACTATTGATGTTGGGGCAGGGGTGAACCTAGCCTCTCTGCTGCCTGAGGCGAACTGCAAAACGGCGCCCCCCCCCCCACCCGCTAGAAAAAATTTTAATTGATAAAAATAAATCTGGTTCCTACAGATTTATATTTATCCTGTAAAAATGAGCAAAATAGTGGACATTTTAGTTTACTGAAACAGAAAAAAAAGATCTCCACACAAAGATGTCTGCACCATCACACGCACATACAAGAACCACACAGAAGAATCCAGAACAAGGATCATTAATGGCAATGGCAGCTTGGCACAAGCATTTAGACACATAATGACAACTGGCAGAGCCGTGGTCCTGCAGGCAGAACTGATTGCCAACCTCTGGCACACGCCTGCAAAACTCTGGACCGCTGCCTGGCACTGAATATTCAGACAAGTCGCCATGCCGCACCTTCCACACAACACAGGTAAAGACCTGCAGTCTGAGTATCAACAAGCCGCCACTGCACTAAGTTGGTAAAATGGCGCTTCTTCTCCATCCAACAGACCACACTTACTCCCGAATTGCTTAGCCAATCACAAGCGCCACACACGGGGCTGTCTTTATGTAATTAATAACAGGGTCCTTCCTATTGGGTTGAGCAAAGGATATGGGAGCAGGAAGGGGGAAGAGCATCACCGACCAACCGCTGCTCAGGAGAAAGATGGCTGGATGCCTGAATGTACCGAGGGTCAGCACTGGACCTGGTGTGTAAGGGTGGTTTCACATTTGCATTCGGAACGCAAGCGTAACAGAACGCAGCCAAACGCTGCGTTCCTATGTTTAACATGGGAACGATTCCGTTTGGATGCGCATAATTTATACGCCCTCCTCCGCCCTCCAAATGCAACATGTTGCATTTTTTGTGCGTTCACAGGTGCTTGTTTTATCAGCAAGTGCCCGCGAGTGCACAAACAATGCATGGATCTCAATGGATCCGCACTGTCCTCCGCATGGCAGCGCAGGAGAACGCTGCGGATCACATTGAAATTTCGTCGGCGGCGGCTGGGAGGTGGAGGATCTCCGCCACAGATCTCCGCCTCCCGGCCGCCGTCGAGATCACTGATTGGCTGGCCGAGCACCATACTGATGAGAATCTCCTCTGCGTTCACATCAGTATGGCAGCGTTTGCCCTGCGTTTGCATGCCCTGCGCATGCAGACACAAATGCAAATCTGAAACCAGCCTAAGTTATGGCCAATCAGTCCTGCAGCAGAGGGACAATGCATCCTGCATCATAGAAATCATAGGGCCCCATAGCAGAAGTTCTAATTGGGCACCCCCCAACAAAAGCAATATTTGGCTGGGTCACATAGGTACATCTCTCTCAATATGTCAGCCTTTACAAAGTAATTTTCCTCCTACTGAAGCCCCTAGATTCCCCTTTCATTGCCCCTCTAAAGTGTGATGCCAACAAAAGTGCCCCACAAACACTGTATGATCCCCCACAGTGCATTCCTCCACATGCACAGTATGATGACCCTACTGCACCTCCTGCAACTACCCCAGTACAGCATGATCCCCAACTATGACCGCCGCCCAGCCCTCCATGTAGTAAAATGGACCTATGTACAGTATAATGGCCCCCAACACAGCCCTCAAATAGCCCTTCATAAAGTATAAAGGCTCCCTTGTAGCCTCCAAGTATTATCATGCCTCCCACAGAGCCCTCCAAATATTATAATGGCTTCCAAATAGTATAATTTGCTCCATATAATATAATACACCCCCATAGTATTCCACATAGTATACCGCATTCCTCCATATATTATGCACCCCCATAGTCTTCTATAAAATAGAATGCACCCCCCACAGTACTCGATATAGAAAAACGCACCCCCACAGTCCTCCATATAGTATATTGCACCCCGTAGTCCTCCAAATAGCATATTGCACCCCCACAGAACTCCATAGAGAACAATTCACCCCCACAGTACTTGATATAAAATAATGCACCCCCACACTCATCCATGTAGTATAATGCACCCCACAGTCCTCCATATAGAATAATGCAGCCCCACAGTCCTCCATATAGAATAATCACCCCCACAGTCCACGATATAGATTAATGCACCTCCACAGTCCTCCAAATAGTATAATGCACCCCACAGTCCTCCATATAGCATAATGAACCCCCACAGTCCTCCATATAGCATAATGCACCCCCATATTGCATACTGCACTCCCATAGCTCTCCATACAGCATATTGGACCCCCATAGTCCTCCATATAGTATAATGCACCCTCATAGTCCTCCATATAGTATAATGCATCCCCTATAGCCTTCCTTATAGTATAATGCACCCCCATAGTCTTCCATATAATATAATGGGCCACAATAGTTCTCCATATAGTATATTGCACCCCCATTGTCCTATATTATATTGTACATTACATAGTTTCTCATCAGTGTACTCACTAAAAAAAAACTATTAAAAAAATAAAAAGTAAATACCTCTTCTCCTCAGCATCTCCTCTGCCGCTCTGCACGTCTCAGCACAGTGGCGCTAAGTGATGACATCATTGTTCCCCGCCGTGCTGAGCTGCAGAGGGGTGGACAGCGGTGGCAAGGACTTGGGAGAAGAATGCTGCCGGCAGAGGCGGCCGGGACTATAGGAGCAGCATGCTCGGGGGGGCCACCACTGGTACACACATGGCTCCGCTCCGTACACCTAGTACACACTCAGCTCCGTACACCACGTACGCCTCGTACACAAGCGGCTCTGCTCAGTACAACTCGTACACACACGGCTCTGCTCCGTACACCTCGTACACAAGCGGCTCTGCTCCATACACCTCGTACACAAGCGGCTCTGCTCCATACACCTCATACACAAGCGGCTCTGCTCCGTACACCTCGTACACAAGCGGCTCTGCTCCATACACCTCGTACACAAGCGGCTCTGCTCCGTACACGTTGTACACATGTGGCTCTGCTCTGTACACCTCGTACACATATGACTTCGCTCTGTACACACCGTACACACGTGGCTCCGTTTCGTACACACGTGGCGCCGCTTCGTACACCTCGTACACACTGGGCTCCGCTGCGAAAGCCTCGCACACACGACTCTGCTCCGTACACCTCATACACACGCGGCTCCGCTCCGTACACCTTGTACACACTCGGCTTCGCTCCGTACGTCTCGTACACACGCAGCTCCGCTCCGTACACCTTGTACACTCTCAGCTCCACAATGTACACACGTGGCTTCACTCTATACACCTCGTACACACACGCCTCCGCTCTGTACACCTCGTACACACGCGGCTCTGCTCCGTACACCTCATACACACTCGGCTCTGCTCCGTACACCTCGTACACACACGCCTCCGCTCTGTACACCTTGTACACACGCGGCTCTGCTCCGTGCACCTCATACACACTCTGCTCTGCTCCGTACACCTCATACACACTCGGCTCTGCTCCGTACATCATTGTTCCCCGCCGTGCTGAGCTGCAGAGGGGTGGACAGCGGCGGCAAGGACTTGGGAGAAGAATGCTGCCGGCAGAGGCGGCCGGGACTATAGGAGTGGCATGCTCGGGGGGGCCACCACTGGTACACACATGGCTCCACTCCGTACACCTAGTACACACTCAGCTCCGTACACCACGTACGCCTCGTACACAAGCGGCTCTGCTCCGTACAACTCGTACACACACGGCTCTGCTCCGTACACCTCGTACACAAGCGGCTCTGCTCCATACACCTCGTACACAAGCGGCTCTGCTCCATACACCTCGTACACAAGCGGCTTTGCTCCATACACCTCATACACAAGCGGCTCTGCTCCGTACACCTCGTACACAAGCGGCTCTGCTCCATACACCTCGTACACAAGAGGCTCTGCTCCGTACACGTTGTACACATGTGGCTCTGCTCTGTACACCTCGTACACATACGACTTCGCTCTGTACACACCGTACACACGTGGCTCCGTTTCGTACACACGTGGCGCCGCTTCGTACACCTCGTACACACTGGGCTCCGCTGCGAAAGCCTCGCACACACGGCTCTGCTCCGTACGCCTCGTACACACGCGGCTCCGCTCCGTACACCTTGTACACACTCGGCTTCGCTCCGTACGTCTCGTACACACGCAGCTCCGCTCCGTACACCTTGTACACTCTCAGCTCCACAATGTACACACGTGGCTTCACTCTATACACCTCGTACACACACGCCTCCGCTCTGCACACCTCATACACACACGGCTCTGCTCCGTACACCTCGTACACAAGCGGCTCTGCTCCACACACCTCGTACACAAGCGGCTCTGCTCCGTACACGTTGTACACATGTGGCCTGCTCTGTACACCTCGTACACATATGACTTCGCTCTGTACACACCGTACACACGTGGCTCCGTTTCGTACACACGTGGCGCCGCTTCGTACACCTCGTACACACTGGGCTCCGCTGCGAAAGCCTCGCACACACGGCTCTGCTCCGTATGCCTCGTACACACGCGGCTCCGCTCCGTACACCTTGTACACTCTCGGCTCTGCTCCATACACCTTGTACACACTCGGCTTCGCTCCGTACGTCTCGTACACACGCGGCTCCGCTCCGTACACCTTGTACACTCTCAGCTCCACAATGTACACACGTGGCTTCACTCTATACACCTCGTACACACACGCCTCCGCTCTGTACACCTCGTACACACACGGCTCTGCTCCGTACACCTCGTACACAAGCGGCTCTGCTCCATACACCCTCGTACACAAGCGGCTCTGCTCCGTACACGTTGTACACATGTGGCTCTGCTCTGTACACCTCGTACACATATGACTTCGCTCTGTACACACCGTACACACGTGGCTCCGTTTCGTACACACGTGGCGCCGCTTCGTACACCTCGTACACACTGGGCTCCGCTGCGAAAGCCTCGCACACACGGCTCTGCTCCGTATGCCTCGTACACACGCGGCTCCGCTCCGTACACCTTGTACACTCTCGGCTCTGCTCCATACACCTTGTACACACTCGGCTTCGCTCCTTACATCTCGTACACACGCGGCTCGGCTCCGTACACCTTGTACACTCTCAGCTCCACAATGTACACACGTGGCTTCACTCTATACACCTCTTACACACACGCCTCCGCTCTGTACACCTCGTACACACGCGGCTCTGCTCCGTACACCTCGTACACACTCGGCTCTGCTCCGTACACCTCGTACACACTCGGCTCTGCTCCGTACACCTCGTACACACGCGGCTCTGCTCCGTACACCTCGTACACACGCGGCTCTGCTCCGTACACCTCATACACACTCGGCTCTGCTCCGTACACCTCGTACACACACGCCTCCGCTCTGTACACCTCGTACACACGCGGCTCTGCTCTGTACACCTCATACACACTCTGCTCTGCTCCGTACACCTCGTACACACACGGCTCCACTCTGTACACCTCGTACACACACGGCTCCACTCTGTACACCTCGTACACACTCGGCTTCGCTCCGTACACCTCGTACATACACAGCTTCACTCCATACACCTCATACACACGCACCTCCACTCTGTACACCTTGAACACTCAGCTCCACTCCAATACCTCATACATACACAGCTCTGCTACATTAATTTACACTGTAAAGCCTCAGCCCCACACATAAACTTCACCTCATCCAGCACCATGGTGGAGTCCTGGCTGCATACTGAGGAGCTGATCATGTGACCCGCCTGACTCCTCCTCCCTCCTTTGACATCATCACAGGTCCTGTCAGCGCGAGGCACAGTGAAGCATGAAGCCGGCTCACACAGCCGGCTCACACAGCCGCACGGGGGGGGGGTTTGGAGACTGCGGCCGCTAACACAGCTCACACTGCCACACTGGAGGGGGGGGTGTTTGGACACCGCGGCAGGAGATGCCCCGCCAGCAGCCCCAGATACGCCAAGCCTGGTCGCAGCGTCGGCGGCCAGGACTGTAGGAGCGGCATCTGCAGGGTGCCGCACTACCACCAGCTCCTGAAGACGCCGCCCCATGTCTACCAGCAGAGCTCGCCGCCTGAGGCTGACACTTCATGTCGCCTCATGGATGGTGCGGCCCTGTGTTGGGGCCAACACAATCAATAAGTCAAATTGCACTCACAAAAATGTCATATCATATACAAATAATCACAATGGTGAAAGCAGATAAAGGACTCATACGTGTGCAATAGAGCACCTGGTATCAGGTACAGAAAACAGATAAGATGTTAGTTGCAGGTTATGATGTATAAACACATATAGAGTGTTTGTAAATGCAAATGAGTAGTCTGTACATAAATACACGGGACCAAAGTGGTGTGAGCTGTATTGGACTCGGTTGGACATAGGAAAAGCCTCTAGACCTGTGATGGCGAACTCCAGGCCTCGAGTGCCACACACAGTCCAGGTTTTCAGGATTTCCATTGCATCTGACAGTTGGCAATCAAATTACCAACTGTCAAACTCTAAGGAAATCCTGAAAACCTGCACTGTGTGTGGCACTCGAGGCCTGGTGTTCGCCATCACTGCTCTAGACAATAACCATGTATGTCATAAGATGTATAAGTGACCAAACCACACGGAACAGTTATCTGATGAACGAAATGGGACAAAAATAATTGCATATAATTCATAAAACCTGCAGTTAAATGCATGAGACCGGGAGTGTAAACTGTACAGGTAGTTGTACGTATGATAGTAAGATGTTGTACTTAAAAAATGAGCGTTGCATACGTATGAGTCCCTTACCTGCTTTCACCATTGTGATTATTTGTATATGATATGACATTTCTGTCGCGCTATAATCCTTTTATCCCATGTAGACTATCTAAATATTAAATGATAGCCGACTCTGTGTGACTCACAGCGAGTCACCCAGCCCATGATCTGATGGGCCGCTGAGCTACATGTACACAAAATTAAAACAGTGCAGAGGAATAAACTACCCATAACGGCTAGGATGGAAGTCGACGTTCCACAGACATCGGTAATACAGACGGCACTGGAAGCTTGGGGCCTCAATCACTCTTGAAGGACTTCCTATACAACCCTCCGTTGCACCACTGGCTCATTCCTAACAATGTCCACTATATATCTGTATGCATTTGATTATCGTGGTTGTTATACGATTCATTACTGTATGATCTTTTGATATGTACTCAATAAACAAAGATTGAACCAAAATTTCTTATATGAAGCATGACTCCTGTAACTCTTGCTGAAGGAGCTTGATTCTGCTGTAGCCTCTGTTTCTAATGAAAAAGCATCAGGAGTCGACAGGTTACCAGGAGAAATATATAATATATATTAGGGGATTTTGATTCCTGCCTTGTTGGAAGTATATAATGTGGGTGTCAAGATGGAGGAGCTTTTATCATAGTGCTGCCAAAAAAGGGCAAAGATCTAAGTATGCCGGCCTCATATTGACCGATCTCGTTATTGACAGTGATTGTCAAACTAGTAGCCAAAATACTTGCCAACCGAATCACTAAAGTTTTTTAAACCTGAGACCAAAAATGTCTTTACGGTACATGAAATAACACAATGCTGCTTATGCATTACAAAAAGTTTCATTTGTCTACAACAAGTGAATGTCAAATTTGTAAGCACAAGTACATCAGTGACAAGGGGAGTTAGGAGGATAAAGTGCCTGGTGCAGAGAGAGGTCAGACACAGAACCCAGTATCTTACAAAACAGGCATCTCAAGGGTAATTTAGTTAAAATACAAAAGTAAAAGCACTCCAGCATAGATACATTGCAAACCTTACAATCAGCTTGTGGTAAATACAGTTTAAATCACACCATTACAACTATTGCAACTGAATCCAAAACCAGGGGAGCAAGGGGTTAAGCGTGATAATATCATACCCAAAGGTGCCTGCTGTCTGGGAACTGTGTCAGGGAGGAGCCCCGACACGTGTTTCGTATATCTTCCTCGGGGGGCAGTGGGGTAGTGTGCACAAGGGGGCCAAGCCTTCTTATATTTGGGGCCAGACAGTGATTGCAGCCAATCGCGGCACAGCCGCACAGCTGATCACAGTCAGAGGTGATCACGGACCGCGGCATTGTGAGGTGTCTCGGTAGGAGGAAAACCTGCTGACGTCAATACGCCAAGGCACCTCCCACTTCCTGCCACGTCAGCGTCACATGACCATGACGCCGTGCGGCCGTGCACACAGCATTAATCACTTACCCAATCACCGGCCAGCATTCGTGCTGCTAGGCAACAGCGAAGTAAGACATTCAGCATGATGCCACGAAGCAGCATCAAGGGGAAATTTAACCCCTAACTTTGCTGCCAGAAATATGGGCAGTTCAAATAGCATCAGACCAGGGGTGATATATATGAAGTACATAAAGACATATGCAGTACATGTTATGAGAGGCTCCACGTATAAATAGATTATACATTAATGGCTTCCAAAGTCTCTTTGTCAACTGGAGTCACTATGTATTTCTTCATGGCATATTGTTTATCCATCCACCTGTAAACTTACATAATTGATGCTGGCTCCAGATATTATTCAAGGCAAAGGCCAAGTGAAAATAAGCTAAAGTGAACATAAAAAACACACACATTTAAAATGGGCAAACAAGACATAATAAGGCTGAAACCAAGTATATATCAAGCAGATGAATCAGTCAAAGCAAGTATTGGCGCTTAAAAAAAGGGGACCAGCACAAGGGGAACATACTTTTTAACCATCCTGAGTCCACTAATGCCACACATTAAACCAAAACCTATCCATCACAGAAAAAGACTATAGGAATCTGTCCCTCCCAAACCCAGAGGAGAGAGACAAGACATGCCATATATATATATATATATATATATATATATATATATATGTCACAGACCAAGAACAGAGATCAGTTTATGGCATCGCAAAAACACCTAAAAAAGCCCTAAAAAAGGGAGGGAAACCCACGGATCCTACATCCATTGTGTCGTTCATACCCACTAAGGGAGGACCAACAATAGACGCTACTACATGGCAGTGGGGCACAAGATCATCATGTAGCAGCTCAGGGGACCCCATGAAACACAAAGGGTGCGGATCAAGACGATGAAACAAGAGAGCAAAATCATAAAAATTGTGCAAAACTGAACCTCTCATTCAATCCTGCCGGGGACTTAGTCCCAAGTCTGAAGATCCATCTAGCCTCCATCTGGGCTAGTACTTTTTTCAGGTTACCGCCTCTGATACCCAGATGGGCCTGATCAATACCCCTCACCTGAAGGCTACCTGGATCACAGTTGTGATGGGTCTTAAAGTGCCTCGGCAGTGTATGGAGAGTGTTCGGATCAAGCACCTTTTTAGCCCCCTCTATATTGAGTACATGCTCTCTGATGCGTCGTCTGAACTCACGTGAGGTTAAGCCAATATAAATTTTTCCGCAGCCACAAATGGCATGGTAGATCACCCTTACACTGCTGCATGAAATGTATTTTCTGATCTCATACTCCCTCTTACCATGCGCGTCCATGAAGGTCTTACACCTTAAGATATTTCTACACGAGACACAAGAGCCACAGGGAAAACACCCCACCCTAGGTGTTCCGATATTAAACAGTATGGTGGCTTTTTGTATGAAGTGACTATGCACTAAGGTGTCCCTGAGGCTCTTCCCTCTTCGTGCCGTCATCAATGGACGCTCAGGTATAAAGTCACGGAGGTGGGGATCAGTTTTAAGTACTTGCCAGTGTCGGTCAAGGATGCCTCTGATATCATCCCGTTGATTATTATATGTGGTAATGAACTGTACCACGGGATACTCGTGATTTTTTAGTCGAGTCTTGGGCATGAGTAGATCCTGTCTCCGTTCCCCTCTGGCATGCCCAAAACCCCACCTAATGCTTCTTGCACTATAACCCCAGAGTTTGAACCTCTCCCGCATGTCCGCCACACATGCAGTAAAGTCCACATCATCAGAGCAAAGGCGTCTCAGTCTCAAAAACTGTCCAGTTGGAATTGCTCTGATTGTGGACGTGCGAGGAAGAGACATGCAGAAGAGAATTCACCGAGGTCTCCTTCCTGAATATGGTAGTTCCAACATCACCTCTTTCATCTATTTTTATCTTAATGTCAAGAAAGTCAATGCTTTCATGATGGAATTTATAAGTGAGGTTGATGTTGAAACGATTCATATTCAGGAAGGAGATAAATTCCTCCAGCTCGGGGACAGACCCACCCCAGACAATCAAAACATCATCAATGTATCTGAGCCAGTACTGCGCATGGGACGCACCCCGCGCCCCGTCGCCAAACACCTCCCTCTCCCAGAATCCGAGAAAGAGATTAGCATACGACGGGGCACAGGCCGCGCCCATCGCAGTACCCCTCTTCTGGAGGTAGTATCTGTCCCCAAACAGGAAGAAGTTATGTGTTAGTACAAAGTTCAGCAGGTCAAGGATCAGGCGGGCCAGTGACATGTCTAATCCACTCTTATCCAAATAGAATTTTACCGCTTGTAATCCGTGGTGATGCTCAATACAGGTGTAGAGGGCATTTTTGGTCTCAGGTTTAAAAAATGCGTATGTGTCGATACTTTTACAGTAGATCATGCTGATCCCTTGGTTGTTTATTCGACTCACTAAAGTGTTAACATCAATAATACAGCAAGAGAAATCGAATTTCTTTGCCTTACAAGTATACTGCAACAAAACTTCGACGGTTATTTATTAACATGCAGTTGAGATCAGATAACGATGGATAGACGGTCATTTTGTCATTAGATGCCACAAAGCCATTTGATAGTGTCTTGCCCACAAGGGTTTGGGGTACTTGGACCTCGGGCGTACTGGTACGGGGATGTCACGGGTGGCCGGTGCCTGAGTCCGTGCCCTTGAGCCTGTAATGACCAGAGGTCCGTACTAGATCCAGTGAGTCACAGAAACAGAGACGGAGGCAGAAGCAACATAAAATACTTGCTTTTACTTGGGGAAACAGATGGAAAGTTTAGAGTAAGATGCACAGATATGTTATTTCCCCAAAAATAGATAAATTATTTACATACACCCAGCATCAAGCTAGGTGTCGGTGTGTTACCTTAATGTTCCTCCTCAGTGTGAGGAGACAATGCCAAAAATAAGTTTACCTAAAATCTATACAGAAAAATAAGCGATTTACTACACACAGCAGCAGGACAGGTGTAAATCAGATGGATGCAGTTTAGTGAGGATCACTGAAATAACACACCGATTTACAATCTTATCAACTCTATACATACAATACATATAAACCCAGTGTACATATATGTACATATATATTTATATATCTGATCTGTTGGATACCCGGGTACCTTATCTAATAGTAAAGTTTAGTCCAGTTACAGTCTGTACAGGCCTGGGGAAGTACTGTTAACGCAGTCACTTCCAATGGTCTTCAGCGCCAAAAATGAAAAATAAATAAAACACAACTGTAGTAAATAGGGATATTGTGTTCTCTTGTCTGAAGGGGGGTCTTAGTCTCTGTACCTTTTTGGGAGGCCAAGTGTGTTCACCTACAGACACCACACCGAGGCCTGCAGTCTCACAGCAGAGATTCAGTCTTTTTCTCTCACAGTATGGCCGACCCGTCTCCTCTAAAGCACTCCTCTCCTGGCAGTAGTATACTCGCTTCTTAGCAGGGAATAAGTCTTTGGTCCCCTCCAGGGGCTCTGCTGTCCAGTGGATCAGTGTCCGGTCTCAGCTTTATCTGGCTCAGACTTCTCCACAGCCACTCTCCTCACAGCACCTCTGGAGACCAGTTTACCTCAGCCCAAACTGTCATAAAGTCCTCCCTGTCTCCGTGACAACCTCCTCAGCTGACAGCCCCCACCTTTTTATTCAGGAAGTAAATTTTTACACACTCTTACAAGCCGACAATAAAAAGGGGAAAAGAAAATAAAGTTGTTTGTGACGCCACCTGTAGGTCCGGTGATGGCAGCCTCGCTGCTGGAACCTCCTGGGTGATGGGCAGCAGCAAGATGTTGTAGCCCTCTACAGGTAGGGCAGTGTCCCCAGGGTGTTGGACGTAGCAATGGTGGAATAGGGCAGCGTAATCACTGTAAAGCAAGACAGGTAAATCACAGTTCTCTGAAAAGAAGCACAAACACGTTGCTCACTCTGAACGGGTACTTTACTCCAGTAATCTGCAGGTTTACAGGGTAATGCAGTTCTTTCAGCTGGGGTAGCGGACTGGGTGGTTCTGGTAGTGAGAAGTGTCCCTCTGAAGCTCCACTGGTGTTCCTTCTCTATCACTTCCTCTGTCCTTACTCTGTGCTGCCCTGCACGGATCCCGCTTCTTGAACCAGGCCTGTTGGCTGATATGGGAACCCTTTATCTCTCCAAAGGGAACCAAACCCAGTCTAGTGCTTCTGGTGGAGACCGTGTGCTTGGTGTAGGGCGGTTGGATCGTGCTCCTAAAAAGACATCGACTACGCTGGTAATTTGCGGTTCAGGGATAGACCTGTGATCCACGTCGGAGCCGGTACCCTGCTTCGGACTAGGCCAGGGTATTTGGTTACCCTTTATTTGCCCCTTTTTCTTCTGGATCACCAGTTTGAGGTGCCCTCCCTCTTAGCTTCTCCTTTGCTGTTCTCTGTTCTTCTTCACTGGGATGTTCTGTTTCTCTACAGCTTCTCTTTACTTCACAGCTCTGCACTTCACTTCTGCTTTCTGCTTTCTGCTCTCTACTCTTTCCCTCTTTCCCCACTCACTTTATAACCTAGCTTCTACACCCACCGGGACCGATTACCCTAGTAACAGGCGTCTGATTGGTCCCTCATCACTAGGAGTGTGTGTGGTGCTGGAGCTTCGGGCTTCTACTACTCCTTACCAGAACAAAGCATACTGCACCTTATGTTAGGCGTGCAGTACCCTTTTGTAGTACGCTGACTAGCGGGTCCCTACAATAGTATGGAGTGGAGGTATTTTTGGGTCACAATGCACCGGACAGAATTTGAGAATACATTTATAAAGTGAGTGCAATTGTCATAAGCTGCTCAAAAGGCTAAAGTTAGGGTGCATGAGCAAGAACAATGCGGCACTCACAGGAATCCAGTTGCAGTTTTTCACGGCTTTATTCAGCAATATGCATGGTTACAATGCAGGGAAGTGAGTCGGCAGGACAACGGTCACCGTTTCGCGCTATATAGCACTTCCACGGGTCCTGAATACCAATTCAATACCAATAACACCACACCTTCAGACACATTCTGTACTGTCAGTTTGTGTCCAGGGAGTCTGGACAAACCCGGACACAACCTGGCAGAGCAGAAGCATGGGGTTAAGCCGACATAACTCTTATTAACCGCATCTGCCGGCTCCCGGCTGACAAGCAGCGCAGAAGCTGGAGGTGGGGTTAATATGCCGAAATGAAAAAAACGCTGCTGTCAAAGCAGCATAAAGCCTGACATAGCTATTATATCTACAGATCTTTATCTGTATATTTATAGCTTTCAGGCTTTCCTGTGTTGGGAAAATAGCACACGTGCGAGTGACACGCAGTGTGCTGTCTGGGTGCGAGGTTTCCTCGCACCCTTTGACTTTCATTAGCCACTCGCACGTCAAACACGAGTTCACTCACAGCATGCTGTGAGTGAACTCGCATTTGACTCGCAGTGCAAGTTCAGCGCAGGGGACACGCACCAGTGTGCCCTGCCTGATATGGCAACACTGATCTGAATGCAATGCGAGTTTCCCTCGCATTGCACTTGCGCGAGTCAGTCGCACAGTGTGCCTCCACCCTAAGGAATTCAGATACATGTACATTAAGATCTCAGCCAAAATAGAGGACTATGAGTGGCAGAACGTCATTCCTTTATTAAATAAGTTTAAACAGAAGATAGTAAATTGGAGTAAATTATATTTGTCGGTGGTGGGAAGGGTTAATTTAATTTAAATGATATTCATGCCCCGACTCCTTTATATTCTGCACAATATTCCATTGTGGCCCTGTCAGGGTACTTTCACATGCCGCAATCTCGCCTGGCGATATGAGGCAATCTAACGTGAGCGTGCACACTTTTCATGGTCTCCTCAGATCGCCGATGGCGATGTGTTGCTCCAGAAATCGCCTCACCTACAGCGGAACCAATCCTGCCTTATTCGATCGTCGCTTCACACGCCGCAATTCCAAAGGCAATGTGGGCGTACATGGTCAGCGCTGCGAGGAGATAGGCGTGCCACAGTGGTTTACACCGCGCCCCATACGCGCTCATTGGACAGCGCAATAGCGTTACATTGAAGATGTGTGTGTTGCTGAACGGACAGCTCTTCAAATATGGCTCCCTATCAACTGACAGCCAATGGGAACACAGAAGCCAACACCAATCATTGCAGACAGGGCATGGACTACAAAACGGTTGAGGCACGCCTATGGGAAATTCTAGGCAACGTTGGTTCCATCACTATCGCTCTATCACACGCAACAACATGGAAATATCGCCTTCATGGTTGCGGCTGATTTCTAAGCACTGTTTAGGAATCAGGCGACGGCCGATAGGCAATTTATCGCCATGAAATTCCCCAAACACACACCGCAACTGTGAGGCAATTTCACGGCGATTGTTTCGGGATGACATATCGACTTTAGGATTGCCAGGCAAGATTGCGGCGTGTGAAGGTACCCTCAGAATAGGTTCTATAAGATTAATGCCATCTTTAAAGATTTAATATGGAAGGGAGGACAGGCACGCATCAAAGTGGAATCTTTGCAAAGATCAAAGGATAAAGTGCAGTGCATGGGACAAACTGAAGTAGAAGCAACCAGACCTCACAAACACACATTTCTAAAATATGAAATTCATGGATAATATTTCACTATAGAGAACTGTTACCGTAATTAAACTCTTGTGTGTCTTGTAAAACAAACAGTGCAATTGGCTTGAATAAGTACAATTACTGCAAAGGCAGGTGCTGTCCTTGTGTATTAGTCAAACTAATTAGGCATGTTTCCAATTAGACACTTGGTCAACATGCAAATATTAAGGCCACTTGATGCAGCTGACAATCTTTTAAGTGGTTTCTTTGAAAAAGAAACCATATCCATATCTACATTTCTCTCTCTCTCTCTCTCTCTCTCTCTCTTATATATATATATATATATAACCCCTGGCAAATATATAACCCCTGGCAAGAATTATGGAATCACCTGGCTCGGAGGATGTTCATTCAGTTGTTTAATGTTATAGTAAAAAAGCAGATCACAGACATGGCACATAACTAAAGTCATTTCAAATGGCACTTTAAGAAACACTAAAGGTACCGTCACACCTGGCGAACTTTAATGGCGACTCTAGGGCGTGGCCTATCACCGCCAACATCGCCAAAGCGTCGCCAAATGTGACTGGGCGGGGGCGACACATCTGAGTGGTCGCCTGGTTTCAGAGCAGTGCTCTGAAACCAGGCGACCATTCTGTGGCGATGTGTACTGATCGCCGTGTGTAACGTGTCAATAGCGATGTAAAGAGCGACAGCACACAGCGCCTAAACAATTCCGGTAGGCGTGTCTGGGCGTAGTTACTACCTCTGGCGGTCTGCATGGATTGGTGGCAGCTCCAGCGTTCTCATTAGTAGTCTTGTTCGTCGGCGCCATATTTGATGATGTGTGTGTCCAACAATAATCTCGTCTTCCTTTCCTTGGCCTTGAAAGTTCTATTACCCTTGAGCTTACATACAATAGAGCAGTGCATTGATGTGGCCTGTGTGTTTGCGCCTGTGTGGGCTAAATGTGCAGAAATGTGCCACTGCCAAATGCGTCTGAACACCAACACAATTGTCATTACATGTTAACTCATGTCTGCATCAGAGCGCTGTAGTGCCAGGCTTCATGTTTAAAGAATATCGCTATGTTCACACACAATTTGCGTTTTTTTTAGCACTCTTAAAAGCACATGCGTTTTTTTAAGAGTGCTAAAAAATGTCCTTGTGTGTCTGAAAGGATTTGCCACGTTTTTGGACTTAGTCATTTTTTCACCAAAAACGCAGGCAAAAACGCAAGCGTTAACGCAGGGTGCATAAATGTGCCTTTTAAAAACGCATGCGTTTCCCATAGGGCCCCCATGTTAAAAAAACGCATGTGCGTTTTTTTCAACATGGCCCCTATGGGAAACGCATGCGTTTTTGAATGGCACTAAAAGGTACTAATGTACCATGCGTTTTTGCATGCATTTCCCATAGGGCCCATGTTAAAAAAACGCATGCGTTTTTTGAAAAACGCACATGCGTTTTTTTACAGCACCCAAAAACGCTGCATGCAGCGTTTTTTGGACTAGGGTAAAAAACGCAAATGGAGCTGAAAAACGCAGCTACACTCAAATGTACCCTGCGTTAACGCACCTGCGTTTTTTTTAACAGCCCAAAAACGCAGAGATGGTCAAAAAAACGCATGTGTGTGAACATGGCCCTATGACGCCAAAGCATACAGTGTATCCTGTCACTTTTGCGCCTCTGGGCGCCCGTCAACATATGTCATATCTCCCGTGCGTCGTTATGCCATAACGTTGGCAGACGTTTGGCGCCGCCTTCTTGGTGCTTTCCCTTGCCCTGCAGAATAGTAAAATGGCAGCACCCAGGCGAGCTTCTGTATGAGGGGAGCCTGAGCTCCTTATCCTTGTGGATTTATGTGACACCAGGGATTACTGGTGTCACCAGCTCCACACCCATCCACGTCTCCACAAGCAGGCTGTCCTGCTGAAGGTGAAGAGGAGGCTGGAGAGGAGGTTGGGTGTGTTGCGCACACCAAGGCAGATCTGCAAAAAAATTGCAGATCTGAAATATAAGACGCCTGTTTTATTATGTGTTAATGAGCTGATACGTTGTTAAAACAGAGCGGTATTGAGCGGCTTTTGGTGACGCACATGCTTTCCCAGACGCAGCAGCACATTGTGATCTTGGCTAATGTATTGACAAAGTTTCTGTGTCCTATTCACAGTGCAAATACACTGACCAACACTGTTGGATTCAGCATAGGAGGGGTTGTTGTACGCAGTCGTGGGCTCAATACATCACCATACACCAAGACAGTATGTATACATGTGCTGCAGGGCAGTATTCTGGCTACCAACTCAAGGTATACAGCTGTTTTTATCATGCTTGACAAAATAACATGGCTTGCCACCCACAGCCTCTGTTGGTTGCTACTTTCTCAGTGGTCAAGAACACAGTGACTGTGTGCTGTCGAGGCTACAGGGTGTGGCTGCTACGACAATGCAGGTTAGTAATGTATTACAATGTCTTTGTTGGTATAATCACATGTAATGCAATGCTGAATTCACAAATGAATGTGGCCAACGGACCATAAAATGTAGACATTTCATGGGGTCCTGTGGACTGGCTATACAAATGAAGAAATATTAAAATTAGATGTACTTTGAATGGATGTCACAATTTAAGTAATCAATGTGCAGCATCCATGTGTCAGCTGCTTCACAGGGCTCTTTGCACAGAGCCCTCTGGTATGGTGTAGTGTTTAATGTGTGATCTAGAAACGTCATAATACGTCCAGTCTATCCCTGGATCGTGGCTGATAGAACAGCTTCACAACAATGTACCCAATATGGTATCCCCACACAAATCATTAAAGGGACGTTTGTTAATGAAGAGCTACATTATTATGATGGCTATTATATGTGACATATAGTGGTTGATTACACAGCCACAAGGTAGTTAGTGGCCACAAGTCCAGTTGCAGGTGTATTGTGTGTGGACACACGACAGAGAGGTGTCACGTAATATTACTCCCACCTTCCACATCTTGACGTATGTGTCTGGCATAGTGCATGTAATTGCGTGTATGCATTTGTAGATGTGCTTACAACAATGTTTTTGTTTCTGTTTAGATATCCCGAGACGATGGAGGCTACGGATGGAATTGCACCACATGCTTATTGTGGGGGCTGCATTGTGGGAGGAGGCAGTGGCGCACCCAGAAATTTCCCAAGGTAGGGGTCCAAGAAACACACACCGGCCCTGAAAGGGGGGTGTCATCCCCCAGCGGGGTTCCGAGGGGCAAAGCCCCTGGTGGGGGGTTTTGGGGGAGCGAAGCCCCCCTAAAAGCCAAGCGATTTTGTAAATTTGAATACCTAATTAATGCTTAATACTGCACGAAAACGGTCTTATTTGTTGTGCCTCTATGGTAGGAATTACATTGCGTAGTAAGTAATTTTTTTCTAAAACACTAGTTACTTGCAGAAAAAGAAGTCTGAATGTGAAAGCAGCCTTATGGCAAGTGACATATACTTTTTTAGTCCAAAATTAAGAATTGCTCTTTTGTCGCCTCTATCTTTATCTTTTTTTTGTGACCCGGGCAGGTAAATACTCTTGTTGTCTTTCATTTATTATATTTAGATTTTTTTGGAGGAGTATGAATTCTTTTTTCTGCGACTTTGCTTTTAATTTTAGTTTAGGGACTCACGTGGAAGAAAATAGAGGTGAAAAATAGGAGCTCAGAAATAGTTCAAAAAACGTTAAACACCATGATGAGCGTTCAGTTGCAAACAAATAATCAAAAACCTGAAATTGTTAGACAGCTTATGCTGTACACTCTGTAGATTAAAATACGCAAAAGACGCAGAAGCAGTAAGAACAACATTGAGACAGTCAGTCACAGAACTTACCTGGTGCCGGCAGCCCCTTCAGTAATAGGGCTCCCCAGGGCTGCGGCGGGGCCTTGTGTAATGTGGCTTACCCGGCGGGCGGCGGGCGTGGAGGCTGTAAAGAGAGTGCGGCGGTGGTGGAGGCAGCAGCGTGCGGGGTTGTGCAGTGACGGGAGCATGCAGGGAGCCGCCGGCAGGCAGCGGCATGGGTGTCACAATATGGCGGCGCTTCCGGGGTAGGCAGGCATAATCTGCAGTTTAGGGCAGGCGCCCTTGCTCCATAGCGGCACAGTGGCCGGAAGCTCTAAACTGCCGATTATGTATAGAGACTAGTAAAAAGGCCCGATGCAATTGCATCGGGAGCGCGGTGAAATAAATTGTGTGTATACAGGCGGGTCAGTGGGTATCAGAGTATAGAGGCGGCTCTGTGGGTAGCAGAGAATAGAGGCGGTCTGTGGGTAGCAGAGTATAGAGGCGGCTCTGTGGGTAGCCAAGTATAGAGGCGGCTCTGTGGGTAGCCGAGTATAGAGGTGGCTCTGTGGGTAGGAGAGTATACAGGTGGTTCTGTGGGTAGCAGAGAATAGAGGCGGGTCTGTGGCTAGCAGAGTATAGAAGCGGCTCTGTGGTGCAAGTAGAGGCGGCTTGTGGTAGGAGTATAGAGGCGGCTTGTGGGTAGGAGAGTAACGTGGCCTGTGGTAGCAGAGATAGAGGGGTTGTGTAGCAGGTATAGACGGCTCTGTGGGTAGCAAGATAGAGGGCTTGTGGTAGCGAGTATAGGCGGCTCTGTGGTAGCGGTGTAGAGGCGCAGTGGAGGAGTATAAAGGCGGCTCTGTGGGTAGCAGAGTATAGAGGCGGCTCTGTGGGTAGCAGAGCATAGAGGAGGCTCTGTGGGTAGCAGAGCATAGAGGCGGCTCTGTGGGTAGCAGAGCATAGAGGCGGCTCTGTGGGTAGCCGAGTATACAGGCGGCTCTGTGGGTAGCCAGTATAGAGGTGGCTCTGTGGGTAGGAGAGTATACAGGCGGCTCTGTGGGTAGCAGAGTATACAGGCGGCTCTGTGGGTAGCAGAGCGCAGTGATGCTCGAAACGTGTCAGGCGGAGGGTCTGGGTACCCATATTCATATGTGAGCTTATGAAGAAAAAAAGAAAAATTTAAATGCATGGAGAAGCCTGTGGTGCCGGATCTTCCTTTTTGCTGATTTCGTTCAGGTGGTGCCGGCTGCCTGGTCCAGGCACACATTCTAGGAGCAACACGCTGGATTGAAGCACTATTCCCTTCCCTGCTCCTTTACTTACACCATCTGTAGAGTGTCCTTTTCCCTATTCCTTACCACAAGACTTGCACATTTTAAATTTTAAATTTGGTTTATGTTATATTTTTCAGACTATAAGACATACTTTTTTTTCCTCAAGATTTGAGGTGAAAGTGGGGTGCATCCTATAGTCCAGATGTATAGTACCTGGCTTTGACTTTGGGGAGGCAGCAGTGTAGCGGGTAACCAGAGGCAGGAGCAGGACACGTGAGGCATGAGCTGGCCACATGAAGCAGGAGTAGGCTACAGCAGCAACTACAGTTGATCACATGTGCCTGCTGTTTAAGAGAATATAATATGTGCTGCTCCCTGTAGATTGTGTGGAGTCTTTTGGGAAGATGGTCACGCAGCAGGGTGTACTGATTGATGTAGCACCGATGCACAGTACCTTCTTCGGTAATGAAGCAAAACGCCCTCTGCTGGATAAATGCCACCACCCTGCCTTGCGTACATTGGTCATGGAGGTCATTAGCCTTAGGCTCATGCAACCAGTATTGGGCAACCGTGAGCTGAATCTCACAAGAGACAAGATGGTGGTGGTTCATACCGTATCATATAGTTGCTTGAACAGGGTAGGAGACCTCACATGGAATTCTCCCAGTCAAAGGCCTCTGGCAGGAGTGTTACACATGACTGGGAAACAGGGCCTTCTGCATCTACTACCTCTTTCTCATCCATCCATCATGCTCCTGGATTTGCAGATCCCGCAGTAGCAGCTCCAGCTGCAGCTGTAATAATGCCAGGCATGCTGCAAGATCCTCCAGAGTGTGACATCTGATGTTACTGGCTTGCATGGGGAATGGCTCACCTTCTGATGTTAGCTCCTCAGGTCACCCTCTGGCATGCCTGTCCAGCACTGAATCCTGCATATGAGACCCAATGTGGGTAGCCCAGTGGAACCCCAGGTCATATATGTGTCCTGCGCTGCAGGTGAGGAAGATGACATCACTCAGAGCAGTCATATCTTGCGTCGATGCATAATAGCCAAACTGCGTACAGCAGGCACACGTTAGGAAACACTAAGTGTAGCAGAGTGTAGCTGCATTGTACTGCATTGCCAAGATCGTGCCAGGCTCTGTGGTGACTACTCTTTGCTTTGCCTGGGGTCCCACCTCTTCCAGTGCCAGGACTCAATCACTTACAGGATATTATTGTTTGCACAATCTTGTTACCTAGCTGCTCATTAACCCCTCCATGGGGTGGACTGCAGAAGGCACCTGGCTTACAAATCTCATTCCCCATGCCACAGGTAACACCTAAGCTTGTGGTTGGGTGGAGTGATTATTGAAGTCTGACATATTTGGAGAAGAAATAATGAAACCAAAGGTTTATTCAGCTCACCACCAATTCATCTGAAATGCGGAATAAGGCTAGTGGGCAGCAATACAAGGACAAGTACAATATGAATTATGCATATAACACTATTGTGCACATTACAAAAACGTGTATTGTAAACGTATGGAATTAAATGAAATAAAGTTATTGCACATTTTCAATAAGCAATATCCTTAGTATGGTGTTTCATGAGTGTGAACTGATCTATAAGACCATATATGGGAAGCGTATAATGACCATTTGCTATTTTTATATGAATTGCTATCACATAACTGTAGAAGAAATGGGCTTGCACAGTACTGACTTTCTGCAATAATTAAGGTTTGCTCTCCAGAAAAAAATAAAAAATAATAAAGACTAAATCAATAATAATAATAATACAAATTCTCCTAAAAATATTAAGCTCTCATAAACAGATGTTTTAAGGGCACTGTAAGCTTCCTGGACTTCACTGCTGCTTCTACACCTGGCACTGTTTCCATAATTCACACCCTGTAGGTATCAAAACACATGAGAACTCCAAGAATCTTAAAAAAATTCATTTAAAGCTCAAAAAATTCTGCTTGATACAAGCTGGTTCCCGATGGTGGGAACACTGCTAACCATAAGGTTAGGTCTTGTGGAGAGCATTTTGACCCCAAACAAACCAGGGAAAGTTTTAGGGCCATTTTAAATTTCAAACTTTTTTCGTGAACAAAGCCACGTTTGGCAATTTTTTGGTAAATTGTTCTGATTTCTGACCATGAACAAAATCTGCAATGTTCAATACCGAATTTGAAATTGGTGAACATGTTCATGGAAAGTTTGCTCATCTCTATACACCAATGCAAAGCAGAAAGTATTTTTGAAATGTACAGGAAAAATGATACATGGTTTTCTAAATATTTAAAAAAAATTAAATCTGAAAATTGTGACGTACCTTTGTATGTAGCTTCCCTGAGCAATACTTTGTAGGCCCATCTATCACTGCAATTACAGCTGTAAGTATTTTGGAGTATGTCCCCACCACCTTATCATATCTAAAGACTAAAATTTTTGATTATGCTTCTTTGCAAAATAGTTCTAGCTTAGTGAGATTTCATGGAGAGTGCCTGTAGCTCTGGCAGCATGTTTAGGGTCATTGCCTTGCTGGACGGTGAACCTCTACGCCGTTTTGGGAAGAGTGTTGTGGACATGTTTGTGATCTGTGCAGTGATAATTTTAGGAAGAGATGAGCTGTGACCATCACTTTTGAATGGTGGATCTTAAGGTCGTTTCACACGCTAGGATATTGTTAATGATATCGTTGAAACGTCGCAGATTTGTGATCGTTCAAATGATATCATTAGTGCGTCATTGCGTGTAAACGAACGATGTAGGAAGAAAATCATTAGGTCGGTCATCAAAAATTTGAGATCCGGACCTCAAATCTATCGTTCGTCCTCCAATTAACAAGATGGGAAGAAGCAACACTGTTCAGTGTGACACCTTTTTGAACGATGTCATTCATGTTTCTCCTATTCCTGCCGCTTTGTAAAATCGTTCAAACGTTCTTCTCCAAATAGCTGGTGCGTTGCCAAATTTAAGATCGTTAACGATATCCTTGCACGTGACAATGCACTAACGATGTCAAAAGGATCGCGGTCTTTTGACATAGCTAACGATCTCTTTCACCTATATCCTAGCGTGTGAAGCGGCCTTTAGAATTATCAATACATTTTATTTTCCATTGCAATCCCGTCTCTTTTGATAATGATGACTGTTGAAAGTGATATCTACAAAACAAGAACCGTCTGCCTAATATTAAACATCATAGCTAGAGTTAGGGCCCTTTCACATCAGCGTTTTTTTTAAATCGCGGCAGATGCGGTGAAAAAACCGCATCTGCCGCGATTACCGCATACCGGCTGCACTTGCGGCGCGGTTGCGGTTTTTTCCATGCAAAGTATAGGCGGACTTGCGGCAGGTGCGGCAAGTGCGGTTTTGCACTTGCGGCAGGTGCGGCCGCGAAAAAAACCGCGGCTGACCGCGTTTTTTTTCGCGGCCGCACCTGCCGCAAGTGCAAAACCGCACTTGCCGCACCTGCCGCAAGTCCGCCTATACTTTGCATGGAAAAAACCGCAACCGCGCCGCAAGTGCAGCCGGTATGCGGTAATCGCGGCAGATGCGGTTTTTTCACCGCATCTGCCGCGATTTAAAAAAAACGCTGATGTGAAAGGGCCCTAAAAAGTGAAAGATTGCAGGATTTTGTTTATCTAGTCCTATGTTAAATACGAATGGCATGCAGCAAAAACATCATTAAAAACTCAGCAATGTTTCATAGAAAGTAGTGCTAAAAAAAAATCAACCCTCACACTGAGAGAAGCAGGTCCCTCTGGCTTTTCCTCGCCCAGTCCAGCTAGGTTGACAGGTCTCTCCCTCTATAGATGTTTGGGAAAACCTATCATGCAGGCTGGGTCTGGCTCCTTTTTTCCTGGTACACTTTTTCTGAAATGCTGCTGTTTCAGGATAAAGCATTGTTTTCTGTACCAAAGTAACCTTTCTGTATTTCATTCTGCCGGTGATGGACAAGTAAGTTTGAGAGTAAATAAACTCCATGGTATGTCTTATACTACTACTGATGTTTGCCTGTCAAGATTATATGGCTGTGTACTTGCTGTTATACACTTGTCTGCAATGACTGTGGCTAAAACACCTCAACTCATTCATTAGGAGGGTTGTCCATTCCAATTAAGCAAAACAATTACCAGGACTATAGTCTTGTTCCCTCATCAGTAGTCCACGGCCGTTGGTGCAAAGATTTATAAATCTCAGCCTACCAGCCAACACTCCTATGCATGACATTGCCGTAAGCCCACTAATCAGAAGAGGAGCCTGCTCCAGTGGCTTTGTTGGGAGTTTGTGGCTGCTGGACTAAGGTCCTTTAAATAGTTTTGTTCAACTTTTGTGTCCACATACTTTTGATCATACAGTAGAAACCAAAAGTTTACAAACACTATGAAAAAGGCATATATGCATGTTTTTCTCACTATCTGACATGAGATCAGAATAAACCTTTCTTGTTTTAGGTCAATTAGGATTACCATAATTGTTAATATTTGCCAAATTCCAGAATGAGAGAGAGAATTTTTTAAGGCTTTTTTATTATTTTCTGCAAAGTCACAAGTTTACATATATTTCATTAGTATTTGATACCATTACTCTTAAATTATATGAGTTGGGTGAGACATTCCGGATATCCTTCCACAAGCTTCTCACAATAGTTTGTAGAAATTTGGGCTCATTCCTCCTGATAGAACTTAGTTGAGCCATGTTTGTAGGTCGCTTTTCTCAGACCTGCCTTTTCAGCTTTGCCTATACATTTTTAATAGGATTGAGATCAGGGCTTTGTGATGGCCACTCCAAAACATTTACTTTGTTAACCATAAGCCATTTGTAACCAGTTTCACAGTATATTTCCGGGCATTGTCCATTGGAAGACCTATTTCCGCCCAAGCTTTAAATTCCTTGCTGATATCTTGAGATGTTGATTCAGTATTGCCACATAATCTTTCCTTATGATGCCATCTATTTTCTAAAGTGCACCAGTCTCTCCTGAAGCCAAACAACTGCACAACATCATGCTGCCACCCATGTTTCACAGTTGGGATGGTGTTCTTTGGCCGAATTCAGACAGAGCGTTTGTGCTACATTTTTTGCTGATCCATTTTTTTTTTTAAAAAAAGCATCACAAACGCATCATTTTTATGCTGCTTTTTTGCTCCATTTTCAGGGGACGCAGACAGACAACACAAGACACACAGACAGAGACACGCACACATTCTTACCCTCCGTGGCCATCCCAAGGTGAGCTCCGGTGGTGATTTCCTTTCAGGCATTGGCTGGTCCTCTGGGTAGTATTTAAAGGACCTAGCACCATGTAACTCTGCATCAGTCACATGAGCATGTCCTTGAAGTAGCGTACTCCACTACCCACAAGTCCTATGATGCCCGAAAAGAAGACATCGCCGTAGCCCACTGTGGGATTGACGGGAGGGTAAGTACCGTATATACTCGCGTATAAGCCGACCCGTGTATAAGCCGACCCCCCTACTTTTGTCCTCAAAACCTTGAAAAACCTATTGACTCGTGTATAAGCCGAGTCCGAGTACAGAATACAGGACTCGGATTGTAAACTCGCTTAGAATCGCTCAGACTAGCTCAGAATCGCTCAGAAATGCTCAGAATCGCTAAGACTCGCTCTCAGAATCGCTATGACTCACTCAGAATCGCTATGACTCACTCAGAATCGCTCGGAATTGCTCAGAATCGCTAAGACCCTCTCGGAATAGCTCAGACTCGCTCGGAATCGCTAAGACCCTCTCGGAATAGCTCAGACTCGCTCGGAATCGCTAAGACCCGCTCGGAATAGCTCAGACTCGCTACTGACAGCAGGTATCCGAGGTCCCTAATACAGTGACTCGCGTATAAGCCGAGGGGGTGACTTTTCAGCCCGATTTTTGGGCTGAAAAACTCGGCTTATACGCGAGTATATACGGTAATTGGATGTTAGTGGTGCAGAAAGCGCTCCAGAAAAATGGAGCAATAACTAACATGCATATTATTTTCTGGATGCGCTTTCTGCACCACTATCCCAGCAGTCAAAAATGCTGACATCGGCACAGCAAATTGAAAATCCCATTAACTTTGCTGTCAGATGTTTTGACTGATCCATTTTTGGTGCAGTTTAAAAAAAAAACGCAGCACCAAAAACGGATCAGAAACATAGTGTGTGAACATGGCCTTAGACTTCCAAGCTGCTCCCTTTTTCCTTTAATTGTAATGATGGTCATTATGACCAAGCAGTTCAAATTTAGTCTCAGCAGACTACAGGACATGCCTCCAAAATTGTAGGTTTTTGTTTATGTGTGCATTTGCACAAATTAATCTGTTTTTTTTCTTTTGGAGTAATGGCTTCTTCCTGTCAGATTGGCCTTTCAGCCCATGTTCATTAATCCTCTGGACAAAGTACCTCAAAGTCCGCGCTGCTGCCGAATGGATACAGAAACCAGAAACAACAGAATGTCTGGATCAAAGTGATGTTTATTTTCCAACATGTTTATTTTTAGTTTATTTATTTATTTATTTGTTTATTTATTTAGTTTATTTTAGTTTATTTTCCGACACGTTTCAGAGCCACATACCGTGCTCCTTCCTCAGGGAACATCATTCAGCCCATGTTGATACAGTATTCGTTTCACTGTGGATAATGCCACAATCTTCTCAGCTTCCGCAATCATCTTTACAAGGTCTTTTGTTCTTGGGTTCTTGGGTTGATATGCACATGTCAGACCAAAGCACGTTCATCTCTGGGACACAGAACCAGTCTCCTTCCTGAGAGATATAAGGGCTGGACATTTCTATCTTGTTTGTACTTGTCTATACTTGTTTGTACAGATGAACGAGGCACCTTGAGGAATATGGAAATTGCACCCAAGGATGAACCAAATTTCTGCAAGTTCACAATTATCTTCCTGATATCTTGGCTTATTTCTTCAGACTTTCCCATGATGCTACACAAAGAAGCAGTGTGTTTCAGGTGTGAATTAAAATACACCCATATGTGTGTTTCTAATTAAATTAGATATTGCCAATAAAACTATCAGAAGCTTCTAAACACATGACACCATCATATGGGTGTGTCCCAAATTGTTTATAGGCATATTAATCTTAGTATATGCAAACCTGTGACTTTGCAGAAAGTACGGTAATACAAATGTCTTAAAACATTCTCTCTCACACTAGTCTGGCATTTGGCAAATATAAATAACTAGATGGTGGCCCGATTCTAACGCATTGGGTATTCTAGAATATGTGGGTGTGCGGCGGTGCAAGTGTACGGCAGTGCGGGTATATGGCGGTGCGGTTGTGCGAGTGTGCAGCAGTGGCCCCCTCAGTTCTCACAGGCTCCAGGCTTCTGTACAGCTGCCTCTCACCCTAGCAAGTCGTCTTCTTCTTCCTCCAGCATGGACGTCAACAATTCTAAGGCCTCAGGAGGCGGAGTTAACATGGGGCATCATAGTAGGCGTGTCCAAGCGCATAGCCCTGATGTGGTGGGTGTGCCCTTGTTCACAGCCATTATGACGCCACCTTAGGTAGCTCCACCCCCACCCCTGCGGCCTTTGAATTTCTGGAGTTTATGCCACGAAAAGAAGAAGAAGAATGGTGGGGTGAAGTCGGCTTTCCCGCTCGCTATGTGAGTGTAGCGCTGTCGTCTCTGTCACGGCAATCCCGCATCGCCGATGCGTCGCCAGTGCTTTTTTTGTAAAAAACATATCTTCTGGTACGCATTTCAGATTAATTTCCCCTATGCACAGGTGTGCAGAAAGGCTCTCTGCCGCCTGAGCCTAGGTGAGGAGCGGGGGGAGTGGGGTTGCTGTCGGCGGCCGCAGGTGAGGAGCGGGGGGGATTGCTGTCGGTGGAAGCGGGTGGGTGGGGTGGGGTTGCTGTTGGCGGCCGCGGGTGAGGAGCGGGGAGGGGGGGTGCTGTTGCTAGTCTCCACTGGTCATTTTCTCTTATGCAGCCGGCGCACGTCACACAGGGAGCCGGCTGCATGGTGCAGGTGCCGCCCCCTTCTGCTCTGCGGTTCCCCCTGCCTCCTTGCCGCCTGAGCCTAAAGGCTCATATTGACCATTGGACAGTGCGGCCCTGCCTCTGCATGGCACACGTCCCCTATGCATGGCACACATCTCTTATGCATTGCACACGTCCCCTATGCATGGCACACGTCCATTATACATGGCACATGGACAATATGCATTGCACATGTCCATTATGCATGGCACACGTCCCCTATGCATGGCACATGTCCCCTATGCATGGCACACATCCCCTATGCATGGCACACGTCCATTATGCATGGCACACATCCCCTATGCATGGCACACGTCCATTATGCATAGTACACGTCCCCTATGCATGGCACACATCCCCTATGCATGGCACACATCCACTATGCGTGGCACACGTCCCCTGTGCGTGGCACACGTCCCCTATGCTTGGCACATGTCCCCTATACAAGGAACACATCCCCTATGCGTGGCACATGTCTCCTACGCTTGACATACATCCTCTATGCTTGGAACACGTCCCCTCTGCATGGCACACGTCCTCTATGTAGGGCACACGTCCCCTATGCATGGCACATGTCCATTATGCATGGCACACGTCCCCTATGCATAGTACACATCCATTATGCATGGCACACATTCCCTATGCATGGCACACGTCCACTATGCATGGCACACGTCTCCTATGCATGACACACATCCCCTATGCATGGCACACGTCCATTATGCATGGTACGCGTCCCCTATGCATGGCACACATCCCCTATGCATGGCACACATCCACTATGCGTGGCACACGTCCCCTGTGCGTGGCACACGTCCCCTATGCGTGGCACATGTCCCCTATACAAGGAACACATCCTCTATGCATGGCACATGTCTCCTACGCTTGACATACATCCTCTATGCTTGGAACACGTCCCCTCTGCATGGCACACGTCCTCTATGTAGGGCACACGTCCCCTATGCATGGCACATGTCCATTATGCATGGCACACGTCCCCTATGCATAGTACACATCCATTATGCATGGCACACATTCCCTATGCATGGCACACGTCCACTATGCATGGCACACGTCCCCTATGCATGACACACATCCCCTATGCATGGCACACGTCCATTATGCATGGTACGCGTCCCCTATGCATGGCACACATCCCCTATGCATGGCACACATCCACTATGCGTGGCACACGTCCCCTGTGCGTGGCACACATCCCCTATGCTTGGCACACGTCCCCTATACATGGAACACATCCCCTATGCGTGGCACATGTCTCCTATGCTTGACACACATCCGTATGCTTGGCACACGTCCCCTATGCATGGCACACGTCCTCTATGCAGGGCACACGTCCCCTATGCATGGCACATGTCCATTATGCATGGCACATGTCCCCTATGAATGGCACATGTCCCCTACGCATAGTACACATCCATTATGCATGCCACACATTCCCTATGCATGGTACATGTCCCCTATGCGTGGCACATGTCCCCTATGCATGGCACACGTCCATTATGCATGACACACGTCCCCTGTGCATGGCACACGTCCACTTTGCGTGGCACACATCCCCTATGCAAGGCACACATCCATTATGCATGGCACATGTCCCCTATGTCTTGCGCCCCAGAATGTGGGGTACTCGGGTATCAGGCGGCAAAAGGGTTAATGGTGTCACGGGGAATGGCGGCTGCGCCTGATCCCGTATCCTGGGGGCTTTGCTCTTGAAAAGAGGAATTAATTGCAAGGATTATGTACAAGTTTGTTGTGACGCCACCTGCAGTACCTGGTGGTTTCACCAGCGCCGCCACAGTCCTCCGGTGGTCGATGTTATTGCGGCAATGATGGTGTAGTCCTTCACAGGCAGGACTGGTACCTCTGCGTCAGCATAGTGAGGGTGAACAGGGTGTAGTGGGGCTGAGTTTGTATGGGGAGAGTAAGAACAGTCTATAGAGGGGCACTGTGAGTGAAGAAGAAGGATGCACGCACACCGAAGAAGTCTCTTTACCTTTTTACTGGTGTTAGGCAGGTAAACCTTCCCACAGCAAGTGGGTATAAGGCCTCCTCTGACTGTGAAGTTGCAGAAGCACAGTCTACTGTAGCCTTATTTGCCCCCACCCTCTTCCTTTGTCTATCTCTCTTTCCACCAACGCGGTCTCCGGGATCACCCTCTCTGGACACTGCAGCGACCTGCTGTTCCTGGCTCCCTCTCTTAACCCTCTTGGGAGACCGGGTAGCTGGAGCTTCCACGGTGCGACAGGGTTTTCTGTGGGCCTATAGTTCCCCCACAGGTGCGGATCCCCAATATCCGGCTCTCTCCTGGAACAAACTCTCGCTCGAGCTACTTGTCCCTCGCTTCTATTCCTGCCCAAGCTCCTTGCCTTCAGTCCCACTTAGGCTGTGGGACGCTGAAGGGCCACTCCGGGTCACTGGCTCGGGCCTGTACGCAGCACCAAACACCAGGACTTCCTTGCAGTTCTTCTAGCGTCTGTACACACTCTGACTAGCTCCCCCCCAGCAGCAGTATTTATAGGGGATCTTGCCTAAGGTCAGCAAGTGGGCCTTCCCCTACTGTGCCGGGGTGGAAGGTGTTGTTCGTAGTAGGTATCTGCTGTGGAAACCCAGCTGTGCATTAGAGAGATCTGTGGTTACCTGCGTGAGCAGGGTGCCACATTTGCGTGGCACACGTTCCCTATGCATGGCACATGTCCCCTATGCTTGGCACACGTCCCCTATGCATGGCATACATCCCCTATGCATGGAACATTTCCATTATGCATGGCACACGTCCCCTATGCATGGCACATGTCCCCTACACAATGGCACACATCCATTATGCATGGCACACATCCCCTATGCATGGCACACGTCCTCTATGTGTGGCACACGTCCCCTATGCATGGCACACATCCATTATGCATGGCACACGTCCCCTAAGCATGGCACACATCCACTATGCATGGCACACATCTCCTATGCATGGCACACGTCCCCTATGCATGTCTCACGTCACTATGCATGGAACACGTCCCCTATGCATTGCAAAAGGCGCCTATGCATGGCACACGTCCCCTATCTTGGCACACATCCCCTATGCATGGCACACATCCCCTATGCGTGGCACATGTCCCCTATGCTGGGCACATACCCCCCTGTGTTAGATATTGCCCCCATGCTGCTCTATTCTTCCCTCCTCCAGCGCTGGTCTCCCAGTCTCCCTCCGTGCAGCTGTGATCGGGCAGAGATAATGCTGCAGAGCTCCTCCACTTCCTGGTTCGTGTCCTTCAGTACGGCACAGCGAGAGTGACATCATCTCTGCGTGCGATCACAAGCAGCAGCCGGAATCGGAAGGGGGACAGCAAAAGAAGATCAGTATGGAGAGACCAGGAGGTAAGAATAGAGTTTATTATTTTACTATGGCAGCAGCATGGGGGCCATATCTAGCATAGGGCGGCATGTGCCATCACAGGGGGGCGCAGGACCATATAATATGTGCCGCTCCCCCAGCCCATTGCCGGGCTGCAAATTGGCGCACCCTTTCACTTCCGTGCGTGATTTGTACGTATGCGGATGCATGCGTACAAATCACACACGGAAGTGAATGGGTGCGCACGGCAAAACCGCAGCCAAGCGCATCACCGTGCGTCCCCATGATAAACATAGAATGGGCGTTGCTTGTGCTCAGCTTGCGTTCGCCGATCCGCAAGACGCTGCAAGTGTGAAGCCGGCCATAGTGAGAAAAACATGCATATGTGTATTTTTATATAGTGTATGTTAACGTTTGGTTTAAACTGTATATTTGAATTTATGTGAATAAATTAGATTTGACCTTAAATATTGTCTATTGTATAAATATTAATGAGATTTTATCCACATTGTTTAGATCAAGCGTTATCTAATCCAATCTTTAGACCCAGTGGAGATACACCATGAACAATAAAGTGCAGCAATGACAGAGTTAATTCGTAGATCATAAAGCATTAGTGTCCTCACCAATCAACAAACAAAATACATCAGTGCAAAGTAAAAACCCATTACAAGCAGCTTAAGGGTAATTATATCAAGCAGAGTGAGAGCACACACTGTGCATTTCCAGAGCAGATTATCTGGGAATTCCGATGCTGTGAGTTATTCTTCATGATGAACATACGTACCCCCACTCTAATCCTGGGCAACATGGAAACACAGGATTCCCTATAGGGAATGTAATGCTGAGAGAACATATAAAATAAATTCAATCTCTACCAGAAACATCAGTAACTACATGTCTTGCAAAGCAGTCACTTGTGCTCAGACATGCGCAATGTATTCTTGTTTCATCTACAAAGCACGCTTAGTAGGCAGAGTATGTATAAGGTGTTTAGGTGCAGGATCCTTGCTCTCTTCAATAGCATGGACTCTCCTCATGCACATTAGATTGTCTGCAAATATTGGCAGTATTGATAAGATTTGCCATAAATGACATCATGACTTTGGGTACTTTAGACTCAGTAGCATTATGTGACAAACTGGCCATAGACAGAGACTAAAGGTACCGTTACTCACTTCAATGTCGTTTAGATATCACTAACGATCTCATGGGAGCGCTGTTGTTAGGCCTGTTCACATCATGATTTTGTGCCTGTCTGTGGGATCCGAGTTTGAAGGAGGATCCCACGGACAGGCACAGATCCACACGGATCCCTGCACTCGTATGGCAAATAGCCATCCGATCCGTGTCTATGCAGGATCCGTGTGGATCCTGTTCTCCCTGCTTCTTCTCTATCTCTCCCTGTCACTACCTGTCTGTCCCTATCTGTCCCTCTTCTATCTCTGCTCTCCTTCTCCTCTATGCTTCCTCCCCCCTGTCCTCTCCCCTCCGGAATGTGTAAATAAAAAAAAAAACCTCTCTGAGGATACTTTACCTTCCAGCGGCTGCTGCAGGCTGTGACAGTCTCCTCATCTTCTGCTGGCTGAAGGACCTCACGTGATGTCACAGAGATGGTCACCTGATGTGTCAGGTGACCGGCTCTGTGACATCACCACAGGATCTTCAAGTCACCAGAAGATCAGGAGACTGTCACAGCCCTGCAGCAGCGCTGGAAGGTAAAGTATTCTCAGAGAGTTTTTTTTTTTTTTTATTTACACATTCCGGAGGGGAGAGGACAGGGGGGGAAGCATAGAGGAGAAGGAGAGCAGAGATAGAAGAGAGGACAGACAGGAAATGACAGGGACAGACAGGGTTAATTATATGTACTGAGCACTGCCTCTGGGCATGCTCAGTACATAAGCACGGAGCTGACATCGGATCCGAGTTCAACTCGAATCCGATGTTAATAGGCTCCTATGCTATCGGGGTTCGGATCGGCTCTGATCCGAGGCTGTCCGATTTCATTCTCGGACACAAAAAGCAGCAGTGCTTGGACTGAAATCGGACAGGATTAGATGGTGCCAAAATCGATGCAAAAGGCACACATCCGATCCGAGCCCCATAAGGATACATGGGATCCGATTTCGGATCCAAGTGTATCCGTTTTGAAACGGATAAATTCGGATGCCTTGAAATCGTGATGTGAAACCGGTCTTAGGACTTCTTTTTGAGATCATTTGTGAGATGTCACACATCTAGATATTGTGGACGAGGCACCAACAATGTAGCGAGCAGCTATTGTTCGACAACCCAGCGAATGATACTTGCTCACTGCTGTGAATAGGGGAAGTCGTTAACGACATCGTTATGGCGGTGTCACACACAATGATGTAGCAGGTTGGCTGATCGAGGATCGTTTGATTTGTGAACATGTTCTCAAATCTGCGATCAACGATCCAACGATTTATCGTAGTCGTATCTCGGTGTTACACGCTAACGAGTCCTTTGAACAACTCCAAACCCATGACGATTGAGCGATATCGTTCACGATCTCCTAACGTGTAATGGGGCCTTTAGGTTCACAATTCTCAGACTCTCAGACTGGTCACATTCATTTTGAAGCTACAGATTGTCAAATAATAGTCAAATTGCGGAATAGTGGTATGCCATAAGAAGATGCACAATTTACAATGAGTCTGGGGAAAGTCAAGTTTATAGAGAGTGATTAGATGCAATGTTATTTTGTGCAATTTCTCATCCTTTAGGCCACCTACCAAACTGATCACATCCTGACTGCAGCTTATTTGTATGAACCTTGAAAATCTCCCCTAATTTAAAACTTTACTTGGTTAAACCACCATAAAATTAATTGTGAGACCAAGAGAACATTGGGATTTTATTTACAACCTGTGGACTACTTATGTGATTTTACTGCCCAGACTGAAGAGCACCTAGAAAATTGAATTAGATCAGAGATCGGAATGTAAGCACTGCGGAGTTAAGTTCAAGACCTTCTGCTCAAATAAATATGCTGTACTACCTCTCACAAATCGGATGCCAATGCCAATGTGAATGTCTATTTTTCACTCTTTTATCTGGTTAAAATAAAATCTCATTTTGTGTAGAACTTCACTGAGATTAGTAAATTCTCAGCACAATGTTTTCTATTTCCATGGGAGATGTCAAAGATGCTGTAAGGCTAGGGTCAGACTTGCGCCTGGCCCTGAGCCTGCAGGATCCGGCAGATACTTAGTTTCTGGCTGCAGTACCGCATAGTGTTAATAGCAGGTAACACTATGTGCCTGCTGCATTCCTCTGTGTATGATGAAAATCGCACCCCCTCAGCCCGCTCTGTGGCTGGTATCCATGATACACAGCGGTTTGCTAGGGCCGCGTTCTCTGCTCTGCAGCCTGCGTGAAGGCTGCGGAGGGAGAAAAACACGCAGGGGACTTAGAATTTGGCAAGTGTGACCCTAGCCTAGACCGGATCATAGACCCAAGAGAGTCCAAAGTTTTTCCATAGGGTATCTGGGAATTGGGGGTTGTGTCTGCATCACGTATTTTCAGAGATTAAGACGATATAAGCTCTCAGCATAAGGAGCCTTATTGAGATCTTTGGGAGGCAGAACAAAGAAAAAAACACAAAAAGCAATACCGGTATAAACAATTTTATTAGTGCAACTACTTACACTCGTGAAGGACACCAATACATGGGCACAACACCTAGAGAGGGAAAGGAGAGGGGTGGTTAGCCCTAAACTATGCCCTACTTAGCTGTAGGGGTTGACACCATTATATTTAACTGAATGGCGCGCCTACTCCTTGAAGACTCACCCTAATGAGCCCTGTACTACACTAAGAAGTGCAGCTAGCAGTCATGATTGGGATCCTAATCCAACAATTATGGAGGTGTTTAGAGGGAACCCTGCACAGTCCGAAAGACACAGTCGAATAGTAATTAGGTATAACCCGAGAAATGTCCAATTGAACCATTACTTATGAGTACAGTGAAGGATTATGCCACAGTTGTATAAAGGGACTGTGTATCCTAGCCCACCGAAGCTTGGGTGTTCCCCCTTCTCCAACACATCTGTATTGAGGTTCATCAGGGGCATCGATTTATATAAGAACCAGTCTCCAATACATTTATGAAAAGGACCATGAGTAAGTCATTAAGGCGGGACAAACAAAGTTCCAATGACTTTGATAATCTTGCGCGGTTCTAATAAATAGTACCCGCAGCCACAGCAGGGTCCAGTCCTATCAGGGTCCACTATGCCAAAATAAAAGACCTTCAATTGGTATGTATCAATGCATGTATATAATAGCTTGGGCACAATCATATGTAAAGTTCAAATCTTCAGGAAATCCCTTCTCCAAACACATTAAATAAGTGACTAGATCATCACATCAGCAGCCTTGAGCAAATATGCTCCATGTCAGTGAATGCTCTTGAATCAGAGAAGCTGGTGTAGGATCAATGCCTCATGTTGTCGCTGCCCAGCATAGGGAGCTCTGACTGTTACTGCAGGAGCTCTGATGTCAGCTAAGAGGAGCTCTGTGGTGAATGTGCAGGAAGTGCTGAATTTTAGCACCTCCTGTGGATCCTACAGTCCTAACCTGCCAGTTAGCTGTCACAGACTGCTGCTGGCACTGAGTTGCCACTGTGTGTTTTCATGCATGCTGCAGGAATGACACTTGTTCACGACGTCCTTTGTCTGTCATTCGATGTCAAGGGGTTAAGCAATTGTTAGAAAGAATTGGACATCCCCTTTAATAGTGCTTACATTTTTGTGAGCTAATTGGTTTTCACAACTTACCACTGTTCTTGGTATTAACTTGCATGTCAGAGGTTATGTTACCTTGGATGACCTAGCTCTCACAATCTGCAAAATGATATTAACTTGATCTATGGCAATGATTACCATGTATCAGAGTAACCTGGGATCTTCTGTATTCTTTGATAAGTCAAGAAAGTCCATAATGTTAACTCTCCCAAGTGATTTCATTGAGAAACAAATCATTATGTACAGCACCGGACTGGGGTGTCTGGGGCACACCAGGGAAATGGACTCCAGGGGCCCACCCACCCGGGCCAACCCATTCTTCAGCTATATGTAAATACCTGTTATCCATCATACCTATTATAGTGGAGCGTGTGACTGTAAAATACAGGCGGCTCCTGCACATCACTGTGCGCTCACCATAACTGGGATGTACAATTTCTGTAGTTTGCATTAAAGCGAACCTGTCACCCCCTCCAGCATCTAAAGATAACATAGCCACCTTCTGCAGCACTAAGGCTGCATTCTGACAAGGTGTGTGTAGCATTTATGCTCCCTTGATTCACTGAAATAAAGACTTATATCAAATCTGTTTCAAACCTGATCCAAGACCGGGAGGCGGGTTTTCAAGTGTCTATCTCCCTCCTCTGTGGTGTCAGTCATACCTCTCTGCTCTCTGTGTGCCGCCTCCAGGGCCACCTCCCTGCATTACAGAGCTTCATCAGCTCTGCTACAACATAGAGCTGCTGTTATAGGAGACCCCACAGTAGTAAATCTAGCAGGAGGATCGTGAGCAGAAGAGCAGACAAAGCACTGCCTGCTATGTAGCAGCTCTTGAGCTGAGCAGTTTTCACTTTCAGTTTCTTGTACCCAGCAGCATTGCTCCTCAGCCCCTGATCTAAAGCACAAACTCAACTCTGCTGCACTGCTGACAGCTCAAGGGCTGCTACGTAGGAGGCAGTGCTTTGCCTGCTCAGGTCCTCCTGCTAGATTTACTACTGTGGGGTCTCTTATAACAGCAGCTCTATGTTGTAGCAGAGCTGACAAAGTTCAGCTCTGTAATGCATGGAGGTGGCCCTGGAGGCGGCACACAGAGAGCAGAGAGGGATGACTGACACCACAGAGGAAGGAGATAGACACTTGAAAACCCGCCTCCCGGTCTTGGATCAGGTTTGAAACAGATTTTATATAAGTCTTTATTTCAGTGAATCAAGGGAGCATAAATGCTATAGACACCTTGTCAGAATGCAGCCTTAGTGCTGCAGAAGGTGGCTATGTTATCTTTAGATGCCTGGAGGGGTGACAGGTTCGCTTTAAAGGCTCAGTCCTGGGACCCTTACTCTTCTCCATCTACACCCTCAGCCTAGGCCAACTCCTCGAGTCCCACGGCCTCCAATACCATCTCTACGCCGACGACACCCAGCTCTACCTCTCCGGCCTTGACATCACCTCCCTGCTATCGAAAATCACACATTGCCTGTCCGCTATCTCATCCTTCTTCTCCGCTCGTTTCCTCAAACTCAACATGGATAAAACCAAGTTCATCGTCTTCCCCCAAGTTGCTCTTCCCCCTACCTAACCTAACCATCACTGACAATGACTGCACACTCTCACCTGTCCCCCATGCCAAGTGCCTCGGTGTAATCCTCGACTCTGCCCTCTCCTTCAAGCCACACATCCAGGCCCTCGCCACCTCCTGCCACCTCCAGCTTAAAAACATCTCATGGATCCGCTCCTTCCTTGACCATGACACTGCCAAAACGCTTGTCCACGCCCTCATTATCTCCCGCCTCGACTACTGCAACCTCCTGTTCACCGGCCTCCACGCTTCATCCCTTGTACCCCTCCGAACCATCCTCAATTCCGCTGCCCGACTGATCCACCAGTCGCCCCGTTACTCCCTCGTCTCCCCCCTCTACCAAGCCCTCCACTGGCTCCCTACTTCCCAGAGATCTCAGTTCAAAACCCTAACCCTGACATACAAGGTCATCCACAACCTGTCCCCTTCATACATCTCCGCCTTGGTCTCCCGATACCACCCCTCACGCAATCTGTGCTCCTCTCAAGAACTCCTTCTCTTCTCCCCCCGAATCTCCACCTCCCACCACCGCATACAAGACTTCTCTCGTGCATCCGCCATACTCTGGAACTCTCTTCCACACCACATCACACACTCCCCTACCCTGGGAACCTTCAAGAAAAAGCTGAAGACCCACCTCTTCCTTCAAGCCTATGACCCACACTGAGACCTAATCCGCTGCACCATCTCACCTCTCCCGCTCCTACTGTCTCCCACCTATCCCCTATAGACTGTGAGCCCTTGTGGACAGGATCTCTGCCCTAATGTACCTGTATGATTTATTCGTCGTTATTTATGTTCTCGTCCTTGTTCTGCCCTTACTTACACAAGGGATTTTTTGGTGCAAACAAGTTATCAGCGATGCACAGGTTCAGAAGGTGATCACTTATTTATTGGTGGAATCCGCACCATCAGAAGAATGTGGCACTTTGAGTATTTGGTGAGTTTTTTACCTCAGTATTTGTAAGACAAAACCAAGAGTGGAGGAATCAGATGTAATTTTTTCTGCATTTATCACCCTCTCCTGGTCTTGTCTTATTAATACTGAGGTGAAAATGTCACCAAATGCTCAACTTGCTTTCTCTGGCGAACCTCTGTCAGTGCATCACTGCTCCTGTTTCACAGGACAGGGATGGGTTAAACATCCAAGTATTTAATATCTATTGGAAATGAAGAAGTTTCCCCTTATTGATATCAGATAAAACAAATGACCGACCACAATCCAATCTATCAAGACCAATATTACCAGATAGAAGTCAGAAATACCACCACACCGTGACCAAATCACATATTACATCGACCTAGTGGCCAAATAATACCACATACAAGGCACAAATACCGCCACACCATGACCAAAGCACATAATACCACCACATAGTGATCAAATGCTACCACATAAAAGATATAAATACTGCCACACACATGAGACCACATATTACCACCACATAGTGACCGAATAATACCACATACAAGGGACAAATACCATCATGTCATGACCAAAGCACATAATGCCACCACATAGTGACACATAATACTAAATTAATAAAAATGTAAAAAGGCTCTGTATATTGGGTCAGTGTAAAAGTAATACAGTGATCACCAGTCAGATTACACACAGGAGCTCAGTATATAGTTTCAGTGTACAGGTAATACAGTGACCACTGGTGACATTATACACAGGAATTCTGTATACAGTGTCAGTGTACAGGTAATGCAATAATCACCATTGACATTATACACAGGAACTCTGTATATAGTGTCAGTGTGTGTGTATAGGTAATACATGTAACTTCTCCCCCCAGTTCCATGTAGCTTCTCCTCCCCATCCATCCATCCATCCATCCATCCACCTTCTCCCTCTATCCCCCCATCCATTAATGTACCTTCTCCTCCATCTACCAAACCATCCATGTACCTTCTCCCCCATCCATCCATGTACCTTCTGCGCCATCCATCCATCCATCCATCCATCCATCTTCTCCCCCCTTTTCCATGCTACCCCCCATCCATCTCCAGTTCTCCCCCCTTTTCCATGCTGCCCCCCATCCATCCATCCATCCATCCCATCTCATTCTCTCCCCTTTTCCATGCCGCCCCCCACCACTCATCCATCCCATTCTGCCCCTCTTCCAGGCTGCCCCACCCATCCATCCATTCATCCATCCCACTCTGTTTCCCCCAGGGCTGCTATCTTTGGCTCTAACAGTGCCTTACCTGACTCCACTGTCCTGATCCCGGCAGATTCTTCCTCTGCGGCTCCCGCTTGCCGGCACCAGGCACCTGGCAATAGGCAGCTTCTTCCTCTGCGGCTCCCAGTCTCCTGCTCACCGGCACCAGGCACCCAAAACCAGGCAGCTTTTTCCTCTGTGGCTCCCGGTCTCCAGCACCAGGTACTTAGCAGCTTCTTCCTCTGCGGCTCCTAGTCTCCGCCACCAGGTACCTAGCACCAGGCACCTGGTAGTTTTTCCTCTGCGGCTCCCAGTCTCCGGCACCAAAGGCACCCGGCTGCTTCTTCCTCTGTGGCTCCCAGTCTTTGGCACCAGGCACCCAGCAGCTTTTTCCTCTGTGGCTCCCTGTCTCCGGCACCAGACATCCGGCACCAGGCACCCGGCAGCTTCTTCCTCTACGACTTCCAGTCTCCGGCACCAGGCACCCAGCACCGGCACCCACAGCTTTTTCCTCTGCGGCTCCCTGTCTCCGGCTCCAGGCACCTGGCACCCGGCAGCTTCTTCCTCTGCGGCTCCTGGTCTCTGGCACCAGGTACCCAGCAGCTTCTTCCTCTGTGGCTCCCGGTCTCCAGTACCCAGCATCAGGCAGCTTCTTCCCTGCGGCTCCCGGTCTCCGGCACCAGTTACTCGGCACCCAACAGATTTTACCTCTACGGCTCCCAGTCTCTGGCACAGAGGCAATCCAGCAGCACCAGGCATCTGGCAGCACCAGGCACCCGGCAGCACCAAGCACCCAGGACCCCCAGCCACCCGACATCACCAGGCACCCAGCAGCACAAGGCACCTAGGCACCCAGCAGCACTAGGCACCTAGGCACCCAGGCACCGGAAGCACCAGGCATCCAGGCACCTCCACCAGGCACCCAGGCAGCACCAGGCAACAGCACACCAGCACCACCAGGCACCACCAGGCACCCGGCACCACCAGGGTGCTCCCCATAATCTCCATTCACAGCAGGCAGCCATTGCCTGGGGCTGTCTGTCATCCACAACGCCTTGAGCGCGGCACCCAGTGCGCACACAGGAAGAAGTCTCAGGGCGATTATGTCATCACCCTGAGACTGACCTCCTGTGCACGCGCTGGCAGGAGGCAGAGCATCTGCTTTGCCTATACAGAGAGGGCCCAGCCATCGCTAATCATGTCGGAAGTGCTGCCATTATGATTAGCGATATTACCGGACCGGGGGGGCCCAGCGGGGCAAGGCTTGGGGGCATGGCCATCGTAACCGGGGCCCACCGGAGGTTCTCTCGATCCTCCGGTGAACCAGTCTGCCCCTGATTATATATTACTAGATGGTGGCCCGATTCTAACGCATCGGGTATTCTAGAATATGTATGTAGTTGACATGCTGTGACTGACAGAACTTGTTCAGCCAACGTGAGTGAACTAATATATATATATATATATATATATATATATATATATCATATATATATATGTATAAATCAGCGCTATGGTTTATGGCAGTACATTGCATGTATAGCAGCGCTATGGTATATGGCGGTACATTACAGTACATGTATAGCAGTGCTATGGTATATGTGGTACATTACAGTACATGTATAGCAGCAGTATAGTATATGGCATACATGTTGCAGCGCATGGTATAGCGCACAGTACATGTATAGCAGCACTATAGTATATGGCGGTACATTAAGTACATGTATAGCAGCACTATAGTATATGGTGGTACATTACAGTACATGTATAGCAGCACTATGTATATGGGGTACATTACAGTACATGTATAGCAGCACTATAGTATATGGCGGTACATTACAGTACATGTATAGCAGCACTATGGTATATGGGGTACATTACAGAATGTATAGCAGCACTTAGTATATGGCGGTACATTACAGTACATGTATAGCAGCACTATGGTATATGGCGATACTTCGCTCCCCACGGCCCCTGCTCCTCCCACAGTAAAAGTAAAAAAATCCTCAGGGGGGGCAGGATGGAGCGAGCGAGGCAGGATGGAGCCGGGGGAAGCAGGATGGAGCCGGGGGGGCAGGATGGAGGCAGGTGGAAGGATGGAGGCGGGCAGGATGGATACGGAGGGGGCAGGATGGAGTGGGACAGGATGGAGGCGGAGGGGGGGCAGGATGGAGGCGAAGGGGGGGCAGAATGGAGGCGGGGGAACAAGAACAGCGGGGGACAGAATAAAGGCGGGGAGCAGGATGAAGGGAGCGGAGCAGGATGGAGGGAGCAGGGTAGGATGGAGCCGGAGGAGCAGGATGGTTGCGAGGGAGGGCAGGATGGTGGCGGGGGGGGGCAGGATGGTGGTGGGGGGCGAGGATGGTGGAAGCGGGGCAGGATGGTTGCAGGGGGGCAGGATGGTGGCGGAGCGGGGTGGATGGAAAGAGCGGGACAGGATAGAGCCAGAGGAGCAGGATGTGGAAGCGGGGCAGATGGTTGCAGGGGGCAGGATGGTGGCAAGCGGGGCAGGATGGAGCGAGCATGGCAGGATAGAGCGAGCGGGGCAGGATGGAGCTGGAGGAGTAGGATGGCGGCGGGGGGCAGGATGGTGGCGGGGGGCAGGATGGTGGTGAGCGGGGCAGGATGGAGCCAGGGGAGCAGGATGGTGGGTGGGGGGGCGGAGGATGCTGTCGAGCGGGGCAGGATGGAGCGGAGCGGGGGCAGGATGGTGGCGGGGGGCAGGATGGTGGCGGGGGGCAGGATAGTGGTGGGGGGGCAGGATGGTGGCGGGGGTGCAGGATGGAGCCAGCGGGGCAGGATGGAGCCAGCGGGGGGGGCAGGATGGTGGCGAGTGGGGCAGGATGGAGCTGGCGGGGCAGGATGGAGCCGGCGGGGCAGGATGGAGCGAGTGGGGCAAGATGGAGCGAGTGGGGCAGGATGGAGTGAGCGGGGCAGGATTAGAGCGAGCGGGGCAGATGGAGAGAGCGGGGCAGGATGGGGAGGGAGGATGGTGGCGGGCGGGAGGCAGGATGGAGCGAGCAGGGGCAGGATGGAGCGACGGGGAGCAGGATGGTGGCAGGGTGGCAGGATGGTGGTGGGGGGACAGGATTGTGGCAGTGGGGGACAGGATGGAGCCGGCAGGGCAGGATGGAGCCGGCGGGGGGGGGGGGCAGGATGGTGGTGAGCAGGGTAGGATGGAGCGAGCGGGGCAGGGTGGAGCCGGAGGAGCAGGATGGTCGTGGTGGGGGGGCAGGATGGTGGCGGGGGGGCAGAATGGTGGTGGCGGGGCAGGATGGTGGGAGCGGGGCAGGATGGAGCCGGAGGAGCAGGATGGTGGCAGGGGGGCAGGATGGTGTTGGGGGGTAGCAGGTTGGTGGTGGCGGGGCAGGATGGAGCGAGTGGGGCAGGATGGAGCTGACCGAGGAGCAGGATGATGGCGGAGGGGAAGGATGGTGGCGAAGGGACAGGATGTGCGGGGGGACAGGATGGTGGTGGCGGGTCAGGATGGTGGGAGCAGGCAGGATGGAGCGGGGAGCAGGATGGTGCAGGGGGGTAGGATGGTGGCGGGGGGTAGCAGGATGGTGGTGGCGGGGCAGGATGGAGCGAGTGGGGCAGGATGGAGCCGAGAGCAGGATGGAGCCAGAGGAGCAGGATGGTGGCAGGATGGTGGCGAGAGGGGGCAGGATGGAGTGGGAGCGAGGTGGGGCAGGATAGAGCCGGAGGAGCAGGATGGTGAGGCGGGGGGGCAGGAATGGAGCGAGCTGGGGCAGGATGGAGCCGAAGGGAGCAGGATGGAGCAGCGGAGCAGGATGGTGTGAACGGGGCAGGATGGAGCAAGCAGGGCAGGATGGAGCCGGCGGGGCTGGATGGAGCGAGTGGGGCAGGATGGAGCGAGTGGGGCAGGATGGAGCGACGTGGGCAAGGATTGGAGCAAGAGGGGCAGGATGGGGGGGTGGCAGGATGGTGGCGAGCGGGGCAGGATGGAGGGCGGGGCAGGATGGAGCCGCCGGGGGAGCAGGATGATGGCGGAGGGCAGGATGGTGGCGGGGGGGGGACAGGATGGTGGGGGGGGGGGGCAGGATGGAGCCGGCAGGGCAGGATGGAGCGAGCAAGGGGCAGGATGGTGGCGAGCAGGGCAGGATGGAGCGAGCGGGCAGGATGGAGCGAGCAGGGGCAGGATGGAGCCGGAGGAGCAGAGATGGTCATGTGGGGGGGGCAGGATGGTGGGGGGGGGAGCAGGATGGTAGCGGGGGGCAGGATGGTGGCGGGGGGAGCAGGATGGTGCAGGGGGGCAGAGATGGTGGAGCAGGGCAGTAGATGAGAGCCAGAGGAGAGGATGTGGCGGGGGGCAGATGGTGGAGGATGGTGGCGAGAGGGGCAGGATGGAGGCGAGCGTGGCAGGATGGACGAGGTGGCAGGATGGAGGAGTGAGGGGCGGATGGAGCGGAGGAGCAGGATGGTGGGCGAGAGGGGCAGGATGGGCGGCGGGGGCAGGATGGAGCGAGTTTGGCAGGATGGGAGGTGGCAGGATGGTGGCTAGCGGGGCAGGATGGAGCGAGCGGGGCAGGATGGAGCTGACGGGGGAGCAGGATGATGGCGGGGGGGCAGGATGGTGGTGGGGTGGACAGGATGGTGGCGGGGGGGGGGGGGGGGACAGGATGGAGCCGGCAGGGCAGGATGATGAGGCAGCGGGGGGCAGGATGGTGGCGAGAGGGCAGGATCAAGCGCGGCGGGGGCAGGATGGAGCAGGAGGAGCAGGATGGTCACGGGGTTGGCAGGATGGTGGCTGGGGTGGAGCAGGATGGTGGCATGGGGGGCAGGATGGTGGGTGGCGGGGCAGGATGGAGCCGGAGGAGCAGGATGGTGGCAGGGGAGCAGGATGGTTGACAGGATGGTGGCGGAGAGAGGCAGGATGGAGGCGAGCGTGGCAGGATGGAGCGAGCATGGCAGGATGGAGCAAGCGGGGCAGGAGTGGAGCCAGAGGAGTGGGATGGTGGCGGGGGGCAGGGTGATGGCGGGGGGGGCAGGATGGAGCGAGCGGAGCAGGATGGTGGCGAGCGGGGCAGGATGGAGCAAGCGGGGCAGGATGGAGCCAGGGGAGCAGGATGGTGGTGGGGAGGCAGGATGGGGGGGCAGGATGGTGGCGAGCGGGGCAGGATGGAGAGAGCGGGGCTGGATGGAGCCGGCGGGAGAGCAGGATGGTGGCGGGGGAGCAGGACGATGGTAGGATGGTGGCTGTGGGGCAGGATGGTGGTGGGGGGGCAGGATGGTGGCGGGGGGGTAGGATGGTGGCGTGGGGCAGGATGGTGGCGGGGGGGCAGGATGGAGCCAGCGGGGCAGGATGGAGCCGGGGGGGCAGGATGGAGCCGCGGGGCAGGATGGAGCCGGCAGGGGATAGGATGGAGGCAGGGTGCAGGATGGAGCCGGCAGGTGGGGCAGGATGGAGCCGGCAGGGAGGGGGCAGGATGGAGTCGGCTGAGGGGGCAGGATGGAGCTGGTGAGAGGGGGCAGGATGGAGCTGGCGGGGGTGGGCAGGATGGAGCCGGGGGGGTGGCCAGGATGGAGCTGGCGGTCGGGGGGATTAGGATGGAGCCGGCGAGGGGGGGCAGGATGGAGCTGGCGGGGGGTGGGCAGGATGGAGCCGGCGGGGGGGGGGCAGGATGGACCCGGGGAGTAGGGCAGGATGGTGCTTGTGTGAGGGAGGGGCAGGATGGAGCCGTCGGGGGGGGGCAGGATGGAGCTGACAGGGGGGGGGGCAGGATGGAGCTGGTGGGGGGGCAGGATGGAGCCGGCGGGGGGGTAGGATGGTGGTGGCAGGGGGAGGGGCAGGATGGATGCGAGGATACTCACTTTTCCGCCGGCTCGCAGGACCTGTCGTTGCCTGGGAAAACGATCAGCTGATCGGTTTCCCAGGCAACCACAGGTCCTCAAGCCACGGAGGAGCTAGAAGACGTAGGTGGAGCGCGCCGGTGGACGGGTGAGTATCGGGGCGGCAGAAGGAGCGGGGGAGCCGCGGGGGGGCAGGAGGTGCCGCGGGGGCAGGAGGAGCGAGGGAGCCGCGGGGGGGCAGGAGGAGCGGGGGGGCCGCAGGGACAGGAGGAGCGGGGTGCTGCAGAGACAGAAGCAGCAGGGGCCGTGGGGACCGGAGGCGCGGGGGCCGCAGGGACAGAAGCAGCGGGGGACCACGGGACAGGAGGAGCGGGGGGCAGAGGGTGCCGCAAGGAGCGGGGGGGGGCAGGAGGAGTAGGGGTGCCATGGGGGGGCTGTGAGGAGAGCCGCCGCTGCGGCCACCGTGTATCCCGGCGAGAGCGGCGCTCTTGCCGGGCTGCAAATAGGTGCGAAATTCGAACTTTGAATTCTCGCACCTATTTGCATAGGCGGCGCATTTGCGAAGGCGGTGGCCAATGAGCTGCCTCTGTGTGGCGATTTCGGTTACAGACACACTCAAAGAACCCTTAGACAATTATATAGTAGATAATTTACATGGGACCCTCGATATAAGGAATACTTCAAAAGTGATAAGGGCGCTGTATTAACCCTGCTTTGAAATTATATGCGATTTCCCATTATCCACATTGAACCCACACATTATATTGCTTCATTATTAACACATTGTGCTAGGCCTTTCTCTGTTTTGGCCTAATATGCATTATTAAGTATTTTGCCTATATTTTTTCTATTATATGTGTTACTAAGGCGGCCGTCAGACGCTACAATATCGTGAGCGATATCGTTAGCGATCACGTGCACGCGCGATCGCTAACGATATCGCTCACATCGCTGATGAGATGTCACACAGACAGACTCACCAGCGATGTGGGCCAGCGAAATCGCTGGTAACTATGGTACACATCGGGTTATTAGGTGCCGCGCGGCGCTTAGTAACCCGACGTGTACCATAGTTACCATCTCCCAGCATAGGCTGTGCCGCTGGGAGATCGTTCATCGTGGTGTCATACACCACGATGAAGCATATTGTTAAATCGTTCATCGCTAGATATGAGCTCCTGCTCTCATATCTGCGATGTCACGATCAAGCGATTTTACATTGTAAAATCGCTTGATCGCACGTAACGATGCACAAACGATATCGCTTAAGCTATCAAAAAGCAGATCGCTTAAACGATATTGTTTAAGATATTGCAGCGTGTGACGGCCGCCTAAAGGAGGTTACTTTTTCAGTTGTTGAGGGGCTATGGGTGCTAGTGACTCAGCCTCTCCAAGGTCAGGGAATACTTGGGTAACGGGCGGTTACTCTTTGTTCTCTTCACCTCTTTCATTTCTTTTCACGGGCACAGACGGGAGCCGAGACCTGGTCCCATGACCCTGGCGGTGTTATTGTAAATAAACGGTGGAAGATGACAGGGAAAGTCTGAGGAGATTAGGGGTATTCATGATGCCACCTGTGGTATGTGGCCAGGGCAGCCGCCGCTGCTTCACAACCTCTGGGGACGATGACCAGCAGCTTAGATGGTTCCGCTCCCTGCAGGTCGAGGCGGGATGGAGGAGTCAGTTCTTACCTTGGAGATGTTCACTGGGTTATCAGTACCCCGATGTCTCATGCTGACTCTGCGGCCAGTGGTCACTGCTAATAAAAGTTTCAAACACCACAGCTGGAGTTCTGTTACTTTTCCTCAGTTCTTTCAGCATGGCCGCCGGGCACATCCTCCAGTTGTCTCCAGAACCAGGTCAGTGCAGTCAAGCTACGTTCGGTGCCCTTTTTGTCCTCTGTAGGTTTTCCTGTCTCTGGTGGTGGTTCTCTCTCAGCGCTATAAGGGGTAGCTCCCTTCTGAGGCGAACAGGCCATCGCTCTGCCCCTCAGGTTCTCAGCACCCTAAGCTGCACAGAGCTCAAGTACCAACAGCCGCGAGTGCTTATTTGAGTCCCCACTACCGAGGCACTGCTCTCTAGTTCAGCTGCCTTCCACAAGTTGTGTTGGGTGTTCGGCCACAGCTCCCATTAGAAGCTTGGGGCCTCCAGTTCAACTGCTCGGGCATGCAGCTTCTGCACCGTGTTCAGGGCCGGGTCCCTGTCCACCAGCCCCTCCGGTTTGTCAGATTTGGTGTGAACGGGGATCGACGTCTCATCCGCACCCCAAGGGCTCTCGTCTTCTCCCACCTGTCAGCTTCTTTCTCTCGTGGACGAGCGTGCTTGTGTACCAGAACACGGGAGGCGGCACCACACCACTGCTACACTTCCGACTTCCACTCCACTCCTCTACGTCTCCTCCTCTCTGTTCTCTACTCTCTTGTTCCCCTTTTTTGTCCTGGGCTCTCCCTCAGGGTCCACCCATCATCCCAGGGGCCTACCGGTGTGTGTGTTTTAAGCTTGACTGCACCATCCCAGCAACTGGAGAGCAGAGGCACTACTCCTCTTAACCACAGGAGTGCAGTACCGCTGGTGGTGGCCTACCCAGTGATTAAGTGTGAATGCACATGATCAGGATTGCCTGCGTTATGGAGATGCTAGTGTTCTGTGTGGGAAAATGTGCTGTCCGTACACATGATCAGGATTACTGATGCCGCATATTTATGTTGTGTTCTCCCACTCAGATCACTCACATCTCTGCAAGAATAAATTGTCATGTTACGGATAGGAAACCCACGCTTCAGGTCAGTTTATGCAGCCTTGAAAACAAGCACAGTGGACTTGGGATTTCTATACATTTCCTCAACTGTACATTGCACTGTACAACACAGCATTTTGGACGCAATGAAAATGTGCTGCATCCAAAACAGTAATAACACTAATGGTACCTTTACACGCCGCCACAACAGGATGGATACCAACGGCAACTTCACGTGCACGAGCACGGCCGAACGGTTACCAACGGGAACCGCACCCTCTATACACGCCGCCACAAGGTGCGCTACGCTACGCTACATCTACAGCTACATACATCGCCGGGTGTCGCAAGTAGCCGTCTGTAGCTCAGCGTACCAGCTTTACACACCGCCACCACAGAGTGATCTGGGAGCAACAAAGGCAGGACGTAAAACAAATAGGCGTGCCACAGACCTGTACGCCGCGCCCAAACCACAACCATTGGCCAACACTACGGAGTTGTGATTGGGCACGACGGAAAGGGCGGATGGCCGAGACGTGCCGTACTAGTGAGCGGAGTGTGGCACGGAATAAGCGCTTGTGACATGGCGGAGCCTGGCGAATGCATCCAAATCGATGGTAATGGGTCACGCTAGAGCGGTGGCCAGTCACATATCCCGTGTGTATGAAAGTAGCGGTCCGGGGCTATGTGTGCGTAGTACAAGTGTTTGCCTTGTCACGCACGATCAGCGCTTGTGACAGCCGCGTGTGCAGATTGAACTGAGGTGCGTTTGTGTGCCACACATTAGCGTCTTACAAAAGACAGTATGTGCGTTTTCTGTCAAAAATCTGTGACAACTGTGGCGAAGTATGTGTATGTATACAGGCTGAATGGGGTTTAATATATGTGCTGACAGATGTGAATGTAGTGGATCAGCTTCCAAGGCACCAAGTCAAAGATCTGTGTGACAGTGTATTAGCAAACACCTGACAAGAATATGTCCTGCATCAATGTGCTGTGTGCAGGGGACCCTCTGCCTACAACAAAATAAAGGATCATGTACGCACAATGGCCACAAACACTGTTGGGCAAAAGACTTTCAGAAAAACATGGCTACCCACACATATTGTGTGCACAATCCCAGCCAATAGGTGGCTATGACATCCCAGGCCCCCACCCAACCCTGCATCACATTGCCCTCCTCCACCAAGTAATCAGGCTCACACAGATTATGTTGGATCCAACAGAAAAAGGTTTAATATATTGCATGAATCTTGACCTTGTCTTGTGCAAACAAAATATACATAAAGTAAAAACATTGTAGAATTCAAGAGCAGGTGACATTAATCAGGCAAATTCAATGGATAAGCAAATCACCACACATTGCAAACTGTGCATGGAAAAAATACCAAAATAACCTAAACTAACTAACTAAATAACTACATAATGAAAACTCATGCACATAATGAAAACAAAGAGAATGGAAAAGGTCAACCAAACATTAAAGGGGTGCAGCTAACCTGCTGTCACCTTCATTGAAAACACAAAAAGCAACTCCCAGAGCCAGCCACATTATATGGCCTGGTCCTGCCAGCTCACTGCACCAGACCCATTGAAGTAGGAGCAGTAAGCTTCTCTACTGTCCCTGGCCTCCTGCCGAGTGCGGCCATGGCTCTGCGGCTGGAGTGGCACAATCACATGGGCCTCATCACGCCAAGACCCTGGACGGAGCTCCCTGTTGTAGCGTCTGCATTATCTACATAACCTCCTGGCGTGTATGATGCCCTATCCCTACGACGCAGGAAGTTATGTAGCACACAGCAGGCCACCACTACCGCGTCAATAGACTCCGGTTTCATATGTATAGGTGTATGAAAAATCCGGAATCTATTGGCCATTATCCCAAACGCATTTTCAACTACACGGCGGGCCCGGGATAGCCGGTAGTTGAAAATGCGTCTCTCAGAAGTAAGGGCCCTCTGGGGATATGGCCGCAGTAGGTGTTCCTGAAGTGGGAATGCTTCATCCGCCACAAACGCAAAGTTGAGATGTTCGGTCATGTGCTCATTTGAGGGTAAGTTTAGCCCACCATTCCCTAGTAGTGTTGCCAAGGAGCTTAGGGCAAACACACCCCCATCTGAGTTGCGACCGGGCATTCCAACATCCACGTAGAGGAACTCATAGTTGGCATCTACTACAGCCATGAGGATTATACTACAATACCCTTTGTAATTGTAATACAAAGAGCCAGAGTGGGCAGGTTTGGTAATCCTCACGTGCTTACCATCCAATGCCCCGCCACAGTTGGGGAAGTTCCACCGGGTTTCAAACCCTTGGCCCACTTCCAGCCATTCTGCGGCGGTTAATGGCATTTTCATGTAGGCTGGCTGCAGAGCTCTCCAGATGGCCCAACACGTTTCAGGGATCAGGCGGCTCAGCAGGGGCAGGGAGACACGTGACACGTATGTGAGGGATGTCATGGACTGCCCTGTAGCCAGGAACCGCAAAGTGATCGCCAACCGCTCAGCAGCTGATACTGATGGGCGCATTATAGTGTCCTGACGCGCTATCATTGGCCCAACACGCTCCAATAGGAAGGTGAAACAGTCCTCGGGCATACGGAGATAGTTTCGGTAATCATCAGGACAGTTAAGCTCCAGCTCCCGCAACAGCTGCATGTGGCCCCGGGTTTCCCGCCTCAGAAGCCAATCACGGGTCCACACCCCGCGCTGTCTGCGCCTCATCAACCTTTCATACCGATCCTGATACCACATTTGCTCTTCCACCAACGCAAGAGCCACGATAACATTGCGGTCATGGATATTCTGCATCCTCAATATCAGCACCTGTAGATGTGAAAGCACAACATGAGTACATAGACCAAAATGTGTGCAAGTCAGCAGGTTCAGCAACCCACACCTCTTTTCCATTACACACTATAGCCAAGAGGATGGCATCTCTTGTGTGGGCCCAAAACACAACCCTGAAGCAAGGACGGCAAACACCCAGTAGTCACCCCAAACAACATGGCACACGGCGATTGAGAGTGGCCTCCTCTACATCAACGTCAATGGGAGCTCCCAAAATTCACACATCTGCACCTAGGTGAGTTAGAAAGGGACATGTGTCACCAATAATGTTGGTCAAACAGGTCCCATAATCCATTACACAGCCCATAATGTCAATTGATTACAGTAAAAATGAGAAGAATAACGAATGTGACGTACCCCGATATGGAAGGTTGAGGAAGGCTACATGAACCAAACAACATTGCACATGACTGCGGATGGTTACCCATGGTGTAATTGGTTTTTGAAGGTGTCATTTTAAATACACATGTATGCCATGTCTGGCGCCCAACACCTCAAAGCCCTGTGTCATCCCATTCCCGTTGAACACAGTCTCCATTGGCCACAACCAGTATGCAGAAATCGATCCAGTCGACATGAGTGACACAGTTCCGTCTACAGTCATGCATCCATTCTCCTGTATGTTGTCTGCAAACAAACACAGCAATGTATCTCAACAAAAGTGTCAAGGCCCACACAAAATGCCGTATCCTAACCCACACACTACACTATATGTCGTCCCCAAAAATACAAACCCCTATATCGGCCGCTACACCAGTCTCCGGCGCTCTCCAAGAACATCAACATATGCACCCCACCCTGCGCCAATTCCATGTGTGTCCACAAAAACTTACCTAATGGGTCTGGCCAGCAAGCGTAATGTTTGGCGGGATGGGCAACTTTTAAAGGGCCGCCAACCTATCACGATTCAGCGATCTCCACCAATTAGCGGAAGGCAAATCCGCACCCAGGTGCCCCTTCAGGATGTGCATTATTGTGTCCGCTGTGATTGGTGTCCCGGACTATAAAGGCAGGTCAATGGCCACTGCTCCGTGTCCAGACGTCGATGTGCATTGAGCTACTAGTGTCCTGTTTGACTTCTGTTGCTCTGACGGTAAGCCTCTTTAGCGGTTTGTAAGAAAATGTAATGAACGCAGCTGGTTCTGGCACAGGCAGCTTAGGCGATGTGTGTATGGCCATGTTTGAAGCGGCATGCAAATATTGAACACGTAATATTAAATATGTGAACCTTATTCTGTGTCGCCCAGTAGCCAGGTAGTGCCTCTACTTATATAGTGTAAGTATGTATTGCACCTTCTGCTTTTTGGCAATGGTAAAAGAGCACGGTGTTATTTCTTTGGCTGGTACTTCACATCAACATTTCAGGGTGGTAGAATTGTGGCGGACATTCCAGGGATGTTGGGTACATGTGTTAAAATGGGACTTCCACGTCTGGAGGAACACCTACATGATCATCTGGGTGCACATTACATGTAGTATGTGCAGTGTTGGCACACACCCAGCCCGCCTTTCTGATATAGTGACCCCTTACCATTGTGGACACTGGCCAGGTACTAGTTAGCACACAACGTGTTAGGTCACATGTTGCCCTCTACAGGTATGTACGCACACACCGTGTCAAGGTGTGTTGCAATAGGTACATTGGGGACAGAAATCATGTTTGAAACATCTGTAGGTGGACACCGATATCCGGGGCTTGATATTGGCAGCATACATGTGTTTGAGTTAGTAGCGGTCTGAGATTGAGAAAATGGCACACTCATGGCCAGTTTCACTCCACAAAATAGCTGCATAGATGATCACTGTAGAAAGTTAATGATTATGTGTATGATTGTGGCAAGTTTTGAAATGTCGGTATGCCTTGTGTTGTGACTGTGTTCTTTTTTTTTTAATTTTTCATCGGCAGATGCCGACGGGTACTGTGGAATTGGAATCCCAGCTTCTCACGGAGTATCAGCGGCACGAATGTTTGTGGCGCAGCTCGCTGCCCGAATATAAAAATCGGGCAGCGAGGGCCGAGGACTACAGGAGTCTTGTGGCTCTGGCAAATCGCTTGGAGCCAAGGGTAGGCAAGACGTGGGACCAGCAAATGGTGGCACTTAAGATCAAAAACATGAGGTCGGCGTTCATGCGGGCTCACATTCAGTACCAGCGTCGTCGCTCAGGGGCTGGAGCAGAGGAGGTACCATCACCTACCCTATGGTACTATCCCCTGTTCACCTTCATCCTGGGCGAGGTTCGCCCGCATCGAACGACCACCAACTGCCCCGTTGCTGCGTCCCATGTAGGCCCGGCTGCATCACCACCTGCGCCACAGGAGGTGGGTAATTGTGTGACAGTGGTGGGCCACAATGTTTCCTTCACATGTGTGCTTCGATAAATCCTTCACACCAAATGTGTTGGCATATTTACCTCCTTGCTGCGGCACACCTTGGGGTGTCAATCTATCTGCCCTCCTTCCATGACTTGCCAGACTTTTCTATTCTATGCTTCCAGCCGTATTGCAATGTTGCTTCTTCCACAACATCTTGGTATGTTTAGGTTAGTTATTTAAGGGTTTCAAGATAGCAGGTGGTTTGTTCTCAAACAGCCACATAGTACCATGTAGTAAATGGTGCTGTCTCACATGTGTGTTGGCTTTGTTGCCAGTGGGTTAAAGGTAATTGAGTGAGGGGTGGATTCTCACCATAAAGGAGTCCTAATGGGAAGGTGCCCAATATGTGTCATTGGCCAGCACAGCCCCCAGTATCAAGGTGTTGTGGTGACATGTCCTAATATTGGATTACGGCTACGTGACAAACAACTAATTATGTATTTAGCTGAGCTCCTGGAATGGTCGAGGTGAGTGTACAGGAGAACCACTGGTGTTGGGGTCTTGAACCTTATTTGCTTTACTGTGTTATTCCTCATTTTCCATTCTGGTAGTTGGCCTTGGTGTGTGTGGGAGTGGTATATAGAGTCCTGTTGTGAATGTATACAGTTGATATTGCCTCCACTAATGGTTTTTTTTTTTTTTTTTCCCCACCCACAGGCCCCAGAAGAGGACGGCTCCATTGCCGAGGATTCTGTTGCTGATGATGCTCAGCCCATGACATCTGGGGCTGAGCAGGAGGGCGGGGCGAGTGATGTGGGTCCAGGCCCAGGTCCCAGCTCCGGGATCCGTCGCCGCCGACGTCCTGCACCACCTGAGACGGAGCTGGCGACCTGGGCCCGACGCGTGTTGTTGGATGAACAGCGGACCCACATGGACACCGACGCCCTCTACATGAGCAACAGAATGCGAGGGATGGAGCCGCTCCAGAAGAAGATCCTTCTGAGGGTCTTCCACAATGCCGCTGATGCTGCCGATGATGGGGCCCTTCAATGGGGCTCCCACGTCCCCCCCCCCATGCAACACACCTTGTGGCCCCTTTCACCAGCTGCCCCATCTCGGCCCGTGAGAAGACCGGCCCCGCCACAGTCACCCCATCCCCCCTCAACACATCGTCGTTCAACCAGACGTTCTGGGGCAGGTCGGGGCTGCCCTCAGAGGAGGGGGGATGCGGCATTGTCAGAGCCGACAGAAGAGGAGTAATTTGGACACTAGTAGCCAATGCACAGAATTGGCAGTCTGGACTTTATAATTTCAGGAATTGCGTTTTATATGTATATTTTGTTGATTGAGTTTTGGGCAAAATTTGTGTTTTTTTTTTATTTTTTTTCCACAAAAATTCTATTATTTGTAATTTATTTTAAATTCCAGCCTGGAATAAATTTTATTTATTAACACAATTGTGTATTCATTTCAGAATAAGGATTGTGTGGGTTTTTGGGGGTGAATGTAATTGTGGCCAATAATAGGTTTCCCCAAGCCACACAATATGGGCCAGTGCTCGCTCAGCAGGATCACCATCGGTTCATTTGGAATGTCTTAGCACATTCACAAAGGGATGTTGTGATGTGCCTCACATAGTTAGGTTATGGTGAGGTTTGGTCACCAAATATTAGTAAGGTCACATGAAGGAGCGTATAACAAAGTTAGAACAGCATTGTATTGTAAACATACATGTGTCACAGACATTTGCCATCATACAAGGAAGGCTTAGGCCAGATGGGGCTAGCCAGTCCACACTTGTGATGGTCCCAATGTGGGACAGTATAGGGATTGTAGGCCAGATGGGGCTAGCCAGTCCACACTTGTGATGGTCCCAATGTGGGACAGTATAGGGATTGTAGGCCAGATGGGGCTAGCCAGTCCACACTTGTGATGGTCCCAATGTGGGACAGTATAGGGATTGTAGGCCAGATGGGGCTAGCCAGTCCACACTTGTGATGGTCCCAATGTGGGACACTATAAGAAAAGAGCCCAACGGGGGCAAAAAAAAAAAAAACAATATTTTCACTTTTGCAAGGCAACAAGCCAACGTGTGAAAATTTTAGGGTCCAACAAGGACAACTGTTTGTGGGGCCATGTTTGGCCAGGATACAATGCATCCCTCAAATTCATGGGTGTGAACCATGGTGTGGGTGTAGGTCCGCCAGCATTTGAGCCAGGCGGCCAAGGTCCTGCAGGCCACGCTGTAGAGCCGTGGTCAAACGGGCCACAAATGCCTGATGGGCCTGGATGAATTCCTCCATGGTAGGGGCACCTGTATTGGGAGTAAACACAAACTTTAGTACACAGTCGTCACTGCTGATGGTTAGTCATGACTGGCCGCAACCATCCACTTACCCTGTTCCTCCAAATCCAGTTCACCATCAGACGGGGAGGGAGATGGGGTCAAGCTCCATCCATATGAGCCCGCACGTTCACCATCTGGAAAAAGGGTGAACCAACATGGTTTACTTTGTTTAAATAAATTGTTTGGCCCCAGATGAAATTTAAGCAACAGTGTGCAGGGTGTCTGTGGCAACATAACCCACTTACCACCATAGTCACTGTGTGGGGACATGGTCACCCCCGGACTCGCCACTGAGCTGGAGACAGTGGGAGGTGGTGTTACTCCCGGGCTGGGGCTCCGTGGCCACATTATGTGGTTCAGGGGTAACAGTGGTCCTGGGCTACGGGGCAAAGACTCCTCTGGGCCGCCAGGTACTTGCTGCTCCTCGCCCTCCTGTGGGGAGTTGATGTGTTCCTCCAGCAGCCAGGCAGATGGGGACAGCTGGTCACACTCCAGCGGGCTGCCAGGTGCGGACTGGTCCTCCACGTCCTCTGTCCCGGTGGGTGACGGGACGTCTGGCTCCTGAGGCCCGGGGGAAGGTGTTGACCCTGGGGACAAGGGTGCCACTTGAGCCTGATGTGGTGGGGTTCTTGATGGGCCACCTGGGGGTGGGGCATGGGGCCCTTCTTCTGATGAGGATTCAGCATCTAGTTTGAAATTTGAACATAAAAGACGTAATAAGATCATGCCTACACATTGTTGTCCTACAAAGAGCTTGTGTGGGTATGTATTTGACGGCTAAGGCTGGGGTCACACACACACAGATATGTGGCCAGATATTGTTGACAGATCTCTGGTTGCAGTGAAAGCATGGACACATTGTTCCATTTTGAGGCTGTCTCCAAATGTCAACATGTGACCATGATTTGACTGCAAACAGAGATCTGCAAACAATATGTGGGCAGATATCTGTGTGTGTGACCCCAGCCTTACTTAGCATCAACCAGGTGATGCTGGATGCATACACTCATGTTGTATGCATGGACTGTGCGTGTGAGACATTTTTAGGCCTGACTGGATGAGCACAACACTGTGAAGATGTGTTTGATTGTGTAGGCCACACTGTCCCTTGTCATATGTTTCCATCATTTTTTGTGTATTGTGGGACATGCACATGTGGCGGTGTGTGTTTTGGGGCAACAATTACTCACCACGCAGCCTGGCAATCCTGGCACGGATGTCCAGTATGCGACCTGGGCACTTGTGCTTCAAGTCAGCGATCTTTTTTTGGATCGCTTTGACTGTCCTCTGTACCCCCAGTTGGCAGAGCAGGGCCCGCTGGATCCGCCGCACGGTGCACCGATTGCGCAGCCTGGGGTGGCGGTGGTGATGGTGGCCCCAATAGTCCCGACGGTCGCAATGATCAATGAGGATGATCAGCTCCGCCATCCCCCATGTTGCGGCGCGGTGCACGGCTGCCATGACTGCTATGGTGTGTGCAGAGGCGGGGCTGGCACCTTGCAGGCAGAGTGAAAATGAAACCAACGTCATGACGTCATTACGACCGCTGTGGGGGTGACGCACCTTTATAAGTAGCCCAACACGCAGTGACTCGGCCGACACACTTATGCGGCCCCTACTGCAGAAGACCCACAGTGCAGTCCGTACAACACGGCTCTGATCTGTCTACTGGGTAATCTCCTCCGATGTGCTATGGGATTGTGTGCATCTGTGTGCGCGCTGCGCGCACTGCCAGACCCGGAACACTTCTACGGCAGCTGCTGTGCAATAAGCCAGAGCGGTACGTAACACACACTTGTGCGCTGTGTCCCGCATTATTCGTTATCATGTTGATAGGATGTGCACACTGTATGTAGATCATGGGCCATTTATGATTTTACGTTCAAGTGTGTGTCCGCGTAATTGTACTACTATCTGATCGTGCATACGGCGCGTATGTGTAGTGCTGAAGGGACAGCTCATCCAAGATGGAGGGCTGTGAGGCAAGGGCCAATCGTAACGCAGCATCTTCCACCAATGATCGCTGAAGGGGCGCGGTATCACGGAGCATGGGTGACGCCTTAGCCACATTGCAGCTACATCGCCGGGTGTCCAGAGTTCCCTTCTGTAGCTTCTTTACACGCCGATACAGCTCGCTACAATCGGCGATGTAGCCATCTGTTTATGGGCAGTGCACGGATGCAGAGGTATCTGTAGCCGGCTGTGTCGTCCCGTCTTCAGACGCCGCTACTACGGGCGATATTGGCGCGACAAGCTACTTTTGTAACCTGTAGCGGGTTGTATCCATCCTGTTGTGGCGGCGTGTAAAGGTACCATAATTGTGGTCACTCATCCTAATTTGTAATTTTATACTAAAGGTATCGTCACACGCGGCAACATTGCTTGCAATTTGACTGGCAATTTGCTGGTTGCAGTAAAATCATGGACACATTGTTCCATTTGTACACTGCAACAAAATAGAACAATGTGTCCATGATTTCACTGCAACCAGCAAATTGCCAGTGAAATTACAAGCAATATTGCCGCGTGTGACGGTACCTTTAAAATACCGTTACACACAGAGATATCTGTGCAGACATTGCTTGCTACTCACTGGTTGCAGTGAAATCATGGACACATTGTTCCATTTTGTACACGGAAACAAAATGGAACAATGTGTCCATGATTTCACTGCAACCAGTGAGTTGCAAGCAATGTCTGCACAGATATCTCTGTGTGTAACCGTACCTTTAGTTGCATAGGGTGGAGGCAGTGAGAACTTGTGGTCTTCTGTACTAATTCAACCTCTGTTATCTCTGAAGGTACCTTTACATGCCGCCACTGCAGGATGCATACCAACGGCTACTTCACGTGCACGAGCACGCCCAAACGGTTACAAACGGGAAACGCACCCTCTTTACACGCTGCCACAAGGTGCGCTACGCGACGCTACATCTACAGCTAGCTACATCGCCGGGTGTCTCAAGTAGCTATCTGTAGCTCATTTACACACCGCTACAAACAGCTACTATGGGCGTACCTGGTGCAGCAGGGACAGCACATAGGCGTGCTACAATTGTGGATTACGAGACGTCCGTACGCTGATAGGACAAATCAATAATACCATGATTGGCCACGCATCGCAGGAGGCTGATTAATACTTGACGCTCGAGCAATTGTGTAGTGTGACTCGTCAGCTCCTTAAATATGCCGCCCTGTGCGGCGACAACCAATCGCAACGCAGGAGCTTCCTCCAATGATCGCAGATGGGGCGCGGTAACACGGAGCCTGGGTGACGCCTTAGCTAAATTGCAGCTACATCGCCGGGTGTCCACGGTTCCCTTCTGTGGGTTCTTTACACGCCGATACAGCTCGCTACAATCGGCGATGTAGCCATCTGTTTATGGGCAGTGCACGGATACAGATGTATCTGTAGCCGGCTGTGTCGTCCCGTCTTCAGACGCCGCTACTACGGGCGATATTGGCGCCACAAGCTACATTTGTAGCCTGTAGCGGGTTGTATGCATCCTGTTGTAGCGGCGTGTAAAGGTACCATAAGGGGCCCTTTACACGCCGCTACTGGAGGATGGATACAACCCGCTACAGGCTACAAATGTAGCTTGTAGCGTCAATATAGCCCGTAGTAGCGGCGTGTGAAGACGGGACGAGACAGCCGCCAACAGATACATCTGTTTCCGAGCACTGCTCGAAAACAGATGGCTACAAAGCCGATTGTAGCTAGCTGTATCGGCGTGTAAAGAAGGAACAGAAGGGTTGTTTCTACACCATGCTATGTAGCTGGGGCGTGACACAGGCTCCGGGTTTCCGCGCCCTCTTCAGCGATCATTGGAGGAAGCTCCGGCGTTGCAATTGGTTGTCGCCGCACAGGGCGGCATATTTAAGGAGCTGACGAGTCACACTACACAATTGCTCGAGCGTCAAGTATTAATCTGCCTCCTGCAATGCCTGCCCAATCATGGTATTATTGCTTTGTCCTATCAGCGTACGGACGTCTCGTAATCCACAATTGTAGCACGCCTATGTGCTGTCCCTGCTGCACCAGGTACGCCCATAGTAGCTGGTTGTAGCGGTGTGTAAATGAGCTACGATGAGCTACAGATGGCTACTTGAGACACCGGGCGATGTATCTAGCTATAGATGTTGCGTAGCGTAGCGCACCTTGTGGCGGCGTGTAAAGGAGGTGCGTTTACCGTTTGTAACCGTTTGAGCGTGCTCGTGCACGTGAAGTAGCGGGTTGTATCCATCCTCCAGTAGCGGCGTGTAAAGGTACCCTCAGGGTACCTTTACACGCGGCTACATTTCTAGGGTGGCTACAGGTAACTTACTGGTTGCAGTGAAATCATGGAGAGATTATTCCATTTGTACACAGCAACAAGGTAGAACCATGTCTCCATGATTTCACTGCAACCAGTAAGTTACCTGTAGCCACCCTAGAAATGTAGCCGCGTGTAAAGGTACCCTGAGGGTACCTTTACACGCCGCTACAGGATGGTGGAAACAACCGGGTAAATTAGACAAATGTATCTTGCACCGCCAAATCAACCCGCGGTCGCGGCGTGTAAAGACAGTTGTTTCCACCCGTCACTTGAGGCACCTGTTTCAGAGCAGAGCTCAAAAACAGGTTGATTTCAAGGCGATTGTTACGGCCTGTATAGGCGTGTAAATAAGGAACAGGAGGGTTCTTTCGACACCTTGCTATCTACCTGGGGCGTGACACAGGCTCCGGGATACTGCGCCCCTTCAGCGATCATTGGTGGAAGCTCCTGCGTTGCGATTGGTTGTCGCTGCATAGGGCGGCATATTTAAGGAGCTGACCAGTCACACTACACAATTGCTCGAGCGTCATGTATTAGTCAGCCTCCTGCGCTGGCTGGCCAATCATGATGTTATTGCATTGTCCTATCAGCGTACGGAATTCTCGTAATCTACAATTGTGGCACGCCTATGTGTTGTCCCTGCTGCCTTTGTACCGCCCATATTACCTTGTTATAGCGGAGTGTAAATGAGGTAAGGTGAGCTACAGAAGGTAACTTGTGGCACCCGGCGGTGTATCCAGAGATAGATGTAACCTACTGTAGCGCACCTTGTTGTGGCGTGTAAAGGCGATGCGGGTACCGTTTTCAACCGTTTGTGCGTGCTCGTGCACGTGAAGCACCCTGTTGTTTCCACCATCCTGTAGCGGCGTGTAAAGGTACCATTAAGGTACCTTTACACGCCGCCACTGTGCCTAGCAACAGGTATCCACCGCACGTGCACGCGCCCATTTTTAACAATTGCTAACGATCGCTGATTCCGCATATAGACGCCGCCATTACGTTCTCCACTGAAGGTATCTTTGTTCCCTGGAAGTGCTGACAGGTGCCGCGGCTAGCTTCCTGTTGAATACCTTCCCTGCTTTACACACTGCTACCACAAAGGAATATGGGCGTACATATTTCACGCCGTAAGTACATAGGCGTGACAGAGTTGTGTATTCCGTGATGCACAAGCGTTGATTGGCCAACGCAATAGCGTCATGATTGGCCAGCCTGCGCAGGAAGGCTGGCTAATACATAACGCCATTGCAATTGTGGACTGTGAATGGATAGCTCTTTAAATATGGCGCCCTGTGAAGTGACAGCCGATGGTTACACAGTACCCCCCACCAATGATCGCTGATGGGGCGTGGTATCCATGACGCCGTGGCACACCCCTGGGAGTTCACTAGGCGACGCAACATCCATGCCTGTGCCCCGTTTACATGCTACTACCATGGCAATTGTGCCTTTCTGTTTTTGAGCACAGCTCAGCAACAGGTATCTAAGTCAACTGCAGGACACCGGGAGGACCTGCCCTATTTACACGCCTCCATTTCGTAGCAATTTCATGGCAACAGGCACAATTATCCCAGTGCCCGGCAGTTGCTACCTTCCTATGGTGGCGTGTAAAGGGACCCTAAGGGCCCCTTTACACGCGGCTACATTTCTTGGGTGGTTACAGGTAACTTACTGGTTGCAGTGAAATCATGGATACATGGTTCTATCTTGTTGCTGTGTACAAATGGAATCATGTCTCCGTGATTTCACTGCAACCAGTAAGTTACCTGGTGACAAGCTACAAATGTAGCCGCGTGTAAAGGGGCCCTGATGGTACCTTTACACGCCGCGACGGCAGGCTGGATACATCCCGCTACTTCACGTGCACGAGCACGCTCAAACGGCTACAAACGGTCAACGCACCCTCTTTACACGCCGCCATAAGGTGCGCTACGCCACGCTACATCTGTAGCTAGCTACATCGCCGGGTGTGTCAAGTAGCCAGCTGTAGCTTAGCGTACCACGTTTACACAGCGCTACAACAAGCTAATATGGGCGGACCTGGTACAGCAGGGACAGCACATAGGCGTGCCACAATCTTGGATTACGAGCCGTCCGTACGATGATAGGACAGCGCAATATCATCATGATTGGCCAGGCATCGCAGGAGGCTGTTTAATACATGACGCTCGAGCAATTGTGTAGTGTGACTGGTCAGCTCCTTAAATATGCCTCCCTATGCAGCGACTACCAATCGTCATGCAGGAGCTTCCTCCAATGATCGGTGATTGGGCGCGGTATCCCGGAGCCTGGGTCACGCCTTAGCTACATTGCAGCTACAGCCCCGGGTGTCCAGAGTTCCCTTCCGTTGCCTCTTTACACGCCGATACAGCTCGCTACCATCGGCGATGTAGCCATCAGTTTTCGAGCAGACCTAGGAAACAGATGTATCTGTTGCCGGCTGTAGCGTCACGTCTTCAGACGCCGCTACGACGGGCTACATTGGCGCTACAAGCTACATTTGTAGCCTGTAGCGGGATGTATGCAGCCTGCCGTCGCGGCGTGTAAAGGTACCATAATGGTACCTTTACACGCCGCCACAACAGGATGGATACCAACGGCAACTTCACGTGCACGAGCACAGCCGAACGGTTACCAACGGGAACCGCACCCTCTTTACACGCCGCCACAAGGTGCGCTACGCCACGCTACATCTACAGCTAGCTACATCGCCGGGTGTCGCAAGTAGCCATCTGTAGCTCATTTACACACCGCTATAACCAGCTACTATGGGCGGACCTGGTGCAGCAGGGACAGCACATAGGCGTGCCACAATTGAGAGTACGAGCCGTCCGTACGCTGATAGGACAAAGCAATAACATCCTGATTGGCCAGGCATCGCAGGAGGCTGAGTAATACAGCACGCTCGAGCGATTGTGTAGTGTGACTCGTCAGCTCCTTAAATATGCCTCCCTAGGCAGCGACTACCAATCGTCATGCAGCAGCTTCCACCAATGATCGCACATGGGGCGTGGTAACACGGAGCCAGGGTCACGCCTTAGCTACATTGCAGGCTGTCCCGAGTTCCCTTCCGTAACGTCTTTACACGCCGATACAGCTCGCTACAATCGGCGATGTAGCCATATGTTTATGGGCAGTGCACGGATACAGAGGTATCTGTAGCCGGCTGTGTCGTCCCGTCTTCACACGCCGCTACTACGGGCGATATTGGCGCTACAAGCTACATTTGTAGCCTGTAGCGGGTTGTATCCATCCTGTTGTGGCGGCGTGTAAAGGTACCATAAGGGTACCTTTACACGCCGCTACGGCAGGATGGATGCATCCCGCTACAGGCTACAAATGTAGCTTGTAGCGCCAATATAGCCCGTCGTAGCGGCGTCTGAAGACGTGACGATACAGCCGGCAACAGATACATCTGTTTACGACCTCTGCTCGAAAACAGAGAGCTACAAAGCCGATGGTAGCAAGATGCATCGGCGTGTAAAGAAGTTACGGAAGGGAACTCTGGACACCCTGCGATGTAGCTGCAATCTAGCTAAGGCGTGACCCAGGCTCCGTGTTACCACGCCCCATCTGCGATCATTGGTGGAAGATGCTGCGTTACTATTGGTAGTCGCTGCATAGGGTGGCATATTTAAGGAGCTGACCAGTCACACTACACAATCGCTCGAGCGTCATGTATTAATCAGCCTCCTGCGATGCCTGCCCAATCATGATGTTCTTGCGTTGTCCTATCAGCGTACGGACGTCTCGTAATCCACAATTGTGGCACGCCTATGTGCTGTCCCTGCTGCACCAGGTCCGCCCATATTAGCTTGTTGTAGCGGTGTGTAAATGAGGTACGATGAGCTACAGATGGCTACTTGAGACACCCGGCGATGTATCTAGCTATAGATGTCACGTAGCGTAGCGCACCTTATGGCGGCATGTAAAGGTGATGCGTTTACCGTTTGTAACCGTTTGAGCGTGCTCGTGCACGTGAAGTAGCGGGATGCATCCATCCTGCCGTAGCCGCGTGTAAAGGGGCCCTAAGGGGCCCTTTACACGCGGCTACATTTGTAGCTTGTCACCAGGTAACTTACTGGTTGCAGTGAAATCATGGATACATGGTTCTATCTTGTTGCTGTGTACAAATGGAATCATGTATCCATGATTTCACTGCAACCAGTAAGTTACCTGGTGACAAGCTACAAATGTAGCTGTGTGTAAAGGTACCCTCAGGGTACCTTTACATGCTGCAACCGTGGCGACAATGGTTGACAGCAATATTGCGTCACGGAAATATCGCTGCCACATTTATACCCAATCGCCTCCTTATTGCAGCATGTAAATAGGGAATTTGGCGGCGATACGTCGCCTCGCCACAGTCACCTGGTTACCGAGCACTGATCGGTAACCAGGCGACCGTGGCGAGGCGACGTATCGCCGCCAAATTACCTATTTACACGCCGCAATAAGGAGGCAATTTGGCGGCGATAATTCCAGCGAGAAATATCGCCGCCAAAATTGTCTCCTGTGGTTGTGGCATGTACAGGTACCCTTAGCAGGATGACATTGTGCTGCTAACTCATAAATGTGGGTTATTATAATAGTGCTTATTTCATGCTCTTGATATATGTACATTTAATGTAATGCCTTTTTATGTGCACATTTTCTATCGCCATATTTAATATGGACATGGTTTATTTGAATATTGAATAAAGAGATTAAAAGACATTGCAGTATTAGTCTGTACAGAATATTTGTGATTATTTGTACATTGTGCATTATTTGAACATTGTGGTGATTATTGTATGTGTTGTCTGTATTGTCTTAAGGTACCGTCACACATGGAGATATCGCTATGAGATTTGCTAAGCAATCTCCGAATGTGGCAATATCGCTACCTTATTGCCTGTGTGTTGCGGCATGTGACAAGGGGATTTTAGGCGAGAAATCACCGGTTATGCGTCGCCTGTTCGCCCTGCTCTGCTGAGAAATCAGGCGATTGCTGTGCATCATGGCGTGTGACAAGACGATAGCGATGTAGAAAGCGAGCTCAGACCATCTGGAAGCAATTCCAGTGGCATGCCTGAGCATTCTGTTTGGCGCGCCCCCGTCTGCCGCGATTGGTGGTCGCTCCTGCATTCCCATTGGCTGGCCATGACTCAAGGTACCTTTACACGCCGCCACGGCAGGCTGGATACATCCCGCTACAGGCTACAAATGTAGCTTGTAGCGCCAATGTAGCCCGTCGTAGCGGCGTCTGAAGACGCGACGCTACAGCCGGCGACAGATACATCTGTTTATGGGCTCTGCTCGAAAACAGATGGCTATATCGCCGATGGTAGCGAGCTGTATCGGCGTGTAAAGAGGCAACGGAAGGGAACTCTGGACACCCGGGGCTGTAGCTGCAATGTAGCTAAGGCGTGACCTCGGCTCCATGTTACCGCGCCCCATGTGCGATCATTGGTGGAAGCTGCTGCATGACGATTGGTAGTCGCTGCATAGAGAGGCATATTTAAGGAGCTGACGAGTCACACTACACAATCGCTCGAGCGTGCTGTATTACTCTGCCTCCTGCGATGCCTGCCCAATCAGGATGTTATTGCTTCGTCCTATCAGCGTACGGACGGCTCGTAATCCACAATTGTAGCACGCCTATGTGCTGTCCCTGCTGCACCAGGTCCGCCCATAGTAGCTGGTTGTAGCGGTGTGTAAATGAGCAACAGCTGGCTACTTGAGACACCCGGCGATGTAGCTAGCTATAGATGTAGCGTGGCGTAGCGCACCTTGTGGCGGCGTGTAAAGAGGGTGCGTTGACCGTTTGTAACCGTTTGAGCGTGCTCGTGCACGTGAAGTAGCGGGATGTATCCAGCCTGCCGTGGCGGCGTGTAAAGGTACCTTCAGGCGCCATATTTGAATAGTGATATAGTCGAAAGGACACATGCGTCATGTAGTGGGCAGACTTCCTGACAAGGCTGACCAATGGTGACGCAGTTGTGTTGGCCAATCGGAGTGTTAGAGGCGCGGTGTACAACACTCTGGCACACCTGTCTCCTCGCCGCACTCACACTCTAGGCCCACATCGCTGATGCGGTGGTGACGTGTGATGCGGTGATTTGGTGGCGATGTGAGAATGTCAAATTGCTTCCGATCTGTGCCAGGCGATTTCCGGAACGCAGGATCGCCGAACATCGCATGCAAGATGTCTATGTGTGACAGGGCGACGGCGATGGGCAAAAAAGTGCCCGAAACGCGGACGCTCACATCAAATTGCCAGCCATATGGCGGCGATATTGCTACATGTGACGATACCTTTACTGTTACAAGTTCACTGTTCGTGGTATCATTCCAGCTGTTACCACTTTCATGGTCAGGCTTAGTGCAAAGAACTTGTTTACCAGATTCCTAAGGTGCCCTGGCTTTATCCTTTAACTCCTGTACAGGGACTTGGATTTACAAAGGGTCCCCAGAGCCAGTAAGAAGTGTCAATAGTATTGACTTAATATCAAAAAGGTCATATCAGAGTCATTAAATCCCCATCGGCTCGTGGTCAGCGTCCCACCCATGAAAATTCATTCAATAATGATACCTCCATTTACTGGAGTGCACAGGCATTTTACCTTGTCTACCGTCTACTCCTGTATCGACTTGTTCACCAGGTCTATGCCAAACATCATCCTAAGGACTCATACCATTGGAGTAAGTCCGGTGACAGGAGAGTCGGTTTAAAGTCCATGTTCTTAAGTACCTTGTTGTGGGACAGAGATAGTTCTACGACCCATGGCAAAAATTATGGAATCACCTGGCTCGGGGGATGTCCATTCAGTTATTTAAATTTGCAGAAAAAAAGCAGATCACAGACATGACACAAAACTAAAGTAATTTCAAATGGCAACTCTCTGTTTTGAAGAAAGACTAAAAGAAATCTTGAAAAAAATGTGCTAGCCAGTAACAGTTATTTTTGTAGACCAAGGAGGGAGAAAATTATGGAATCACTCAATTCTGAGGAAAAAATTATGGAATCATGACAAACAAACAAACAAAATAATTCTCAAATACATTACTACCGTGTTTCCCCGATAGTAAGACCCCCCCGAAAGTAAGACAGGGTGGGGGGGACGGGGGGGTCTGCTAATGTAAGACCCCCCCGAATGTAAGGCAGGGTAGGGGGGAGGGGGGGTCTTACTATCAGGGAAACACGGGGGGGGGAGGGGTACACACATGCATACACACACACACACATCCATACATCACACACACACACACACACACACACACACCCCCATACACACACACCCATACCGCTGCACTGCCGGTACTTACCGGCACAGCTGTTCGGTGTCCCGTCCCTGGTGTCCCCGGTGCTCCCGGCGTTCCTCAGTGTGGTGCAGCCTCATAACGATGTCATCCGGGCTGCCGAGCATATCCCGTTCATAGCCCGTCCATTCACAGCCCCCCGGCCCTCTCTCTCTAATCACGGAGCTTCCGGAAGCTCCGGTATCCAGGCAACAGCAGCATGACAACGTCTGGCCAATCAGAGGCCAGAGCGTCATCGCAGCGGCTATGCTGATTGGCTCAGACGCCTGAGCCAATCAGCATAGGCGCTCCGAGACGTTTTGGCCCGACGTCATCACGCTCTGCTGTTGCCTGGATACCGGAGCTTCCGGAAGCTCCGTGATTACAGAGAGAGGGCCGGGGGGCTGTGAATGGACGGGCTATGAACGGGATATGCCCGGCAGCCCGGATGACATAGTTATGAGGCTGCACCACACAGAGGAACGCCGGGAGCACCGGGGACACCAGGGACAGGGACACCGAACAGCTGTGCCGGTAAGTACCGGCAGCGCAGCTGTATGGGGGGGGGGGGGGGTATGTGTGATGTGTGTGTGTGTGTGTGTGCAGTGTGAATGGATGGATGGATCTGTGTATGTATGGATCTATGGATGTGTGTGTGTGTGTGTGTGTGTGTGTGTGTGTGTGTGCGCAGTGTGGATGGATGGGTGATGGCTGGGGCCGCCAATGTAAGGCCCCCCCCCCGAAAGTAAGACAGGGGGCCACTTTTGGCCCCCAAAAGAATGTAAGACAGGGTCTTACTTTCGGGGAAACACGGTAGTATTTTGTTGCACCACCTGTGGCTTTTATAACAGCTTGCAGTCTCTGAGGCATGGACTTAATAAGTGACAAATAGTACTCATCATCAATCTGGCTCCAACTTTCTCTGATTGCTGTTGCCAGATCAGCTTTGCAGGTTGGAGCCTTGTCATGGACCATTTTCTTCAACTTCCACCAAAGATTTTCAATTGGATTGAGATCCGGACTATTTGCAGGCCATGACAACCTTATGTGTCTTCTTTCAAGGAATGCTTTCACAGTTTTTGCTCTATGGCAGGATGCATTTTCATCTTGATAAAATGATTTAATCATCCCCAAACATCCTCTCAATTGATGGGATAAAAAAACGTCCAAAATATCAATGTAAACTTGGGCATTTATTAGAGATGTAATAACATCCATCTCCCCAGTACCTTTACCTGACATGCAGCCACATATCATCAATGACTGTGGAAATTTGCATGTTCTCTTCAGGCAGTCATCTTTATAAATCTCATTGGAACATCCCCCAAACAAACATTTCAGCATCATCACCTTGCCCAATGCAGATTCGCGATTCATCACTGAATATGACTTTCATCCAGTCATCCTTGATTGCATTTCCTTAGCTCATTGCAACCTTGTTTTTTATGTTTAGGTGTTAATGAAGGTTTTTATTTAGCTTTTCTGTATGTAAATCCCATTTCCTTTAGGCGGTTTTCTTACAGTTTGATCACAGACATTGACTCCAGTTTCCTCCCATTTGTTCCTCATTTGTTTTGTTGTGCATTTCCTGTTTTAGAGACATATTGCTTTAAGTTTCCGGTCTTGACGCTTTGATGTCTTCCTTGGTCTACCAGCATGTTTGCATTTAACAACTTTCTCATGTTGTTTGTATTTGGTCCAGATTTTAGACACAGCTGACTGTGAACAACCAACATCTTTTGCAATATTGTGTGTTGATTTACCCTCTTTTAAAAGTTTGATGATCCTCTCCTTTGTTTCAATTGACATCTCGCCTGTTGGATCCATGATTCATGTCAGTCCACTTGGTGCAACAGCTCTCCAAGGTGTGATCACTCCTTTTTAGATGCAGACTAACGAGCATATCTTATTTGATGCAGGTGTTGGTTTTGGGAATGAAAATTTACAGGGCGATTGCATAATTTTTCCCTCAGAATTGAGTGATTCCATAATTTTCCCCCTGCTTGGTCTACAACAGTAACCGTCACTAGCTAGCACATTTTTTTTCAAGATTTCTTTTAGTGTTTCTTCAAGGCAGAGAGTTGCCATTTGAAATGACTTTAGTTTTTAGTTTTTTTAGCGATCTGCTTTTTTTCTACAAAATTAAACAACTGAATGGACATCCTCCAACCATGGTGATTCCATAATTTTTGCCAGGGGTAATATATACATCCTCACTCCTTGAGTCCTTCCAAGGAGTTCTATTCTCACTATCCACTAGATGTTAAAGTGTAAATGACATTTCATTGAAAAAAAACAAAACAAACCAATACTGCACTGGTTGTTAATGATGGGTTGCATAGGAATTAAGATAATGCTTTTTTATGCCATATGACTTATTTTCTCACATTTATCTGTGTTCTTTTAAAAAACGCATTTTATGGCTATGTGGGTATGTCCAGCATCTGCCAGTGACTCGCCCACCCTGGGGCAGTGGGGCACGCAGAGTTGGTCTACTTCAGGGGAGTCACGGGGGTCGAAACCCGGCTTCCATGACCCTGGGGGAGTCAGTTCTAGTCCTATGGGGTGTTTGAGTGGTAAATAAAGTTTGTAGAATTAAAGTTCATGATGCCAGCTATGGTTCTCGGTTAAGAGGAACCGATGCTGAAGGTCAGACCTCTGGGGTTATTGGTATTGCAGCCTGATGTCATTGCTCCTCGTAGGTGGAGCATTACCTCGGGGCAGATGTGTTCAATTGCGAGGGATGTGCAAGGCCGTGTTCAGCTGGGCCTCTGTGTCTCGTCTGCTTGCATCGCGGCTCTGCAGGCTGGAAATAACAGTTCATACAGGTGGAATTCTTACCCTTCTCATGGTGCAACGTGCTGGGTGCTTTCTCTGCCTAAGTGGCCAGTGTAGGTGCCGTCAAAATGAGTACGTTTGACAAAGATTAAATGGCGTTTTTATTTGTCTTCTTCCAGTGCTACTATGTCGCATTCGTCAAGGCTACCGACGCGTGCCCCGATAGCAGCCTCCTGAGGTGATGGACATCCCTGAGATAGTTACTGCCTCCCAGGTGCGTCGGGTTGATCGGCCCAGTCCTTGGCTCGTCAGTGGGTTTGGGCATACAGCTGCGTGCCAGTTCACGGCCAGTCTGGAGTTCTCGACACAATACCTCTACCCGACTAGTGCTATGTCCGGATGGCCGCTACAGGTCTTTACAGTCACCTGGGGAACCTGGTGGTTCTGCAGTCTTTGTACTCAGACATACCCTGCTACTGACCCTCCACATGTTCTTCCCCTTAGTATGGGTTTCTGCCAGCGTCCCATGGTACCAGGATGTCGGGTGGGGAGGCTGCTTCAATCCCTTTCCATCGGGATGATCACCGTTCTGGTGAGTTCTTGTGGGAAGACCTGGGGTCCACTCAGTGGGTCATTCCACACTTGGAGACGGCTGATACTGGATGGTGTGGGGGCGCAACCTAAAAGTGAAAGCTGGCCTCCTCACACAGGCAATTGTTTCTACTGTGTACATTACGACGAACTGTGCCACTTCATTTCATACCAGTTGAATACACATCATCTTTAATGTATATTGTCTGGGCAGTGGATGTAATTGTCTTTTTGGAACCCTTTTTAGATCAGCCATTCCGATTTTAAGGCTCAGTTTTGTTTCTGACTTTAAAGACCTGAATATTAGGGGCACGTGTTGGTAGCCATCACTCGCCAGTTTGTGTTCGTTCACTATTAGACTTTTTTTCCCTGTATCTGATGACAGATTATTATTGTTTATCAATACCTTTAAACAAACCACCAGGACTAGATGGATCAGTTGCTTCTAAGTAGTTTCTTGTTTTTGATCTCTAGAGTATACAGTATTAAAATGCTGCAAAGAAGAATATAATGCGGCTCTCAAAGTCATTTAGCGAAGAACACATCATTGCGTGGGCATCTACTACCCCTTGGTTTAAATAGAGTTCCCAAGTGTCAATTATTCCATTACTAGTTTTTACATTTTTAGTTAAAAACATAATAATGAACCACCACTTTATTATTAAAATAGAAAACAGGTAAAGAAATGCTGTTGGTGATTAATTAAGCAAAAGAAACAGGTAATGCATCATTTCTGCGACTCCGTCGTCGCATTCGACGTACTTTACCTAGATGTCCTAGGCTGGTAAACATTCCGTAAGATCATCAACGATCATGTTATTAACGGAGAAGAGATAGTCCCTTGGATTAGATAGTTCAAGTTATAAGTCACATCAGTTGTGGTGATTGCTACCCTGCATTAGAAAACTCACCCATGAAAAGATTAGCGCTCGTGGTATAATTATCTTCCATTAATTTGTTCAGAACAGAAAGGTTGTCCTAGCTTGGCATAGTTCAACCAACATAACGCGGCGCCGACAAAAATTCAGTTCAAAATCATGTGCATCCTCAATATGGAAAACAGCCCCTGTAATTTTAATAACAGGTGGAAAATTCACCTTGCAGCAGTTCATGCATAAAAGGCCAATCGCGGCTTGTGGCCCGAGCATGGAAAGGGACCGACTTCCTAGGACTTGGCCAATTCTGAGGGCTGAGCACTCAACTCATCCTCTCCCAGACTATGTTCTGGCGTGCATCTCCCAGACGTTAACGGCACTGTGGTAATCAGATGTGTACGGAAAGAAAATGGAGGATTTGCGACGCAAGATTGATGGCGGCTGTTTGGATAAAGAACCCGTAACACGCAACAAGCAAGGCCTGCAGTCCAGGAACAGTTCAACCCGACATCGTCCACGAAAGCCTGTGGTGCCCGGAAGAACCCTTTGTTTCCCCCTAAAAACCCGGTGAGTTTCCAAAACTTACCTGAGAGCTAAGTTTGGGTCTCGTCGTATGTACAGAAGTACTTTATCAGATCAACATAGGCTTCTACAGGATGAAAAAGAGCTTGAAAGCACGGTTTCCCTCAGTACAAACAGAGCCCTGATTTTGGGTGCTTGCTGACCTTCTGATGGACTGCTTACCGGTGCATGGCATTAGGTCTGCCTGCCTCTTCATCTGTTTCCGCAGGTAAAGGTGTTTCAATCCCGGTTACCAGGTAGGCCTCGGCAATGGCAAGGGAAGCCTCCGGTACGGGGATAAAACAGGCGACTGTCTCTGTAGTGGTGAAACATGTCGCGGATTCCTCAGTGGGAACCTGGTAGAGATCGAGTTCTTCCATGGAGCGTGTTATGAGCTCCGGCTCAAGAACGGAATCGGTTGCGATGTTGGTCGCTGGAACGGGTCGAGTTGCGGCCTCCACCGGAATGACACAGTCTATTGGCTCAGGTGACGGAGCAGGACAGGTGGTAGGCGAGGGTGAGGCGGTCGAGAAGCTGGTGACGTCGTCGGGGCTTGGAGAAGCTGTACCCGGTCGGCTCTGCTGCATCGCGTGGTGTAGTCGTCTGCCTAGGGTCGCGCTCCAGCTACGGATCGTCCATTCCACTGTCTCTAGTAACCGCACCCGGAGGTCTTGTAGAGCCTCTAGCCAGAAGTCGGGGCTGCCATCTATGGTAAGGGCAGGATCCGGACCCGGTTGGCTGACGGCTGCTCTGGCCTCCGCCTCGACCTCCCGCATCAGGTCTTGGAGTCTCATGCTGGCCATTCTTCTTGGAGGGAAACCACACCCGATCAACCGGTAAGACGTTCTGGTTGAGCTGGTCAAGAATTCCGTCTGTGTGTCTATGTATGACACTCCCATTTCCTCTGGCTTTTGTAGTCCAATTGTGGGAAAAGTCCTTGGGGTCCGCCCCCATGGTTGATTCGAGCAATCAGGGCGGACTAAGAGTTTGGCGCCTTTTGTCTTTAGCCCTCCCACAGTGAGGGGGGGGTTGACTCACTCCTGGGCTTCACGTGGCGGCTTCTTGTGGCGGGAACGCCATCTTGGGCGCCATCTTGACCCAATGGTGTAAAGGCGGGAAAGTTTTTTTTAGGGACGAACAAAGTCCAATTGTAGACAATAAAGTCCAGTTTAAGCACAATATACCCGTTGGGTAACGGGCCTGCTCGTATCCTGTTCGTGACGCCATTTTCTGACTCACCGCGGCCGGCCGACTCCGGTTGATACAGGCGATTCTTCTCCTTCCTTGTCACGGGTGGACCGCGCCTGCCGGTAATGGGGCCCGGTGTAGTGCAGATCAAAAATGAAGACGTCTTACGGGAACAGATTAAAGGGGGTTTTAATTTGTTTTCTTCGTGACGCCACCTATGAGTAGATTCGGTAAGGGCTACCGACGCTGCGGAACCTCCCGGGGTGATGGACAGCAGCAAGATGTTACGCTCCCCACAGGCTGAGCGGTGATCCCCGGGGGCTGGAGCTGCTCAAGATGTTTGCGGCAGCTGCGGTTACCTTTAGTTAACGACGGACAGTTCATAAGGAGACACGGACACAGATAGTCTCTATAACGGTTCTTTACTGTAACCAGCAGGCAGTACATGGCTTACAGTGGTTGAGTAGAAGACCGGGTGGACTCAGCAGTGATAGTGCTCCTCAGAGATCCGCAGTGTACCTCCTTTCTACCTCCTTAGTTTGTTTTGCCAGCGTCGCCCAGGAATACCAGGTCGGGTACGGGGAGGCTGCTTCAATGCCCTATCCATGATGTACGTTCTGGATTCTTTGGGGAGCCTTGGGTCCCTCAGTGGGTACACCGCTGGTTAGACGACTGGAAACTGGCTGGTGGTGGGGTGCTCCTATAAAGCTGCTCCTCCACGGGGCTGGTTCGCGTGGCAGAGGTGAACTGCTGCCAGCTTCGGTACCAGTGAACCGGCTGTAAGTTGTGGGCACGGGAGTCTTTTGGGAACCCGTGTAGATAAGCCCATTCCCGGTGGTTAAGGCCTCAGGTGCTGACACCCGACCGGTGATGGCCCAGGGGCCCGCACGGAGTGCGGAGCCCCCGCTCCTCTCCAAGTTCTGTGTTCTAGGCTCTGCTCTAGATTCCAGACTCTGTTCTCACTCTGTTCTGACTGTCTAGATTATTGTGTGTTCTACTTCACTACCCTAACACTCCACCCACCAGGACCTAGGATTGGTCCCCTGTTCTAGGTGTTGTATGTTGGGTTGGATCTCAGAGTTAACTATTTCACTGCTTTGTCAAGAGAATATTGCGGCTGCAATACTCCCTTGTGACGCACTCGTTGCGGGGCGCCACATCTGCTTTTGCAGTCAGCGGCTCTGCAGGCTGGAAAATAAAACAGTATCACACAGAGTTGGAATTCTGTACCCGGTTTACTCACTGAAGCTGCAACTGATTGCTGGGTGCTTTTCTCTGCCAAGTTCCAGTCTGGTCCGTCCCCAAGGAACTGAGGTAGTTTGACCAAGACCCCCTTAGCATGCGTTTCCTTTCTCTGGTCTCTCTCTCCCAGTGCTACTTCTTCGCCTCTGCGGTCAGCGCCTCCGCACGCAGTGCCCCGATTCAGCAGCCATGTCTTCTGAGGTGACTGGTACCTATCTCCTGACCATAGTTCAGCTGCCTTCTCTGCGGGTGCGTCGGGTTGCGGCCACAGATCCTATAGGCCTCCAGTTCAGTGGTTTGGGCATACAGCTTCCGTGCCACTTTCAGGGCCAGTCCCCTGGTTCTCGACCAACACCTCCACCCGACTAGGGCTAGTCCTGGATCCGGCCGCACAGGTAATTTTCACTCCACCTGTGCACCTGGGGTTCTGTGTCTTTGTACTCAGTACCATACACTTCTTCTTACTGCCACCCTCCACATGTTCTTCCCCTGTCCCCACGACTGGGCCCTCCCCCGGGTCTGCCCATGGTCCCATGGGTCCCAGGGTGTGCTGGGTGTTTTGGTGAGTGTCTAAGTTCACCATCCCGTTTCCTCAAGGACCGAGACACACCTGTTCCTGAGTGCAGTACCTCTTGTGGCGACCAGACCGGTGGGGTGTCACACCAGCACTGTGTGTGCATTTCCACAGCTTCTGAGAGCAGGCTGATAGGATGCAGTGTGGGGAGCCAGCAAACAAGGGGTTAACAGAGTTTGTGACTAAGCTTTGTGGAGCCTCTGCATTCACCACAGGCCAATTGTTTCTACTGTTGTACATTATTACCACAACCACACTTCCACTCTCCATTTCCATGGTTTCTTACTAACCCTATGCATTAGTTATATAATACATCAATCATCATTTTTCATTGTATATTGTCCACATGAAGCAGTGGAATTGATCATATTGCTCTTATTTGTACACGCCATAATCTTTGAGATCAGCAGTTGCTGATTTGTAGGTACAAGTTTTATATGATATTTTTAGACTTTTAAAAGGAATTTTCTTAATATTATAAGTTGTGGCACGTTGTTTGGATATGCCATCACTCGGCCAGTTTAGCTTTGCGTTCACTTTAGACTTTTTTTTTCCCTGTATCTGATAGAACAGAAATGTCATTACATTGCTTTATAGAAATATTAATCTAAAACTACAGATAAGAGGAATGCATTTGCTTTAAAGTACGAATTATCCTTGTTTTTCACACTATCTTTTTGAGATATACAGTATGTAAACAAGGCAGCAAAGAAATGAATATATAAAGTGGCAGCTCATCAAAGTGACATTTAGCAGAAGAACACAAGCATTGCGTTTTGTGAGCACAAATCTACTACAGCCAACTTTTAGTACTGATATTCAGAAAAAGAGTTTTAAAGTAGCTACAATTTTCCATGTATCTATTGTCCTCATACATCTTATATAGGGTTAAACTAGTAATGCAGTCCTGGGATTAAGTGAAGTGATATAGTTGCCCCCGCTCTGTGGGATCTGCTATTAAACATAACAACAGGATGAGATTGGATTGGAAATCTATGCTGTTGGCTGTGAGGCATTGAGAAATCTCTAGTCAAGAAAATGAATATCACACACACGGTCTAATGGGCTAGATCAGTTTCTCACTCCGCTCTACCGCAACTTCGATCTACTCTCTCTCTACAGAGCTTTTGTCTAGGTTGAGATAAACATATATCCTGTAGATTGACATAAACATCCCAAATCCTGACTCATGGTTATATAGAACAGAGAAGAAAGATGTTATAAAGTGCAAACATAGGTGGACATTCAGATAGTATTCACAGGTAGTAGAGAACATACAGTTGTGACCAAACGTATTGACACCACTGCAATTCTATCAGATAATACTCAGTTTCTTCCTGAAAATGATTGCAATCACAAATTCTTTGGTATTATTATCTTCATTTAATTTGCCTTCAATGAAAAAACACATAAAGAATTGTCCTAAAAGCCAAATTGGATATAATTCCACACCAAACATAAAAAAGGGGGTGGACAAAAGTATTGGCACTGTTAGAAAAATCATGTGATGCTTCTCTAATTTGTGTAATTAACAGCACCTGTAACTTACCTGTGGCACCTAACAGGTGTTGGCAATCACTAAATCACACTTGCAGCCAGTTGACATGGATTAAAGTTGACTCAACCTCTGTCCTGTGTCCTTGTGTGTACCACATTGAGCATGGAGAAAAGAAAGAAGACCAAAGAACTGTCTGAGGACTTGAGAAACCAAATTGTGAGGAAGCATGAGCAATCTCAAGGCTACAAGTCCATCTCCAAAGACCTGAATGTTCCTGTGTCTACCATGCGCAGTGTCATCAAGAAGTTTAAAGCCCATGGCACTGTGGCTAACCTCCCTAGATGTGGACGGAAAATAAAAATTGAAGAGAGATTTCAACGCAAGATTGTGCGGATGGTGGATAAAGAACCTCGACTAACATCCAAACAAGTTCAAGCTGCCCTGCAGGCCGAGGGTACAACAGTGTCAACCCGTACTATCCGTCGGCATCTGAATGAAAAGGGACTGTATGGTAGGATACCCAGGAAGACCCCACTTCTTACCCCGAGACATAAAAAAGCCAGGCTGGAGTTTGCCAAAACTTACCTGAGAAAGCCTAAAACGTTTTGGAAGAATGTTCTCTGGTCAGATGAGACAAAAGTAGAGCTTTTTGGGCAAAGGTATCAACATAGAGTTTAAAGGAGAAAAAAAGAGACATTCAAAGAAAAGAACACAGTCCCTACAGTCAAACATTGCAGAGGTTCCCTGATATTTTGGGGTTGCTTTGCTGACTCTGGCACTGGACTGCTTGACCATGTGCATGGCATTATGAAGTCTGAAGACTACCAACAAATTTTGCAGCATAATGTAGGGCCCAGTGTGAGAAAGCTGGGTCTCCCTCAGAGGTCATGGGTCTTCCAGCAGGACAATGACCCAAAACACACTTCAAAAAGCACTAGAAAATGGTTTGAGAGAAAGTACTGGAGACTTCTAAGGTGGCCAGCAATGAGTCCAGACCTGAATCCCATAGAACACCTGTGGAGAGATCTAAAAATTGCAGTTTGGAGAAGGTACCCTTCAAATATCAGGGACCTGGAGCAGTTTGCCAAAGAGTAATGGTCTAAAATTCCAGCAGAGCATTGTAAGAAACTCATTGATGGTTACCGGAAGCGTTTGATCGCAGTTATTTTGGCTAAAGGTTGTGCAACCAAGTATTAGGCTGAGGGTGCCAATACTTTTGTCTGGCCCATTTTTGGAGTTTTGTGTGAAATGATCAATGTTTTGCTTTTTGCTTCATTCTCTTTTGTGTTTTTTCATTGAAGACAAATTAAATAAAGATACCAAATAATTTTTTCATTGAAGACAAATTAAATAAAGATACCAAAGAATTTGTGATTGCAATCATTTTCAGGAAGAAACTGAGTATTATCTGACAGAAATGCAGGGGTGTCAATACTTTTGGCCACAACTGTATGTGAAATGTTCCTGCAGCACTATGTGGTAATTAGTGAGCAAGCGGCGGCAGCTGCGCGCGGCAGCACACCGAACCAGAGGGCAAATTAGCCCTCCAGTTCTGTGTGCTGATCCAGTCCGGGGCTGTCAGGTTCATCCCTGACAGTCCCGGACCGGACCTGACCGCAGTGTGAAGCCCCCCTTAGGCTGACTCTAGACATCAGTTTTTTGTTTGTTTTATTGCATAAAGGAAAGTACAACTGGTTTAGATCAGGCTTTCTAATCTGATTTTCATGCTTTTTTACGACCTGTATCTATTTTTTGAATCAGTAATGTGTCTGTTTACCTCGTATGCAGATATATTTTTTAAATATTCAGCCTATCACCAAAGGGCCCATTTCACGCTACGATATCGTTAACGATATCGTTGAAACGTCACAGGTTTTCAGTCGTTCAAACAACGTTGTAACGACGTCGTTCAGTGTGACATGTACATCCAATCAACGATAATCGGGCAGATCGCTGATGGGAGGTTTGTGAACCGGACCTTAAACCAAACGATGAGCGTTCGTCCAACCTGCAGGATGGGTGTGTGTGACACCTCGATAACGATGTTGTTAACGACCTCACCTATTGAGAAGTGAAGGACGTAGGCGATTTAATGACCACAAGTATCGTTTGCTTGAGCTGGAATCATTGCTGCATCGTTAATGATATCTGTACGTGTGACATTTCACTAGCGATCATTGAACGATGTTCAAGCGATCTAGGTCAAGTCGGATCGTTGATAGGCTCGTTCGACCATTGAAGCATGAAACGGGCCCTTAAGGCTAGTGTTAGACTTGGGAGCTTGCAACTATTTGCAGGATGCATTAAAGGATCCTTTTTTTTCACTTGCCATTTTCATGGCATGTGTGCATACTTGTTGGCTCAATTAACTGATGCGTTAATGCATGGTACATGTATGTACCATGCGTTAATGCATCCGTTAACGCATGGTACATACATGTACCATGCATTAATAGATGCTTTGCCCATAGACTCCCATGTTAAAAAAATGCATGCATTTTCAAAAACAGGCCAAAAATGCGGTAGACCGCGTTTTGTAGTGCACTTGCAAAAACACATAGCGTTAAATGCATTGCACTTTTGCAAGGGTGCATTAGCACATGCGTTTTTCAACATTTGCACATGAAAATAGTGCATGCATTTAGCAAATGCATGACGCAAGTCTGACCCTAGCCTAAGTGACTCATTGTTGTCCTTTATGAAATTCATTGATAGTAGTTTTGCTCTTTATGAAATTCATCGATAGTCCGCTCTCTGCGGAATGATACTGCAGCTGATTATTTGACCAAATGCCATCTGTCCCAAATCCTCCATACACAGGAGCACGTGTTCTGCCGATAGCTTTTATTTTCTCTATGAGAGAGTTATTGACTCCTGTGATGGCAGATGATCTGGCTGAAAACACCAGGATCAGCAGACTGAAATTGGACATGCTAGATCCTTATCTTCCAGGACATACGGTAATTTTTTTGTGGGATAATCAGGAGACCCCTATATGCATTAAGGTGCCCAACCTTTCAGACCTCACAAGCCACATTCAGCTCTGGAAGAAGGTTGTGAACAACTATTAGCTGTGAAAGGAGGTTGCAAGCCACATCCAGCTCCTGCTCCCTCATGGCGGGTTTACACGTTGCGATATCGGAGTCCAATTTCAATGAAAAGTCACGTGGGTTCGATCGTTGGAACCCGATAATCGTTCCTGCGTTGTATGGTCGTGAAACGTCCAATACGATTTTCTGAATCCAACGTTCAGATGCGATCGTCTCAACGGCACCCCCAACACCAGGAACTGACCAATTTAAACATGGGAGTAAATGGGTGACTTTAGAAATTCACATCGGAATTTGGGCTGTCACACAGCACGATCCGGACTCCAATCTCACCTTCAATATCGGGGCATTGAATAGCACGCTCATTCAACTCCCCATATCGGATTGACATCGTTCCTGTATCGTATTGGAAGTTACAACACCCCATACAACGTAGGAACGATCTGGGGTCCAACGATCGAGCCACGTGACTTTTCATTGAAATCGTACTACGATATCGCAACGTTGTAAACCCGCCATCTGGTTTGCAGTGAAATCATGGACACATTGTTCCATTTGCACACAGCCACAAAATGTAACAATGTGTCCATGATTTCACTGCAACCACAGATCTGCGAACAATCTCTGCACAATTATCTGTGTGTGTAAAGGTACGCACACGGCAATTTTGCTAGCAATTTCACTGGCAATTTGCTGGTTGCAGTGAAATCATGGAGACATTGTTCCATTTGTACATGGCAACAAAATAGAACAATGTGTCCATGATTTCACTGCAACCAGCAAATTGCCAGTGAAATTGCTAGCAAAATTGCCGCGTGTGACAGTACCTTTACTGGGCCTTTAAGGGTACCTTTATACCCCTGCAATCTTTTGTGGCGATATAAGGCAATCTAACGTGCGCGTGCACGTTTTTCATGGTCGCCTCAGATCACCGATGGCGCCATTACACGCCGCAATTTCGCCCTCAACCTAAGGTGATGTGTCACCCTGGAAATCGCCTACCCCACAGCGGAACCAATCTGGTGGAGTTCCCTCGCCGCTTAACACGCCGCAATCCCCAAAGAAATGTGGGCGTACATGTTCAGTGCGGAGAGAACATAGGCGTTGTAGACTGGTGTATACCGCGTCCAAAACATGCTGATTAGACAACGCCATAGCGTTATGATTGGGCAGCCTGCGCTGGAATGCTGGCTAATACATGACGCCATTGCCATTGCGTGGTGGTGAATGGACAGCTCTTCAAATATGGCGCGGTGTCAAGTGACAGCCAATGGGAACACAGTAGCCCACACCAGTCATTTCAGACAGGGCACAGACTCCTGCACGCTGTGGCACGTCTACGGAAATGAATAGGCAACGCAGATTCCATCACTATCGCCCGTTCACATGCCAAAAGCCGGGAATCTCGCCTTCATGTTTGCCTCTGACTTTGGAGCAGTGATCTGAAATCGGAACCAGGTGACAGGTGTTTTATCACCGCCAAATTCCCCAATTACACGCCGCAACTGGGAGGCAATTTGACGGCGATGGTGACAGGGCAACATATCGCTGTCAATATTTCTTGCCGCGGTTGCGGCGTGTAAAGGTACCCTAAGATTCTTTTTTGTTACAGAAAAGTGATAGATAGATAAGATTAAAGTCTAAAACAGCATATTTTGACCATTTTGGTCAACCATTGACCTCTGCAATAGCTGGAGTAAGGCTAGGGCCACACTTATCATGTCACTTACGTTTGGCGGATGCAGTAACTGCAGAGGCAAGCCTGCAGTAACGGACAGCGTTAACATCGGGTGATGAGAGCTAACGCTGCTCCATAGTAACCCGATGTTTACCATAGATTCAGCCACACTGGAAGCCCAAGGAAATGCACTTTAGCAGAGCGCACAGGAAAACGTTGTCTGCAACGTTACTATGGAGCAGCAGTAGCACTCACCACCTAACGTTAACACTGTCCATTACTGCAGGCTTGCCTCTGCAGTTACTGCATCCACCAAACGTAAGTGACATGATAAGTGTGGCCCTAGCCTAAGGCTAGAGTCAGACTTGGGAGCTTGCATTCGTTGGAAGGATGCATTAAAGGATCCTTTTTTTCCCCTTTTTCATGGCATGTATGTTCATTTTTAGCGCATGCATTAATGCATGGTACATATATGTACCATATGATAAAGCATGCGTTTTCCATAGACTCCCATGTTAATAAAAATGCATGTGTTTTTGGAAAAAGCACCAAAAAACGATGCATATCGTGTTTTTTGGTGCACTTGCAAAAATGAATAGCGTCAAACGCATTGCACTTTTGCAATGCATGTTTTTTGCATTGGAGTCTATGGGTGCGTTAATGCTTGCGTTTTTCAACATTTGCACATGAAAATAGCGCATGCAGTTAGCAAATGCATGCCGCAAGTCTAATCCTAGCCTAAGGCAAGGGCCACACTTGCGTCATGCATCCACTAACTGGATCCGTTTTTTGACATGTGGAAATGTGTAAAAACGATTCCATTAATGCACCCATAGACTCCAATGTAAAAAAACACTATGAGAAAGTGCATTGCGTTTAGTGCATTGCATTTTTTGCTACTAGCGCTAAAAACATGGTTTGCAACGTTTTTGGGAGCTTTTCCAAAAACGCTTGCTTTTTTAACATGGTGCCTTATGAGAAACGCATGCACTAATGTGTGGTACATATATGTACCATGCGTTAACGCATGCATTAACGCATAGTGTTAACTGAGGCAAAAATGACATGAAAATGGCTAGAGTCAGACATGGTTTAGGAACCCACGTTTCCATGCAGCACCAATACCGGACAGTGTTAACGGCAAGCGCTGCCTGGAAATGTGGGTCCATAGCAACCCACTGAGTACGGCTAGGGTCACATTTCCGTTTTTTTTGTAAAATCCTGATCCGGTTTTGAGCTTTCAAAAAGCTCCAAACCGGACCAGGAAACGCTCCTGATAGGAGCCTATGCAAAACACCGGATGGCTTCACAAGCCATCCGGTGGCCGGATCCGGCACTGCTGCCTGCGTTTAAAATCATGCAGGCAGCAGTTTTCGCAGCGTTTGCCGGGACCGCACTGCGGTCACCGGATGGCTCAGGATGTGTAATCCTGAGCCATCCGGTAACTGCATAGGTTGCGGATCCCCGGCTATTGACGGGACCCGCAACCGTAATAAAGAGTTAAATTGCTGACCTAAATGATTGTTAGAGGTCTGTAGGGGGGCTTAGACCCCCCTACAGACCGGCCGGCCACTTCTATAGTGTTCTTGTACAATGTCTCAATGGGCACGGGCTCTTCGGAGCCCGTGCATGTAAACCAAAGGTGCCCCCCCCCCCGTATCACTATACAGGGGTGCATACACCCCTGTATTACAATTATGCTTTAATTATGTGATATACACCCAGAAATGTCACAATCGTAATGTAAGAATATATTTACATGTTTTCGGAGGCTGAGTGAAGGCAATTCCATGGGCGGGGCTGTGTGCAGCAGCCTCCGCCCGCTCCTTCTTGATGCCCGCCCCCTCTGGCCGTAATCCAGTGTTGTGAGGGCGGGCACGTCGTTAAAGGGGCGTGGCTAACTATGTGCCGCGGTTAGCCACGCCCCTTTAACGACGTGCCCGCCCTCACAACACTGGATTACGGCCAGAGGGGGCGGGCATCAAGAAGGAGCGGGCGGAGGCTGCTGCACACAGCCCCGCCCATGGAATTGCCTTCACTCAGCCTCCGAAAACATGTAAATATATTCTTACATTACGATTGTGACATTTCTGGGTGTATATCACATAATTAAAGCATAATTGTAATACAGGGGTGTATGCACCCCTGTATAGTGATACGGGGGGGGGGCACCTTTGGTTTACATGCACGGGCTCCGAAGAGCCCGTGCCCATTGAGACATTGTAGAAGAACACTATAGAAGTGGCCGGCCGGTCTGTAGGGGGGTCTAAGCCCCCCTACAGACCTCTAACAGTCATTTAGGTCAGCAATTTAACTCTTTATTACGGTTGCGGGTCCCGTCAATAGCCGGGGATCCGCAACCTATGCAGTTACCGGATGGCTCAGGATTACACATCCTGAGCCATCCGGTGACCGCAGTGCGGTATTCTGCACACATTTTTGACAAAAAATGTGTGTGCCCGCCATTGCGTTCACCGCATCCGGATCCGGATGCGGTGAATGCAATTTAGGTTTGCAATGTGACCCTACCCTACCTTAGTAGCAGCCGCACATGGAGCTCCAGGAGGTGCACTTATCCTCAGTGCACAGGAAATGCTGCCTGCAGCGTTTTCCTGTGTGCTGAGGAAAAGCAGCCATCATACAGCTCTGTGTGCGGCTGTAACTAAAGTACATATCGGGTTGCTATGGACCCACGTTTCCAGGCAGCGTTTGCCGTTAACGCTATCCGGTATTGGTGCTGCCTGGAAACGTGGGTCCTAAACCAAGTCTGACTCTAGCCATAGTCTTACGTGTATGGCTTGTTATACCCAAACCACATACAGGTCATCAAAATTGCACATTTTCAAGTGTGACAGTAAACTTCTCATTTTATTCCTAGCTATTTCTCTGAAACCTAATTGTTGATGCTGTACAGAAAACGTCTAATTCCACCGGTCCCTGATCACAGTAGGCTTACAGTGTGAGAGGACAGGGTATATTTATGGCCAAAAGTATTGAGACTGACACAAATTTCACAATTTGCTGCTTCAGTGTTATTAGATCTTTTAATCAGATGTTTCTATGATTATTGAAGTACAATTAGAAGCATTTTATAAGTTTTTACAGCTTCTTTGGATGTGAAAGTGGGCCCCCTTACCAACTGGGCTCCATCTGCACACGTTGCATCAATGATATGTCTGCTCCTGATCTGATAAATCGTTGATTTATATTTGCAATTTATCTGATCACTCTTCAAGACAATCCGGAATATTGTAAGAACTGAATAAAGACACAGAGGCATCATGCAAACAGAGCCCATGTCTTTTTCTAGCTTTCAACGCTTACTAGACTTTGAGAACATCTGGATTTCCAATCATTCCATGACCTACCTAAGTTTTTTTTTACATTTTTTAATAGACTACTTACAAAAATTAGGTTTATTTACTACAACACAAACTTGTGGCAGCTGTTCATGGCAAGGAAATAATGTCCTCAATGCATTTTCAGACGGATCATTCAGTGAAGACGGCAGAGTACACATATAAAGATGACACGGACATCATAGACTTTACATTACTGGTAATTACATTCTATAGATGTCATTTCAGGCTGCAGTGAGTGGCAGGGTTCATTTCATGAAAGCAACCCAAAGGTCTAGGTCTTTGCAATTAGACAAAATCGGCACAATCATGTACTTTAATGAGTAAGTCTCAAATCTATCATTATTATATGATAAAAAACAGCTTCCATGGCCTATCATAACAAAATGTTAGCGTTACATGAAAAAGGACAAAGACAGGGAGGCTAACATATACAATATATTTGTGGCCTGTACTTTTCTGAGGAATCTGTCAGTTGATAACACTACCCAAACTATAGGCAGCATAAATCAGAGCCTGCACGATCGTAGCCAGATATATAGTTAGATGATCTGGGGACAATAGCTAGAGACTAGACTAGTCCGACGGCATCTCCGGTCGACTGTTTCCAGCATTGATCCAGGTGATGGACAAGTCTTTTGCTATGGAAGAGACCTCTCAATCACCTTTAACAGCACTGGGATAAGTTGTCTGGTTCTTCTAGCTATATTAACTCAGAAACATTGCAAGATTTGAAATAAGAATATACCTGTTTGCAATCATGCAGCCAGGCTCTGATTCATGCTGCCCGTAGTTTGGAAAGTGTGGATCTTATGACAGGTTCCCTTTAAAACTTGCATAAAGGTGTCCTGAGAACTGAAACAGCCAAGAATTAATGGAGGATTTTATTATTACTGAACACACCTTTCTCTATTAAAATGAACTAAATGTAATAATAAATTTGGCTTATCTTTCGCCCTGCCAATAAATGAATTATATATTGAGTATAGAGTTAAAGGTTATGGGATGAAATATTTGAAAATAAAAGGATCCTCAAAGGGTTGAAGAATTGGACACACATTGTTTTAGTGTACACATTTTGGTTGGTAACAGATTGGTGGAACAGGTAAGTGATATCATATAATAACTGTCCACAAAGAAGCAGAATAAAAAAAAACAACTAAATATGCATGATAAGATAAATGTTATATCTACTATATAATTGTCTAAGGGTTTTTTGCGTGTGTCTGTAACCGAAATCACGCGACAGACACAGGCCGCTCATTGGTCGCCAGCAGACGTGGCGGCCAATGAGCGCCGCGTATGCAAAACACCTGCACAGCGCGCAAACTTAAAATTTGTGCGCCGCGCGGCTCTCATTTAAGCCCCCCGCTCCTCCTGTCTCTTGCCTGCACTCCCTCCCGCTCCTCCTGCCCCTTTCCGCCCCCCTGCCCCCCTCTACTCCTCATATTTCCCCCCGGCTCCCCCTGTCCAGGGCCGCACCCTCCATCCGTCCATGCGGTCACAGGCAGGGGGAGCGGCTGTGCAGAAGGGGGCGGTGCTTTCCCCCACACAGCCACTTGCTGCCTGCCGGTCGCCGCCGGGAACGGCAAGTTAAAGAGCTGTGTGCATGATACATGTGTGTGCTGTGTGCATGATACATGTGTGTGCTGTGTGCATGATGCATGTGTGTGCTGTGTGCATGATGCATGTTTGTGCTGTGTGCCTGATGCATGTATGTGCAGGTGTGCTGTGTGCATGATGCATGTGTGCATGATACATGTGTGTGCAGTGTGCATGATGCATGTGTGTGCATGATGCATGTTTGTGCTGTGTGCCTGATGCATGTGTGTGCAGGTGTGCTGTGTGCATGATGCATATGTGTGCATGATGCATGTGTGTGCATGTGTACTGTGTGCATGATGCATGTGTGTGCAGGTCAATCTGTACAATGCTTCAGATTTTTCTCCTTCGCCTCATTGGGGGACACAGGACCGTGGGTGTTATGCTGCTGTCCACTAGGAGGCGACACTAAGCAGAATCTGCAAAAGAGTTAAGTGACGCCCTCCTCTACAGCATATACAGCCTAGAGCAGGAAGTGCTTCTCCAGTTTTTGCTTAGTGTCTTGTAGGAGGCACACGTTCTTAAACTATCTCTTCATTATTTTTACTTTTTGAAGCTGCATCTTTACTTTTTGAAGGGACATGTCGACCACAGATACTTCCCCAAACTCCATAGTTGAGCTTCTGGGTTGAGCTATTTTGTCAGATAAGGGCTATTCCTTTCTCGGCCATCCACTGTTGGAGGTGCAGGGTTAAAGCGATTTCCAGACCTGCCGGTTCTGAGGCCCGCATTCCTCCCCAGTCCCCACAGATGGGGCTCTGGGTCACAGCAATGCTCCATGTCCCCATCGCAAGCAGCAAGACAGAGGGGAAGAAAACCGGCAAAAAGGGGGCCCTCGGCTCCCATGGAAGACTGGAGACATCCCACTATCGGCACCAGGTAACATCCAGAAAGTATGGGATGAACAGACGCCCTCCCCATTCCCCCTGACTGGGAACTTGGGTTGAGATACCACCTTTAGGTGCCCTCCCCTCCATAGCATGGTCTGCTCCATAGCTATTTCCTCGGATGCAGGGCCCCCCAAGGCTGCTCACAGCCTCTGCTGCAAAGAACCAGAGCTTACAGAAGACGCTAGTCCTCTAGTGGTATCAGCATCATCACCCTCCCCATCTCTCCTATCATACAGGGGCCTTGGGTTGAGGACACGCTGCTCTGTCCTTTTGTAGGCACCCTGCACACTATGCAGCGATCCCCAGCAATACTGTGGGCCAGGACATGGGTTGACAGAGCTCCCCAGTACCTCCTAGCTGTGCCCCCTTGCTGTGGCAGCGGTGAGGCTTCCGGGGCGGCGAGACTCACTGGGCAGCCTGGCGGCGGCGTTCCCGCACTGCTGAACCGGCGGGGCTTGTGGACTTCCGCGCCGCCCCCTCGCTCTCCCGGGGCCGCCATTAACTTGAGGCCCCGGCTCCGGCCTACCATTACTAGTACCGCCCCTCCCCGCCTACCGCCCGCCCTTTTGCTGATGTCGGCGCGGGTGCTCCACGCCCCGGCCGCATCACAAAGGGGGCGGGTCAGACTTCTCTGGCCGCATCGCACGATCTCCTGCGCGCCCTTTCCATTGCTGGCCCGCGTTTTTTCACTGGACCAAATTTGCACCTTTTGCTTTCCATCTACAGTACCCATACATTTGGGAGAGCCCTCACTCATACATAATTTTTATTTATATAGGGCAAAATGTATTCTGCAGCACTTTAAAATATCAACTATAACATGCCTGTCAATATTCCTCTTCCGCCATATCCACAGAGTCATCTTGCGGCCCGTACTCCTAATTTTGAGAGGGCCAGCAGGTTTCCCTCAACCAGAGTTTTGGGAGGGCCCTCAAGTGACCCTCTACCAGAAATTTTGGAGAGCACCCCCTCACTCATACATTTGGGAGGTCCATCTCTCGTATATTATTTATATTTATATCGGACAAAATATATTTTGCAGTTCTTTACAATACCAGCTACAACATGCTCATTGGTATTCCATGCTTTGACCACCTCCTCCTCTTTCCCCATATCCACAGAGTCATCATGTGGCCCTCACTCCTTATTTTGAGAGGGCCATCAAGTGTCTTTCTACCAGAACTTTTGAAGGGCCCTCCCTCACTCATACATTTGTGAGAGTCCTCAGGTTGCCCTACACCAGAAATTTTGAAGGGCCCTCCCTCACTCATACATTATGTGAGAGTCCTCAGGTTGCTCTATACCAGAAATTTGGGAGGGCCATCCCTCTTGTTCCATGAGGGTTACCTCCACCTCCTACTACAGTTGTGCACCCTCTCTTGTACACTGCAGCAAAGTTGTTGAAAGGTCTAACAGACCAGACAGATCTGTGGCTCTTGCTGTCTAAAGCTACAATCAGGCATGAACATGGGTGATATTGCCCATAACCTGGTGATGAGTCTGAAGCTTGCCAAGCTCACACATGAACCATGCCTGGTCCACATGTTCAACTTAGTAGTTGCAGTAAACATCCCCTGACTTGCTGGAGCTACTTGTAAAGATCACATCTGCGCCCATTTCAGAATGACACCTACTACTGCTGTGCTGTTCCCAGTTTATCTATGACTTTCAGCCATACATGGACATTTGTAATGTTGTGCTTTAATTGTATAATCTATGCATCTGCTATCCTTGCTGCCATCTACTGGTCATCATGCATTTCACTGTATGTCTTCCCATAATCCTTTTCTGTCTGTAACTCCTCCTTGGGAATGCTTCTCTTCCTGCTTTTGTTCTTTCTCCACCATTCTGACCTCATGCTTCAGGACTGGAGGAAGGATTCTCTTGTTACCTGTAATCTGGTGCATCTATAACAGCTCTAATCTACAGTGCTAACTCCTACCTCATCTTCATCCCTTCATCTTCCCTGGCATCTCATCTATTCAAGGTATTGTAAATAAAGACTTTTAACTTATCACTGCATCATCCTTCCGGACATCTATGTAGCTGATAAGACCTAGGAGCACCGATTAGTGAGTAACGCTATCCGCCATTGTTTATATAGAGATCGTGATCACATCCCTCAGACACATCTCACCCACATATATCGGTGGCAGAATAGTAACAAGAGACCTAAGCCTTCAGTGTCTGTATGCATATACATTGTCTGCTAGCAAGTCTTCACCGTCGCCATCCCAGCTAAAGCATGTCCACGAAAAGCACCGCGGACCCATTGGCAAGTGAAGCGCACCATGATGCTGCAGGAGCAGAGTCCACACTTACTGCAGACCAGGACGTACGATCCAAACGTGTAACCAAGCTGACACAAAAGGTCAGAGAGAACCTTGAAACCACTAGAGACGAGTTCCGTGATAACCTAGAACATTTATGGGGCAAAGTCAATCACTATTTAGCAGCTCTTCCACGCTCTAACAGTGACGCTGCAGAGTTAACCGCCACATTGAATCGTCTATCTGCCGCCTATGATTGCTACCAGAGACTGTCTGCAAAGTACCTCACGTTCTTGAGTACCTATGACATGGAAAATGAACCAGCAGAACAAGATGAAAGGGAAGCTCTCCTCCAAGAAAGGGCCTCAATAGTGCGAGACGCTCAGGATAAGGCAGAGCTCCGCATCGCTTACCTCCAAGAGGCTAGGTCATATCGTCCAACTTCGACGAAAATCACGTCTCGGTCTTCCAGATCATCTCACTCCAGGAAGTCGATATTGTCCGACAAGTTACTGGAGATTCGTGTGGCTGCAGAGGAAGCTAGAGTAAAAAGCTCCTTTGCTAAGAAGGAGGCTGAAGTGGAACTAGAAACTCAGAAAAATGAGATGGAGGCTCAAAGGAAATTAAAAATACTCCAAGCAGAAAAGGAAAAAGCAACAGCCTTTGCTAAACTGAAGGTTCTTGAACAAGCACTGGGACAAGATCATATTTCGGACTGTCTTATTCCAGGAGAAATGGAGGACTCAGTTGAACGCACTACTGACTACGTGCTAAGACACTTACCATCTGCACCAGCACCACCTCCGTTTTCTAACATGGATGCACCGACAAGCCAAGAGATGTCGCCACCTACTGCTGACAAGGTAACTTCCGGCACTAATTCACGATTTAGGCCGCAGCCAGCGGACCCAATAGAGACTAAACCGCAGCTTAACCCTTATGTCGCATCATTTCGTCCTGATTTGTCGCAGTCATATAAGCCAGAGAACTTACATCCTCCACGGATATCACAAGTTCATCCTGCAGCAATGGCCGGGAGATCGGACATGTCTGACTTCGCCAGATACATGATTCGCCGGGAATTAATAAACATTAGTCTCTCTAAGTTTGATGATCGTGCCGAGAATTATAGAGCCTGGAAATCGACCTTTCAAGCAGTGATCCAAGATCTTAACCTCACTGGGAAGGAACAACTGGATTTGCTTGTTAACTGGTTAGGCCCGGAATCAGCAGAGCGCATCAAGACAATAAGGGCAGTTCATGTGGACTATTCAGATGCAGGCCTTATTGCAGCCTGGGAGAGACTGGAAGAAACCTACGGCAGCTCAGAAGCCATAGAATGTGCCTTATTAAAGAGACTGCAAACCTTCCCAAGGATAACAAGCAAGGACAATAGAAAACTTCAAGATCTGAGCGACCTACTAAAGGAAATAGAATTGGCAAAACTAGACCCACGTCTTTCAGGACTGAGCTACCTAGATACTGCTCATGGTGTTAATCCAATAGTGTCCAAGTTACCACACGGCATGCAAGATAAATGGGCAGACCATGGCTCACGGCAGCATAGTGTGTCCTTTCGCCCCTTTTCGCATTTCTCCAGGTTCATCAGTGACCAAGCTCGGAAGAAGAACGGCCCCAGCTTCGACTTCACTGAACCTACTCCACCAGCATCATCATCTTCTACAAGGTATGACAACATCGCCAAACGAAGAGAGTCAAGGAACACAGTGTCTGTGAGAAAGACCGACGTTCCACCTATTCATCCAGCCTTCACTAAAACAAATTATGTTACACCTACAGTTATGGACAATAACCGTATGTGCCCTATCCACAGAAGGCCTCACCCACTAAAGGAATGCCGTGGATTCAGGGCAAAGACTTTGCAGGAACGTAAAGATACCCTCAAGGAGCTTGGGATTTGTTATAAGTGTTGCGCCTCTTCAGACCACCACGCTAAGGACTGCAAGGCCGTCATTAAGTGCACTGAATGCAGTAGTGACAAACACGTTGCTTCTATGCATCCCACGCCAGCTCCACACAACCCACAACCTTCCACATCCGACCCTGCTCAAAAGCATAGCGGGGAGCCACAGGTTCCTAACCCAACTGCAACTGCCGTTACCTCCTCATGCATTCAGGTTTTTGGAAAAGGGACTGGACCTAAATGCTGTGCCAAGGTATGTCTGGTTAAGGTCTATCCAGAAGGACAACCTGACAAGGCCTCCAAAATGTATGCCATAATAGATGAACAAAGTAACCGGTCTCTAGCAAGGCCCAAACTCTTTGAGATCTTCAACATAAAGGGACAAACGACCCCATATACCCTCAATACCTGCTCTGGCCGGGTCGAGACTTCTTGTAGTAGAGCCTCTGGGTACATAATCTGTTCAGTCAAAGGAAACGTGCATATACCCTTGCCAACCCTAATTGAATGTGACCAGATACCTGATAACAGGGAGAAGATTCCCACTCCGGAAGCCGCCCTTCATCATCGTCACTTGAGGCACCTAGCTAATGAAATTCCTCCTTTGGACACGAATGCTGAAATCCTAATCCTACTCAGAAGGGACATTCTAAAGATCCACAAGGTGCGCCAACAATGCAACGGCCCAGATGATGCTCCATATGCCCAAACACTCGATCTAGGCTGGGTAATCGTGGGCGACGTATGTCTGGAAAGAAGTCACGAGGCATCCGAAGTAAACGCCTGCAAAACGTATGTGCTCCAAAATGGTCGCGCAACTCACTTTAAGCCATGCCTTCATCACTACGAAATAAAAGAAAGGTTCTCAGATTGCATCCAGGAACCTGACATCATTCCCACCCCCTACGGCGACGGCTTAGGGAGGACAGTGTTTCACACATCAAAGGACGACAACAAGGTCGCCTTATCCATAGAAGACAAGGAGTTTCTTAAAATGATGGACACTGGATTCTTCAAAAATGAATCTGGCCGCTGGGTTGCTCCCATACCCTTCAAGACTACAAGGACCAAGCTTCCTAACAATCGAGAACAGGCCTTCTCTAGGTTCATCTCATTGCAGAGAGCATTAAAGAACAAGCCCGAAATGATGGAACATTTCATAGCCTTTATGGACAAGATATTTCGCAATGACCATGCAGAGCCAGCTCCACCATTGCAAGCTGATGAAGAATGCTGGTATCTACCTTCCTTTGGAGTATATCATCCAAGAAAGCCGAAATAAATCAGAGTGGTGTTTGATTCAAGCGCCAAACATGGCGGTGTGTCCCTGAATGACGTTCTCCTCACTGGTCCCAACCTGACTAATAACCTAGTGGGAGTGCTCATGAGATTCAGGAAGGAACCGGTCGCTATTACCGCTGACATCGAACAAATGTTCCATTGTTTCATCGTACGACAAGACCACAGAAATTATCTCCGTTCCCTATGGTACCGAGACAACGACACCAACAAGGAAATGGTCGAATACCGCATGAAGGTGCATGTGTTCGGAAACAGTCCTTCTCCCGCAGTCGCTACGTTCTGCCTACGTAGGACTGCTTCCGATGGCGAAGCAGAGTTCGGGAAGGATGCCCAACAGTTCATTGAAATAGACTTCTATGTGGACGACGGACTTAAATCCCTGCCCACAATGGAAGAAGCCATAGATCTGCTTAAACAGACACAAGGTATGCTGTCTAAAGCTCATTTAAGGTTGCATAAAATTGCCTCCAATAGTGCTGTCGTCATGAAGGCCTTTCACCCTAATGATCATGCCACAGAATTCATGGACTTGAACCTAGGCTCAGACAATCTACCAATACAAAGAAGTCTGGGCCTGAGGTGGAACTTGTTAAAGGACTCCTTCAGCTTTCAGGTTAATGGTGCTGAAAAACCATTTACTAAGTGTGGGGTTCTGTCGGTGGTGAACAGTCTATATGATCCACATGGATTTGTCGCACCCCTGACTATACAAGGCAAGCTTCTGCTGAGACAACTCTCAGAATCCATTAAGGACTGGGATGTACTACTCCCTGCGGACAAACAATTAAGGTGGAAGTCGTGGAGAGAATCTCTTTGTGCCTTGGATAAGGTCGACATACCACGTTGTTACATCCTGACATCCCTTTCTACGAGTCGTAGGAAAGAGATTCATGTTTTTGCTGATGCCTCCACTGAAGCTATTGCAGCCGTTGCTTATTTGAAGGTTACGGACTCTAATGATGAAGCCCATGTTGGATTTCTGTTTGGGAAGGCCAAACTAGCACCTAAACCCAAGCACACCATACCCAGACTCGAGCTCTGTGGGGCTGTACTAGCCGTAGAAATTGCAGACTTCATACAAAGCGAACTGGCTATTCACGTGGACGACAAAAGGTTCTACACAGACAGTAAGGTAGTTCTGGGCTACATATACAACCAGACGAAACGCTTTTATGTCTACGTCAGTAACCGTGTTGAAAGGATACGGAGATCCTCTAAACCGCAGCAATGGCAGCACATTCCATCCCATCTGAACCCTGCGGACCTTGCTACCAGACCAATGTCTGTTGGTGCTTTCGCAAACTCTTCTTGGTTAACTGGACCAAAGTTCCTTCACAACCAGTGCGAAGAGACCGCTGTTGAAGACAACTTCAGCATTCAGGATCCAGATGTCGACCCAGAGATTCATCCTGATGTCAACACCTTCATCACCAAATCCAAGGAGAAGGTTGGCTTGGACTGTGGGCGATTTGAGCGGTTCTCAAGATGGATGAGGTTGGTTCGCGCCATTGCAAGGTTAGTCCACATCGTACAATACTATCGCAATAAGGACAGTAACACTGATTGCCGTGGTTGGCATATCTGCCAAAAGCCTCTCTCTGCAGAAGACATTGCTTCGAGTGAACTGTTTGTGATACGCAATGTGCAGCAGAATATCCGTCCAACAAAGGAACTCTTCCTAGTAACTTAGCCTTTGGATTACAATTGGGTTGGAGACAGTTTGGCCTAGCGCGGCTTCTCCAATCTGAAGATGGGTTATCCTTTGGACTACTTCAGGAACTTGTTACAGACATTCGTCTACCTTGTTCTATTTTTGGTTATTATTGCATGCATACATTGTTTCTTTTATCTTACAGGTTGAGGTATTCCTTCGCGCATTCCGGTAAATACCCCAAATTCGGAACTGTTTATTTAGTGAAATCCAAGGATTTCAGACGGGGAGTGTGCTGTTCCCAGTTTATCTATGACTTTCAGCCATACATGGACATTTGTAATGTTGTGCTTTAATTGTATAATCTATGCATTTGCTATCCTTGCTGCCATCTACTGGTCATCGTGCATTTCACTGTATGTCTTCCCATAATTCTTTTCTGTCTGTAACTCCTCCTTGGGAATGCTTCTCTTCCTGCTTTTGTTCTTTCTCCACCATTCTGACCTCATGCTTCAGGACTGGAGGAAGGATTCTCTTGTTACCTGTAATCTGGTGCATCTATAACAGCTCTAATCTACAGTGCTAACTCCTACCTCATCTTCATCCCTTCATCTTCCCTGGCATCTCATCTATTCAAGGTATTGTAAATAAAGACTTTTAACTTATCACTGCATCATCCTTCCGGACATCTATGTAGCTGATAAGACCTAGGAGCACCGATTAGTGAGTAACGCTATCCGCCATTGTTTATATAGAGATCGTGATCACATCCCTCAGACACATCTCACCCACATATATCGGTGGCAGAATAACTGCCACCGGTCTGGCCTAGTCAAACAGATAGAACAAACTGAAAAAAAGAAACAATCCAAAAGCCCCATTCTTGGATATGCATTTTTATTTGTATTATCAAAAGACAAAAAGAGTCATAAAGGTGAAGATAAAATACAATCATCTGTCAAGAGACAGCGTAATACAATGGGCTATGAAAATCATACACTATAGGGCTCTTTTGACAATATAAGACTGAAAACTGTGTATAGTGAATTATTATAACAAGGTATAGTATTCCCTCAAATTACTGACAAATTCCAGGTGTGTTACTCACTATACGTACAACATGAGCCTCCTTCCTCCCACCATGGCTAGTCCCAGTCCCAGACAAGTGTTCCTACTCTTGGATACTCCGAGGAGTGGGTCTTGACATTTCCATTTATTGATTGCAGCTTCTCACCCTGAACATTTCAAAAGGGACATGAGGGGATCATGTGTAGTGATGACCAAATATTTGAGCAGCAACGGTCAGAAGAAGATAATGATGTGCAACGTTAATTAGAGTCTCAAATGATTGATGATGAAGAGACACATTCGTGTCACAGTCAGGAGGATGGGCAGACTGTGAAAGTGGAAGACGAGGTAATGGATGATGAAGTCACTAACCTAATCTGGCAACATGCCATGCATAGTGAGCATGGCAGTGCAGAGGTGGTGGGTAAGCAGCACTGGAAGATGCAGTGGGCAGACAACTGTTCCCAAGATCACCCCCACTGCAATGTCGGATGATAATGGTTAGGTGTTCCCCAATCTGGCTCTCTTTTATTGAAAGCACAGAACACAAAAAGACAGTTATTTGTAGCAATTGCTATACTAAGCTCAGCAGAGGCAAGATAACTAGGAACCTGAGCACCACCAGCATGCTCAATCACGTCAGCCAAATGGAACACTAAAGGGCCAAACACTTGCATACAAAACCAGTGTATGAGAGTGAAACAACTGCCACATCCCCTTTGCTATGTGGTTCCCAATCCCCTGTCCAGCAAGTGGATCCTCCTGCCTTTCACTTGTGCTTGCATATACACAACCAACATCAGCAACCACGTCCACTTCCTTGTCTCAGTGCAGTCTTCAGTTGTCCCTACCCCATATTTTAGAAAGTAAACAGAATTAATCAGCCACCTGCCCACAGACACAAACACTAAACTGCCACATCGCCATAATGCTCGCCCCGGAAATATTGCAGTTTTGGCTTGTGGAAACAGAATGTTACCGCAACCTCTTGGTGGTGGCAGTCCTTCAGTACTCGCTTTCAAGCTACCACTATTTTTTGCCCTACACAAAATAAATTTTTATAGAATTGTAATTAAATTTTATACAGATTACTAATTTGTCAATGAATGTATGGATAGATGCTATAACATTGTGGACTATAAAAGAGATGTATGTGACCAGAAGGAATGCTCATTTCCATCAGATGATACCAACTGTGTGTACACAGCAGTACAACACTAGGGACTTATTGGGCCTCATTAACAACCAGACAAGTTGACTGCACTCTCCAAAGGCTGAACGTGTCCATTGAAGAGTTTTGTGCATTTTTTATTAGGTATGCGGCTAAGCGAACTATTATTACAGAATAGAATGTATTGGAATTATCCCTTTAAGTGACTGTTTGATTTTGCAACATGCAATGTACCGCAATCAACCCTGCCTAAATGCCAGTAAAACTTTCTCTATCACTACAGCATATTGCATAACTTTCCATGCACTAAGAATGACAGATAGAATTGGTATTGTTAATTATGCCTTTTAAAAAGCTAGGTTGGTAATATATTATCAGTAGCAACAAGTAATGATGTGCCACTATCAACCCTACGAAATGGTGGTAAAACATTATCTTTACCTAGACCACAACTATTTTCCATCAACTAAGAATGACAGATAGCGGAGGTATTGTGATTTACCTCATGACATCATGTGTCTGAATGGGTTAATTATTCTGTAAACCAAGTTTAAGTTTGTGTCGGGTGTATAGATGAGACAGAAAGAGCCGTGATTTGTGAGGAGCTGTCCATGGTGCTGAAGCTTCCATTCATAAATCACTGGCTCTTTCTGTCACATCTCTAAACCCGACATAAACTTAAACTTGGTTTACAGAGTAATTAACCCATTCAGACACATGATGTCATGTCACCATGTATCCAGGGGGTGAGGACAACTCCTGGACAGATGGTGTCATGGCACCAGCGTCTGATTAACCCCTTAATCACCGGGTTAAAACCCCTCCGGTAGCACAGTGCAGAATGAAGTCCTGAACAGCCGACATGGTAAAAACATGTCAAATCAAGCTGATAAGTGTAACTTTGCAACAAATAATAAAGTATACATACAATACTGCTTCACTGCTGCTGTCACAGCAATGAAACATTATTGTAACTGTATAAGGATAGCAGGAATGCTGTTCCGTGGTCCATCAAGACCATGGACAGCAGAGAAAAAAAACTACACACACGCACTCACACCTCACACTCGCACCACATACACTTACATACAGCCAAGCACACTCACCACACGCACCACACTCGGACCACACTAGCACTACACTCGCACCAAACTAGCACTGCACTCGCATCACTGTCATGCATTAAAAACGCAGCGTTTTTGATGCATGATAGTGTGCCTCCACACTTACATTGAGAATCCTGCCCTAAGATGATGATCATTTTTCTGCCTGCTTTTGATTGGTCAACATCATGGAGGGGAAGAAGCAGATGTCCCTCTGGTAACACCTAGTTGGGGTTTTCATAAATGAACACCTACATTTATTAACTTATATCTCCACAGCAGACCAGACAAACTAAAAAGTAAAAATTATATTAATTTCACTATGTAGACACTATTTTATGTGACAATTTTAAAATGCCCAAGCTGAAAAACTGGTAAAAGGTCATTATCAGCTCTTCAGTGCAGGTTGGTGGTTGGACTTTCCCTGAAACTCAGGCTAACCACAGTTACAGGGAAAGTCAATAATAAATGAATTAAAATGCAACCCCGCCTCCTCTTAGGTCTTTTGTTGATCTTATGAGGATAAAATGTGTTGAAATAAATAAAAAAATAAATAATGACAAAGCAAGATAAAACATTTTAAAAAAAAGCCAGTCTAAACAATTGTTCTTAGTTCTGTTCCTATGAAAAACCTAGATATCCTATTAATAAAAATAATTATAATAGAAGAACGGACACAATTCAAATAGTACTTTTCTTAAAGAAAATATAAAAAAAATAAAAAAAAAAAAGTAATATTTCATTATTATCTTTACATCTTCCCCAAATTGCAGTAAAAAAAGAAAATTGTATAAAATGACTCATCAATTTTGCCCTCTGCTGCTTTAAGAAGCCCAATGCATAAAATCTTGTTTCTGACAGTCAAAAAAAGTAGCCAAACTCTTAACACCTTTATTTTTCTTATTTTTTTGTATACTAAAATATGAAAAACATTAGTATTAGTATAGTAAGTTAGTGATATAAATGCAGCTCAATACTACTAATATTTTATTAGTAATCACCATGCTTCATATTAAAAGGTGAATTTCTATAAATTGTATTTGAGCTTATAATAAGACTCTATTGTAAACTTTGCTTGAATTAAGTGACTTATGCAAGAAAGTGGAATTTAGATATTGCTCAGTAAAAACTGGAAAGAACTAGGACTCTTCAATAAGATTTGTTCGGTCTTTCTGCAGACAGCTCACCCTTGCTCCGTCCTTGTAAGAACTGCTCCACGGGGAGAACTGACAGTGGGAAGTGGGTATATAAAATCCAAGACAGAAAAATGGCTCCCTAACCACACCTGAAATTATACTCAGGTAAAAGGAATGGAGCAGAGAGACAGATAAAATCAACTCCAGAATCCTTTTCTGTCTGCCGAAGATGCATTGATAGGGCGATAATAAACCTTGAGCACCCTGCGGAAAGCAATTAACGGATACTATTCTTTCAGGGGTTAAGCCATATAGACTACTTCAAGGTCTGAAGATATAAAGCACCTTTATTGAAAAATATGCAAGCTATTGGAATAAGATAGATATGGTTTTCCCTAACATTTAAGAGAATTTTTAGCCTATTTTGAAATAGTAAAATAAATTGGTGTGGGACATTGTAAACTGTTCTTGTCATGAAAATATAATAAGTCCAATATGTTTTCAACTGTCCTAAGAGCTGACACTGATCCTACCGTACGCACAAACTGATCCGTACGCACAAACAAATGGTTTTCATCCTAAGGTGTTCTCATTGTAATCTATGACCCCTGCAGAGCAAAAATCACAATTAGTGATGAGCGAGTATACTCATTACTATTCACACGGATAGTACGGTATTGGAGATACTCGTTACGTGGCGAGTTATTTGGATTTTACTTGTGATATTCAAGTGAGCTGAAAAGCATGTTTCCTGACTAATTTTCAGACATTAAATATGCTGGGATTGCTTGCCAGTCATAGTAATGCCATATTCATCTTTGATAATGGCATTACTGTGATTTGGCAGGCGCAGTATAACCAAAGGAAAAAAAGACGCTCAAACCGAATATCGATGAGGACTGGGGAAGCTGTAAAAATGCAGAGATGGCTGAGAATATGCTCAAACTGCATGGGAACAGTATACAGACATGATGTACATTGTTCTGCCTTACAGCTGTGACAGAACCTAGTGAAGATAGATAGAACACGTAGATTGGGCTTAACAGACTCCTGCTACTGCTCCCGGGCCACTCAGTCTCCTGCTGAATCACTTCCAGGGCCATCTATTAAGCTACTTGCCTATTCACTGCACTGTCAGACAAACAGCCAATCACAGACGTTCACACTCTGTGAGAGCCTCTGTGATTGGCTGTTGTAGCCAGAGTGCATTTCCACAATCCGGACGGTGATTGTGCTTGGTTGCCATGTCCAACACTCAGAGCCATAAGGAAGCGTGATGTCCGGTTGATAATTCCAAAAGTTCGTAAGTTGCACAGCAAATGATAAGGTTTGCATATTCCTTCAATGTTTGTATCCTAAAAGGTGTTATTGATCCTTTTTAATACATGAAGTAGGTGCCAAAAAGCAATCCGAATCCACCGTAGTAAGGTTTTGCACATGTGTTTACAGATCTTCGTCAGTGGTGATGGAGTACAAATATAGACTAAGGACATCCAGAAAAAAGCCTGTCATAGTATAGGATCTTGTCAATAAAATGAAGCTGAAAAGAAAGAAAGGGACAAGGTTAAAAAGACGCCCTAATCAAACCAAAAGAATCACCATCCCAGGCACAATAGTTGTACAGTCAATGATGTCTTATAAAAGCCTTTGAAAAGAAACTCCTCATTAAGCCTATCAGGGGCTATACTCTTGAGATTGAAAATCCAGCGGGTCTCCCTTCTGAGGAGATCCACTGCAATTCTTTCCCCTCTAATAGACATATGGGCCTTATTGACTACAATGATCTTAAGGCCCCTTGGAGAGCCATGATAATGATCAAAAAAGTGCCTAGCAACTGTGCTGAGGGGCTTACCTTTTTTCAAGTTGTTTTCTGAGCATGCAATATATAAAAGAAAATTTTGGACTCTCTTCCAGACTTCCTGAGTGGTTTCACCCACATAAACTTTGGAGCAGCTACAAACGAGAATATAAATTACGTTTCGTGAGCGACAGTTGGAATAAAAAGTGGTAAAGATCTCACAGGGGTGAACTGAGATGGTAATTTTATTGGATGCTACCATGTACGGACAAACCGAGCAGTCATCATATGGCAAAGTGCTAATGAGTCTCACTCCCCTACCCAAAGGGACAATCAGTCTTCTAAAATGACTTTGTGATAGACAATCCCGTAGTTTCTATGCTCTTTTTTTGCTATAAGTTTGGGTCTGTCTACAATGAATTGTTCAATTTTTGGCTCACTGGTAAGAATGGCCCAGTTTTTGTTGAGAATCTCATAAATATCACCCCAATGGTTATCATAGGTAGTGATAATGTTTATCTTCTCAAAACCTGATTTCATCCTTGGGGTCAACAACTCTCATCTGTCTGTATTTTCTGAGGACTGAAAAGCCTGGGCAATTATTCTGTGTGGGTACCCCTGTTCTTGAACCTGGTGAAGAGGTCTCTAGTAGGGATGGGCGAATCTACTCGCTAGGACTCGTTACTCGGCGAGTAGTAAGGGACTCGCAGGACTCGGTACTCTGCGAGTTTCCCAGCGTTTACTCGCACGAGTCCAATGCAAATCATTGGCAAACGCTGACAAAACTAGGATTGCCATTGTTTGCATTAGACTCGGCTACTGTGCCAGTGATAGCAGGGAAACTCGCAAATAACTGCTGCTACATTGCGAGCTGAGTCCAGCTGTCTTCTCTGTGCAGCTCCAGGGTCCTAGAGCCCGCCTGCTCACAGACATGATGTAGCAGTGCTGAGATTGTTCTCAGTCTGCTCATTCCCTGTGCATAGACATCTATATCTATGCACAGGGGATGTAGCAGAGAGGACATCGCGTTTTGGACTACGTCGGACGGAAGAGGATTTTTTTAATTAAAGATGGAGTCCCTAATGGCTTTTTTTTAAATTTCAAATAAAAATTTTTCTTTGTTTTTCTTTAACCCTTTATTGGAGATTCTTAGTGGCTGGGTCAAACGTGGCCTGACATTAAGAATCTCGGGCTTAATACCAGCTTGTATAACAAAGCTGGTATTAACCCCTTTATTACCCAGCGTGCCACCGCCACCAGGGCCGCTGGAAGAGCGGGGTTCAGCGCCAGAGGATGGCGCTTCAATGAACGCGCCATCTTCTGGGGCGGCTGCGGGCTGCAATTTGCAGCGGGGGGTGCCCAGAAAGCTTGGGCATCCCTGCGCTGCGGATTCCAGCCCCCAGCTGCTTAGCTGTACCTGGCTAGACATAGAAATTGAGCGGAGCCCCACGCATTTTTTTTTTATTATTTCATGAATTTCATAGTCTCAGAGTCAGAGTTTCAGAGTCAGCGTCTCAGAGTCAGAGTCTCAGAGTCAGAGTCTCAGAGTCTCAGAGTCAGAATCTCAGAGAGTCAGAGTCAGAATCTCAGAGAGTCAGAGTCAGAATCTCAGAGAGTCAGAGTCAGAATCTCAGAGAGTCAGAGTCAGAGTCAGAATCTCAGAGTCTCAGAGTCAGAGTCAGAATCTCAGAGTCAGAGTCAGAATCTCAGAGTCTCAGAGTCAGAATCTCAGAGTCAGAATCTGAGAGTCAGAGTCAGAATCTCAGAGAGTCAGAGTCAGAATCTCAGAGAGTCAGAGTCAGAATCTCAGAGTCTCAGAATCTCAGAGTCTCAGAGTCAGAGTCAGAATCTCAGAGAGTCAGAGTCAGAATCTCAGAGAGTCAGAGTCAGAATCTCAGAGAGTCAGAGTCAGAATCTCAGAGTCTCAGAGAGTCAGAGTCAGAATCTCAGAGAGTCAGAGTCAGAATCTCAGAGAGTCAGAGTCAGAGTCAGAATCTCAGAGTCTCAGAGTCAGAGTCAGAATCTCAGAGTCAGAGTCAGAATCTCAGAGTCTCAGAGTCAGAATCTCAGAGTCAGAATCTGAGAGTCAGAGTCAGAATCTCAGAGAGTCAGAGTCAGAATCTCAGAGAGTCAGAGTCAGAATCTCAGAGTCTCAGAATCTCAGAGTCTCAGAGTCAGAGTCAGAATCTCAGAGAGTCAGAGTCAGAATCTCAGAGTCAGAGTCAGAATCTCAGAGAGTCAGAGTCAGAATCTCAGAGTCTCAGAGTCAAAGTCAGAATCTCAGAGTCTCAGAGTCAGAGTCAGAATCTCAGAGAGTCAGAGTCAGAGTCAGAATCTCAGAGAGTCAGAGTCAGAGTCAGAATCTCAGAGTCTCAGAGTCAGAGTCAGAATCTCAGAGTCTCAGAGTCAGAGTCAGAATCTCAGAGTCTCAGAGTCAGAATCTCAGAGAGTCAGTCAGAATCTCATAGAGTCAGAGTCAGAATCTCAGAATCTCAGAGTCTCAGAATCTCAGAGTCTCAGAGTCAGAGTCAGAATCTCAGAGAGTCAGAGTCAGAATCTCAGAGAGTCAGAGTAAGAATCTCAGAGAGTCAGAGTCAGAATCTCAGAGAGTCAGAGTCAGAATCTCAGAATCTCAGAGTCTCAGAATCTCAGAGTCTCAGAGTCTCAGAGAGTCAGAGTCAGAGTCAGAATCTCAGAGTCTCAGAGAGTCAGAGTCAGAGTCAGAATCTCAGAATCTCAGAGTCTCAGAGTCAGAGTCAGAATCTCAGAGAGTCAGAGTCAGAATCTCAGAGAGTCAGAGTCAGAATCTCAGAGAGTCAGAGTCAGAATCTCAGAATCTCAGAGTCTCAGAATCTCAGAGAGTCAGAGTCAGAGTCAGAATCTCAGAGAGTCAGAGTCAGAATCTCAGAATCTCAGAGTCTCAGAATCTCAGAGTCTCAGAGTCAGAGTCAGAATCTCAGAGAGTCAGAGTCAGAATCTCAGAGAGTCAGAGTCAGAATCTCAGAATCTCAGAGTCTCAGAATCTCAGAGTCTCAGAGAGTCAGAGTCAGAGTCAGAATCTCAGAGAGTCAGAGTCAGAATCTCAGAGAGTCAGAGTCAGAATCTCAGAGAGTCAGAGTCAGAGTCAGAATCTCAGAGTCTCAGAGTCAGAATCTCAGAATTTCATGAAATAATTTAAAAAAAATGCGTGGGGCTCCGCGCAATTTCTATTTCTAGCCAGGTACAGCTAAGCAGCTGGGGGCTGGAATCCGCAGCGCAGGGATGCCCAAGCTTTCTGGGCACCCCCCGCTGCAAATTGCAGCCCGCAGCCGCCCCAGAAGATGGCGCGTTCATTGAAGCGCCATCCTCTGGCGCTGAACCCCGCTCTTCCAGCGGCCCTGGTGGCGGTGCCACGCTGGGTAATAAAGAGGTTAGGGCCAGCTTTGTATTATCAGCTGGCCCTAAGCCCGAAATTTATGGCGGTCATGCCAATATTAGACATGACCGCCATGAATTTCTATTAAATTGTTTTAAAAAAAACACAACACAGAGAAAATTTTTTATTAGAAATAAAAATAAAAGACATTAGGGACTCCATCTTTAATTAAAAAATCCTCTTCCGTCCGACGCAGTCCAAAACGCGATGTCCTCTCTGCTCATCCCTGTGCATAGATATAGATGTCTATGCACAGGGATGAGCAGACTGAGAACAATCTCAGCTCTGCTACATCATCTCTGTGCACAGAAATTCATGTCTGTACACAGGGAATGAGCAGACTGAGAACAATCTCAGCACTGCTACATCAGGCAGCAGGCGGGCTCTAGGACCCTGGCAGCCAGCACACTGAGCAGACAGGACTCTTATCTGTGCGAGTTTCCCAGCGATTACAGTTGGAAAGTAAACGAGTCCAATGCAAATAAATGACAAAACTAGGATTGCTTCAGGCTGAAGCTTGCAAGACACATCTGCGATTTGTAAATCTCACACTACTCGCTATTACTCGCTTCCCCATTCATTAACATTGGACTCGCTAGACTCGCAACGAGTAGCGAGTCCTGGGCTCGGACTCGCTAGAGTCAAGCGATTCCGAGTAATTTAGGATTCGCCCATCACTAGTCTCTAGCTTCCTTCAGGAAAACTATGTTGTTGGTACAGTTTCTTTTATCCAAATGAATTCATCATTAGGAATGGCATTGTGGCCATAGCAAGGATGGAAGCTGTTGTAGTGTAAAACTCTGTTGCCGTATGTTTCCTGTGTAGATCTGTAATGATCTTATCTTCATGGGACATGATCTTGAGATCCAGAAATTCAACCTCAATCAAAGAACTCTGTGAGGTCAAGGTGATATTCCAGATATTTTCATTCAATGCTGTAACAAATTCTGTGCAGTCTTTTAGAGTGCCTGTCCAGAAAAACAAAATGTCATCAATGAACCGAAACCACTGTGACTCGTTATTCTGGAGAGCTGGACGGGTGCGAACGTGGGTCTCCTCCCACCATCCTAGAAATAAATTTCCGTAGAATGGCGCACATTTTGCATCCATTGCATTCCCTGACACTTGCCTGTAAAAGGCCTGGTTAAAGGTGACATAATTGTTCTCCAAGACCACCCTTAATAGATCTAACAGGAATGAATCATAAAGGCGCTCCTCGTGGACCTCTGATCTAGAAAGTGGGAGACAGCGGAAATGCCAAGATCGTGTCCATTGTCACTAGTATTGTATTCTGCGGTATGCAGAGTTCATTCAATTGGAAAATGAGATGTGAAGAATACCTGACAAAGGAACCAAGGGAGAAAATATAAGGCTGGAGATAAAAATCAATATAGGAGCATGGTTTTTCAAAGGGTCCCCCAATGCCAAACACTATGGCCTGCCGGGCGGATTTTCCAAAGATTTGTGCACCTTTGAGAGCAGGTAGAGGGTGGGAATCACTGGGTGTTTAGTGAGCAAAAAGTTATTTTCCTTTTTAGTAATGATATTTAGATTAAAGTCCCTATAAACTAGGCCTTCTAGCTTCCTTTTGAACACACCAGTGCGATTCAAAGGTACTTTTTGGTAACAGGAAACATTCCCACGTTTTCTACCTGCCTTCGTCAGGTACATTTCTGTAGGCCATAGGACCACGTTCCCTCCCTTATCGGCCTCCTTAATAAGGAAGGTTCCATTTCTATTCAATTGTTTCAAAGCCTCCTGTTCTTTCTTACTGAGATTACATTTTTGGAAAGGATTAGTTGTTAAATTGTAATGACCCTGATTGTAATATCAAAAAAGATCTGAATAGGGGGAAAAAGAGAAAAGGGAGATGTGGCTTGTGAGCATACCCATTGAGTAAAAGGTCTCTTTTTTTGAATACCTGTAATTTCATTGTCCTCCACCAGCTCCAAAAGGTCTGGAAGGCCACCCAATCTTGAGGGGACAATGAATCAATGACCGAGGGAGGGTGTTGCAAAAGTTTGAAGACCAACTGTCTGCAAAACAGATATACAGCTATAGTCAATTCAAACTTGTCTAAGGGCCCTTTCACATCAGCGTTTTTTTTCAAATCGCGGCAGATGCGGTGAAAAAACCGCATCTGCCGCGATTACCGCATACCGGCTGCACTTGCGGCGCGGTTGCGGTTTTTGCCATGCAAAGTATAGGCGGACTTGCCGCAGGTGCGGCAAGTGCGGTTTTGCACTTGCGGCAGGTGCGGCCGCGAAAAAAACCGCGGCTGACCGCGGTTTTTTTCGCGGCCGCACCTGCCGCAAGTGCACAACCGCACTTGCCGCACCTGCCGCAAGTCCGCCTATACTTTGCATGGCAAAAACCGCAACCGCGCCGCAAGTGCAGCCGGTATGCGGTAATCGCGGCAGATGCGTTTTTTTCACCGCATCTGCCGCGATTTGAAAAAAAAACGCTGATGTGAAAGGGCCCTAACACATTCATACATGAAAACGAAAGACCCTTAGACAAAAGTTAAGTTTCTGCATCAGTTAAATGATAGTCAGTCAAATTAATAATCTGGAGATTATCTCTCACATCACCACTGTTATTGTTGGACTCTACGATCTTCTGCTGTGTCTGACTCTCAGACGTACTATGGGGGACCATTTCCCTGTTTTTGAGTTCCAGTTTCTGAGATTTGATGGGCTCATGCTTCTTCTAGTGTGCTTTCTGAGTCTGTGTTGTTCCCCGATAAAAAATCATCACTGGTAGGAGAGTTAGAGGGGGCAGTTGAGGCACCACCTGCACCCCCTTGTGGCCTAGCTGATTTTTCAGGTCTTTTAGGCCTGGCTGGTCTAAATGGCCTCTTAGATGATGTGACCCGTGGGGGTGGTGGCATACTCGGAGTCAGGTCTAATGAGGTCGTCAGGAAATGGGATGTCACGGTGGCATGACCCGGTACATGGCCCCGGAGCGGTCAATTAAAGTTTGGGGGAATATAGGGATTTAGAGATGGTTGTCATGACGCCACCCATGGTATTCGACTATTAGTGGCCAACGCTGCGGTGCGAGGCCTCTGGGGATGATGGGAGTGCAGCTGTGATGGTTTCACTCCCCTTGGGTGGAGCAGTTCCTCAGGGCAACTGTTGAGATGTTCGGGGATGGAAGGCAAGCAGGGTCATTTCCGTCGGGCAAGGGGGATTAGGCCGTTTCTCTGGCAGAACTTCTGCGGCCTGCGTGTCTTTTCAGTCTACCGCTTCTCAAACGGAAAATGAACAGTCTCACACACAGTTCTGAGTACTGAACCCGATTTATTTAGCTTTTCACTTGGTGGTGTTACAGGGTACTGTCCTTGCACAATCTCAGTCCGGATAGTCCTCAGCTACCGGGATAACTCATCAAGGACACACTCTTTAAGTTCCTTCCTTCTCGGGTTCCTTTCTCTCTCAGTGCTGCCTGTTCACCTAACTCCTGCCTCCGCACACAGTGCCCCAATGCAGCAGCCACGGGTCTTCTCGGGTGGTCAACCAAGTACCCTTACCATAGCACGGCTGGCTTGTCAGCGGATGTGTAGATCTTGTGGCCTCTGGTTATGTGGTTGGAGCATAGAGCCTCTTTGCCACCTTCAGGGCCAGTCTCCTGGTGCTCAACCTGACCTTCCACTTCACTTCAGACTCAGGCACACGGGTGGATCACTCACTGCCCGTGCCCCTAGGGCCTCCTCTACCTCTCTGTAGTCTGCTACAATCGCTGGTTGATCATCGCCAGGTTTTCGGACTGGACCGAAAACCTGGTGATGGTCGCCCGGTGTACACGCAGCATCGCTGCGTGTGACCCCGGGAGATGCGATCAGCCAACTCCCAGCGCCTCTCAGAAAGCGCTGGGAGCTGGTATCCAGGGTAAACTGTGGGTAACTAGGCAGTGCGCGCTGCCTAGATACCTGCAGTTTACCCTGGATACCAGCCTACAGACATCATGGAAACTATATAGAAATCATTTCCACGATTTCACTGGTACAATGATTGCTGGTGAGTCTGCCTGTGTGACAGCTCACCAGCGATCATCCGTCAATGTCGTCAGCGATCAGATCGCTGACGACATTGACGCTTGTGACGGCCCCATTAATGTTAGGAATTTAACACCCCACAAAAGAGGTCACAGGTATTGTTTGACATGCACAAGCAAAGAGTAATTTTATTATTTTACAGGAGACCCACTTCAAGAGTGGCCACATCCCTGGCATTGGTGACTGCCACTACACTGTGTGGATTCACAGCCCCAACCCGGTAGCAAGATCTGGAGGAGTCTCCATTGCGGTACACAAGTCTTTTACTCACTCTATGGTAGACACCTTGATAGACACGGAGGGCAGGTACATTTTCCTAAAACTGAGGGTGAACTCCACTCTATTCACTATTGCTAATTGGTACCTACCCAATAGAGATCAAACAAAGGTGTGCATCACACTCCTCTCTTCACTAGCCAACTTTGCCGAGGGGGTCTTAATCGTGGGGGAAGGATTCCAATTTTACGCTTAATCCCAAGCTAGACAACTCCCCAAGACGACACGGGCTCTTTAGGTCAAAAATATATGCTGTCAGGAGAGCTATACAGAATCTATGTTTGGTTGACTTGTGGAGAGCCCTACACCCGAATGAAAGTGATTACACGTTTTTCTCCTACGCCCATACGTCTTATAGTAGGATTGAACTTTTCTAGTCAGCCAGAGAGTTCTGACGTGGCAGGCTCAAGCGTCAGTAGGTCAGATATTTTGGCCTGATCACGCCCCCGTTTTTTGTCGGATGAATATAGGAGGACACCCCAGACAATGGATGTGGCGCCTAAACGATAACTTGTTAAACAACGTCATATGCAGTGATGAAGTCAAGGCCGCGATTACAGAATTTCTGGATATCCACCCCACAGATTCAACTGGTGTCCCGCTTCAGTGGGAGGCATTAAAGTGCGTTGTGAGGGGAGTATTGTTAAAACATGGGGCTAGACTTAAAAGAGACAAAGCTGAAAATACAGAATCCCTGGTAAAATTGAACTCTGATTTAGAAAACTCACATACGCAGATCCTTGCACAGCAGACCTTAGCCGATCTCACTAAAGCTAGAGACGAGTTGAGGAACTTAATCGACCAGAAGTACTTGCGCAGTAAGAAGAGACTCTATAGGTTCTTATATGAATATGGGGATAAGTGTGGAAGACTGTTAGCAAGGGTGTTACACCCAAGGGGGGCTCCTGGACATATACCCCAGATCAGGCGACCGGGTGGGAGTACCACCCCAAACCCGGAAGAAATCCTGAAGATGTTCTGTGACTTTTATGGCCGTTTATACAACATCAAGGGACATTACAATGACATGGACCCAACACAGGCTTTTGAGATAATTTAACAATCCCTGGGGGGAAAGTGTCCGGGTCCCTATGGTTTTACATGATTTCTCCTGAGATATTCATTATTGTTCACGTGAGCTGCATTGCGGCATGGTGGTACACAAGACACAACACTGTAGAGGTGGTAGATCTCAATCATCTAATATTGTATGTTCTTCTTTTTCCTTTTCTTTTTCCTTTTTTTTTTTCTAGTACTTACCCCCAACTTTTCTTCCCTCTTTTCTTCCCCCTCCCCTGTATGGATAAGATTTTGTGTTATAGGTGACATTTTAGGGGCCCAGGGATTATATCCTGTGGCTTACTTAATGTGCTCTTTTCTGGAGAGTATAGACTATCTATTATAATAAAACCCTAAGGCAACTTCCGTCACGATGTAACGGTATAGTACGTCACATCCTGCTGAAGTTGCCTGTACACCCGCCCTGGGTGCTCCAATATGACCGCCCATTGCCGGGAGCAGGGCTTCCAAAGCCCCACTCCCGCCATCGGTACAAGCTGCGGCCCCACACACACTCTGGTCACACTCCCCACTCCTCCACACACCCTCCGACACTATACCTCTCATCACAGCCCCCCCACAGTTGCCACGTACACACACAGACGTCCCCGCCTTCCACTCTCCTTGCGCCCCCCTCCTCGCTCAGCATCTCCACACTCATACCCCCATTCATGCACTCTGCCTGCCATACTTACCACCGGCCCATCGCTTTCCCTGCCGGCGCCACCTCCAGCCGATGATCTTCGCTCCGCTGCCGTCCCCACCATGTTGGCTCAACTCCTCCGTCCGGGCGACATGTTTCCTCAAAAAATGGCACTCGGGAACTCTCGCGAGATCACAGGTGCCGTCCGAAAAGTCTTGCGAGACTTCCCGGACGCCATCTTGGATGAAGTATGTCGCTGCCACAGAGGACTAGATCCAATATGGCGTCCAGGTAGTCCTGGACGCTATCTAAAATGCCGCGCTTTTTGAAAATTTACTTCAGCCCGCCATTCGCGACATCTCCTGCTGCTGCGTCATAACTCCTTCTGCTCTCTTCACTTACTCCGTCTCCTCAGTTAACCTCTTCAGTGCCCTCACACTTGCTCAGTATATCTAAGACGCTCCATCCTGCCCCCCAGCTCCATCCTGCCCCCATCCTGCCCCCCCGCATACATCATGCCTCCCGCATCCATCCTGTCCCCCCTGCATTCATCCTGCATCCTCGCATCCATCCTGCCCCCTGCATCCATCCTGACCCCACCTCAGCTCCATCCTGTCCCCCCCTGGCTCCATCCTGTCCCCCCCCACATCCATCCTGCCTCCCGGCTCCATCCTGCTCCCCCCGGCTCTATCCTGCCCCCCCCAGCTCCATCCTGCCCCCCCTGGCTCCATCCTGCCCCCCCACATCCTTCCTGCCCCCTGGGATCCATCCTGCCCCCCCCCCCGCATCTTTCCTCGCCCCCCGCATCCTACCTGCTCCCCGCCATCTATCCTGCCTCTCCCCTGCATCCATCCTGCTCCCTCCGCATCCATCCTGCTCCCCTGGCTCCATCCTGTCCCGCTCACTCCATCTTGCCCCTCTCTCTCCATCCTGCCCCTGCCTCCATCCTGCCCTCCCGCCTCCATCCTACCATCCTGCCATCCCCCTCGCCACCATCCTGCCCCACTGGCTCCATCCTGCCCCGATCACTCCATCCTGCCCCCCCCCGCCACCATCTGGTATATATATATACAGTTGTGGTCAAAAGTATTGACACCCCTGCAATTCTGTTAAATAATACTCAGTTTCTTCCTGAAAACGATTGCAATCACAAATTCTTTGGTATTATTATCTTTATTTAATTTGTCTTCAATGAAAAAACACAAAAGAGAATGAAGCGAAACGCAAAACATTGATCATTTCACACAAAACTCCAAAAATGGGCCAGACAAAAGTATTGGCACCCTCAGCCTAATACTTGGTTGTACAACCTTTAGCCAAAATAACTGCGATCAACCGCTTCCGGTAACCATCAATGAGTTTCTTACAATGCTCTGCTGGAATTTTAGACCATTCTTCTTTGGCAAACTGCTCCAGGTCCCTGATATTTGAAGGTTGTTAGGTGCCACAGGTAAGTTACAGGTGATGTTAATTACACAAATTAGAGAAGTATCACATGATTTTTCTAACAGTGCCAATACTTTTGTCCACCCCCTTTTTTATGTTTGGTGTGGAACTATATCCAATTTGGCTTTAGGACAACTCTTTTTGTGTTTTTTTCATGCAAGACAAATTAATTGAAAACAATAATACCAAAGAATTTGTGATTGCAATAATTTTCAGGAAGAAACTGAGTATTATCTGACAGAATTGCAGGGGTGCCATTACTTTTGGCCACAACTGTATATACATAATATATATACATATATATATATATATATATATATATATAATATAATTGCCTAGAATTCTACTTCCGGACAAAAGCCAACTTCCGTGGCTTTGTCCGGAGGTAAATGTCTGGAGATAAATGTCCGGAGATAATGACGTCACCAGCGTCACCTACGCCCGCTCAGGGTGGACCAAGATGGCGGCCCTAAGTGGAGCGGACCTCAGGAAGGTCCGCTGCGCTTAGGGCTGAGCTCTGGCGGACGGAGCGGCCGCGAATAGTCGAGAGCAACCTCGGTTCCCGGCTACCTCGCGCCGGTGGAGCGAGCCGGGGATCTCCGTGTCGGCCATATCCGCGGCTCAGCTCCGGGGAGCCGCGAGCTAGCCGGGATTTGCCCGGTACCGCCGCCGCAATTCCGATTCAAGCCGATTCGCAATTCAGATACAAGCCGCGGCACAGCGCCATGTTTAACAATCTAAGAAGTAAAAAAAAAAAATGTAAAAGATGGCGGCATGTTTCGCGGCGCTCTTCTCATTGGTCGCAGCTGTGCGCGAGCGACCAATGAGAAGAGTGGGGCGGGGTACGGCGCCATATTTGAAATCCAAAGTTCACGCTGGATTTCAAATATGGCGCCACGCCGCGAGCCAGCCGAAGCGGGCGGGATGTAGCCGGGAGCCGAGGTCGGCTCCCGGCTACCTTGCGCCGGCGGAGCGAGCTGGGGATCTCCGTGCCGGGTATATCCCCAGCTCAGCTCCGGGAAGCCGGGAGCCAGCCGGGATTTGCCCGGTACCGCCGCTGCAATTCTGATTGGTCGCTTGCTTGCCCTGCAGCCTCCCCTGCCCTCTGCCCTCCAGCCTCCCCTGCCCTCTGCCCTCCAGCCTCCCCTGCCCTCTGCCCTCCAGCCTTCCTGCAGCCTCCCCTGTCCTCTGCCCTACAGCCTCCCCTGCCCTCTGCCCTGCAGCCTCCCCTGCTCTCTGCCCTGCAGCCTTCCCTGCTCTCTGCCCTCCTCACCCCTCAACCCTCCTCACCCATCCAGCCTCCGCTCTCCTCACGCCTCCAGCCTCCGCTCTCCTCTCCCCTCCTCACCACTCCAGCCTCCGCTGTCCTCACCCCTCCTCACCCCTCCAGCCTCCGCTCTCCTCACCCCTCCATATGCAATGTACAGTATGTGTATATATGTGTGTATGTAGGCACTTCCGTCACTTTGTCCGCACTTCCCTCAACTTTGTACACACACACACACACTCCGCTATACTTACCACCGGCCCTTCGTCCGCTGCCTGGATCCTCAGTCGACATGTCGCCGCCCCCAAACTACTGGATCCAATATAGCATCCAAGATGTCTCGCCAAACTACCCGGACGACATATGGGATCCAGTCGTCCGGGAGCGGCGACATGTTCGACTCAAGATCCAGGCGGCGGGGAAGATGCAGGGTCGGTGGTAAGTATAGCAGAGTGTGTGTGTGTGTATGTGTGTGCTGACCACTCTGCCCACGGCACTGCACTGACCACTCTGCCCACGGCGCTGCGCTGACCACTCTGCCCATGGCGCTGCGCTGCCCACTCTGCCCACGGCGCTGTTCTGACAACTCTGCCCACGGCGCTGCGCTGACCACTCTGCCCACGGCGCTGCGCTGACCACTCTGCCCACGCCACTGCGCTGACCACTCTGCTCACGCCGCTGCGCTGACCACTCTGCCCACGCCACTGCGCTGACCAATCTCACCGCACTCACTGCTAACCACTGAGCCACCGCACTCACTGCTAACCACTGAGCCACCGCACTCACTGCTAACCACTGAGCCACCGCAGTCACTGCTAACCACTGAGCCACCGCGCAGTGCTAACCACTGAGCCACCGCGCAGTGCTAACCACTGAGCCACCGCGCAGTGCTAACCACTGAGCCACCGCGCAGTGCTAACCACTGAGCCACCGCGCAGTGCTAACCACTGAGCCACCGCGCAGTGCTACCCACTGAGCCACCACGCAGTGCTAACCACTGAGCCACCGCGCAGTGCTAACCACTGAGCCACCGCGCAGTGCTAACCACTGAGCCACCGTATACTCTGCTACCCACTGAGCCACCTGTATACACACAATTAATTTCACCGCACTCCCCTAACTATTAGTAAATAAACTATATATGGATTCTAGACTACCCGATTCTTTAGAATCGGGCCGCCATCTAGTATATATATATTTGTAGTTCTTTCACGTTGACTGAACAAATTCTGTCAGTCACAACTACATACATATTCTAGAATACCCGATGCGTTAGAATCGGGCCACCATCTAGTATATAGTAAATGTCATTTTGTGATCTTGTAAACTATAGTTAAGAATAGTTTTGTTAAGTACTTTGTGGTAGATATAATACTTAATGGGACCTAGATGTCCTAATGAAGACCCTAAGTGGACTCTAGAGCTATGGGAACTGTTGCCTTGGTCTCCTACTAAACTGATGTTGTTAACAGTACATCTTTATCATCCGAACTTATGCAATTGCGACAGATGTAGGTATGCATGACCTATGACTCCACGAGATATTCCAATGACAAATTTATCGTTACTTTGTTATGCTATGTTTTGCTTATGGGTAAATGAATAAACAAAGATTGAATATTAAAAAAAATACACATATTTCATATCGCTGCATTCAGAAATGCCTGATCTATGAATATATAAAATCAAATAATGAAAGCCGTAAACTGCCCAAACGCCAAAATCAAATTTTTTTGGTCGCCGCAACATTGTTATAGAATGCAATAACGGGCTACTAAACCAGCATATCTTGCCAAAATTGGTATCATTAGAAACGTCAGCTCAAGCCGCAAAAAATAAGCCATCATACAGCCCCAGATCCCAAAAAATAAGAATGCTATGTGTTGCACACCATGGTGCAAAAACTGTGATTCTTTTTTTTACATTTTTTTTCACAACTTTCATGCCAGTAAAAGTTTACATATCTGGTATCTACAAACTCATACTGACCCGAAGCATCAGACCGTCACATCAGTTTTACCATACAGTGATCATGGCAAATAAAAAATCCAAAAAACAAACATGTACCGTATATACTCGCGTATAAGCCGAGTTTTTCAGCCCAAAAATTGGGGTGAAAAGTCTCCCCTCGGCTTATACGCGAGTATATACAGGACCCCCCACTGTTTGGCGCCCCCACCTCAGGATGGAGCCCCCCCGCACGCAGCGCTGCGCTCATACATTACCAGCCTGTCAGCTGTCATCCTCCGGTGGCGAATCGCGGCTCCCGGCTCCGGCTTCCATCTTCATCTGTGTCTTCCTGCAAGTCACATGACCGGCCGGCGTCGCGATGACGTCATCGCGATGAGCCCCGGTCACAAGGCAGGAAGACACAGATGAAGATGGAAGCCGGAGCCGGGAGCCGCGATCCGCCACCGGACAGCTGACAGGCTGGTAATGTATGAGCGCAGAGCTGCGTGCGGGGGGGGCTCCATCCTGAGGTGGGGGCGCCAAACAGTGAGGGGGGCCTGGGGCTGCTGTGTACTACCCTGGGGATGCTGTATATACCCCTGGGGCTGATGTGTACTACCCCTGGGGCTGCTGTGTACACCTCTGGGGCTGCTGTATATACCCCTGGGGCTGCTGTGTACTACCCCTGGGGCTGCTGTGTATACCCCTGGGGCTGCTGTGTACACCCCTGGGGCTGCTGTGTACACCCCTGGGGCTGCTGTGTACTACCCCTGGGGCTGCTGTATATACCCCTGGGGCTGCTGTGTACTACCCCTAGGGCTGCTGTGTACTACCCCTGGGGCTGCTGTGTACTACCCCTGGGGCTGCTGTGTATACCCCTGGGGCTACTGTGTATACCCCTGGGGCTGCTGTGTATACCCTGGGGCTGCTGTATATACCTCTGGGGCTGCTGTATACTACCTCTGGGGCTGCTGTGTACACCCCTGGGGCTGCTGTGTACACCCCTGGGGCTGCTGTGTATACCCCTGGGGCTGCTGTATATACCTCTGGGGCTGCTGTATACTACCCCTGGGGCTGCTGTGTACACCCCTGGGGCTGCTGTGTATACCCCTGGGGCTGCTGTGTATACCCCTGGGGCTGCTGTGTATACCTCTGGGGCTGCTGTGTACTACCTAAGGGCTGCTGTATACCACTGGGGCTGCTGTATATACTGCTGGGGCCTGCATACCACTGGGGAGGCTGCTGTATACTACCACTGGGGGGGCCTATATACCACACTGCTGGGGGCTGTATACCTGTGCTGGGGTCCACCCTCGGCTTATACACGAGTCAATAGGTTTTCCCAGGTTTTGGGGGCAAAAGTAGGGGGGTCGGCTTATACACGGGTCGGCTTATACACGAGTATATACGGTAATTGCACTTTTTCTGCAATTTGACTGCATTTGGAATTTTTTTCCCAATTTCAATATAGCAAACGTTTTTAAAGTCAACCTGTCAAAAAGGCTGTTACTATTAGTGATGAGCGAGTAGTATGTTTCAGTTCAGATAGCTCCAACCGACTACTTTGAAACGCTTTCAGTATTTGGATCCGAGTGAGTTTCTCATTGATTTGCATTCGATTCGTAACGAGTAATGAAACAGTTCAAAGTACTAGTAAGGGCCGCTTTACACACACCAACTTCTGTGTCCAACTTCTGAACAGATCTCTGTTTGCAGTGAAATCATGGACACATTGTTCTATTTTGTGGCTGTGTACAAATGTAACAATGTGTCCATGATTTCACTGCAACCAGAGATCTGTTCAGAAGTTGGTCACAGATATCTGTGTGTGTAAAGTGGCCCTTAGGGCTATCCGAATCTGAATATTTCACTATTCGCTCATCATTAATTACTATATTATTTAGGAAAACAATAAAATAATGGTTAATGGTTAATTTTTAAAGTGATAGTTTTGGTTTTGTTATAGATGCACACCTTTCTATCACACCAACCGATGTAATCAAGAGAATGTAAAAAAATCAGATTATATGAGAATAAATAAACACATATGCAGTAGACATGAAGCAAATGTATGCTGGAACCCATGTTGCCATTATTTAGAACTATTTTATCAAAGTATGGCCCGGGATAGATAAATAGGTCACAGCTATTAATATGTCTAGAGATTCTTCTTCTATTATTATGGCACCTAACTACGGGAGTAAAATTGTAAAAACGTTTTACAACATTTTAAATAAAAGCTTCTTCCATAAACATGTCTACACCATGCCAAACAGAAGCCATGCTACCTGTACAGTCCAGCTTTACAAATTGCCATGCATAGAGCAAGTGGCTGAAAACTTAGAAAGCAATGGTCAATAAATGTGTCACCCCACAAATAGAGATACCACAGCAAAAAATTGATCACAGACATTGATAAATGTGGGACTTAGGAAGCATATACACTGGATGATCATCACGAATGAGCATTCTCCAACATATAATTCCTGATAATTGGCCGGCATAGATAGGCTGTCAATCTCCTGACAAATAAGCAAATTAAATGATTTTTAACTTAAATCTAAAGTTGAATCTTAAAAATAATCATTCTCAGTAGCGCATCATCCTGTGTAAATAGGGCATGTGCTGATGAGAACAATTAGTATTCTAGTGATATTTCATCTGCACAAAATGATCATATTAATATTAGTTTTGAGCATAAAAGTGAGGTCCTACCAGGCAGTTGTTTAATGGCGGGTTTACACGTCGCAATATCGTAGTACGATTTCAATCAAAAGTCACGTGGTTCAATCGTCGGAGCCGACATCGTGCCTGCTTTGTATGGTGTGAACGTCCAATACGATGCAGGCACGATGTCAATGCGATATCGGGGATTGAATGAGTGTGCTATTCAATGCCCCGATATTGAAGGAAGATTGAAGTCGGATCGTGCTGTGTAAACGCACAACTACGATGCGATTTCAAACGTCACCCATTCACTCCCATGTTAAGTATGCGATCCTGAGTTGGGAGGCGGAGACATCGCACGGACGTTGTATTCCGATATCGCAGCGTGTAAACATTCAATGCGATGCGGGAGAAACGTGCACTAAATGCACGCTCCCGCGCCATTGAACTGCGATATCGGAACGCGATTGAAGCGTGTAAACCCACCTTAATGGCTGCGATCAATGCAGACATTAGATATCTAATGAGTTAGATGTAGCAGTATGGAAGCTCTTATCAAGATGTTCCCGTACCGACTGTACTAAGCCAAGGCTGAATTGAAATGCTAATTAACACAGTTCTATAAACTATATGAATGAATGTTCTCTTCAGAATAAAATGTAGATTCAGCATAATATGATGCAATCACCCCTATTAACACCCCTAAGTAATATCCCTTTAAGGAGTTGTATAAAACTGCTAACCCTTCCTAAAATAAAGGTCTTTGTTATTAAGCTCTACTTTGACTTGTTGTCAGCGTGGTTCTTACGGTGGCGTGCACACACTTAGACAAAGCATCAATTTGGCGGCAGACAATTAAGAGGACAGCCCACTCGAAAGGTGTGGAGGGCATCCATTACACTAGACATTCTAAATATCCACCAAATGTATCATGCTCATGAGCCGATGTGATACATTTCATACGTTTTAAGACTGTTCAGTCTTGTTTAAATGTAAAATTTATTATGAGATTAATTTGCACATTTGCAGTCTTTGGGCCAAATGTATGTGTTGCATAATGTTTGATAAATATGATACATCTTTATAACCCATCTGTTTAAAGATGTATTTCCACTTAGATTATAACATTTTGTGAGACCTTTCAAAAAGCTTGAATTCCTAATTCTGACCTACACTTTTACCTGTTGGGCGGCTATGCTGGACCATAACACTGTTTATTAGCTGTGTTAGATCACAATACTGTTTGCAGTGCTGCGGGAGACCATCATACTGCATGGAGGCCTGTGGTTGGGGACAATTATACTGCTTAAAAAAGAGACAGTTACCCCCAAAACATCACACAGCTGTGCAGGCATCTCATTCCTCAGCCACAGTGTCTTGGAATGCAGGATTTATTCCTATAGGCTTTCAGTAATGCCAATCTGATGTAGCAGTGTGCACCTCAATCAATGACTCTTTTATATACATCCTGGAATGTATGTCTGAACTGCACTCAATAATAATTGTGATTGAAAAAGTAGTTGGATGCTTTAATCCTCTAGTGATACAGGAGAGAATGTGATGACTATGACCACAAACGGATTATAATCAGGGTAATGTGGTCAACCACCAAGGGCCTAGGGCTCTGAGGGGGCCCACGACCAGATGGCCCTAAGTGTAATTTTTAGTTTTTCTGAGGGACAACTCCAAGCAGTGAGCTTTCTCAGGGCTCTGCTGCTGACAATACAGAAAGGAAGTGTAGCTCTAGGGCAGCTCTTACCACTTCTTCTGTGATGTGTCGGTGCGATTACATCATCAGCTGGCACCGGTGTGATTACATAGTCATCATCATGCCAGCATGTACACACTGGCCAAAAGGAGAAGTAGAGCCGCGGGGACTGGAGCGGAGTACCAGAAGAATTGAAGCAAAGTGAGTATATGTTTTTTATTTAATATGTGTATGGGATGTGTGCCTGTATATAGGGAGGTTTTATGAGGGATCATTTTATATATATAGGGGCTGTGTGAGGGCTCATACTGTAATTAAAGAGCTATGTGGGGGCTCATATAGTATACAGGAGGCTATGTGAGGGCTCATTTTGTATATATGGGGGCTATGTGGGAGTTCACACTCTATATACGGAGCTATGTGGGGGGCTCATATACTATAAAGGAGGCTATGCCAGGGCTTATCCTCTATAAACGGGGGCCTATGTAAGGGCTCATACTGTATATAGAGAGCTATCTAGAGGCTCGTACTGTATTTAGGGATATATGTGAGGGTTCATACTATGAGCTATGTGTGGGCGCATACTATATAGGTAGCTATGTGAGGGCTTATACTTAATAGAAGGGGGTTTTGAAAATGTCAGAGCTGAACTTTAGTCCCAGTCAATCCCTCTACTCTATTAAGCAATAGGTCATTCATGTACAGTATGTGGCTATCTTCAGAGTTTTAATTAATAGAATTGTTTCAGCAACTGACTAGCTTCAGTGGAGAGATCTGCATCCATGGTCTCTTTCTTTCTGCAATATTACTGGGAAAGTAAAGGATCCAGCTCTCCCCATAGAAAATTGAACAATCATCTAAAGTATGGTAAAAACGTTTGATATGCCATAAGTGTTTAAGAAAATAGTACTGGATTAAATGTTATTAAATACCTTGAGATCAGTTCACTCTACTATTGTATACCTGTGTCTTGGAAGAATCCCAATGAGAGCCATTCGCATCCTTGAGTTAAATTTACATTTTTGATGCTTGTTATTTTGCACTACAATATGCCTCTCCTAATTTTAATGCAAAGTCTTACATCTTGTCATTCTTAATCTTACCCCTGTATTAATATCTCATTCTATTCAGGGTTAATGATACCCTGACAGTTTATACTTTATGCTAAGTGCTTGTTTGAGAGGATGAGCGCTCAGTACATTAATTGTAATATTACCTATTTTTGCATCCAGATTCTTGATTGTGAAAAGGAGGTTAATTTTCCTCAGAACAATCTCAATTATCTTTTATTAGAGGTTTGGGTCATGCTTATATACTTTTATAGTTCCACCTGCTTGGATCATCCTCATCACGGGGATTCTTACACCATTTAATATCTTTACATGATGTTAAGCTTTTCAATGGCAATACATATTTTATATTTGTGCTGATTCTTCTTAGGTTGTGTTCTATTATTGTCTATTAAAACCCTCTGTTACAGGTTCCATAGTCATTTATTGGAAAAACAGCATTGCATTTACTTGACAAATGAAGGACACCATGGAAGGATTCAATGATCTCCATTGTAAATCAAAAGGGTCTGTTAGTTGTCTATAGAATCAAGGGATACATTGTTGGACTTATTTTTTAATTTTTTTTGTGGATACAACAATGTAGATGTGAACATTAATATTTATGTGAATTATCTACCCTAAATGCTGCAATATATAAAGAATAATCATGTTCATTATTGTCTTTTCCTCTTTTGTGTTACAATGCAGCAGATGTTTTGCAGTGTCTCTATTAAATTTTTTTTTTATATAAATTTAATTTTATTGAGATCAAAATCAAAACAGAAAAACAGTTCAGTGAACATAGTAGCGTATAGAGGATTCAAGAATGACAAAAAACACGTTAAGATGATCTGGATACGGGATGACGTGCCGCTTGACCTGCGCTGCTGTAAAGGACCACAGAACATGGAATATCTGGGTTAAGTTGTAGGTTTTATTCCGATGTGTTTCGGAGCTGCTACCAGGCTCCTGCTTCAGGGATATCGCGGTGGTTTGTCCACCCAGATACATTTTGATTGGATTGACATGAGGCTTTTGAAAAAGGATGAAAGAACAGTGATCGGGAGAACTTGAAACATGTACAAAATCCTCAGGAGGATATTCATATCAAAGATTGCCATTCTCCCGAACCACGTAAAAGCATTCCTCTTCCATTTCGAACAATCGGTCTGGATCACCTGAGTCAATTTAGGGAAATTGAGGGAGAAGGTTACGCGGGTAACTTTTGGGAGTGCGATACCTAGGTACTTAATCGAAGAACCTGCCCAATGAACATTGAAATTTATAGGAGCTATTCAGTGGCACGAAGGTTCCGTGGGAGATATTGATATCTATTGCTTCTGATTTCGAAAAGTTGATTTTAAGATTGGATAGACTCCTATATAATTCAAATTCTGTCATGAGGTTTGGCAAAGATAACAGAGTTTTATCGATGAATAGTAAGTCATTGGCATAGGCCGCAATTTTATATGGTGCACCCTTAATCATGGTGCCCTGTATGTCCTTATTAGCCCTAATCCTCCAAAGGAACGGTTCCAGCGAGAGTATGAAAATCAGGGGGGGAAAGTGGGCATCTCTGTCTTGTTGTTGAATATAGAAAACTCCAATGAGAGAAGCCCGTTCACCTTCACCCTGGCCAACGGTCTCGTTTAGTGTGAAGGGAGCCTTAGTGGTATTGTCTCTGGCCTCTTTTCCCCCTACGAAGCCCAATTAGTCAGGGTGAATGAGTGACGGCAAAGAAGGAGCTAGTCTGAAAGCCAGTATTTTTGCAAATAATTTATTGTCAACATTGAGGAGCGGTATCGGTCTGTAATTCGGACAAAGGGTGGGGTCTTTTCCTGATTTGTGGATGACAGAAATGTGGGCCCGTAAAGAGTCTACTGGCAACCTCGATCCCTGGAGGATAGAGTTCAAGCATGTAACTAGGTGTGGGGATTGTAGGAACAATCTATAATAGGAAAGTGTAAGTCCATCGGGACCCAGGGCCTTCCCTTGCCTAATGTTTTTAATGGCCATTGAAAGTTCTTCCTCTGAGAATGGTTGTTCTAAGGCGTCTGCCTCGTCCCTCGGTAGAGCCGGTATGCTAGAGTCTCTTTTATACCCTCGGATTCGGCCTTTAAGATCGAGATGTTGCGTTGCGCCTATGTCTTTCTCGACTGAATAGAGTGACTCGTAATATTGTTTAAAAGCATCTGCTATTCCTGGAAGAGTCTGGGTCTGTTGACCTGATTGATCAATGATGGAGGAAAAGTATGTGGTTGACCTTTGGGCTCTCAGGGCTCCTGCCAAGGCTCTGCCACTTTTATTGCCATGCTTGTAATAGAAGCGGTGGCATTTGGTAAACATAGCCTTTGCTTTGTGGGTCAGAATGGATTTTAGGGATTCACACCTGGCCTACAGAGTCTTCCTCAAGGCCTCAGTAGGGGATCTCTTGTGGGATCTCTCTAACGAGTCAATCTCATTCCATAGATTAGACAACTCCTCTGCGCATTCCCACTTCAGTCTAGTTGCATGTTTCATGAAGAGGCCCCTGACCGTGTACTTTTGTGCCTCCCAAACTGACCAGCGGTCTGTGTCCTCGGTCATGCTGACGACAAAGTACCAGTTTAAAGTATCTTGGATCTCGCATTTATAACTGGATTGTCCAAAAGAGAAGTGTTCAATCACCAGAGGCATTGTTTTGGTCTGAACATTGGTAGGAGTATAGAGACACTGACAAGTGCATGGTCCGAGAAGACAATATTATCGATCTTAGCCCCACGGAGAAGGGAGATATCCTGATGCCTAATGAAGAAATAGCCTATCCTTGTGTATATGTCATGTGGGGCTGAGTATTTAGAGAAATCCCTGTCTGTTGGGTGCAAGAGTCTCCAGGCGTCTATCAGTTGGTGGTTCCGAAGATTAGACGTCATGCGTTTTTGAAAGGATAGTGGTGTTGAGGAGATGCCTTGGAGTTATCTAGGGTAGGGTCAAGAATCATATTGAAATCCCTTCCCGGGATCAGAAGGCCCTCCACCAGAGAAGCAAGACGATCTAAGTATCTGATCTTCCCTGTGTTTGGGAGATAGAAGGATGCCAGAGTTACATTTTGGGAGGCAATGTGTCCTTTGATCATGAGGAAGCGGCCCTCGTCATCCACAAGGGACCCCATGAACTCCAAAGGAATCACTCGTGAGATGACAATACTCGAGCCTCTGGATTTTGGGTCCGGTGAGGGGCTGTGGTACACCGTAGGGAACCTAGAGTCGGAAAGCTTGAAAGGTTTTGACAAACAGTAATGGATTTCTTGAAGAAAAGCTATGTCTACCTTTCTTTCATGGAGAAGATATAGAAGGATCGACCGCTTGTCTGGACTATGCAGCCCCTTCACATTCAGTGAGTCTTCCACCAGTTCTGAGTGGGGGTCCAACTCCATTGTAGTGGGGTTGTGTATCAAATGCCTCGTTGTACTAGGTACAGTAGGGCTTTAATATCTGGGGGGGAAGATACGTGGAGTTAAGGTCGGAAGAAGGGGTTGGAAGGAAGGGGGAATGAGATAGAAAGAAGTAGAAGCAGTATAAAGCATAGGGGTAAAGAAAGATGTGCAGAAAGGATCCTGGGCAGGCTCCAAAAAGGGGAGCGATGGAGGTTCACAAAGTAAAAAACAATATAAAGAAACAAAAAAAACACACTTAGGGGGCATGACCGTGGGAAACGTGGCGCCCTGAAAGTCAAGAGGGTAAACTTATGTTGTTGCTATCTTAGGTGAGATCGACCTCCCTGTCGGGCCAGTAGGAGGATGATGGCCATATCTGTAGGGTCTCGAGATGGCCCACTTTTTAGCTCAAAATGCGTGTAACAAAAACAGTAACATGTCATCAACATATATTGTAGGTGGATGGATACCTGGCCTTGGTATGCCCTTGTCATATCTCTAAGCTTTTAAAGAGCTGGATATTGACTAAAAGGGCCACTTAACATGGTGGTTATGGTGTTCCCCACAAGGAGCCACCCCTTGACTGGGTCCTTCCCTGGAGGGATTTCTGGCTAGTCCTGTGTTTGACACTCCTAACCGAGGCTCCACAGACTCTATTTGCGTATTCATAATTCCCAGCGGGCAATGCGCCTAGGAATTCACTGTGTTGAGCACTTTATCCAGCTGTGCCCGCAGTGTTTTCTTGGACTGGTCTCCCTGAGATCAGTGAATACTTTTTGATATCAACATATAGGTAACTTAGTAAGCAGCAAAGTAGGTATCTCTGTTTGAACAATAGGTACCAGGTAGGCAGGCCCCATGGGGGGAATAGGAGGAAAGGGGGGTAAGAGGGGAGTAAGAGGGGATGAGGGGGGGGAAAGTAGGAGAGGGAGTGAGAGGGGAGGAGGGGGGAAAGTAGGAGGAGGGAGTGAGAGGGGAGGAGGGGGGAAAGTAGGAGGAGGGAGTGAGAGGGGAAGGGGGATAGTAGGAGGGGAAAAAGAGGGGGAAAGTAGGAGGGGAGAGTAAGAGGGGGAAGGGGGAAGAGTAAGGAGGAGGGTGTAAGAGGGGGTAAGAGAGGAGAGTAAGAGAGGTAAAGTAAGAGGGAGAAGGGGGTAAGAAAGTAAAAAGGGTTAAAAGGAGGGGTGGAGGAAGGGATGGGAAGGGGGGAGTAAGGGGGAGGGAGGAGAGTAAGATGGGGGAAGAGGGGAAGTAAGAAAGTAAAAAAGGGGGGTAAAAGAGGGGGTGGAGGAAGGGGTGGGAAAGGGGAGAGTAGGGGCAGGAGGAGAGTAAGGTGGAGTGAGGGGTAGAGGGTGAGGGGTAGGGGGAGTGTGTGGGGGGAGATTGAGGGGGAGAAGAGGGAGGGGTAGAGGGGGTGGTTAGAGGAGTGAAAGTAGGGTGAAAGGGAGGGGGAATGGGGGTAAAGGGGAGAGAAAAAAAGGGGACAGGGAGAAGGAGTGGATAGTTGGGATCGCAACTTAGAGAGTGTCCCAGAGGAGAAGGCCCATGGGGGACATCATATAAAGAGCGGGGACCCGGGGCCTGCTAGGACTGGAGAAAAGGGATCAGAGAGAAGCCAAACCACATCAGGGAGGAGCCGAGCCCACGTTCTTTGAAGAGGGCTGTTGAGGGTGTCGAGATTGTCGCCTTGGCTTCTGCTGTGGCAAATGGAAGTCTTCCATTGCCAACCAGTCCGGGACCAGGAATAGCACCACATTTAGGAGATCAAATAGAGATGGGAGATCGTCTGAGGTATGGAGGTAGAACGTGGTGTCTTCCTTCCAGACGATAAGGTGGAAGGGGTGTACCCATCTATATGATGCTCCAACATCTAGGATCTTTACTAGAAGGGGATGCATGAGGCGCCTCATATATAGGGTGTGGGCAGAGACATCCAAGAAAATCCGAACAGGAGAGTCATTGAAGATGATCTGGTCAGACTTCCAGGCATCTCGTAGAATGTCTTCTTTGTCAGTGAAGTAATGAAGTCTACATAGGACATCTCTTGGCTTGGCCGGATCCATCTGGCCTCTCCTGGCGACATGATGTACCCTGTCAAACTGGTAGTGATCCTCAGGAGCTCGTCCCGACACATTTTTGAAAAGCGATTGTACCTTGGAATGCAGGTTATCTCTACCCTCACCCTCCGGGAGCCCTTTTATTTGGATGTTGTTACTCCTCCCCCTATATTCTTATTGAGTAGGAGAGTCAATCTTTGCATTCGTGCATGGATATTATTTTGTCTAGCTATGAGGGTGAAGAACTTGATCTGAGAGGTCTTTAAGAGATGTCTCGGTCGCTAATGTCATAGTCGCCAGCTTCGCTACATCCCCTTTAATGCTGTCGTTGGCCTGCTGGTGGGAGGTTTCGATTCTTTGGACAAGGTCAACAAGATCCTGTTTGGTAGGGAGAGCTTGGAGCAAGTCTTTCAGTGTCTGGAGGTCTATGGTAGCCTGCGTTTGTGAGGGCCCGGCTTTTGGGGGCTCTATGCCGGGAGGGGATAGCGGTATTTGTGAGGTAGCATTAGTGATGTCTTGCGTCTGCAGATCTGGTGTGGCACCCTTAAGTGACGCTGGCGGGGAGCGTCCCAAAAGAGAGGCAGGAGATGACGGTTTCTTTGATCTACCTTGAGGGGCCTCTAGCAGGCGGAGCTGGGTTGGGCATTGATATATCTGCATTCTGAGGCGAGGTAGCTTTTGTTGTAGGCTGTATAAAATAGTGTCCTATAGGTTTGAAGAACCTCTGTCATTTGGAGGGAGGATAGCAGTAGGTTTATATTGACAGGCCCACGTGTCCTTGGCATTCCACTATCAGGTGGCAGTATACTAGGGAGTCACCTGGGACAAATAAAAAAGCCAAGAAGCCAGTGCTGCCTATGGTTAGCACGCAATACAAAAAGTGCATGTGCACATATTAATTTCTAACTGTACTTTAAACTGAGACATTTGGCAAACAATTGATCAGTTCTTTGAGCTACCCCGCCACGTCACGGCATTCTCGGATGCGGCAGTCCTACTCTACATTTTTTAATACGCTGTGCCATTACGGCCTCCTGAATGCATTAAAAGCAGAACCATATCAAATGCACACGTACCTAAAGCATTACTGAACTACTCCCATGGCGCCAGAAAAGCAGCGCAGATAAAGGCAGACCAGGTCCGGACATGACATCCGGACATTATCAGATCTGACCCCCACACTGCCCAACCAGCAACGACGGATGAGGGCAGAACAGACCCAAACACATGTGCAACAATCAAGCAGAGCCTATGGGCGGGGTATGGCCGCTGTATGTGTGTACAGCGGCCTAGATCAATCATATTAAAGACAGACAGAATGGCATGCACAACCAAGCGCGCACGGCAAAAAGTGGTGGTCAACTAGAAACCTATAACAAATAAAAAAGCCAAGAAGCCAGCGCTGCCTATGGTTAGCACATGTGTTTGGGCCTGTTCAACCCTCATCCATGGTTGCTGGTTGGGCAGTGTGGGGGTCAGATCTGATAATGTCCGGATGTCATGTCCAGACCTGGTCTGCCTTTATCTGCGCTGCTTTTCTGGAGCCTTGGGAGTAGTTCAGAAATGCTTCAGGTACGTGTGCATTTAATCAGGTTCTGCTTTTAATGCATTCAGGAGGCCATAATGGCACAGCGTATTAAAAAACGTAGAGTAGGACTGCCCATCTGAGAATGCCGTGACGTGGCGGGGTAGCTCAAAGAATTGATCAATTGTTTGCCAAATGTCTCAGTTTAAAGTACAGTGAGAAATTAATATGTGCACATGCACTTTTTGTATTGCGTGGTAACCACAGGCAGCGCTGGCTTCTTCGCTTTTTTATTTGTTATAGGGAGTCACGTGGGGTCTGCATGGTTTGAGATGGAGAGGCTGCAGAGCTATGTTGACTGGCCTGCGCTTCCGTGGTGCTCCACTGTAGGATGACAGATAACTAGCCAGTAGTTGGTGGGCATCCCACATCAGCCTCACTTGTGTCTGTGTTCAAATCATTTTTGTTGAAGAGGGGGGTACATGATTCAGGTTGCATTGGCAATGGCAGTATGGGGCTCTGGACGTCTTTATTTCCCTGGGCCGGTTTACTGTCAGGCCAGGTCTGTTGTGCTGCGGGCCGTATATGCGGTAGAGGCTGCTACAGGTTGCGTACACAATAGGGACTGCTGTTGGCTGTGTACACAATAGAGACTGCTACTAGTTGTGTGCACAACAGAGGCTGCTGTTATCTGTATACACAATAGAGACTGCTGATCACTTTGCATATGATAGAGATTGCTGGTAGCTGTGTATGCAAAGGAGAATACTGTGTACCATATACCCAATGGGTGGCTTCTGGCCGTGTACACAAGAAAGGATACACAGTAGGGACTTCTGCTGGCCATGTACGCAATCTGCTGTGCTCTCCCCTCCGGGTGCCGGCGGGTGCGGGTGGGCCTCGGGTTGCCGAAGCCAGGGGATGAGGCAGGGCTCAGGCTCGGATCAGGTCCCACGGTCCAGGGAGCCAACGGATAGGGACAAGAGTCAGTTTATGGTAGCTCCCTGTGCGCCCGTGGGTACCGTGGGAGGGCTGGGGTGGCTAAGAGGGCTGTGTAGTGACTGGGTGGCATGGGTTCCCTTAGTGGACTCAAGAGCTCCCTGTCACACGTCCTATTTCCACGGTGGCCCTCTTTCAGGTCACAGGGGCTCTCTTTCATTTTCTGGGGACTGCTGCTCTCCAGAGTACTTTTCTATGTGTCAGCCCAGGGGTGTATCTTCGGCTTCACTGGCCATGGTGTGAGTGGTTGAGTGGCACTGTCAGATCAAAAGGGTAGGGCGCTGTTGCCACTGCATTGTATGCCGGCCTAGCGGTGCTGTCTGTCACCTGAGGGGGGGACGAAACCGGAAGTACAGACTGCACTCTCTGTGCACGGCATCGGGCACATGTTAGTGAGCATCGGTGGGAGGCAGGAGCTGGGAGACGGGCTGAGCCTGTGAGCAGAATGCTTGGGTACTATGTTGTGGCTGATGGGAGAGCGTGGTCTCTCGCAGGGTCGGTCTCAGCTATGGTAAGTAGGTCTTTTGCTGTACTGCTACTAGGCCTGGGGACCTTAGGAGGTGGTCCGGGTCTCCTAGCTATCTGAGGCTTTGGCTTGGCCGGGATTACGGCCGCTCTTTTTCCCTGGTACCCGGGTGTGGAGTGGTCTCCTCGGGTGGTATGATATGGGCCCTCTAGGACAGAAGTCTTCTCTCTCTCCGCCTCTGGTCACCGCTATAGCAGGCCGGCGGGTGTCTCACGCTCTGGGTGGACACTGGGTTGGTACCTCAGTGTTCCAGTTGTTTCTCACCTCTCCGTTTCAGGTGGGTGGCCGAGAGGTTCACTTTGGGTCCGGAGCGGGGTCGCCTGCGTGGGTATCAGCTGTAGAGGATTGGGCTAGGAATTGAAGCTGGGATGCACCCTGGCTTTGGGTGTTTGGGTCCCACAAGATCCGCCAAGTGTAGGTGGTAGAATATTCAGGCTGTTTAGTAGGCTTTGAGGGCTGGATGTGTTCGAACAGCCTCAGATGCAGCTGGATTGTGAGGGAGGCCATCTTGGAATCCTCTATCACATTTTTAAGTTCTCTTGTTTACCAAATGGGACATACAGTTGTGGCCAAAAGTATTGACACCCCTGCAATTCTGTCAGATAATACTCAGTTTCTTCCTGAAAATGATTGCAATCACAAATTCTTTGGTATTATTATTTTCATTTAATTTGTCTTCAATGAAAAAACACAAAAGAGAATGAAGCAAAAAGCAAAACATTGATCATTTCACACAAAACTCCAAAAATGGGCCAGACAAAAGTATTAGCACCCTCAGCCTAATACTTGGTAGCACAACCTTTAGCCAAAATAACTGTGATCAACCGCTTCTGGTAACCATCAATGAGTTTCTTACAATGCTCTGCTGGAATTTTAGACCATTCTTCTTTGGCAAACTGCTCCAGGTCCCTGATAGTTGAAGGGTGCCTTCTCCAAACTGCCATTTTTAGATCTCTCCACAGGTGTTCTATGGGATTCAGGTCTGGACTCATTGCTGGCCACCTTAGAAGTCTCCATGGCATTCTCTCAAACCATTTTCTAGTGCTTTTTGAAGTGTGTTTTAGATCATTGTCCTGCTGGAAGACCTATGACCTCTGAGGGAGACCCAGCTTTCTCACACTGGGCCCTACATTATGCTGCAAAATTTGTTGGTAGTCTTCAGACTCCATAATGCCATGCACACGGTCAAGCAGTCCAGTGCCAGAGGCAGCAAAGCAACCCCAAAACATCAGGGAACCTCTGCCATGTTTGCCTGTAGGGACCTTGTTCTTTTCTTTGAATGCCTCTTTTTTTCTCCTGTAAACACTATGTTGATGCCTTTGCCCAAAAAGCTCTACTTTTGTCTCATCTGACCAGTGAACATTCTTCCAAAACGTTTTACCTGAGAGGCTTTCTCAGGTAAGTTTTGGCAAACTCCAGCCTGGCTTTTTTATGTCTCGAGGTAAGAAGTGGGATCTTCCTGGGTCTCCTACCATACAGTCCCTTTTCATTCAGACGCTGACAGATAGCACGTGTTGACACTGTTGCACCCTTGGACTGCAGGGCAGCTTGAACTTGTTTGGATGTTAGTCGAGGTTCTTTATTCACCATCCGCACAAGCTTACGTTGAAATCTCTCGTCAATTTTTCTTTTCCATCCACATCTAGGGAGGTTAGCCACAGTGCCATGGGCTTTAAACTTCTTGATGACACTGCGCATGGTAGACACAGGAACATTCAGGTCTTTGGAGATGGACTTGTAGCCTTGAGATTGCTCATGCTCCCTCACAATTTGGTTTTGGAGGGATATATGGCTAGTCCTGTGTTTGAGACTCCTAACCGAGGCTCCACAGACTCTATTTGCATGTTCATATTTCCCAGGGGGCAATGTGTCTAGGAATTCACTGTGTTTGAGCGTTTTAGCCAGCCGCCCGCAGTGTTTTCTTGGACTGGTCTCCCTGAGATCAGTGAATACTTTGCAATCTTGGTCTACTAGGCCTTGCTCCCACCTAGCCAGAATCCTACTCCACACTGATGAGGGGCAACACCCCGAAACAGCTGTATGTGGATGGATACCTGACCTTGGTATTCCCTTGTCATATCTGTAAACTTGTAAAAGAGTTGGATATTGACTTAAAGGGCCACTTCATATGGTGGTTATGGTGTTCTCTGCAAGGAGCCACCCCTTGGCTGGGTCCTCCCCTGGAGGTGTATATGGCTAGTCCTGTGTTTGAGACTCCTAACCGAGGCTCCACAGACTCTATTTGCATGTTCATATTTCCCAGGGGGCAATGTGCCTAGGAATTCACTGTGTTTGAGCGCTTTAGCCAGCTGCCCGCAGTGTTTTCTTGGACTGGTCTCCCTGAGATCAGTAAATACTTTGCAATCTCAGACAGTTCTTTGGTCTTCTTTCTTTTCTCCATGCTCAATGTAGTACACACAAGGACACAGGACAGAGGTTGAGTCATCTTTAATCCATGTCAACTGACTGCAAGTGTGATTTAGTTATTGCCAACACCTGTTAGGTGCCACAGGTAAGTTACAGGTGCTGTTAATTACACAAATTAGAGAAGCATAAGTGATTTTTCTAACAGTACCAAAACTTTTGTCCTGAGTATTATCTGACAGAATTGCAGTGGTGTCAATACTTTTGGCCACAACTGTATAATATATAGATTCTTTTGTATAAAATATAGATACTTTAATGGTTTTGAAAATTTATTATGAATATGTGTGTAACAGTTCAATTAGAGTTGACTTTTGGCTTCTCTTTTTCTTTAGCAATATGATATCCTTAAAAATGTAATGGGAATCACAGCAGCATTAATAGATGTTAATATGAACATAGAACATTAATATATTGGTTAGTCTATTAGCACCTCTTTCACTATAAAAATGAAACACACCTTGTAAATAATTTCAAATACTGCATGCGTATATGAGACATATACTAATGTGGCGCCCCTGCGACCAGGAGACCACAAGAGGGAAGTGCAGCCAGGTAAGCAAGGTGGTTGCAAAACACACCCACACCACACAAACACCGACTCTACTTCTAGGACTCTAGATTTGGCAAGGGGTGGGGGGTGTAGCACAGTAGGTGGAACGTAGGAGGACACTGACAAAGTGGGTGGAGTCACCTAAACAAAACCTAGGAGCAGGAGGAGACAGGAGGTAGTTGGAGAGTGAGAACAGAACAGAGAGAGACTTCCCAGACAGTTTTCGGCTCCCTGGAGACGCAGAATCCTGTGAGGCACAGACCCGCGGAGAGAAAGCCTACTTCACAGCCTGGATGCGATGGGAAGGGGAAAGACTGAAAGAAATCCCACAGCTAAGGAAGGTGGGAGGACAGGGGCCCGGCAGCCAGAGAGACCCGTGCTGCGCGGAGGAACCCTTAGCACAGTGACAGACAGAAGGAGCCTGGTGTGCCCAAATACCTGAACCTGGGACACTGGAGGGCTAGGCCAACACCAGAGAACTGACTCTGAAGAGGTGACCGGGGATTCTATACCCTAATCACGAGACAGACCGGTGTGGGGCAGAAACTTTATGTGCTGCAGCCAACTTTCCACCATGGAGTAGGAAAAAAGCCGTCATACTAGGACTGGTGACCCTGACATTAAGGGAAATATATTCACCCGTGAGTCCGCGACGACAAGACTAAACCCATGGGTGAGGTACTACGATAATACTAAGAGAAGGGCGTGAAAGGACTTTGAGGGAGCAACACAGGAAAGCTACCTGAGCTTCACAGTTTGAGTAACCCGGAGCAGTGCTGAAGTGTAAATTGTGTGAACTGTAAACTGTGAACTGTTGTCCTGGAAAGACCTAAAGTAAAGTACCCAGTAAGCTCACAGTTGCCTGAGACTGTTTACTTGTAGCATCACAGAAAAGTCCCACATGAAGAGCCACAGCCTGTCAGCCCTGCACACTGGCTGGAGGAGCTGCAGCTTGGAAGTAAGTGACTTGTACCCAGCACGATCCCTCACAAAGCCCCATCCAACAATCCATCTACAACCACTACACATGCCTTGGGGATCCTCAGTCCTACCCGACGAGGGCTTACCATCCACGCTGCCCCAAGTCACCATCCCCAGCAGGAATACGGCAGCGGTGGTTCTACTAACCACATACCATGGGTGGTGTCACGACAAATCCCCTGTAAATACCCCCTTTTTGGACTGATCCCAGGCCATGGGATTGGGTAACGACTACCGTGATCCCAGACAGCACCGGCCCGGTTCTCGAGTACCCTGGGGCGCATCACTAAGGCACCCAAATTACCATGTCAGACTGTCCACATCTATTCATTTACCTAATAAATAATACTAAACAATAAACTGCCACAACACTGCTGCAAAAATAATATATAACAGTATCATAGTATGCGTGCGACCCAATGTAACTATAGCAGATTGAAACTAAAAGCAATCTGAACCAGTGCCCAAGATTGAAACTTTAAGGGAAAGTCTGTGAACAAAACTAATTGACCAATTTTAACTAGGAAGGCAAAGCAGGGAGCTTCCTGAAGCACTGCTGTCTGCTATATACAATTATATCTTATTCTTGCATTGATATGAGTATTGCAGTATCACTCGTTATTATGAATAGCACTATCCCTTATTGCATAGTATCCTCCCTTATTACATATAGTGTGAGATGCTTTATTAAATAATGTCATCCCTTATTATGTATAGTTTGTGCCTTATTAGACACTGCCTTATTATGCAAAGCACTGTCCATTATTGTAGTGTCCTCAGTTATTCTGTACAACATTTTCTATTCATAGATAGTGTCCTTCATTATTACTTACTAAAGGGGACTCGATGCTATCGCATTGAAGCAGTGGGGGGTGGGCTCTGTGGCGCTGGGGGTGGCAGCTGTCTCTCCCCCCATGTGCGCTCTGCCCCATGTGTGCTATCTCTTTCACCCCATGTGCTCTTCCCCGTGTGTGCAGTATAATCTCCCCTGTGCAGTGTTCTCCCCTCATGTGCTCTCTCTTTTGAGTGCTTTCCCTCCCCCCTGTATGTGGATTCTCTCCCTGTGTGCTGTCTTTTACCCTCTGTGCTCTCTCCTTTGACTGTCTCCCCCCGTGCACTCTCTCTTCTCCCCTGTGTGCACTCTGTGCATGTTCTCTGGCCCCCTTGTAGAGCAAAAAGGCATGTAAGTTTCATATAGTATATGGTATACTTAGTTTGGGCCCTTTCAAAGTAGTCTCGATCACATTGGTGTCAGTGTGGGCCAGCACATCCAGTGCCTTGGCTAGGACTGAGCTCCCCATCCAGCCGCCGCCCTAATATGTGCAGTCGGCTGGTCATGTGACCGGAAATGATGTCACAAAAAAAAAAGTTCTGTTTTGTTGTTGTAGGTTGCTGAGGCATCCTATCAGCCAATCTTAGTACAGCAATCTGCAATTGTTAGTGGGGATTATATGTATGGATATTGCGCTCATGTACAGATAATGTTGGTCGATCTTACTATTTACTCTGATATAGTTAAGTGTACCATATGATAACCTGTAGATATGTTCAGTACTTCATAGTTATAAGGATAATTGGAGTGGTAGAAAGCCCAGTTCTGTAGAATATAACAGTGTGTCTCTGTCTTGTTAACAAGATTGGCTGATAGGTTGCCTCAGCAACCTACAACAACAAAACAGAACTTTTTTTTTTGTGACATCATTTCCGGTCACATGTCCTAGCCAAGGCACTGGATGTGATGGCCCACACTGACACCAATGTGAGCGAGACTACTTTGAAAGGACCCAAGCTAAGTATACCATATACTATATGAAACTTACATGCCTTTTTGCTCTGTTCAGCCAAGGGTTTATCTGACCCTGCATAAGAGGACAAAACTGAACACATACCAGGGGGTTCACTGATTAGGACCAATTCACTAATTTTAAGGTAATACTACTATATACCAACAGATACACTTATAACCTATAAGTTCACTGACTTTAAGGTATCTACCATGTTATCTATAGGTACTCTATGAGGGATATTAACCATAACCTGTTCATCACAATCGGGCTTCTGGACACCTACTACAAAACATACTGGAGTTTAACCCCTTAGTGACGGAGCCAATTTCCACCTTAATGACCAGACCGATTTTTGTAATTCTGACCACTCTCCCTTTATGAGATAATATCTCTGGAACGCTTCAACGGATCCCAGCGATTCAGAGACTGTTTTTTCGTGACATACTGGGCTTCATGATAGTGGTAAATTTAGGTTGATAATTTTTGCGTTTATTTGTGAAAATATAAAAAAAATTGGCAAAAATTTAGAAATTTTCACAATTTTCAAATTTTTAATTTTTATTCTGTTAATCCGGAGAGTTATGTGACACAAAATAGTTAATAAATAACATTTCCCACATGTCTACTTTACATCAGCGCAATTTTGTAAAAAAAAAATTTTGGTTAGGAAGTTATAAGGGTTCAAAGTTCATCAGCAATTTCGCATTATTCCAGCAAAATTTACAAAACCACTTTTTTAGTGACCACATCACATTTGAAGTTCCTTTGAGGGGTGTACATGACAGAAAACACCCAAAAGTGACACCATTCCAAAAACTGCACCCCTCAAGCTACTCAAAACTACATTCAAGAAAATTATTAACCCTTCAGGTGCTTCACAGCAACTAAAGCAAAGTGGAAACAAAAAATGGACATTTTAATTTTTCCAACAAATATGTTCTTTTAGCCTCAATTTTTTCATTTTCACATGGGCAACAGGATAAAATGCATCTGTAAATTTGTTGGGCAATTTCTCCTGAGTACACCGATGTCTCATATGTGGTCATAAACCACTGTTTGGGCACACGGCAGGGCTCAGAAGGGAAGGAGCGCCATTTGACTTTTGGAGCTAAGTTACTATTCAAAAAGTCAAATGGCGCTCCTTCCCTTTTGAGCCCTGCTGTGCGCCCAAACAGTGGTTTATAACTACATATAAGGTATCAGTGTACTCAGGAGAAATTGCCCAACAAATTTTAGGATGCATTTTATCCTGTTGCTCATGTGAAAATGAAAAAATTGAGGACAAAAGAAAATTTTTGTGAAAAAAAAGTACTTTTTCATTTTTACAGATCAATTTGTAAAGCACTAGAGGGTTCAAAGTGCTCACTGTGTATCTAGATTTGTTCCTTGGGGGGTCTAGTTTCCAAAATGGGGTCACTTGTGGGGGAGCTCCAATGTTTAGGCACATAGGGGCTCTCCATACGCGACATGGTGTCCGCTAACAATTTGAATGAAAAATTAGCTCTACTTGTTAGCGGACACCATCTCACGTATGGAGAGCCCCTGTGCGCCTAAGCATTGGAGCTCCCCAACAAGTGACCCCATTTGGAAACTAGACCCCCCAAGGAAGTTATCTAGATGGGTGGTGAGCACTTTAATCCCCCAGATGCTTCACAAATAAATCCGTAAAAATGAAAAAAGAAAGTTTTTATGGAAAAGAATGTACTTTTTCATTTTTACGGATCAGTTTGTGAAGCACTTGGGGGTTCAAAGTGCTCACTATGCATCTAAATAAGTTCCTTGGGGCGTCTAGTTTCCAAAATGGGGTCACTTGTGGGGAGCTCCAATGTTTGGGCACACAGGGGCTCTGCATACGCGACATGGTATCCAATTACCATTCCAATTGTTAGTGGACACCATGTCACGTATGGAGAGCCCCTATGTGCCTAAACATTTGGGCTTTCCCACAAGTGACCCCATTTTGTAAACTAGACGCCCAAGGAACTTATCTAGATGCATAGTGAGCACTTTGAACCCTCAAGTGCTTCACAAACTGATCCGTAAAAATGAAAAAGTACTTTTTTCACAAAAATCTTCTTTTTTTTCCTTTTTACGGACTAATTTGTGAAGCACCTGGGGGTTCAAAGTGCTCACTATGCATCTACATATCTTCCTTGGGGGGTCTAGGTTCCAAAATGGGGTCACTTGTGAGGGAGCTCCAATGTTTAGGCACACAGGGGCTCTCCATATGCGACATGGTGTCCGCTAACAATTTGAATGAAAAATTAGCTCCAATAGTTAGCGGACACCACGTCGCATATGGGGAGCCCCTATGTGCCTAAACATTGGAGCTCCCGCACAAGTGACCCCATTTTGGAAACTAGACGCCTCAAGGATTATATCTAGGGGTATAGTGAGCATTTGGAACCTACAGCTACTTCACAGAATTTGATAACGTCATATTGAACATTTTCTTTTTTTCACACAATTTCTCACTTTTAGAGCATGTGACAAGATACGGAGACACCGTGTCCTGGTCGTCTCCTCTCCTGCATTTTTTTTTTTAGTATTTTCTTATTAAATTTAAAAAAAAAAAAAAACGTGGGGCTTCGCCATATTTTTGGTCCAGCCAGGTACAGCAGGCAGCTACGGGCTGCTACCAACCCCTTCTGCCTAGTTTTACCTGGCTGGAAACCAAAAATATGGGGAAGCCTTTTTTTCTTTTTAATTATTTCTTGAAATGATTAAAAAAAAAATGGCGTGGGCTTCGCCATATTTTTGGACCAGCCAGGTACAACTAGGCAGCTGGTGGCTGGAATCCTAAGCGTAGAGAGGCCCAAGCTTTCTGGGCCCCCCCCCGCTGCGAATTGCAGCCTGCAGCCGCCCCAGAAAATGGCGCATTCATAGAAGCACCATTTTCTGGCGCTGTATCCAGCTCTTCCAGCTGCCGTGTAGCGGTGGCAGACTGGGTAATAAGGGGTTAATGCCAGCTTTTTGGCAGCTGGCACTAAGCCCGAGATTCATAATATAGGGCCAATGTTAGACCCGCCATTAGGAATCTCTAGTAAATTGTAAAGAAGACACAACACAGAGAAAGATTTTTTTATTACAAAAAAAAACCAAACACAATTTAGACCCCATCTTTATTTGTCTGTGGCGTCCGACGTAGTCCAGTGGGCGGTGATGTCCAACGTAGTCCAGTGGGCGGTCCCGCGATGTTTCTCGGTGTTAAAGCATATGGGGGCATCCCCCATATGCTATAATAAGGCACTCTCCCAGGGGAATGATAGGTCATGAACGCTGTAAGTTCATGACCTATCACGATCCTGGGGTCACACAGAGATTAACGGATCTTCATAATAATCTCTAAGGCCCCTTTCACATCAGCGCTTTTTTCAAATCGCGGCAGATGCGGTGAAAAAACCGCATCTGCCGCGATTAACGCATAACCACGACACTTGTGGCACAGTTGCAGCAAGCCCCATGCAATGTCTATGGGGCTTGCGGTAAGGGTGCGGCAGATGCGGCAAGTGCGGTTTCGGCACTTGCGGCAGGTGCGGCCACGAAAAAAACCGCTGCTGACTGCGTTTTTTTGCGGTCGCACCTGCCGCAAGTGCCAATACCGCACCTGCAGCACCCTTACCGCAAGCCCCATAGACATTGCATGGGGCTTGCCGCAACTGTGCCGCAAGTGTGTCGGTTATGCGTTAATCACGGCAGATGCGGTTTTTTCACCGCATCTGCCGTCATTAGAAAAAAACGCTGATGTGAAAGGGGCCTAAGGGTACCTTTACACGCCGCAACCGCGGCGAGAAATATTGATGGCGATATGTTGCCTTGCAATAATCGCCATTCAAAATCTCTCACAATTGCGGCATGTAATTGGGGAATTTGGCGGCGATATGTTGCCTCGCCACGGTCGCCTGATTTCAGAGCAGTGCACAGAGATCAGGCGACCGTGGCGAGGCAACATTTTTCCGCCAAATTCCCCAATTACATGCCGCAATTGGGAGAGATTTTGTCGGCGATTATTGCAAGGCGACATATCGCCGTCAATATTTCTCTCCACGGTTACGGCGTGTAAAGGTACCCCTGTGTGACTCCTGGATTGTGATGGGTCATGAACTTACAGAGTTCATGACTTAACCCTTGTTTGACCTCAGGGGAATGATAGGTCATGAACTCTAAGGTCATGGCCCATCACAATCCAGGGAACACACAGGGGTTAACTGATCTTCATGATCTCTAAAGCAGATCACCATGAAGATTACTTAACCCCTGTGTGACCCCAGGGGAATGATAGGTCATGAACTCTGTAAGTTCATGACCTATCATTCCCCTGAGAGTGCACGCACACAGCGGCGCGCACAGAAGAGGAGACAGACTGCTGGTGCCAGGATCGGGACCCCAGGATCCAGGAGCGGGACCCCAGGATCGAGGAGCGGGTGAGAGAGAGAAAAGGAGGGAAGCTGGAGGAGCGGTGCTGCAGGAGCGGGGCCGGAGGAGCGAGGAGGGGAGCCGGAGGAGCGGTGCTGCAGAAGCGGAGGAGGGGGTAAGAGGAGCGGAGGAGAGGGTTAGAGGAGCGGGGCTGGAGGGGCAAGAAGGGGGCTTGAGGAGCTGAAGATGGGGGGCTGTGGGTATCAGAGGCGTGGGGCTGGAGGAGCGGAGGGAAGCTGGAGGAGGGAGCTGGAGGAGGGAAGCTGTGGGAGCGAGGAGGGGGCTGGAGGAGCGAGGTTGGAGGAGCTGGAGATGGGGGCTGGAGGAGCTGGAGATGGGGTGCTGGAGGGGTCGGAGGCTGCAAAAAGTGTTGGGGGCACAGGGGGATGTGTTAGTCATGCGATCTGACTTGTGACATGTCAGATTGCATGCAGCTGCAGGGGAGGCGGCGCGTTTTTACATGCGCCACCATTTTGAGATGGCCCGGGGGAGGGATGAAGGGGTAAGGGGGGTAATCTCCAGCACAGGGGGTCTTGCTGGGCTAAAGGGTTGCTGTTTCACTTTAATCCGACATGTGTTTTCATGTCGGATTAAAGTGAAAGTACTTTTTACCGGCACTGTCACTGTTTGTAATATGATGATCGGTAAACGGTGCTTACCGGTCATCACATTACAGGTGCGGGTACAAAAGCAGCTGATTACTAATCTCTAGGGTCTCAGCTACAATCGGTACGCTGACACCCTAGAGATATTAGCTACAGGGGCATCGCTATAGGGCTTTTTTCTGCCTTACGTCTACAGAAGTCGGCAAGGCTTTAGTACCCTTTTTTCAGACGTCTGTAGACGTAAGGCTGTTGTCTAGAGGTTAAAAATATCTAGCATAACCACTGAAAATACATGTGAGATACCTGGAAAGCTATACACAGGTATATATCACCTTATAGTATACACCAGAGGTCCCCAACTCCAGGCCTCAAGGGCCGCCAACAGTGCAGGATTTCAGGATTTCCTTAGTATTGCACAGGTGCTATTGTCATCATCTGCACAGGTAATGATTCCAAGCCCTGTGCAATACTAAGGAGATCCTGAAAACCAGCACTGTTGGCGGCCCTTGAGGCCTGGATTTGGGGACCTCTGGTATACACTATCTATGGTATACATCCATCCGGAAGCTATTATCACCTAAACTTCTTTTCTAGGTTAAAAGTTTGTCAAAAGCCCGCAGATACCTAAAACTATATATACACCAGCCTAACACTAGTGACTCCCTGACTGTGAATATAGCAGGTAAATCAGTTAGTTACTTTACTCTCTTGATCCTATATGGACTTATCCATAGCTTTCCCACTCTGTTTTATCTTTTTGTCTTTGGTACTCTTTTCTCAACATGGATACTGGTACCACGTATATAGTATACAACTAAATTCAACTAGACATGATGTTATTGTAAGTATGTAAATAACTTGACTCATATGTGTATCATTGTACAAGCCTTATATTGTACACTTCTTATTTTATTCTTAGTGACTCTGTGAACAAGGCCTAATTGGAGGCCGAAACGTTGTCCTGCCAGTCACCTACTACACCTGGGTTTGTTTTGAAATAAATCACCTTTAAGCACAACGAAAAAACCTGAATGAGTGCTTGGATTTAATTCTCATGATATTATGGATCTTTGATCCTTACCGTGAGCACCATCAACTTCATCTTAACTGGTGTGCTGGTCTTTAACGACTATTGGTACCCTCTTTTGGTTGCTTAAGAGCCTGGGCGGTAAATAGAAATACCCCGCAGAATGCAAGATTTTCTGTGGTCCTTGGAGGATCCCACAGGTGTGGGCTCTAGTGCCCGGTAAGCTATTGGGGTTTGACATTCTCTAGTCCAGGGGTCTCAAACTCGGCTGGGCTGGTGGGCCGCACATAGAAAAAAATTTATATAGGGGGGCCGCATTCATTGTAGGACTAAGTGACATTTTAGCAACACCAGAATTTTTTGCTCAATGTAGTAATGCCCAAATCCTGATCTTCTTGTAGGAATGTCCCCACCCTAATCTCCTTTATGTAGGAATGTCCCCATCCTGGTCCCCTTCTTGTAGGACTGTCCCCATCGAATATTAATGTCATCCATCCCGGTCCTCTTCTTGTAGTAATGTCCCCATACTGGTCCCCATCGTATATTAATGTCAACCATTCTGGCCCTCTTCTTGTACTAATGTCCCCATCCTGGTCCTCTTCTTGTACTAATGTCCCCATCCTGATCCCCTTCTTGTAGTAATGTCCTCATCCTGGTCCTCTTCTTGTACTAATGTCCCCATCCTGGTCCTCTTCTTGTACAAATGTCCCCATCCTGGTCCTCTTCTTGTACTAATGTCCCCATCCTGGTCCTCATCTTGTACTAATGTCCCCATCCTGGTCCTCATCTTGTACTAATGTCCCCATCCTGGTCCTCTTCTTGAAGTAATGTCCCCATCCTGGTCCCCTTCTTGAAGTAATGTCCCCATCCTGATCCCCATCTTGTACTAATGTCCCCATCCTGGTCCCCTTCTTGAAGTAATATCCCCATCCTGGTCCTCTTCTTGTAGTAATGCCCCCATCCTGGTCACAGAGCCCATGGGACTGTGAGCACAGAGCCCACAGCGCCCACAGCACCCACAGAGCCCACAGCGCACACAGAGCCCACAGCGCACACAGAGCCCACAGCGCACACAGAGCTCAGTGCACACCCTCAGTGCCTGGACCCTGCCTCACTGTCTGTGCTGCTGTGCCCCTGCTGGGCCCGGTAATCGGCACTTAAATTACAGTATCATACCGGTGCCAGCGATGAGCTGCCTGGTCCTCTGCCGCGGGATCTTCCCCTGATGACATCCGGTAGCAACTCCTCACTGCTCTCAGGGCCTCGCTTGCCCTCCACAGCAGTGACAGGGCGGGATTCTGAGACACCCTCAGGCCACCTTCAGCAGTCAAAGTAAAAAAATAGGGGGGGGAACAAGAGGCGCAATAGTGCCCTATCACTAGTGACACTAGTGTATGTGGTGGGTATGAATTCACTCACCTAGCACAGTTGTGAGACCCACAACTGGTGTAAAAGCATTTGGCATTAAATGCAGCTGCTGCAGGACTTCCACCTTCCACATGCACGTGGGAATCATCCAGAAGTTACCTCATGGGAAATGGTGTATCAGTGTCCGCGCTGCTGAAATCCCAAGAAAACGATCAGGAAACCATATGTAGGTTGCATCAATCATCCATTTATTCCTTTTCCTACGCGTTTCAACACTGTCCTAGTGTCTTCCTCAGGGATACCTGCAGCAGTCGGAAGACTGAGTTCGGTGGGCGAGAGATGCTGAGGTGGGTGGGAGGAAGGTGCTGAGGTGGGTGGGCGAAAGAGTCTGTGGCTAGGGTCACATCTGCGTTTTGTTTTATAAATCCTGATCCGGTTTGGAGCTTTCAAAAAGCTCCAAACCGGACCAGGAAACACTCCTCATAGGAGCCTATGCAAAACACCGGATGGCTTCACAAGCCATCCGGTGGCCGGATCCGGCACTGCTGCCTGCGTTTTAAATCATGCAGGCAGCAGTTTTCGCAGCGTTTCTGGGAACCGCACTGCGGTCACCGGATGGCTCAGGATGTGTAATCCTGAGCCATCCGGTAACTGCATAGTTTGCGGATCCCGGCTATTGCCGGGATCAGCAAACTGTCCTCTGCCTATTCAAGAGTTAAATTTAGTAAGTAAAGTACTGTTTGAGGTCTGTAGGGGGGGCTAAGACCCCCCTACAGACCAGCCGCCCACTCCGGTGGGCTTCTACTACAATTTCCTATGGCACGGGGCTCGGATGAGCCCCGTGCATGTCTCCAAACCTCCCGCCCCCCCGTATCACTATACAGGGGTGCCTGCACCCCTCTTGTATAGCGATTCCTGCATGTGGCCCTAAAGTTAGAATACAGAACACATGTAAGCTCATACTTACATGTCATCGTCGGCAGTGTAGTGTGAAATCCCTGGGCGGGGCTGTTTGCTGCAGCCTCCGCCCCCTCATTCCTTATGGCCGCCCCCTCTGTGCCTCATCCAGTGATGTGAGGGGGGCCACGTCATGAAAGGGGCGGGGCTAAATATGTGCCGCGGTTAGCCCCGCCCCTTTCATGACGTGGCCGCCCTCACATCACTGGATGAGGCACAGAGGGGGCGGCCATAAGGAATGAGGGGGCGGAGGCTGCAGCAAACAGCCCCGCCCAGGGATTTCACACTACACTGCCGACGATGACATGTAAGTATGAGCTTACATGTGTTCTGTATTCTAACTTTAGGGCCACATGCAGGAATCGCTATACAAGAGGGGTGCAGGCACCCCTGTATAGTGATACGGGGGGGCGGGAGGTTTGGAGACATGCACGGGGCTCATCCGAGCCCCGTGCCATAGGAAATTGTAGTAGAAGCCCACCGGAGTGGGCGGCTGGTCTGTAGGGGGTCTTAGCCCCCCCTACAGACCTCAAACAGTACTTTACTTACTAAATTTAACTCTTGAATAGGCAGAGGACAGTTTGCTGATCCCGGCAATAGCCGGGATCCGCAAACTATGCAGTTACCGGATGGCTCAGGATTACACATCCTGAGCCATCCGGTTACCGCAGTGCGGTATTATGCACACATTTTTGACAAAAAATGTGTGTGACCGAAATTGCATTCACCGCATCCGGATCCGGATGCGGTGAATGCAATTCATGTTTGCAATGTGACCCTACCCTGTCTTTCAGTCACCATCATCATCAAAATCATTTATCATCATCATGCACACACAGGCACCATCATCATACAAGCACACACAGCCACCATCATCATACACACACACAGCCACCACCATCATCATACACACACAGCTACCACCGCCGTCATCATCAGTCACACACAGTCACCACCGCCATCATCATAATCAGTCACCACCACCACGATCATCATCAATCACACACAGCCACCACCACGATCATCATCAGTAACACACAGCCACCATCACCATCATCATCATCATCAGTCACACAAAGCCACCACTGCCATCATTACCATCAGTATCACACAGCCACCACCACGATCATCATCAGTAACACACAGCAACCACCGCCACAATCATCATCATCAGTCACACACAACCACTACCATCATCACCACAGCCACCACAGCCGCAATCATCATCATCCGTCACACACAACTACTACCGCCACCATCATCAGTCACACACAGCCACCACTGCTGCCATCATCATCATCAGTCACACACAACCACTACCGCAACCATCATCATCATCAGTCACACACAACCACTACCGCAACCATCATCATCATCAGTCACACACAGCCACCACTGCTGCCATCATCATCATCAGTCACACACAACCACTACCGCAACCATCATCATCATCAGTCACACACAACCACTACCGCAACCATCATCATCATCAGTCACACACAGCCACCACTGCTGCCATCATCATCATCAGTCACACACAGCCACAAATGCTGCCATCATCATTATCAGTCACACACAACCACCACTGCTGCCACCATCATCATCATCATCATCAGTCACACACAGCCATCACCGCCGCCAATTATCATCATCACTCACACACAGCCACCACTGGCATCACCATCACCAGTCACAGACATGCACAGCCATCATCATCATTCACACAAACACACACACACATAGGCCAGGGTCACATTTGCGGTTGGACCCTGGCCTGCCGGATTCCGGTTTCAACTTAGCAATTTTTCCATCACCGCATAGCGTTTCCGCTATGCGGTGCTGGAAACCGCAGTCCCTAGTAAGGCTGGGGTCACAGTACCATTTTTCACATGCTTTTTTGGAGACCTGCGTTTTCAAAAACGCATGTAAAAAACGCACCCATAGGCCCCCATGTTAAAAAACGCATGCCCTAATAGCCAAAAAGCATGTGTGACTGTCCCATATGTTTTTGGAGCATATCCAAAAACGCATGCGTTTCTGTAGAAAACGCATGCGTTTTTGTAGAAAACGCATGCGTTTTTATAACATGGGTTCCTATGGAAAACGCATGCAAAAACGCATGTACAGTTAGTACCTTTTAGTGCCATTCAAAAACGCATGCGTTTCCCATAGGAGCCCATGTTAACAAAAACGCATGCGTTTCCGGAAACGCATGCGTTTTTGTTAACATGGGCTCCTATGGGAAACGCATGCGTTTTTGAATGGCACTAAAAGGTACTAACTGTACATGCGTTTTTGCATGCGTTTTCCATAGGAACCCATGTTATAAAAACGCATGCGTTTTCTACAAAAACGCATGCGTTTTTTCAAAACGCTCAAAAAAATACTACAAGCACTATTTTTAGGTGCAGATTCAAAAACGCACCCAAAAACGCAGGGAGCCATCACACACCTTACAAAAGTCATGCTGACATGAAAAAAAGCATGAGTTTTGTTAAATCACTAAAAAAAACGCATGGCAACTGTGACCACAGCCTAAGGCTGGGGTCACAGTACCATTTTTCACATGCATTTTTGGAGACCTGCGTTTTCAAAAACGCATGTAAAAAACGCACCCATAGGCCCCCATGTTAAAAAACGCATGCCCTAATAGCCAAAAAGCATGTGTGACTGTCCCATGCGTTTTTGGAGCATACCCAAAAACGCATGCGTTTCTGTAGAAAACGCATGCGTTTTTGTAGAAAACGCATGCGTTTTTATAACATGGGTTCCTATGGAAAACGCATGCAAAAACGCATGTACAGTTAGTACCTTTTAGTGCCATTCAAAAACGCATGCGTTTCCCATAGGAGCCCATGTTAACAAAAACGCATGCGTTTCCGGAAACGCATGCGTTTTTGTTAACATGGGCTCCTATGGGAAACGCATGCGTTTTTGAATGGCACTAAAAGGTACTAACTGTACATGCGTTTTTGCATGCATTTCCCATAGGAACCCATGTTATAAAAACGCATGCGTTTTCTACAAAAACGCATGCGTTTTTCAAAACGCTCAAAAAAATACTACAAGCACTATTTTTAGGTGCAGATTCAAAAACGCAGCCGAAAACGCAGGGAGCCATCAGAGACCTTAAAAAACTCATGCTGACATGAAAAACGCATGTAAAAAAGCATGCGTTTTTAAAAGGCACCAAAAAAACTGTGACCACAGCCTAACCCGGTGTTTACCTGCACGACCTGTCACACAGGCAGCGGCTCGGAGGGCGTTTTACAGCGCCGCACAGGAAACCGTTGCAGACACGATTTCCTGTGCGGCGCTGTAAAACGCCCTCCGAGCCGCTGCCTGTGTGACAGGTCGTGCAGGTAAACACCGGGTAACTAGGGACTGCGGTTTCCAGCACCGCATAGCGGAAACGCTATGCGGTGATGGAAAAATTGCTAAGTTGAAACCGGAATCCGGCAGGCCAGGGTCCAACCGCAAATGTGACCCTGGCCATACACAGCCATGATCATAATCAGTCACACATACACAGCCATGATCATCATCAGTCACACGCACACATACACAGCCATGATCATCAGTCAAACGCACACATACACAGCCATGATCATCCTCAGTCGCACGCATACACAGCCATGATCATCCTGTCACACGCACGCATACACAGCCATGATCATCCTCAGTCACATGCACGCATACACAGCCATGATCATCAGTCACACGCACACATACACAGCCATGATCATCGTCAGTCACACGCACACATACACAGCAATGATCATCCTCAGTCACACGCACACATACACAGCCATGATCATCCTCAGTCACACGCACACATACACAGCCATGATCCTCAGTCAAACGCACACATACACAGCCATGATCATCATCAGTCACACGCACACATACACAGCCATGATCATCAGTCATACGCACACATACACAGCCATGATCATCCTCAGTCACATGCACGCATACACAGCCATGATCATCCTGTCACACGCACGCATACACAGCCATGATCATCATCAGTCAAACGCACGCATACACAGCCATGATCATCCTCAGTCACATACACGCATACACAGCCATGATCATCCTCAGTCACACGCACGCATACACAGCCATGATCATCCTGTCACATGCACGCATACACAGCCATGATCATCCTCAGTCACATACACAGCCATGATCATCCTCAGTCACATACACAGCCATAATCATCCTCAGTCACATACACGCATACACAGCCATGATCATCCTCAGTCACACGCACGCATACACAGCCATGATCATCCTGTCACACGCACACATACACAGCCATGATCATCCTCAGTCACACGCACACATACACAGCCATGATCATCTGTCACACGCACGCATACACAGAGCCATGATCATACTCAGTCACATGCACACATACACAGCCATGATCATCCTCAGTCACACGCACACATACACAGCCATAATCATCCTCAGTCACATGCACGCATACACAGCCATGATCATCCTGTCACATGCACGCATACACAGCCATGATCATCATCAGTCAAACGCACGCATACACAGCCATGATCATCCTCAGTCACATACACGCATACACAGCCATGATCATCATCAGTCAAACGCACGCATACACAGCCATGATCATCCTCAGTCACATACACGCATACACAGCCATGATCATCCTCAGTCACATACACGCATACACAGCCATGATCATCCTCAGTCACACGCACGCATACACAGCCATGATCATCATCAGTCAAACGCACGCATACACAGCCATGATCATCCTCAGTCACATACACGCATACACAGCCATGATCATCATCAGTCAAACGCACGCATACACAGCCATGATCATCCTCAGTCACATACACGCATACACAGCCATGATCATCCTCAGTCACATACACGCATACACAGCCATGATCATCCTCAGTCACACGCACGCATACACAGCCATGATCATCCTGTCACATGCACGCATACACAGCCATGATCATCCTCAGTCACATACACAGCCATGATCATCCTCAGTCACACGCACGCATACACAGCCATGATCATCCTGTCACATGCACGCATACACAGCCATGATCATCCTCAGTCACATACACAGCCATGATCATCCTCAGTCACAGGCACGCATACACAGCCATGATCATCCTGTCACACGCACGCATACACAGCCATGATCATCCTCAGTCACACGCACACATACACAGCCATGATCATCTGTCAAACGCACGCACACACAGCCATGATCATCCTCAGTCACATACATGCATACACAGCCATGATCATCCTGTCACACGCACGCATACACAGCCATGATCATACTCAGTCACACGCACACATACACAGCCATGATCATCAGTCATACGCACACATACACAGCCATGATCATCCTCAGTCACACGCACACATACACAGCCATGATCATCCTGTCACATGCACGCATACACAGCCATGATCATCATCAGTCAAACGCACGCATACACAGCCATGATCATCCTCAGTCACATACACGCATACACAGCCATGATCATCCTCAGTCACACGCACGCATACACAGCCATGATCATCCTGTCACACGCACGCATACACAGCCATGATCATCCTCAGTCACATACACGCATACACAGCCATGATCATCCTCAGTCACACGCACGCATACACAGCCATGATCATCCTGTCACACGCACGCATACACAGCCATGATCATCCTCAGTTACACGCACACATACACAGCCATGATCATCTGTCACACGCACGCATACACAGCCATGATCATCCTCAGTCACACGCACACATACACAGCCATGATCATCTGTCACATGCACACATACACAGCTATGATCATCCTCAGTCACACGCACACATACACAGCCATGATCATCAGTCATACGCACACATACACAGCCATGATCATCCTCATTCACACGCACGCATACACAGCCATGATCATCCTGTCACACGCACGCATACACAGCCATGATCATCATCAGTCAAACGCACGCATACACAGCCATGATCATCCTCAGTCACATACACGCATACACAGCCATGATCATCCTTAGTCACACGCACGCATACACAGCCATGATCATCCTGTCACACGCACGCATACACAGCCATGATCATCCTCAGTCACACGCACACATACACAGCCATGATCATCTGTCACACGCACGCATACACAGCCATGATCATCCTCAGTCACATACACGCATACACAGCCATGATCATCCTCAGTCACACGCACGCATACACAGCCATGATCATCCTGTCACACGCACGCATACACAGCCATGATCATCCTCAGTCACACGCACACATACACAGCCATCATTAGTCACACACAGCCATCATCATCAAACACACACACACACACACACATACATACATACATATACACACACACACACATACGTTCTGACCTGGCCTATGCTCTGTCTTTTGCCCTCGGCTGCACCCGCCGGCAAAGCAGCTGACGTCACCGCTGCTGAGCTAGGAATGAACGCAGCCATCAATTGCTTCTCCCTGGCGGTGGTCAGGGAGAAGCAATCAAAGGCGGCTTCTCTAATGTGGAAATGAGGCCGACGTCAGAAGCACTGCGGCGGGGGCTAAGTGAAGGTGCGCGTGAGGCCGCCGGCGGGGGCATTGCAACAGTGCGGCTGCAGGCAGGGCAGTATAAAAGTGCGGACGCCGGCGGGAGCAAAGTGAAAGTGCAGCCGGCGGCCGCTAATAGGGGGCTGCACAGTGTGTCCCCGGGCCGCATCAATCAGCCTGGCGGGCCGCATGCGGCCGGGGGCCGCGTGTTTGAGACCCCTGCTCTAGTCCTTTCCTTCCCCAACTCGCTGTCTGCGCCTGGGATCTGTCTTTCTCCCACTCTCCTGGTCCCTCAGCCGAGGAACCCTCCTTGTGTTCCTAACTTTACATTCTCCTGAAAGACCTCGAGGCAGGCTTCTGGCCAAAGACCTCCTTTTCTCCCCCTGGAGGTGGTTTTTATTCCTTCCCGGTTACCTCCCACTATGTGATCTAGTGTGGGGTGTTGGTCTAGGGTTTCATTCACCTCCCTAGAATCTGCTTGCAGCTGGAGTATCTGCACCTCTTTACGGGTGCAGTACCCCTCTGTGACGCCTGCATAGCGGGGCGCCACATATACACTATGTTATTGCTATGTAATACATCACATTAAATCGTTGTATGAGCAGTCATGGGATATAACTCCTGACATTTCATAACTTCAACCCCTAGCACTGTCAAATGACCATATAGTAAAAAGCGAGCCTACACAGCCTGAACTGTATAAACTGCCTAAGGCCCTGGTTACACTTTATCCGTCTATGGGCAGAAACACACTGTGCGAGCTGCATGCAAGTATCTGACATGCATCTCTCATGACTCACCTGGCCTGGGCCCTTGCCTGTCTGAATGGGAACGTGGAGCTCCATAGAAACACAATCAGCTGACGAGATCCTATTCATAGAGGTAGAGGCCGAGCCAGGTGAGTCATGCAAGATGCATGCAAGATACTCGCATGCAGCTCACACAGTGTGTCTCTGCCTTATGAATTACCGTCATACAGTGCCCTATTAATATCGACATGCAGTATCTAAATAACAGATTAAAATAAGAGTTTTTTTCCCTCTTCTATCTCCATGTATAAGACCTATCCTTGCTACCAAAGATGGTGCCCTAGGGATTACATTATATTCCAACATAGGAATATACATGAAAATTAACATCGAGCTCTAACTGCTCATTTCGGTAGAAGGCATAGTGGGAATATAGTATGACATAGTTTATTATAAATATACATTTTGTTAGTGCTTTAATCTCTTTCTACATGCAAATTTGAACAAATAACCTGAAAAATGTTCTAGAAAATGAAAACTGGATGATGGTAAATCAATATTATTTAAGCATTTTTCATGTCTACATAAATACAATTAAAAACGTATATTTAACACATCCCTCTTTATTGAATATTTCATGCTAAAATACACCATAGACCCCAAATAATTGTTATAATTGATGGATGCATCTTGGCTGAACTCATACTATAAGGCTAATAATACCATCTTCCATCAAGCGTCTAGAGCACTTAAATACTTGGCTGGAGGAGCTTGTCTAGCTAATTTTCTTGATCATATTTTGGGGTCACCTTGTAAGTGAGTTTAAAGACTCTTGAAAAGAAAGAGCTTATCCTGCCTTACATAGACAATATCTACTATCTCCTGTAGATCCTACAGACAAATTCATAGAATCATAACACTTATATGTTATTAATATGATCTTTATTCATTTTTATTGAAGCATGTTCCTCAGGTACCCAGTAAAAATATCATTACTACAGCGTTAGCACAAAAATATGTCCACAAATAGAGATCATCTTGTAATTGTACAAAATAAATATACCTTAAAGGGTACATGAAAACTATTCGGGGCTACCCTTTTTTATTTAAAGGGATTATACTGAATATATATTATCACTTATTGCTCAAATAGGGATACATTTTTGCTCAGTGGTGGTCCAGCCACTGGGATCCCATCAATCTCAAAATCAGAACTTTGCTAATTAGACAAGTCTAATTTGAATGGAATTGAGGTCAAACATGGCGCACCTTTGCACCATTCATCTTCTATTGTATGTTTGGAGATAGAGCATTTTCCCTAGTAATCATTAAGGCTCCTTTCGTATCAGCGTTTTGCTGATGTTTGCAGCTGATACGGCAGATGGTGCCACTTGGTGCGGCAGATCCGCACTTGCAGCGGCGTAAAAAGCCGCTGCTAGCAGCATTTTATTTTCCACCTCCGCAAGTGCTGGATTCACAGAACTGCATTTGCTGCACCGACCGCAAGCCCCATAAACAATCCATGGCTTGCCAGATGCAGGCCACAAGTCAGCTGTTAGGTAGCCAATCCGGTATATGGAGCACCACTGCCGCATCGGCCACAAACATCAGCAAAACGCTGATGTGAAAGCAGCTATATATATGCAGTTATATTCTTTTCAGGGCAGTATTTCCTGTTCTTGCTGCCCTATTCAATTTAGACCCCTACCCAATACTAACCTAGGACTTGATGGCAGCTATGATTTTTGACAAATTACAGCTGTTTCTAACCCCTTATATTACCTCGATTGACAGCACACCAGGGCAATCGGGAAGAGCGGGTAAGCGCCAGGATTTGGCACATCTAATGAATGCACCAAATTCTGGGTGGCTGCGGGCTGCAATCTTTATCCTGGGGAGGACCCAATAATCATGGGCCTCCCCAGGCTGAGAATACCAAATCCTCAGTTGCCTGCTTTATCTTGGCTGGGTATCAAAATTGGGGGGCCCTAGCCATTTTTTAAATGACTAACTTTTTTTTTTAAATGGTGTGGTGCCTTTCGTATTTTGATAACCAGTCCAATGTAAAGTGCACAGCTGGGAGCTGCAGGCCACAGCTGTTTGCTTTATCTGCACTGAGAATCAAAAATACTGGGGATCCCAAGCTATTTTTTCAATTATTTATTTATTTTTACATTAGTGTGTGTGTGTGTGGCCATCAATCACATACGCTGTCACAGAGGGTGGGAAGAAGGAAGCAGTGTATATGTATGAGGCTTAATGAGAGGACCTGGAGCAAGTGTGAGAGTGGCACAGAAGCATGGTAATGGATGATTTAACTTATTAATCACCCTTTTGCTTCATTTTTCAGCCCCCCCTAGCCGAACTCAAGCTTCCCTGAGAAATCTGTTTTTGGTGTCCATGCATGTCCTGTACAGTCCCCAAACTTTATGTATCGTCACACAGGGCGATCTCTGCGGCGACGTTGCCAGCAACTCACTGGAGAGCGCACTTTTTTTGGCGCGCTGGCATGGATGCTGTTGTGATGTCACACGCAGCAATATCGCCGGCAATGCATCTGCGATCTTGCCGGCAACTATCGCAGCCAGGGTTAAACTGTACCCTGGCAGCGATCCATAACATGGGAGTCTATGGGGGAAGTTGCCGGCAACATCACAGTTGCGGCGTCACACAGGCCAATGCAGGCAGATCGTCTGAGCAATATATCACCAGGTTTCCCAACATGATGGGAAACCTGGCGATGTTGCTTAGGCAACTTATTGCCTTATTATCGCCCTGTCACACGCGGCAACTCATGAGCGATGTTGCCGCTACTTAGCCACGCCCCTAAGTTGCCGGCAACATCGCCGCAGAGATCGCCCCGTGTGACGGTACCATTACAGATCGGGTTCAACCGTTCCTAGTTACCAGCCATCATCAGACTGCAGACTATATAGGAACCTCAGTACTGAGTATTTGCAGGAATTCGAACTATTAAACATTGAAAGAGCAACTTAACTTTTGGGAGATATATGTTGTAGGTCAATTAATTTTTAACAGATTGGTGCAGGTCTTGTCCTGAGACCCTCACCGATTGTTTAAAAGACCATTGAAGTTCACATTTTAGTAAACAGAACTATGACGTTCTACTGCACCCGCTCTGCACTGTATGCTTTCTGTCTACTGAACTGTGCTCTTATAAGGCTAGGGTCACACATAGCAATCCGTTTTTGGAAGTGTTTTCCATGACCAATCCGTTTTTTTTTTGGGTGCTTTTTGAGCCTCCTGTGCCTCTGAACGTTTTTGGACTTAGTATTTTTTGCCAAAAAATGCTAGAAAAAAACAGATCCGTTTTTTAAGGCACCAAAAAAATGGATCCGTTTTTTTATAGGACCCCATGTGAAAAAAACGAATCCGTTTTTTTAAGGCACCCAAAAATGTCGCTAGCAACGTTTTTTGGTAAAAAACACTCCTAGCAATGTTTTTGGGTGCAGTAAAAAACTATATAGGGTGTTCATTACATATAATCCGTTTTTCCATCAATTTTTGGACTTAGAAAAAAAAATGCAAAAACTGATGCCAAAAACGGACCAAGGACTTATGTGTGACCCTAGCCTATGAGGGATTTTGAGAGATTAAGGGTCTCAGTGGATTCCCCTCCAATCTGCTCTGAATTAATGACCCTAAAAATGATACTGAACAAAAATTTTTAACAGAACACTTTTGCTTTTGCTTCCATTTTTCGTGAGCTGAAATCAAAGATCTAAAACTTTTTGTATATACACAAAAAGCCTTTTTCTCTCAAATATTGTTCACAAATTTGTCTAAATCTGTGTTAGGCTGGCTTCACACCATGGTAAGGTCCGGGGCTGTCCGGTGTAAACCAGACAGCCACGGACCGGTTTTTGGCCCCATAGTAGCCTAGGGGCGAGCGGATGGAGCCGGATGGCACCGGATGGCAGCTCTCTGCCATCCGGTTTCATCTCTGCAGTGGAATCTGTGAGAAATCAGATTTTTCTCACCGAACACAAAAACGTTGCTTGCAATGTTTTTGTGTCCGGGGAGAAAAATCTCCCCAAAATGCTATATCCCGGATTTGCCCGGATTGTCCCGGACTCTCCCGGATCAGGGGCAATCCGGTTCTCCCTAACATGGGAGGCTACGGGGCTGGATTGCCCGGTCTGGGCGAATCCAGGAATCGGATACCGGCGGCTGCACACTGCTGTTGTTTCAGGACCGCGGCTAGCTCCATGCTAGCTGCGATCTTGAAAAATCAGCAGCTGCGGCTGCAATTACAGCCATCCGGCTGCACACAGGACCAGAGGGCACATTTGGCCCTCCGGTTCTGTGTACTGATCCAGTCCAGGGCTGTCAAGTTCATGCCTGACAGCCCCGGACCGAACCTTACCGTGGTGTGAAGCCAGCCTTAGTAAGCACTTCTCCTGTGCCGAGAAAATCCATCCACCTCACAGTCATGGCGTATCAAGATGCTAATTAGACAGCATGATTATACAGGTGTGCCTTAGACTGGCCACAATAAAAGGCCACTCTAAAGTGTGCAGTTTTATCCCACAGCACAATCCCAGATGTCACAGGTTTTGAGGGAGCGTACAATTGATATTCTTACTGCAGGAATGTTCACCAGAACTGATACCATGAATTGAATGTTCTTTTCTCTACCATAAGCGTCTCCAAAGGTGTTTTTTCAGAATTTAGCAGTACATCCAACTGGCCTCAAACCCGCAGACCAGGTGTAACCACACCAGCCCAAGACCTCCACATTCAGCTTCTTCACCTCCAAGATCATCTGAGACCAGCCGGCTGGTCGCTACTGCAAAAATCGGTTTGCACAACCAAATAAGTTTTGCACAAACTATCAGAAACCATCTCAAGGAAGCTCATCTGCATTTTTGTCATCCTTACAGAGGTTTCTACCTGACTGCAATTTGTCGACCTAACTAACTTGATTGGGCAAATACTCACATTCTATGGAATCTGACATTTTCAGAGGTGTTCTCTTCATGATGAATCAGATGATGGTCTGATGGTCACACCACACGCTGACTGGTTTTCTGCCCCCCCAGGACACACCTCAATATTATAAAACTGCACATTTTAGACAACTGACTGGCAAGGGAAGAGGTGCTGGGACCCACGCCGGGAGTCATTCTCACTGACCAATCACACTGCGATCGTGCAGGAATGTGCTGATCACTGTGCGATAACTGAGGGAGCTCAGCATAGCTGACTGTAACAGCCAGGGCTGGCATGCATGCTGCCTCTGTCTGTTTAAGCCTTTAGATGCCACGATTGATAGCAATTGCAACATTTAGAAGGTTGTGAGAGGGAGTGCGCTCCTCTTCACCTCCATCAACAGAACTATGATGAAATCATGGTGAGGCGATGGTTGCCATGACCTGTTAGGCCAGATTACAATAACAGACATCCTGTCAGTGTAATCTGGCTGCTTTCATGTATTGCTGTACATGTCTAAAGCAATACATGAAATCAATGATACAAAAAATAAAAGTTATACATATTTGGTATTGCCACGTCATTAATGACCCCATCTCTAAAATTGTCCCAGTATTTAATCCCAATAGCAAATACCAAAAAAAAAAGAAATGTGGCAAGAAACTAATTTTCATCATACCTCTGAAATAAAAGATGAATAAAACGCAATAAAAAACTATAACTATAAATAAAAATAGTATTGATGCAAACATTTTGTTGTCTCACAAAAACAAGCTGCGCTCAGCTCCATAAGAGAACAAATAAAAATCAAACCTTTTTTCTATAAAAATATTTAAATTGTGTAAAAGTGGAAAAGATTAAAAAAATTACCCCTTACTACATCATTTCATATTAACTCCTTAAATCCCTCCAACAAGTAAGGAATTAGTCATCTCTCCACCCAACCTCCCCAACCATCTTACTTCCTCCTGACTACTATTCTTCCACATACTGGCTGCATCACCTTGTCCTCGGTTCCACCATCTTGTCCCGGACTGCTCGATCTCGTCCCCAGCCATATCTCCCCTGGACTGCAGCTCATCCCTTGGTGGCATCCCACCCCGGACTGCTCATCACCACTGACCACTCATCCACCACTAGAGCTCCATTTCCCCCCTGACCCCTGCTGCGTCCAACCCATGTAACCCCTGCCCCCACCCACCATCCACAATGTTTCCGCTCCTTTGCACGCTCACTCCCATCCTCCTCCCATCACCCAGCAACAAAATACTTCTCTCACCTTCCATCCTACCTAACCACCTCACCCATTTCTTCGAATTATTCCTTCACTTTCAATCGTCCATCTCCAATCAGGCACACCCACCAAGTAAACTCTCTTGCTCCCACCTGCTAACCCTCTCCCTGCTCCTCCTACTCGCTGGCGACATTTCCCCCAATCCCGCCCCCACCCACCACATTCCCACAGTCACCTACACCCCACCCCCACAACCCACCACCAACCCTCGTAACCTCACCATCACCCTCCCTCGCAACCTCACCAACCTTAGACCCATCCTCCCAGCCCCTGCTCCCCCAATCTCCCTGCGAGGCGCACTCTGGAATGCCCGCTCAGTCTGTAATAAACTCACACATATCCACAAACTCTTTATTTCTAATAAGCTCTATTCCTTGGCATCACAGAGACCTGACTCACCCCCTGCTGCCCTATCCTATGGCGGTTTCAGTCTTTCCCACACCCCTGCCCCTCTAACAAACATGGCGGAGGTGTCGGCATACTCCTTCCGACACCTCCTCCTTTGCCCTAGTTCCACTACCCCCTCTGCTACTCTTCCCTCTTTCGAAGCCCACTCTGTCCACATCTTCTCCCCCTGTAACCTCCAGCTGGCCGTCATCTACCGCCCCCCTGGTTCCATCCCCACCTGCCTTGACCACTTCACCACCTGGCTACTCTACTTCCTCTCTGCTGATATCCCCACCATCATTATGGGTGACTTCAATATCCCCATCGACATCGCCCACCCATCCGCCTCTCAACGTTCTTTCCCTGACCTCCTCCTTCGGGCTCTTCCAATGGTCCTCCTCCACCATCCACGAAGGTGGCCACACGCTGAACCTCATCTTTACTGTCTTTGCTCCCTTACTATCTCACAAACTCATCCCTCCCCATCTCTGACCACAACCTACTGAGACCTTCTCCTCCCTCTCCTCCCCTACTACGCCACCTCCTCTCCGCAAACCCGATCACCCCTGCAGAAACCTAAAACACATTGATCTAGACTCACTCTCTGAATCCCTCCTCCCTCTCACCAACATAACATCCATACGCGACACAGACACTGCCACCACCCTCTACAACACCACGCTAACCAAGGCCCTCGACCTAGCCGCACCCCTCATACACCACGCTCCACGCACTAACAGGCAAACCTGGCACACCGCCCTCACTAAAGACCTCAGACGAGCATCCAGGGTGGCCGAAAGGCGATGGAAAAAAATCACATTCCGTGAGACTTTGCACTGTTCAAACATTCCCTTATCGCCTTCAAGAATGCTCTTGCTACTGCCAAACAAACCTTCTTCTCATCCCTAATAACCTCCCTGGCCCACAATCCCAAACAACTTTTCAAAACCTTCAATTCCCTACTCTGCCCGCCTGCTCCCCCTCCATCTCCCCTTATCTCTGCAGAAGACTTTGCCTCCTACTTCAAAGAAAAGATTGACAGAATCAGAGGCAGCTTTGATCCACTGTCCCCACAGCCTCCCCTCTCGCCTATACTGCCCTCTCCTTCATCAACTGCTTCCCCCCCATAACTGAAGACCAGCTCTCCTCCCTACTGTCAAAATCACACCTCACCACCAGTGCCCACGACCCGCTCCCATCCCACCTCATTCCCAACCTCTCTTCTGTTATCATCCCAGCCCTGACTCACTTTTCAACCTATCACTCACCACCAGCACCTTCCCCTCAGCTTCAAACATCCTTGATCACACCCATCCTCAAAAAACCCTCCCTTGACCCCACGGCTGTCTCCAACTACTGCCCTATCTCTCTCCTCCTATATTGGTTTTAAGAGGTTAAAACTTAACATTTAATAATAAAATACTAAAAGAACTAGAGTGTCCACATAAACTATACAAATGACATCCCACAATGCCCCAAGTGTCACAACTTAAAAAACTCAATCAAAAAGAGCCATAATAACCAAATTCTGTTCATATTGCCATGTCCCACCACCAATACGAGGGGGAATTGGGATAACAAAATTCTAAGAAAAGAAGTATTTTGGATATACACCATGGACACAGTGGCCCGAAAGGGATGAATGAAGCACTTTCCTACTCTCCTTTTACTGGGGCACCTTAGTATAGGGAAAAGTAGGAGGGAGAGCCAACGATGAGCGGGGCGCCATGGGCGGGGAGGGGGTGAACTAGGGTGCCAACCTCTGCAGATAGGCAAGGATAGAGGGAAGTAGGTAGGGAGACATAGGTTCACATAAAACTGTGTCTATCCTCTGTAACAATCTGCTCTAACCTGACCTAATCTGTCCTCCTTATGTTCCTAAAGTGAATGGTTACTCCCTGAAAATTGAGTAAATCCCATAATACCTGATAAAAAGAGGACCAACTATAACTCTGATCTTATAAACTACCAGCCTGTGTCTTGAAGTATATACGTGATAAATCTGCTCCTAAGGAGTTGGTTCGGTTCATGTTAAAAACTATCATAACCTGAGGGGTTAAATATAAACATCCTGATAAGTACTTTCTAGAGAAGAAATCAAAAAGAGCCATAATAACCAAATTCTGTTCATATATGCAAAGGAGTAATACAAATGATTAAAAAACCGCTATTTGTGCCTTGTTTTGGATAATAGGAAGTATCTATATAATGATAGAAACTCCTATAGTATGGAAGGATATGGTTCTGACAAAGAACATGCCCTTCCTGATGACCTCACAACCTAGGGGAGTAACTAACAAGCCCCTGATTCCTCCCACTACCAAGGGTGAACTGGGAGAGAGGCGTGGAACGCATGTTTGCGTTCCACATGAGCGCCGGACCGGAAGTGACTCGCGGAACGATGCGCGCGTCATTTCCGGGGGCGGGGAATACCACAGTGACCGGGAAATACGGTCATAAAAGGCTGCAGAAGTGGCCGCGGCGGTGTACCTTCAACATACAGACCACTAGCTATGCTGGGTAAGTACCCAGGGGCAATAGCACCCAGGGGGGACTGGTACTGTACATGTAATGATCGGTGCTTTGCACCAAATGACATAGACAAGGATAGTAACATCTGATGTCTTGTTTATAGAGACAAATACCATCACAAGGGGCACCTAGGATTAGGACCCCACTAAGAACGGAGCCACACATCCCCTGATGAGGATACAAATAGGGAGTGGAATATGGTGGTAATTTATGAATAATATTGAGAGTTCAGCACCAGGCTGTCACTAGTAAAAGGACCTCCTGGAATGAAGGACTCAAACTGTCTCCTGTTTGAATAGAAGAAAGCCGGTGAGACCTTTCCTGTATAAGGGGGGAAGGGGGCTTTTGCATTTTTCTATATGCAGGTATATGTGCCAGCAGATACAAGGTGGTGAAAAGCGAAACCAGTGTATCTGAGGCTGATCATATGATTTGAAGGTGGAATATACTGAGGGGCAGGATAAGCTCTATAGATAACACCTTCAAAGGAACTATAACTCCTAGTATTGTAACAGAGTTTTTTAAGTTGTGACACTTGGGGCATTGTGGGATGTCATTTGTATAGTTTATGTGGACACTCTAGTCCATTTAGTATTTTATTATTAAATGTTAAGTTTTAACCTCTTAAAACTAATATAGCTGTATTGAATAAATGTAATCCTTCTCTGGGAAGTGGTGTAAGTAATTACCACTAGGGAGAATAGATATCCTGCTAATCAGACTATCTCTCTCCTGCCCTTTGCCTCTAAACCACTTGAACAGCACGTCCACTCTAAGCTGTCCTCTCACCTCTCCTCCTGCTCCCTCTTCGATCGCTTGCAATCCGGCTTCAGACCCCTCCACTCCACGGAAACAGCACTGACCAAAGTCACCATTGACCTACTGACTGCCAAAAGCAAGCGCCACTAATCTGTCCTCCTCCTCCTTGACCTGTCTGACGCCTTCGACACTGTTGACCACTCCCTTCTACTTCAGATCCTGGAATCTCTTAGCATCACGGACCTTGCCCTCTCCTGGATCTCCTCATACTTAATGGACCGGACCTTCAGCGTCACCCACTCCCACACATACTCCATGACCAATCAACTGCTTTAAAATCATTGAATAGGTCCATTGAAAAATAAATTTTGTAATTTTCCCTGAAAAAAAACAAAGAACTTGATATTAAATCTTTCATGATTTTAGCATCTGAAGCCATTTTAAAAATGATGTTGACATAAAACAGATATACAGTATGCTATTGGTTATTTATTAACTAGATTATGTGGTGAGACTATTTGGTTCATGGGTATAAACATTCAAAGTTTGAAAGTTGCATATTTTTCCAAATTCTTGTGAAACAGATTTGAACACAATATTTGACATTTTGTAATGAAAGACAATTTCAGAATTATGTGGATATGTTGAATTTGCATATGCAAATTGTCACTTCAGTGAGGAAGTACTGTAGACAAAGTCTAATGACACCTAACCAAAGGGAGCAATGCTAAAAGTCATACTAAACCTTTTAATATGACTAAAGGCCCTGATATCGCTCAAATGTCACGGGTTTGGAGTAGTTGAAACAACATCGTTAGGACGTCGTTGAGTGTGACACCGAGATACGGCTACGATAAATCGTTGGATCGTTGATCGCAGATTTGAGAACATGTTCTCAAATCAGGTGATCCTCGATCAGCTAACCTGCTGCATCGTTGTGTGACACCGCGATAACTATGTCGTTAACGACTTCCCCTAGCATCATTCGCTGGGTTGTGCGAACGATAACTGCTCACTGGATCATTGGTGCATCGTGCCCAATATCTATGACATCTCACCAACGATCTCTAAACGATGTCCTAATGACTGCGCGCCCATAAGATCGTTGGTTAGCTCGTCTCAACATTGAAGCGTGTAACGGTACCTTTAAGATTTGTGCCAGATCAGAGCTCCAAACTGCAGACGCTGCGTTTCAGGGTGACTGCCCCTGATCAGTGCAATGTATGGGATTCTGATCTGGCTGTATGAGAGGCTAAGACGAGGTCTGGGAGAACAGCTATTCTACTTGTGGAGAGTATTCTGCCAGCCGGAAAATCCTAAGTCATAGTAAAAGGCTTGTTAAGAGTGTTGTCACAACTTTCTTTGGTTTATAGGCTGCATTTGTAAATTAATAACCAGCTTTACAAGTTTTAGATGCAAAGAGTAGAAATTACTGGAAAAGCACAAAAAGCATACCTGCCTAACATACCTCACATTTTTATACATTTCACTTCCATATTTAAGACACATTCAATTTTAGAAAAGCCTTTAAGGCTTTTTGTTATTTTACATAAGTGCCATTACCAGGACAGATTTTACAGTAAGGGAGCTTTCTTGATAAAGCATTTTGTTAACTCATTCTTTGCTTGCTTATATGTGAACAAGTACTATACACAAGACTGAGGTCACCATGGTCTTATCAGGAATATTGTGCCAACTTATTTACTAGAATAAGTGTTTGAGTAAGAGCTAAAGAAGAAATTGGTATCCTTAATGACCCAGATCCATGTCTGGGCAGTAACACAATTATTATTGCATCCCTTAACCTCATATTAGAAGTCTAAATTTTCCACATACAAGAAAAACAAAGATTTTTTTGGATCAGTGTGTGATCCTAATGTCATCAGTTTTAGGCGGCCGTCACACGCATCAATTTAATGCACGATATCGCTTAAGCGATCTGCTTTTTGATCGCTTAAGCAATATCGTTTGTGCATCGCTGCATGCAATCAAGCGATTTTACAATGTAAAATCGCTTGATCGTTAGATCGCAGATTGGTGAGCCGGAGCTCATATCAAGCGATAAACGCTTGATCAATCTGCCTCATCGTGGTGTGTGACACCACGATGATCCATCTCCCAGCGGCGGAACCTATGCTGGGAGATGGTATCTATGGTAAACGTCGGGTTACTAAGCGCCGCGCGGCGCCTAGTAACCCGATGTGTACCATAGTTACCAGCGATCTCTCTGGTCCACATCACTGGTGAGTCTGCCTGTGTGACAGCTCACCAGCGATGTGAGCGATATTGTTAGCGATCGAGCGTGCACGCGATCACTAACAGTATCGCTATCGATATTGAAGCGTGTGACGGCCGCCTTACTCATATGTTGAGAAAACAAAGAAAATTTTCTTCATCTCCTGCATTCTTACAGTCTATAATAGGACTGTAATCAGATTATATGTGACTGCAATCTGATTTTTTCATGGATCCATAGACTTATATTGTTGATTTTGATCTGACCCTCAGATCAAAATAGGACTTGTCTCTGTGATTTTCCATGGACCGCTCACAAACATATGAATAGCCCCATAGTCTATCACAGGTAAGACTGCTACCCATTAAAATCACTAAGCGCACTCATATGATAAAATAAGATGTCCAAATGAGCCCTTAGGAATTGGAAACAATTGAAAACTGACAGGGAAAGTTGCTTCATCTCATAGGCAATGGCTTCAGACTCATTACCAAGTTCAATGTGTTAACATGAGCTCCTGTTTCAGATATAAAATATATCCCTTCAACTAAAGAGAGTGGACACTGGCTAGCAGGGTGGTAGTTTGGTTGATATTGTGGCTGTCATGTGGGCATTGTGGCTAGCACACGGGGTATTGTTGGTCCTGGATGGATGTTCTCCTAGCAAGAATAGGTAATAATGTGGCGCCTCTGCGGACCGGTGGCCACAGAGTAGTACAGCAGCTGGGATGGTGAGCCATCCACCCCAAACCAAACACCTAACACGCCCTGAATCCCTAGACCTAAGACGTTATGCAAGGCAGGGGAAAGGTGGAGGAAGGCTGAGTGGTGGGTGGAGCTTAGGAGAGGCACCTGTGAAAGGGGGAGGAGCAACAGAAGTTACCTCAGGGAGAGTGACAGTTGGTGGGTGAGGAGAGTTCCTGTTGAGTAGGGAGGAGGAGGAACCGGACTCCGAGCTGAAACCCCCAATATAGCTAATAGACTGTAACAACCGGTGAGGTGAAAGGTCTCTATGCCCGGAACTTACAGACCGTCACACGAAAGGAAAGGCCTCAGATAGGATTAGGGATCCAAAAAGAGGATACCCAGGAAAGTCCGCGACTGCTAGCCCGGAGGTTGTGAGAGGTCCTAAAGAGATCTGAAAGGCATTGAGAAAGGGGGTGATTTTGGTAATCCATTTCAGCTGCTGACTGGATATCGGTACCGCTCACTGCAGAACCGAGACTGTGTAAAAATAAGAGCAACAGCAGTGAGTAAAGTAACCCGGTTAAACCTGAGATTTGTGTGAGAGTTTTATTGAGCGTCCTTGGTTACAGACTCTGGTATCTGAGAAGTTGCGAGGCTGAGAGATCTGAAACACAGCTGTCAGTAGTAAGTTGCACCCCACGGTTACCTCATAGTCACTTCACTATAAACTTTTATCACTGGCCCAGGGGATAAACCAGCCCTGCTCATGGAGGGCTCATCACCTTGATGTGTCACATCATCATCCCTCTGAGCTGATGTGGCGCCCCTGCGTCCAGGAGGCCACAAAGGGAACTGCAGCCTGGCAGGTAGGATGACAGTTGCACATCAACACCCTCACTGCCCACACAACCCACGTACAGTAGATGGCAGCATCCAGCCCGGAGCCTGGGAACTCTAGGCAGGCGAGGGGTGGTGGGTTTAGAGCAGTGGGTGGGCACACACGTAGTCAGGTGAGAGACAGTAGAAATAGTAAAGGGGGAGGAGGAAGGAATCAGTAGGCCGAGGTAGGCTGAGCAGTAAAGACTAAAGTCACATGTCCTGGACGAGTGACTGTAAGGAGCGCAGAATCTGAACAGAGTCAGTGCGAGACGCAGAGAGAAAGCACGTCCGGAGCCAGCACCCCAGGAGTGTGAGGGAAGAGAGGGACGGTGATACCTGGGCCCTAGAATTACAGCCGAGATGACAGACTGCAGGCGGAGTAGCCCTCCTATGACACTGGAAGACACAGTAGAGAGAGCCTGGTAGAGCCTCACACGGGAGGACTGCTGGAGGCTGGGCTGAGTAGAGTGTCGGCTCTAGAGGGGACCGTAGTTTCACCCGGCATCCCCAGACAACTGACGGGGGACCACAGCTACACGTTAGGGTCCCTACCCCAAAGGACAGGCAGCTCAATGACAACCAGGAGGACCCACAGGGGCCCGAGTCACCGCCATACTGTCCGAAGACGCACACTACGCGAACACAGAAACAGAGAGACAACAGCCCGGGAAGGACACAGAGACAGAGTGAGGGGTCGCAGAGAAAGAGACCTGGCTGCAGAGAGTAAAGGGAACCCGGAGGGAGAGTGTGCCCGTGTACTGAGACTGAACTGAACTGTAAGAACTGTACTGAACTGTAACTTGAACTTGAGAACTTGAGAAGTAAAGCACGGTGAACCCTGAGTCCGACTCTCTTGTATGTCTCTGTCAGAACCCTAATCCTTCCATACAGATTTGCAGCAGTTTCCCACCTGCAGAGCCACAGCGTGCAAGCTCCAACACTGAAGGAGGATTCCTGCAGCATCTGTACAGTAAGTGTACTGCATTCAGCACCAGGCCTGCACACTACACAATAGACTTTAATCATCACTGCCCCAGGGAACACAGTTCTGCCCACAGGAACTATTCCATCTACGCTGCCATTACATCATCCCCGGAGGTTCTGCAGCAGCGGCGGCCCCATTACTGGCCGCACACAGTGGGTGGCGTCACAACTGACATTCCCCTGTAAATATCCCTGTATTATTGCCAGGGCCCGGGACACGGTCCGGACCAGGACCACCCGTGACTTCCCCAGTAGCAGACCCGGTCCGGTACCGAGTACCTCGTCCCAGTGGGCTCGACAACCTGGCGTCACGAACAGGATCTACCTGGTCCAAAAGAATTGGATCCCGTGCGCCTAAAGAAACGTGTTCTGGACTTTCCCGCCAAAATCTGATCTTGATGGTGGCCATAGAAGCTTAGCGCCATGTGCAGAGGAGGCATTCCCAAACCCCCCATCGTGGGCCGGCCCGGTCCAAGGCGTGAAGAGAAGGACCCGCCCTGGCTCCCCTTAACTCCGGGAGAGCCAGCCATCACTCTAAAGGAAGAGCCTCCGCCCCTAGACCCAGCTACCAATGAGAAGCTGGCGGGAGAAGAAGTGGAAATCGTCATCAGGAAGAGGCTGGATGAGCAACCGGAAACGAAGCAGTCACCATTACAGTACACAAGGACGGAAGCGGAGGATGCCGTGGAGAGCGCCATAATTGGAAGACCACGAGTGATCCCCGGAGGGCCCACGGAGCGAACCGGTGGAGGAACCCGGCCAGGGAGAGACCTTGTGTGACCAGAGCGAGATGGCAGAAGGCGGCAGAGAATGTCCACCGATCCAAGACACCCGGCGAGGTGTGCTGCAACTGCTACCCCAGCAGATGACACGGGCCCAGGAGGAGCATCGGACCCGGATTCATATTGATATCGATCACCGCCAAAGCTATGAGACTCTGTCCCTACAACCCGGCAGGGTTGGAGATACACGTGATCGCGCAGAAAGCGAAAGAGAATGCCGTACCGCGACCTTAGTGGATGTGACAATCCCACGATCTGCACTGCGCCCTGCAAGGAAGGAAGCCGACCCACTTGGAGCCCTGGAACAGCACTGGTTAGCCCTACGGGAGCCCCTGACACCACCACCAACTACTACTGAGGTGAGAGGGGAGCAACTCCGCTGCTGGTGGGAGAGAGATGCAAGCTGCGATGATTTGATGGGCTTCTTAGGAGACGCAGATAGCAAAGTGGGTCCTGCAGAATTAATCACCCGTGAGGAGTATATCAGAAGGTGTGTAAGAAAGTGGGAGAAAGAGGAAACAGAACGGCAGGTACAGAAGCAGATTATGATTGCTTGTGCGAAAGAGGCCAAAAACATAACCAGACGAGATAGAGAAATATAAAGATCCCCACGGCACGAAGGGAAGAGCTTTGCCTTTGCCCGAGAACCTGGTACAAGACAGAATATCTTCATTAATAAAAGAGAGGTGGAAGAACAGTTGCCGTCAGACCACCCAGACAGACAAGTTGAAATCGGAGAGTGGGTATCATATCATATCGTTGAAGGTGAACGTGGCCCATACGGCATCAAAGTTAAGAGACTGTGCCTAGATACTATAGAAGCGGATGAGATCCCTGCGTTGGAAGATCCAGAGCCCATCGCTTACTCAGATCTGCCCAAGTACACGGATACGGCAGTTAACACGGATCCAGTAACCATCATAGAGACTGTTGCACCTAAGACAATGAAAGATGCTATTACCCAGACCCCTGAGAGCTATTTGCTAGTGACTGCATTGCAAAACCTAGAGGTGTACCCCAGAAAAAGAACATCACAAGTGTTACCGTGGAAGCAGCAGACGAAAGAATGAAAACACGGGTTCTGCATCCAGATGAGGAAACTGTAAGTGTGAATGAGGTGTAATCCTTGCTGTCCCCATCCCAAACCTGAATGAGTGTTAGTTCCCCTTGTTTATCTTATATGTTTAATTGACATTGGCTACCACGAACAATGAGCTGGTACGAACTTTCCCTTGTAAATAGTTGAGCACCTAGTGTGCTCCCCTTTGGTTTTAAGACCAGTTTTGCACATGAGAGATGGTGCATGTGACTGTTTGAATCGTGAACTTTGAACTGTTTTTGAATTTTTGCACTTTTGGAAAGAAGAAGAAAAGAATGTTTTTATACTTTTTATAAGAAAGTAGTGTTTATTATGTGTTTTAGCTAAAAGTGAAGTGAATGCATTGTAGCATTAGACCCGGCAGAGGTCCAGAAGGGTAGGAATGTAAATATACCCCTGCACTTGTATATAGTTAACTTAAAGTAACGTTCTAAGAGAATTGTACCTCCCGGATGGGAAGAAATCAAGAATCCGTAATGTTAATGTTGTTTGAAAAATAAAAATGTTCTCAGGGGGATCCATGATGGGCAGCGCGGGGACGCGCTAGTTTACCTCTGGGAGCATGTGGCGCCCCTGCGTCCAGGAGGCCACAAAGGGAACTGCAGCCAGGCAGGTAGGACGACAGTTGCACATCAACACCCTCACTGCCCGCACAACCCACGCACAGTAGATGGAAGCATCCAGCCCGGAGCCTGGGAACTCTAGGCAGGCGAGGGGTGGTGGGTTTAGAGCAATGGGTGGGCACACATGTAGTCAGGTGACAGACAGTAGAAATAGTGAAGGGGGAGGAGGAAGGAGTCAGTAGGCCGAGGTAGGCCGAGCAGTAAAGACTGAAGTCACAAGTCCTGGACGAGTGGGGTGTAAGGAGTGCAGAATCTGAACAGAGCCAGTGCGAGCCGCAGAGAGAATGCACGTCTGGAGCCAGCACCCCAGGAGTGTGAGGGAAGAGAGGGACAGTGATACCCGGGCCCTAGAATTACAGCCGAGATGACAGACTGCAGGCGGAGTAGCCCTCCTATGACACTGGAAGACACAGTAGAGAGAGCCTGGTAGAGCCTCACACGGGAGGACTGCTTGAGGCTGGGCTGAGTAGAGTGTCGGCTCTAGAGGGGACCGTAGTTTCACCCGGCATCCCCAGACAACTGACGGGGGACCACAGCTACACGTTAAGGTCCGTACCCCAAAGGACAGGCAGCTCAGTGACAACCAGGAGGACCCACAGGGGCCCGAGTCACCGCCATACTGTCCGGAGATGCACACCAAGCGAACACAGAAACAGAGAGACAACAGCCCGGGAAGGACACAGAGACAGAGTGAGGGGTCGCAGAGAGAGAGATCTGGCTGCAGAGAGTAAAGGGAACACGGAGGGGAGAGTGTGCCTGTGTACTGAGACTGAACTGAACTGTAAGAACAGTACTGAACTGTAACTTGAACTTGAGACTTGAGAAGTAAGGCACAGTGAACCCTGAATCCGACTCTCTTGTATGTCTCTGTCAGAACCCTAATCCTTCCATACAGATTTGCAGCTATTTCCCACCTGCAGAGCCACAGCGTGCAAGCTCCAACACTGAAGGGGGATTCCTGCAGCATCTGGACAGTAAGTGTACTGCATTCAGCACCAGGCCTGCACACTACACAATAGACTTTAATCATCACTGCCCCGGGGAACACAGTTCTGCCCATGGGAACTATTCCATCTACGCTGCCATTACATCATCCCCGGAGGTTCTGCAGCAGCGGCGGCCCCATTACTAGCCGCACACAATGGGTGGCGTCACGACTGACATTCCCCTGTAAATATTCCCGTATTATTGCCAGGGCCCGGGACACGGTCCGGACCAGGACCACCCGTGACTTCCCCAGTAGCAGACCCGGTCCGGTACCGAGTACCCCGTCCCAGTGGGCTCGACACTGAGACAAGCAGCAGCAGTCACATCTGGTCGCATACCACGGGTGCCGTCACAGTGGCAAACTTATTATTTTTTTCCTTTTTACCCTTTTTATATTTTTCCATTTTTAAATTTGTTGCAAACCGGTCCGCGGCCACTACCGTGACGTTCCCCTGTGACCAGACAGCAGGGACCACTCCCGAGTAACCCACGGCCCTGGTGGCCGATACAATAAAATAATGTATTATTAAAGGGATCATTCGAGAGCTTGTGAGAAGGTGACCAAATTTCTACCCCTGAAGACACAAGCATATTGATGTATAAAATGTGTAGAATACCAAGAATGTGTTTTAATGTACACAGTATAAGATTATATTGTTTGTGAAAATTGTTGTCATCCAGTGACCAGTTTAAGTAATACTTATAGAATTGAAGACAATAGGTTACGAAGTGGTTAAATTGGGGATTAGCCCAGAGTGGGTGGAACCAGTTACTGGGAATAGGACTGACTCCATTTTAGATGTTAAGATAGGCTTTGGTGATAATTAAGACCGAAGCTGCAGGTCGAGTTATAATAACAGGCTACTGTTAGTGCGGAAATACGTTGGCTCCGAAACAGCAGAACAATGATGTGGCAGTATGAAGTTCTCCAGAACTGCTGAAAAAGGGGGGTGCACTGCCTGGGAGAGCATAAGGAGGATGGGTGCAGTGTTTATAGAGGCTAATAATCAAGCCTATGAAGAACAAAAAGGAGACTCTATATTCACAACTTTGTCCCTGCACCATAATCGGTCTGGAGGCTTTTAAAAAAATACCTTTATATATGTAATGTACATTCTTACAATCATTGTCAGGTCCCTAAAAAATAAAAAACCTGAATTGGTATGTTTCTTATTCTGGATGTCCTTATTATATTCTGCCTTATTCAGTACCAGGCCTTTCTCCCCTATGCTACTACTTAACTTGTCAGCTTAGACATCTAACTGCTACTGACTTTTGTTCTCCTACAATTCTTGCCTCTGAGAATGTAAACAAGAGACGCAGGGTTTATGGACCCTCCCCCCTCTCTGATGTCGGCCGAGGATACCGCGATCAACCAATCATTAGCGGTCCGGCCTCCTCAGTCTCTGCCCTCTAATACCTGCCCCCTTCTCTCTGTGCGCATATCCGGAAGTTCCTTGCTATAGACAGCAGGTATATAGTTTCCTCCCTTCACTTATCACACTGCTCCTGATGAAGCCACGCTCTTGTGGCGACACGCGTTGGGCCTGTCACCATCCACCCACTCACAATACTGTCTACCCCGGCTGGTGTCTCCCTGGGCAACTGACACTTGTGCTCCTTACCTTATTCCTATAGATCCTCTTACCTGATATGGGTTATGGTGCTTATATATATATATATATATATATATATATATATATATATATATATATATATATATTTTTTTTTTTTTTTTATGCATACTCTGTATAGTAGTAGCACATTAGTACCTTATTATTGGCTAGTTGATTTATAAGGTTAGGTGTGTTTAAAGTGCCCGTTACACACAACGATATCGTGAATGATGTCGTTGTAACATCACCGGTTTGGTGTCGTTGCATTGATGTCAAAACGACATTGTTGTGTGTGACACGCATCAACGATCAGCGATAACTCGTTGATTGTAGATTTATGGCCAGGACCATAAATCTATCGTTGGTCTCCCGCTGGGCGGCCAGCATCAGTGCGTGTGACAGCGGGAGACCAACGATGAATGAGCTCCCAGCACTGCATATCAAGCGCTGGGAGCAGGTAAACAGGGTAAACCTCGGGTAACTAAGCGCCGCGCTCAGCTTAGTTGCCCGCTGTTTACCATGGTTACCAGTGTTCTCGCTGGTTCTGATCGCTGGTGAGTCTGCCTGTGTGACAGCTCACCAGCGATCAGTTCACGATGTGGCAGCGATGCA